>CM023095.1:45964524-47164524 GCA_013103745.1 Gardenia jasminoides | reverse complement strand
AAAAATCTGAGGTATTGTATTTGTTTAGTGATGTTTGGGTGCATTATTAGCTATCGTTTGAATTTTGCAATTGAGAAAGGTGGACATAGTTTTGCACCAACCAAATAGGAAATTGGGATGTTTAATTTGTTATGGAGACCTTATTTTTCACGTAGAGGTGAAGCAATTCTCATTTTAACACTAGAAGCCACCTCTGGTGTGAAAAATAATTGTGAAGAAGGAAACAGATATCCAGAGTGATCAGAAGGAATACCAATGGTTTTACTTAGAATGAAGGATGGACAAAAAGGAATGGAATAAATAAGAAGTTGAAAATCTGAAATATCATGTTTGTTCATTAATAAGTCAATTAATGTCTGAGGTATTATGTTTCTTTATTGATATTTCTGTACTTTTATCTACAATTTAACTGTCAGATTGAGCAAAGTGGACAAGTTTTGTCACCACTCATATAGGAAATTAGGATGTTCAATTTGATATGAGGGAGTATAAAATCTCATTTTTCATGTAAATGGTGAATCAATTCTCGTAACTTCTGTCTAAAACTCTACTATAGAAAGCAGATGACTGGAATCTTGCTTAGCATCTGCTCAAAACTTGAGCATGCACCCTGCTTTCTCGACATGTTTGTTAGCAATGATTGGCTAAATTTCTTGCCTGTCTGATATGTCTTGTTTTGATGCTTTTTGTGTTTGCTCCATATATTCTGACGTGACTTTCATATCTGATCCCTAATGTCCCAAGATATTTTTTTGTATTCAGGGTTGCAAGAACCCTAGAATTGTCAGAGAGTATGGTGAGGAATTAATTGGTTCAAGGATAAAGGTCTGGTGGCCCATTGACAGACAGTAAGTGGCTCAAATTGTTAAATGATCGATATTAATCACAATTGTATTGATCCTTTGTACTATTTTTGTAAGTTTGAATCTCTGAATATTGCTATCATCTGGACTTTGGTCCAGGTGATTCTGCTTCTCGGAAACATTTTACAAGTAATAGGACAATCTTCTGGGTTGTTTTGTTGATATGGATGTTAGATATCTGAAGCTATTGTCATCTTATTTCCCCCCCAAACCTTCTGCTTGATTTTGATATGTCCTTCTACCTCAACTACATGAACTACAATTGGTCCCCTTTTTTGTCTCAGTTTGGATTTCTTTCTCTCATATAACACCATTTTTCAGCTCCTGCCTTACAACTTAAAACATCAGTAGTGGAAACTTCCTTAGCTGATAAGTACAAACTCTATTAAAGGACATTTTGGCTTCAAAAGCCAATTTCATGAAGTTGGTTCAACCAAGGCAGGAGACTACTTCGCCACTATTGCCTCCAACCAAAAAAGACTATGGTTTTTCAAAAACCATGCATAATCTTGATCCAAAAAACTAGGAATTTTGTTAGCTTACTGTCTTCTTTTCTCTGGTCCAGCAATCCATTCTTTGACCGAGCATATCAGTGAATTTTTCCTTGCCCACTTCTGGCATTGCTGCCCCTGTCCTCTGTTTTTTTACTAAAGGAATTTCATAGTGCATGATAATTTACTGCCCTCAAAACTTGTATTTTTTTACTAAATGAATTTCATAGTGCATGATAATTTAGTGCCTTCAAAATTTGTATTTTTTGGTGTTAATATGGTAGTTTGAAATATTTTGTTTTAATATTTCAATTTTTTGTGGTTGGAAATAATTCTGCTCAGTTGGGTGTCATGGTGCGTTTTGCATTAGTCTTTGACTGGTAATATAATGTACGTGAGTGTGTTAAATGTGCACATGTGTCTCTGTGTGTGCATGTGTGTGGTAACTTGTTTGAATCTAAGCTTGGCTGCCATAGTTGATTATTTCCATTTGTACAAAGCTGCTGATAATAATGCAGGTTGTTAAAGAAACCTTGCTATTATTACATTTAAACGGAAGGCTGAAAACACATTACACAACCAGATAAAAAACTAACATGCGATAAACATCATGGAGAAAAGTGATGTCGACAGACATCAGATCCCTCAAGAGAGATGAAGTAATGAAGCTATGAATCTAAGTTTCTGTTATTAAATCTATGTTATTAAATCTAAGCATGACAGGATGAGGGCAGTAGTGAATCTTTTCTGTTCGACAATGTACTTGAATACCATTAAAGCACAAAAGCTGAACTTGATTGAAAGGGACTAATATTGCGGAAGTTGGTAAATTTCAATTGCGTCAGAAATAGCTTTATTGAGTTGACTTAGCAAAAAGGTAAAGCAATTAGTTACATCCTCAGGAGCTTTCTAGCTATGGTAGTGAGTTAAACTTGGACCTCAATGACATGTAAATTTTCCTCTTGGGATAAGTAATTTCCTTTTGACATGTATGTTTGACTTTGATAGTTGATAATTGATTAAATACATAATTATAACTGTATTATGTGCACGAAGATCCTAGTGGATGGACACCTGGTGCAGACTTTGCCAAAATAACATAATCAACTTAATTTTATGTTTATTTTGGGTGGCATTGTTTGAGAAAATCATACTCTTTTTCATTATTAAGTACAAAATTTAAATCACTACAGCTGAAAGTGAGATAATCCGTCAAATTAAAATGTATGAAATCGGCCAAACTTGAGCCATTTATGTCGGGGAGCAAGCAGAATATTATATTCTATATTATTTGTTTTCTATTGTGCAGGTTTTATGAAGGCGTTGTTGATTCTTTTGATCCTTTGAGGAAGAAACATAAGGTGATAATATTGACAATGATAGCCTAAACCTTTACTTTTGCTATTTTTTAACTCTTCCAAGTGCATCCTTGGTTCGCTTCATTCTTTATTATACCTCCATTTTTTTGGCTTTTAGGGTCTGTTCTTTATCTTTAGCTCAATATGATATAAGAATACTTTGTAAACGTTCACCCAATTCTTTAGGGTTAAAAAATTTTGCAAGTAGATCCATTTGCTGGTGCATTTGTGACATATTAATTCATCGTAACTACTTGAATAAGCAGTCATCCTAATTTCTGTACTGTATTTTTACATGCTTAGAACCATAGTTTTCTCTTACTGGTTTGACATTCTGTGGTGATCACGAATGTGCTGATGTTAAATGGTTTTAAGTTTGTTTTACAAGTCATCGCATGCTTATTGTCTTTGTTTCAGGTTTTATATGTTGATGGTGATCAGGAGAATCTGAATCTAAAAAAGGAACGTTGGATTCTTGGCGACAGTTCTTGTCATAAAGTTAGTCACTGATTTTCTGCTCTTCTTCATTGTGATTTTTTGCGCTTCTTCATTGTGGTTTTCGGAGTGTTTCTGTTAGTCACCTTTCAATTTTTGTTGCTGCTGCTCTTAAGTTCTGTTTGAGACTGGTGGCTTTATTCTTTTAGATCCTCAAAATGTATTTCTGTTGAAAATTTGTCTTTATTAAGTTATTACCCCTGTTTGGCAGCTGAGTTTTTTAGGAGTAGGTATAAAACTCTACTGTAGCTTACTGTAGAAGTTGTAGAAAAAATTTTTGGAAGTGAAGTTTTGTATGTGTTTTGGGGGTGTTATATTAAAAACTTTGGGAGTTTTTTGAGAATTCTTGCAGATAATGTAGAAAACAAACAAGTTTTATACAAATTTACTAAAAATTTGCATTAAAACTTTGGAAGTTTTTTTAAGGTTCCTGTAGCAAAAGCAGGTGAAAAACTAGCAGCATACAAACCTGGCAAAAAACTCTGCTGCCAAACAAGGCCCAAGTTTTTTCAAGTCATCAGCGAAGTTTTTCCTGATGATGTTCTTTGCATCCCTTACATCAGAATGGGCATAACTAGTTTAATTCTCATGTTCACCTTAGCAAAAGTTCAGTTTTCTTTTGCAGGTTTTAGTTTCCATGACATTACCTTGGGACATCTGTACAGTATTCTTTGCTGGCTTGCTTGTTATCCGTGGGTGATGATTGTCTTTTTTGATCAATTTAGTCACTTAACTGGTTAGAATTTTTTTAATAGTCATTTGTTTCTAGTCCGCGAATCAATACATTTGGAAAGGGCAAAAAAGGAAAAGGAAAAAGACAAATAATTAAAATGAAAAAGAGAAAGCTATTGTAATAGATACAACTCGTATATTAACCTTGAAAACAGATTAAATCCTTTGAAGTATCTTTTCCAAGGATAGAAGGTTTATCTATTGCTCTATTTCTGGGCCATTACTTCTGGTATAGGTTTTTTTTTTTTTTTTTGACAATGGAAGTTTTATCTAATGCTTTGTATCTCGGCCATTACTTCTGGTATAGGGTGTATGTGTACTTGACTTTCAGTTTTAATGTCTAGAATGTTCCTCCACTAAAACAATACAATAATTCATTTTCTCCAGTCAACTTTTGATGTTCTTTTAAGTTGGAGGAGCAGGCACTGGGAGCATGAACACTTAATCGAAATTTCAACTAAATGCTTCTTCTTTTTAAATGAGCTTATGTTTCTTTTCGTACTGAGGCTTAGGTTCACTTTGGCAGGTTTTGCAGAAGAAAGCAAACCGAAAGAACATGTACCAAGATAAAGCAACAAGATGTTTTTGTTTTTCAACTTCAAAACATAAATGTTGTTATTAGCAGGTTTTTCCTTCAAAATTAAGCTATAAATTCCAGACATGAGACTGTATCTGTTGTCTCTGATGCATCAGACGGTTGATCGATTCCATGTTTGGAGTTCTATAAATTGAATTGATGAGTTGAACTTTTTGTGAAGACAAGATAATGTCTTTTGTCAGGCAAAATTAGCAGGTCATGCATGTCAAATGGTTGACATTCTCCTCTGAGTTGCTAATGTTTTTGGTCAGTCTGGTTTAGATTGTATAGAATCCCATTGTATATTTTGCTGCTTTGTCACTATTCTTTCTGGTATTTGAATATTTGCATTAAAATGTGAACATGGGCCTTAATTTATGTGTCTTGAATTAATCAAGTAATGGTGGAGGCAGAAACAACTGCCTCTCATCTTGTGGAAGCTAAAGCTCAGCTTTACAAGTCACTGTTAGATGATTGCAAAGCTGAGGAGGCAGGCACTGATGACAATGGATTAGATGATAGGAGCTCTTCAAAGATGTCACAGTGCAATGAAAAAATTGAGCAGCATAAGAGCATGGCTAAAATATCTTTCGCCCCTGGAGTTTTAGAAAGTGGAGGGGAAGTGCAACCAAGAGCAAGAGTAGGAGTTACGCCAAATAGAAGGGGAAGAAAACCCAATTCTCTTATAAAGCCAGACAAAGTTTATGAACATACTGAGGTATTATGTTTCTTTATTGATGCGTCGGTGCATTTCTACCTGTAATTTAAACTTTCAGAGTAACAAAGTGGACATAGTTTTGTCACCACACAAATAAGAATTTAGGATGTTCAATTTGATATGAGGGAGTATGAGCTTTATTCTTCATGTAAAAGGTGAATCAATTCTTGTAGCTTCAGTCTTAAGCTTTCTGAGAAAGTTGATCAATGGAATCTTACTTGGGAGCTTCTGATAACTTGAGGAAGCACCCTGTTCTCTTCACATGTTTGTTAGCTATGATTGACTAAATTTCTTGCCTGTATAGTATGCCTTGTTCTGAAGCTATTTGTTTCTTGCAATTTCCTGATGACATTCTCATTTCTGATTTCTTATGTCCAAATGTATCATTTTGTACTAGTTCAGGGTTGCAAGAATCCTAGAATTGTCAATGAATACGGTGAAGAATTAATTGGTTCAAGGATAAAGGTCTGGTGGCCCATGGACAGTGAGTAAGTGACTTAAATTGTTGATAATGCTTGAAACTGATCGCTGATGACAAAATATATTGATCCTCTATACTGTTTTCACAAGTTGAATCTCTGAATGTTGCTATTATCTTGACTTTGGTCCTGGTGGTTCTGTTTCTTTAAAACAGTTTAAAACCAATAGGAGAGTCTTCTGGGTAGCATTGTTGTATGGGTGTTAGATATCTGAAGCTATACTCATCTTATTTCCCCACCCCTACCCCCACCCCCCTTTTGTGCTTGATTTTGACATGTCCTTCTACCTAAACTACATTAACTACAATCCTCACTACTCTTGTCTCAATTCAAGCTCCATCTGTTTTTTGTTTACTATCATATGGATACAATTTATAATTTCCTGCCTGGAAGCTTCCTTAACTGAGAAATACAAATTGTCTTAAAGGATGTTTTGGCTTGAGAAGCCAAAATTGTGAATTTGGTTTAACCAACGTAGGATACTATTTTGCCACTATTGCCTCCAATCCAACAAGACTATGGTTGTTCAAATCAAATGGATAATCTCAATCCGAAAATCAAGAAACCTTGTTGGCTTACTGACTTCCTTTCTGTAGTTCCATCAAACCTTTCTTTGACTGGCATCTGTGGATCTTTTCGTATCCCCACTTCTGGGCAATTGCTGCCCCTATCCTTTATCCTTTTACTAAAGAATTTCATAGTGCATGATGATTTAGTCCCTCAAAACTCAATACTTGTTGCAAGATTGAGTCACTGTTTTCATTCTAAAGTCATCCTTTTCTGATTTTCAATTTTGTGATTGAAGGTTGTGGCCTGTTAAGTGTTGATTTATTTATTTATTTTGTTTGTAGTTTAGTGGTTAGGAATATTTCTGGCCAGTTGGGTGTCAATGGTGATTTCTGCTTTGATCTTTCGTTGATAATGTAATGTATGTGAGCATGTTATATATGAACATATGTGTCTCTATGGAGTGTGTAGGGGTGTGGTAGTTTATTTGTTTGAATCAACTCAGCAGATGTAATTGGTTATTTCCATTTGTAGGAAGCTGATAATATGATGCAGCTGTTGCAAAAGAAAATTTTCCTATTATTATCTTGAAACAGAGTAGGGAGAAAGATGAGACATCATGAACAGATAGTGAAAATTCTCTCAGAAGGATGAAAAATATGCTTAGGACTGGGGTAGTAAACATTACGTTAACTGCTATTACTAGATAAAAGACTAGGGATGGACATCAAGGAGGAAAAGAGATGTAGATGGACATCAGATTCCTCAAAGACATTAATAAATCTCCTATACTATTAAATCTAAGCATGACAAGGTAAGGACAGTAGTGAAGCTTTGCTGTTGGACAATGTACTTGAATACCGTTAAAGCTTCAAAACCTGAACTCAATTGAAGGGGAATTATGTTATGGACATTGGCAAGTCCCAATTGCACCGGAAATAGCTTTATTGGGTTAAGTCAGCAAAACGCGAAAGAAATTGGTACTCCTCAGGAGCATGCTAGCTACGGTTGTGAGTGAAACTTGGATCTCAATGACGTACTTTTTTCCTCTTGGGATTACTTTTGACTTTGATAGTTGATATAGTGAGTGGACATAATCGCAGATACATTATGTGCATGAACATCCTAGTGGAAAGAAACCTGGTGCAGAATTTGCCAAAATAACATCCTAGTTTTGATGTTTCCTTTGGATGGAATTTTTTGAGGAATTGTACTCTGTTTCATCCATAAATACAAAGTTGAAATCTCTGCAATTGGATATGAGATAATTTGTCAAACTTAATGTACTAAATCAGCCAAACTTGAGCAATCTGTGTACAAGCAAATGTTGTGTTCTATCTTATCCATTTCTTTTGTGCAGGTTTCATCTAGGCGTTATTGATTCTTTTGATCCTTTGAGGAAGAAACATAAGGTGATAATAGTCACATTCATAGCCTAAACCTCTACTTTTGCTATCATTTACTCTTCTAAAATCCATCCTTGTTTTGCTTCATCCTTTATTATGCCTCCATGTTTTTCCTTGTCTCTGATCTTTGTCCTTTCTTTATAGTGAGCTAAGAATGCTTTGTAAACCCTCCCCTTATTCTTTAAGAATAAAACATTTTGCTGGTAGATATATTTGCTGGTGCATTTGTTACATATTTATTCACTTTAACTACTTCAATCAGCGGTCATCTGAGTTTCTTTACTGTACTTTTACAAGCTTAGGAGCACTGTTTTCTCTAACTGGTTTGACATTTTTTGGTGATTTGAGAATGTTCTGATGTTAAACGGTTGTAAGTTTGTTTTATGAGTCATCACTTATTGTCTCTGCATCAGGTTTTATATGTTGATGGGCATGAGGAGAATTTGAATCTGAAAAAAGGATGTTGGTTTTTGCTTGGCGACACTTGTCATCAAGTTAGTTACCTGATTTTCCACTTTTTCTTCATTATGCTTTTTGTAGTGTTTCTGTTATACCCTCCGCTCAATTTCTCTCCCTCATATGTTGATGAGATTTCTGGGATGTGAGATTGATAGAATAAACAATGACACCTTTCAATTTCTGCTGCTGCTGCAGCTCTCAAGTACTGTTTGAGACTGTTGGTTTATACTTTTAGAACATCAAAATGCGACTGTTGAAGCTTTCTCCTTATTAAGTTATTGCTAAGTGTTTTCAGTCGTCATGAAGCTTTTATTGATTTTGTACTTGCCTTCCTTGTAGCTGAATCTGCATAGCTATTTAATTCTCATGTTCACCAATGATAAGAGTTTTCTTTTGCGAGTTTAGGTTGCCATGACATTCTCTCAGAACTTCTATACAGTATTCTTTTGCTGTCTTGTTTGTTATCTATTGAAGATTATTGTCATGTTTGATCATTTTAATCACTTAGCTGGTTAGGGTTTCTAAACATTCATTTGTTTCAGATCCAAGGATCAATCCAGTTGGGGAAAAAAATAAATAAAAAAATAAAATTATGTAAACAAAAAGAGAGAAGCTATTGTAATAGATAGAATCCTAATATGAACCTTGGAAACTAACTCAAATTCTTTAAAATATCTGTTTAGAGAAGTTTTATCTTTATCTGCATGTCTCAGCCATAACTCTCTGTATAGGATGTTTTACTAACGTTTTATCAAATGCTTTATGTCTTGGCCATTACCTCTGATATTGGATGTATGTGGACTGGACTTTCAAATTTAACTTTTAGAACATTCCTCCACTTGAACAATAATCATGGCATTTCCTCCAGTCAACTTTTGATATTGTTTAAACTAGAAAAGCAGGCATTGGGAGGATTAACACTTGATCCAAATTAGAATTAGAGGTTTTTTGTTCCCTTTTTAGTGCTTAGATTTCTTTTCTCAGGTTTTTATTTGCTTTTGCTGGTTTTCCAGGAGAAGAAAGCAAGCACAAAGAACATGTATAAGATAAAACAGCAAGATGATCCTATTTCTTCAGAGAAAAGGTTTGTCTTTTGGTTACGTTGTCTTTTCTTCAGAGCTTTTGGAATTTTGATGACATATTCACGTCATCTTCACTACTTGTTTTAGTGCTATCAAATGAACTGCCAAGGGCTCTATAACAGCCAAAGAGTTTCTGCTTTTAGGTACCCAACTCGAGCCTGCAAAAGTGGCATGAAGTCAGCAGAAAGGTCTTCTGTAGATGTTCTGGTATAGAATGATGGAAACAAAGGATGAGGAGGAGACTGTCAGAAGTGAAGTTTTCATGGATGATAGTAAATCTAGCATGTAGCAGCTTGACTACACAATCAAAACGATTATTTCGGCAAGAAACTCCATGGATATGCATGGAAAATCATGACGCTGCATCTTGAAAATGGGCACAACTAAATGGCCTGAAAACATAGAAAATGTCATTAAGCTGATAACATGGCACTTGCTTTAAAAGAGCGGATGTTTTGAATTGTTGTAAAACTAGTTTTTGTTGCCCGGTTACATGGTTATATTATGTCATCTATGAACTTGTGAAACTTTGCGATTATTATTAGCTCTTAGACAGTCTGTATTGGAGTTTATTTTTAGTTTTAGGTTACTTAGGAATCAGTTTTGGTAGCAGGCTGATGCTGTGAATGCATGCTCAAACTTATTAGGGATTGGGGATAATATACCCGTTCTACAGCTTTACCTGTTAGAATTGGAGCTATTTCTTTCCATTCGGACCATTTCCAGTAGCCTCACGTCAACATATTTTCTGGTTATCAGGACCTTTCTGAGTTCATGATACTTTTCTTTTTCCAATATCTCTTAAATCGCTATATATCATTCATGTACATCCCATTTTAATTCAGCCTTGTCGCTTTTCAACTGCAGCAAGATGGCCATTTTGGAGACTTCCATTATGCGAACTCTTAGATAATTTCCTGTACTTGATAGGCTGCCCGACCAAACTTGATGGCGCCTTCGCTTCTACCATGCAATGTCTTGTAAATTGTGGATTGTGCTCTTGTTTACTTCGCGATTCTAGCTAAGGCTTTAAGATAATTAGGCTAACAGGAAGTTGAAATAATGGGAGGGAGCAGGAAGGCTTTGCTGTAGAACTTGTTTAGGTGTGTGTCAAAGGTCGTTTGGCATTTCTTTTTTTATTTGTTAATTAGCATTCTGATTGTATTTACATTTTGAATCATAACAATAACAAAATTATTTAAGTTGAAAATTATAAATTCCGTTGTCAAATTTAATTTGCAGAGTAAACTGACAAAGTACAAAAATTCTCTCCCAAATTCAAATTGATCTACCTCCGATGCCAAACAAAAAATGTTGACCATCAGATGCGTTCTTTCAGCTTCTTTGATGGAAACTCACATACAGGTAAAGACAATCATCGAAGGTTTAGACAGTACATGAAAAAAGCTATGCATAAAGTGAAGCTCCAATTACAAGATTATGTGCACAAAACAGGAGTTGTACGTGCCACAAATATCCGTAACTCCAAAACTTGATATCACTTACCCAAAAAATAAAAGTAGCAATTTGATGATATGCAAATGCATTTCGTGCATGTATAATTTTTAAAAACCATAGGGTATTTCTTGTAATCATGCTTTGAACAATGATTAATAGCTACATTAGGAAGAATAGTTTGGAAGAGGAGAGAGAGAGAGAGAGAGAGGAATGGTAACTATTGATATAAAAAAGAAAAATTACCATTTTATTAGAAAGTAGCCCGTGCGCTGCGTGTGCTTCCTCACAAAATAATAACTCAATCAAATTTTTTGTGTGGAACTAATTAAACTTTCCTAATGTAGATAATATACAAAGTTAAAATCTCTCTTTCTTAGTATTTTACTATTTGAAGTCAACACTTAAACAACATATAGGACAACATTAGGAAGTTTTACCAAGTAAACAACATTTCCTTTGTGAGAAAAAACATTCTAGAAATTACATGGGCACACGAGTGATTGTAACAAAGGCAAAATTAATTTCTTGGTCATTGAATGAATAGTCTTCATAAACAACCAGTGACGAGTTTGACTTCTACTATTAATTTTCAACACAACAGTACGTGTCCAAAACAAGAGAGTAAAATTCCAGTATCCCATGCAAACTGTAATGGCTTGAGGGACATCATATTTCCATTTGAATGTGATGGTCGAAGCCTTAGACTGAGCAATTGATCCACTAGATTGTCTTGGTGGCAAAGAGTTCAGTGGGTTTACCTCCAGCACCATTACTATATTTCTTTTTTCTTCCTTTTTTATTATTTTCTTACTTGGTAACTAAAAGTTTGGGTGAGTTCAACTTCAGTCATCACCATAGACGAAAACATGTTTACTAATACAACACTATATTTCTTTTTTTTTTTTCTTGCTTTTTTATTTTTTCTTTAGTTAGTAACTAAAAGTTTGGATAAATTCAACTTCAGTCATCATCACGGATGAAAACATGTTTACTAATACAGCGTCGTATTGGTAGAGAGATTTGAACACACGACCTTATATGAGAAAGTAGCCCATCATTACTAATTGAACCAACTTATGTTGTTATCACCATGCAAGCTAAATCTCAAGACTATAGGTTAAAAAAGTAGTTGAGTCATACTTATTGAACCAACATGTGTGAGCATTAGATTATCAACAACTTCAGAAGTATCCACCTGACAATGAATTGGTTTACTGCTAAGTTCCATTTGCTTTTCTAGTACTAAGTAAGAAATAAAAGTAGAACAATATGATTAGCAAAGATTAGTACAACACTTGGAAATTGTTAAGCATAATTTTGCCAAACCATCAACCTGTAATCTTTGCACAAGGAGGTGAAAACGCAATTACAAGATTATGTGCACAAAATTGAAATTGCAAATACCCACAATATAATATCTGAATGTTGCCACTCAATACATCACAACTAGGGTATCAACCAATAGGCCAATTGAAATAACCCATCCACAATTGTGGAGTAGCTCTTTGACGATATGCATATGCATCTAGGACGTGTAAAATTGATTGGATAAGTAAATCTGGCCTTACCGTGTTTCTCATGAATAATCATGTTCTTCAGAATAGTTAACATTTGATTTAGGAAGAATAGTTCTAAGAGAAAAATGACAGGTTTATCATAAATAAAAATATAAAAATACACTAGGAAGCATGTGCGATACACGTGTTTAACATAAACTATAATTTATTAAACTTTTGAAATTGATTAATCGAGTTTACATGATATAGACAATATACACATTCAAAAATCAAAATTTCTCTCACTTGGATGGTGACTTTCTACCATTAGATTGCCAATGGTCTACAATTGAAATGATATTTTCTCGTAATAGAGTAGCATTAAATTCCAAATGTTACTTTAGGGATAATTTTAGAAACCTCCCTTATGGTTTGTCATAATAGCACTTAGCAGCCCTATAATTTTGAAAATCTGTCTTACACCCCTTTTCAGTATGATACGATAAAAGGTCTCCATCAGAGTTGGTAAATCGATGCTACTACCCTGCTGAAATTAAGTAACTCTTTTGATAAAATTGCCAAAAAAGAAAAATTATAGAAAGCAAAAAGGTAAAATTGCTGAAATTAAGTAATTGTTTTGCACTTGCAATTGGTTTCAAACCTGGTGTTTGAGAATATGCATGTTCGTATCAATGTTAATGACCTTCATATTAAAGAAGTGATTGTACAGGAATACTTGCACTTCAAGGAAGAGATGATGGATGAAGAGTATGGTTCTTTGCATTTCATCGTTACTTCGCAAAATTAATGATCCAATTTAAAGCTCCGATTTGATTTGATTGAGCATTTTGTACATCCAATGGCAGCAATCCTGCCCTTGAGTTGGACTTTGAACCAGTTATTACATCAGTTCCCAAGCAAACTCTAACGAAGTCTATTGGCAACGGAGCAGAATTTCTTGACAAACATATTTCTGCCCCATGTTCCATGACAAAGAGAGTATGGTCCATCTTCTTCTTTAGTTTCTTCGATCCGACCACTATACGGGCGAGGAAAACTAGCACCATCCAATCACATGTGCAATCTAATAGCAATACAAAATGCCACAATCATATTCAGTCTTATTTTGAGCAAAATACCGATTTTCCTTGTGCTTAAATTGAATAATTGATGTGTCATATTCTATATATTTTTATATTCTTCTATCACTATATTTTGTATAGATTTTATCTTTTAAAGTGCTACTTAAGTGTGTTTTATTGTTTTGACAGGTTAACCAGCACTTTGAGAGAAAATGTTGCAAAAGAAACTTAATTTGAAAGGAAAAATATTAAGTACGAAATCAGTAGCTAATGGGTGCTATGATGGGACCCAACTTAGGGGCAATTCGAGCCGAAACTAATTTCAACTGTATTAAAGAATTAAGCGAAGATGGGCGCCCATCTTGCAACCCGTCTGAGGACCCGACATCCTTTGGTCGTATGAACTTTAACTTGAAGTGAGCCACTGGACTCCAACCCAAAACCCTACTTTAAGAGATCTATAAATAGATGCAGGGGAAGCCAAAAGGGAGAATGGCCATACGCTGCTATTTTCTCGTATTCAACATCTGTAGGAGTAGATTAGACTAGAATTAGAACTAGGGTTTGATTATGAACATTCTTGTTTCACTATTGAGAGTAGTATTTAGTTAATTCTCTATTCAAGTCAAGGAGTGAAGTGCTTATTCCAACGATTGTGAAATTGTATTTGATCTTTTCAATCTTTAATTTGCTATTTGTGACTTCTTGATTTCTATTATATGTTGATGCATGTGCAGTAGAGTAAGTAGCCAATTATTCTCTTTATATGTATTCTTCCTGTCAAAATATTAATTTTGATTTGTAATTGTCTTGTATTGGTATTTCTATGTATCAAAATAGTCTAGTGATTGGTTGTCCCTTTTCGCGACCCTTAGGGGGAGTCATGGTGTTGATTAAATGACTACATGCATCATGGGTTGTTGTCATCTTTGACTGATTCTTGGTTTTTAATGTTGTTATTAGATTAATCATGATTGCATCAATACCTAGATTGTCTAGTAGTAAGAATACAATTTGAGTGCATCATTCTTATTATAGAAATCAGAGAATCCTGTGAGTTACTACCGCGTCAAGGTAATTTAGGTCAAATAGTTTATTAAAGTTTGAATCTTTAGGTGTTGATGATCAATTGGAATAAAGAACTTCGCGTCCTTGGTTTGGTTCATTATTTATTGTTCTTTATCTTCTATTATTATTGCCTTAATTTAGTTGTAATTCTGATTATTTCAAATTTTTTTTTATTATTTCAACAAAGGAAATCAAAGACTTCACTATTCTTTGTGGGTTCGACCTGAACTCCTACTACTACAATCTTGGAAATTGAGTGATTAATTTTTGACACTCGTGACAAATGATCAATAATATGTAGCAGTAACATGAAAGCTAGAGAATTTTAGTTTATTCTTGAAAATACCTACACATATATACTTCACGTTTTAAATTTTTTTACCCTTTAGCTTTCTTGAAAAGACAATGATGCTCAATAAAAAGATAAAGAACCTTAACACCCTTCAAGTTGCTCTGCAAAAAGCTGTGAAATATCTTACAGAGCTACCTTCAAAAACACCAAATTCAGCATTTGTAAAGCAAGTTTGAAGAAATTGGATTAGAATGAGGATAGGCCGATACTTCTGAATATGTTCTGGAGATGATCTACATTTTCCTAGATCTTTTTGAGGTTCCTGACTCATACAATCTTGAGAAAATTAGGCCTCAAGCAAATTATGAACTGCTGCCTCTCTGTTCTTTATTAGACATTTACACCCCTTCCTATTTCGTCTCTTGCTTTTTGGTTTTGCTTTCATTTTCATTTCCTCTCTAAAAATCATAAAAAGGACAACATAAGGGTATAACTGGAAGCAAATATTATGTCTCATTTTATATGCATTTTTATATTGGTAATTCAATGCAAAGGGGCTGACAAATTTATATCAAATATTATTCAAAGGGATGTAAGAGATTTTCAAAACTAAAGCGGTGCTAAATGCTATTATGGCAAATCACAGGGGTGCCAAGTGCTATTATTGATGTCACTCGTGCAAAAAATAAAATAGCAACTTGATTATGTGCAAAAGCATTTCGGGCATATATAATTTTTAAGACGAGAATGGTATTTCTTGTAATCATTCTCTAGACAATGATTAATAGCTAAATTAGGAAGAATAGTTTGGAGAAAATAAAAAGAAAAGAGTGGTAAGTATTGTTAAAAAAAAAAGAGAAAAATTGTGAGGACCCATATCACCATTTTAATTTCAATATATATATATATATTACATCAATTTCATTTATTTATTTGGAATTATTTAACTTTATTACGTACATTGCATCAGCATAAAAAAATTTCAAAAGTTTCATTTTGCACGTTTAAATTATGTCGATAATTTTAATATTTGACTGTTTAACTTTCTCTTCCGAATTTAGGGTTGACTGTTAGACGTAAGTTTTGAGAGTTAGAGTATGCAATTGAAGTATATAAGTGAGAGAAATTGGGATTGTAGTGACGCATTGCGCGAATTAACCTCAACGTGACAAAAATTAGCTTTAGGTCATTAATGGGCATTAATGGGATAAACTCCCTTTTCTTCCCTTTTCACCAACCAAAACACTAAAAGTCAACAAAGCTACAAAACATTCTCATCTTCTCCTTGGCTTGGCCGATTGTCCCTTTCCCATTTCCCTTCATTTTCATCAACCAAAAATCATCACCAACCTTCACTAAATCATCACCAAAACACCAAGGGATCTTGTGTGGTTTTCCCCCTTCTCACTTGAAGCTTCAAGACTCATCAAG
Organism: Gardenia jasminoides; assembly: GCA_013103745.1. NCBI lineage: Eukaryota > Viridiplantae > Streptophyta > Magnoliopsida > Gentianales > Rubiaceae > Gardenia > Gardenia jasminoides. The sequence continues at coordinate 47,148,530 of CM023095.1, read as the reverse complement.
GAAGAGAGGAACCGGTTAGGAGGGAAGCTTGGAAGGAAGGTTTATAGGCAACCAAAGCTTGAACAACCCTTGAACTCTTGAGGTAAAATGGCCACACAAAACCCTAATCTCTTGTTTCCATTGTAGAGTTGTGAAGCTTGTGGTTTCTTGTTAATGATTTTGTTAGTTTTGAATGATATAGTGGGCTCTATGAACTCCCACCACTCTTGATAATTGGCTTATGTAATATACATGTGTAATGGAGTGTGCTTGGGATGAAATGTTGAAGCTAGAGAATTAGGGGACTTTGAATGAGGTAAATTGAGAGAAAAAGGGGAAATGCTGTCGGGTTGAATTCAGCGAATTCCTCCTCTGTTTTGGTAGCAGCTCTTCATGAGGTTTTTGGTGGTTTTAGAAGCTGGTATGTTAGCCTTTAAGTGACCATTTTCCTAGCAAAGAAACTCTCTCAATTGGTGTTTTAAAAAGTATGAGAAATGGAGATCAAAACCTGGAATTTTGCTTACTGTTCTACCTACAACTTGCTGTTCTTTTCCAGTGTGGTTTTGGTCCAAATTTTGCTATTATGCAACCTTCATTTGATCAAGAAATGTTGTTAGAGTCTTGTTTTGAAAATGGAATGGAATGAGGATTGTTTTGGATGAACCAAAAGTTGCAAAGAAAAGGAATTTTGATGATAGTTTTCAACTTAAAATTTTCAATCAACTTTAAATTTTCAGTCAACTTTGGGAGTGTGGATCACTGTTTTTCCGAATGAGTTTTTGGCTAAATTTTGTTACAAATGTAGTTCACATACTGAGGTTTATGCTTGCAAAATTTGGTGTTTTTCCGGTATCATTTAGTTGCCCAAATGATGATCCAAAAATGACACTTCAAAACTGGAAAATCAAACTGTCAGGCAGCTAAAGTGAATTTCTTGAATTTCTTGGGTAACTGACAGTTTTGTTGCGCACTTTAGGCTAACTTACATCATGAATCTCAAAGTGAGCCCTTCTAGTGAATTATAGTACTCCGAGTCTAGTTTTCGTAACCGTAAGCTTTGCCTAATTCTGATGAGTGTAGCTCAATATATGGATCAGACAAGAAATTGTGGCAGCTTGGCTTTGGTGAATTTGGTGGTTAAGTTGAGATTTTGAACTTTAGCTATTTTTGGCAAGTCTTTGGTAGTTCATTTTTGGCTAGGTGATCCAGTTTTTGACGAGGGCGACCCGGCTACTGAAGTTTGACCTTCTTGTGCATTTTCTTATTTATCTGAATTCTAGTGAGTGTCAAGTGCCTGTTATTTAATGCTTGGTTTAATGAAAATCGTTTGAAAAGCATGCTTGTTTGATTTGGTGAGTGCACCCTTACTTGAATTGAAATCGTTAAATGTATGTACTTGTGCTTGTTCTTGACTTGTTAAGACCAAACGGTTGTATGTACCACACTCAAGTGAGTGGGAGGTGTGAGGGCCTCGAAAAATACCGATTTTATTCAAAAATGTCAAATATTGTTTATATTGTGTTTATTCATTTAAATATGAGTGAACATATGTTTAAAGTGATTATTTTCCAATTTAAAGAATTTTATGAGAATTGTTTGCCGGTGTGTGGTTTTGGCCAATATTAGCGTTAAAAATTGTTCCGACGCGTGAATAGTGATTTGGAATTGAAATATTATGGAAATATTATGAAGGTTAGATAGTGTTGGAATGGAGTAGAATAGTGTAAGTTAGACTGTCGCGCGCGACGCGACATAAAGTGCCAAAAAGCACTTTTTCCCTTAAATCATGAAAAAACACTTTTTGTACCATAAAAGCTTTGACTTCCTTGAACCCTTAGAGATCATTTTCAGCTGGCCATTTTGGAGTGAAGAGAGAGAGAGAGAGAGAGAGAGAGAGAGAGCTGAGAATACAAGAGAGAAAGAGAGAGAAATAGTTTGCTAGTTTTCTTCCCTTCTTCTTCCTTGTTTCTTGCAAGCTTCAAATCACCATTGGAGGCCATCATCTCCTTCATCTTGCAGCCGTGGGAGAGGGGAAAGAGAGAGAGAGCTGGCCCAATTTCCTTGGGGAAGAAAGAGAGGAAAAAGCTTGAGGTTTGAGCTTCAATCTTCTTGATCATCCATCAACTTGAAGTGTGAGATCTTAGTGAAGGATTTTGGGCTTGATCATCCATTTCTTGGCAGCCATGAGTGAGTGGGAGAAGGAGAAGAGAAATCCGAAAATTGGAGGAAGAAAAAGAAGGAAAAGAGAGCTTTTGTGTGTGGTTCTTGATCTTGGAGTTCTTGTGGGAGATCAACATCAAATCTAGTGGACCAAGGGTTAAGATCGAAGCTCGTGAAGTTTGCTAGATTTGGAAGCACTCTTGGAAAGAGGAAACTCACGAGATCATCTTTGATCTTGTTGGATCGTGTTAGATCCGGAGGTATAAGCTTTGAAACTTGTAGATATAGCTTTATTAGTGTTAAATAGCTTAGATCTATGGTTGATATTGTTAAAATGATCTCATCTGAAAGGATGAAATTGGGCTCTTGAAATCCCAACCTAGGTAGCGGACTTGAGGTGGCCTCTAGGTAGTGGATTTGAGGACTTGATTGTGGATTTGATTGTTATTTGTGAACTTGTCTTGATATGATTAGAAATTAGGGTTTTTGATTGTTGAAAAGTTTGAAGGAAAATGTATGTTCTGGCCAAACCCATACTTGGTAATTTTAATATTTGATTTTGAAATGTTGTGATCGTTCTTGACGAGTTTTCTTCTGAGAAAAACATGTGTATTGTTCATTTGTGAGTGTGTGTGTGTGTAAGCGAATATTTGAAATTTAAAAGGTGAAAAGTGCAGTTTTCAAGAATTTTGAATGAAAAGTGTCATTTGATTGAATTTGAGGGTTTTACTATAGTTTGGTCAAATTCTATGGATTTTGAATATAAAGATATGGTTTGAAGTGTTCTAAATCTATGTTGAAGTTTTGAATGGAAGCAAGCATGGTATGATTGAGAAAAGTATGATTTTTGGGGTGATAAACCTCATTTAAATGTTTTGTTAAAAAGAATGTGACTGTAGTGCCAATGAGACATCGATGGAGTGTTATTTTGAAATGATAGAGTGATTTCCAAAAGGTTCATTTGAAATAATGTATCATGTGAAACGAAAGTTTTTCCCTTGAGGGGATCTTGGAAAATGTGGTTTGAAACTAAAAAGTGAGAGTGAAGTCTTTCAGTGATTTGAGAGATGAAGTAAATCTCAACTATTGTTTTTGAAATTGTTTTAGGGAGTGTACAAGGCAGTAACTTTGATCCTTACGTGGAAGCCGAACCCTACTATTTCGGTGAGTTTCCATACTTGTTACGTGTTTACGTGCAAATGAATGTAAATGTGTTTAATGAAGTGAATGTGAAGTGAAACATGGTTTTTGAACCATCCGATGGGATGGTGTGTACTTTATCGCACCTACCACGTTTGAGTAAAAATGATCGAGAAAGTGTAGTGTAATGATTGATTGTAAAAGTGTTATAAAGTGATTTACTTGTGTATGTGAAAGGTTAGGAAATTCCTGAGACCTATCGGTGAGACCTTCAATTCGAGCCGGTGGCTAGGCCAAGGTCGAAAAGAAAGGTACGAACCATAGGATTCTTAACGTGAAGTGAAGTGTACTCGAGACTTGGCATTTGGACTTGTCTCGGAAAATGAACATACAATGTGCACAAATAAAGTGAAAAGTGTTTGTAGTGCGGGCCCAGTGGGGGTTTGGAGGAGTAAGGGATAAGTGAAGTGCTACATGGTTTCATTATGAAAGTTGACGGAGTGTCAACTACTCGAATCGTGGACAAACGACGTGGACCCTGGCTCCTGAGAGCCCTGTATACAAACTTGTGTTGTTAAATGCTTTCTTATATGGTTTTAATTTCAAGTGCAATTTATTAAGTGTAAATCCTTATGTGTTATGTGTTTTGCATGTTTTTGGGAACTCATGGGTTTTTTAACTCACCCTTTCCATTTGTTTTCCTTAGTAGGAAATGAGAAATCGAGTGGAGGAACCAACCCTTAGAATTAGGGTTTTGCTTATGTTGATGTTTTGAGAACTTTGAATTGTGATCATTGAAAACTTTTGTATTTTGGAACATGAATGTTTGGATGGATAGTTTTTGTATTCTGGGATGTAATTTGAAATTATGGGTTTCAAGACTTTGTATCTTCTATATTAAGTATTTGAAGTTTTAGTTCCATAAGTTATTTTATTGTTTGAGTGAGTGAGTCCTGGCGAGAGTTAGGCAGGCGGCTATTGATATTCTAGGGTACGCCCTAGGGAGAGGTGGGTCGTCACAGGAGGTACCTCTTCTCCCGTTTTGGTTAAATTTTGGTTAAGTCGATTGGAGCGTAGTCTCGTCGACTCATTCGCCAAGCGGTAGTATCTACCACGCTTTATTGAGTGGGAGGTGCCGCTCATCCCGACTTGGTTTAATGATAAACTCTATCTTGACGAGCGGGCCTGGTACAAGGGGTGTAAGTAGACTGGTGAGAGTAAAGTGGTGTCTACGGACAGTGAAATAGTGGTTGACGGAGTGTCAACATTCCAATTGAAAACTATGGCTTGGGAGCGGACCGAAGGTGGTTGTGGAGATTTCAGAAAGGTGGAACGGCAAATTGTATCCGTTTATAGTGATTCTTTTATATTATTTTGTATGAATTCCAGGTTTTCTACTGTTTATTGCTTTATTAAGATTTGGTTACCACTTTAACCTGCTTGTGCATGAATTTTTGACCTCACTGAGATTTGCTCACCCCATAAGCTTTGTTTTCCTTAACAGGTCTGGAAGTGGAGTACGTGAATCGAGAAACTTAGTACTTTTGTAAGATTTCCTCATTCTGCCCAAGATTGAAACTATTTGGTGAATTTGATGGTTTAGGGCACTTGGGAGTTATTATTAATGTCATTTTGGTGTAATTTATGGGTTTGTATTTTGTGAGAGTTTAATTAGTGATTCTGATAGCTTTTCATTATGATTTTAGAAATGAATGTCTGAATTTATAATTGGATTTCATATCGAGACCTGGCGAGAGCTAGGCAGGCATACTGCCGATACCCTTGGGTTCGCCCTAGGGAGAGGTGGGGCATCACAAAAATTATCATTTTATTAGGAAGTAGTACTTGTGTTGTGCTTACTTCGTCACAAATAAGAATTCTATCAACTTGCTTGTGCGGGGTTGATTAATTTAACTTTCCTAATATAGATTGTTAGCACAAAAATCACGCAGAAAAAAAAAAACTAAAATCTTACAAATAAGAGAGGTACGAGAGGATAAAAGAAATTTATTCCAAGAAACTGATTTTCCTCAACTACAAGTGTAGAACTTCAAGTTCTTAAATAGAGAAACAAAATTACGAATCATACTCTAATTATGATACTAAAACATGACTCCATCCTATTTTCTAGATAGATTTTGATACATAATTCTAACCCACTTACTAAATAATAAATCAACTTCTAAAACAAATAAACTTCTAAATAGGCTTGGTTTAAAATATGCCAACAATGCCTCCCTTAAACCAAACTCCTGATCTTGTCATCTCCAATGCCGATGAATCACCATTGCAGTGTCTGTAGCAGTATAACTGACATATAATTCTAATTTGCAGCAAATCTTCAATTTCTTCTTCACTTATAAAACTTATATTTTGGATGCAATTTTATTACTAATTCTCCTTGATCAAAAAAGTCATCCATATTGACCCATTCAAAATTAGAGCCACCATATTTTCTTGAATAATGATAATTCACACAAACTTCAATTGAAAGAACATGCCTTTCATAATCTTTTTCATGGAAATAATTTTCACCATTGATAAATTCTTTCACCATGGCAGCTCAAAATAATTTACATACCTTCACAAATAAAATTTTCTTCCCTGCTTGAATTCTTGGCCTTCCTGGCTTCAAACTTGATCAAATTTTGCTGTAAAATCAACCACAACAATTTGGCAGGATCTTTTCCTCATCATTGCATACCACCAACAATTTTGATAGAGTCCCTCTTTTAAGACCTCTGTCCAATTAGGGAAATTTTTAATCAACAAACGAGTACTTTAGACCAACTCTTGTGGTCTAATCTTTCAATACGAGTACTCTACCACAACAACTGTACCCTTCTATGGCATAGGTTTATCTATCACAAATTTTCAAAACTTTAACTCTCAAGGCACCACAAATACTCTAGGAACAAACTCTTGAACCTAAGGCTCTCATACCACTTGTTAGCACAAAAATCATGTGGAAAAAAACTAAAATCTTACAAATAAGAAAGGCACAGGAGGATAAAAGAAATTTATTCCAAGAAACTGATTTTTCTCAACTACAAGTGTAGAACTTCAAGTTCTTAAATAGAGAAACAAAATTACGAATCCTACTCTAATTATGATACTAAAACATGACTCCATCCTATTTTCTAGATAGATTTTGATACCTAATTCTAACCTACTTACTAAATAATAAATCAACTTCTAGAACAAACTAACTTCTAAATAGGCTTGGTTTAAAATATGCCAACATAGATAATATACAAATTTAAAATCTCTTTTTCTTGGCATTTTATTATCTGAAATGAACATTTAACAGCATATAGGATATCTTTAGGAAGTTTACCAACAAAGCAACATTTTCCATTAGAAAATTACACGAGTTGCTACATGCATGGTTAATTCTTTTCACGTGAGTGATTGTAACAAAAGCTAGTTAAGTCCTTGATCATTGAACGAAGAGTCTTCATGACCAATCAATGACAAGTTTGGCTTTTGCTGTTTAATTAGTTTTCTACACAATAGTAAGCATCTAAAACAAAAAAGTGAAATTATTATCCCATACAACCTCTAATTAATGCCTTGAGAGATATCATACTTCCATTTAAATCTAATCCTAGAAACCTTACAGGAAAAATTGATCCATTCGATTATCTTTGCAGGTAAAAGTTCGTAATTTTGGCTCCAGTTACTATAACTAGCTAAGGTCCTTGAGCTTTTCTAGTGCTAACTTAAGATACAAGTCCAACAATATGATTAGGAAAGGGAAGTAGTGCAATACTTGAAAATTGTTGTGTATAAAATTGCTAAACAATCAACCTATAATCTTTGCAAGAGGAAGTGAATATAAGAAAGTCTGACCTTGTGTTTCTCATGAATAATCGTGTTCTTTAGATAGTTAGCTTCTAATTTAGGAAGAATAGTTTGAAGAGAAAAATGACCGATTTATTATAAATAAAAATATGAATATAAATATATACTATGAAGAAGCACGTGCGATACATGTGTTTCACATTAATTAAACTATTGGAGATGACTAATCGAGTTTACACATATAGATAACATACACATTCAAAATTTCTCTCACGTAGACAGTGACTTTCTACCATTAGATTGCCATGGGTCTACAATTGGAACCATATTTTCTCGGAATGGAGTATCATTAAATTCTAAATGTAACTTTAGGGATAATTTTAGAGACCTCCCTCATGGTTTGTCATAATAGCACTTAGCAGCCCTGCAGTTTTGAAAATCTCTCTTACACCCTTTGTCAATATGATAAGACAAGAGGTCTACATCAAAGTTGGTGAATTGATGCTATTATCCTACTAAAATTACATAATTCTGTTGATAAAATTGCCAAAAAAATTATAGAAAGCAAAAGATTAGGACTACTAAAATTAAGTAATTGTTTTGCAGTTGCAATTCGTTTCAAGCCCGGTGTTTGGGAGCATGTACGTATCAGTGTTAATGACCTTCATTAAAGAAGCAAACTTACAGGAATACTTGCACTTCAAGAAGGACTGGTGGACGAAGAGTATGATTCTTTACATTTCGTTGTTACTTCACAAATTTAATGATCTAATTCAAATCTCCAATTTGATTTGATTGAGCATTTTGTACTTGCAACTGCAGTAACTCTGTCATTGAGCTGGATCTTGAACCATTTATTATATCAATCCCCAAGCCAACTCTAATGAAGTCTGTCGGCAACGGTGCAGAGTTTCTTAAAAAACATGTTCCATGACAAAGAGAGTACCACTAAAAGGGTAAGGTAAACTATAACCATCCAATCGTATGGGCAATAAAATACAAAATGCTACAATCATATTTACTCTGTCTTATTCTAAGCAAAATATCAAATTTTCTTGTGCTTAAATTGAATAATAAGTAGTACTTAACATGAAAGACAGAGAATTTTAGTATTATTCTTGAAAATACCTATACATATATGCTTCATGTTTAAATTTGACGTCACTTTAACGTTCGTGTACAAACAATGATGGTCAATAACAGGATAAATAACCTTAATATCCCTCAAGATGCTTTGCAAAAAACTGTGAATTATCTTGCAGAGCTACCTCCAAAAACATCATATTCAGAATTTGAAAGCAAGTTTGAAGAAATTGGATTGGAATGAGGGTGGGGCAATACTGCTAAACATGTGTTGGAGATGATCTACATGGTCCTAGATCCTTTTGAGGGTCCAGACTTATATAATATTGAGAAAATCATGCCTCAAACAAATTATGAACTTGTGCCTCTCTTTTCTTTATTACACTTCCACCCTCTCCTATTTTGTCCTTTTGCTTTTTGGTTTTGTTTTTATTTTCATTTCTTCTGTAAAAATCATATAAAGGGCAAAATGAGGGTATAACCAGGGGCAGAATGTCATCTCTTCATTGATATGCACTTTATATTGCTAATTCAACACAAAAAGGGCTGATAAAGTTAGAGCAGATGTCATTTAAGGGGATGTAAGAAAGATTTTCAAAATCATAGGGCTGCTAAGTGCTATTATGACAAACCACAAGGGTGGTTTCTGAAATTATCCCGTAAATTTTATGGCGCAGTTTTTAGTCAATCTTAAGAGTAAAATCAACAACAGATTTTCATGTGTGATAAACGTAGGCTCTTATAACTAGTGAAAAAAATGAGAATGTATATATTCAATTAAGGAAATCAATTTGTTTTAGAATGATATTCAAGTTTCAAAAGGCTTTTTAAAGGTACTTCCACAGTGAATCTTTTTTGTTTTAGGATACCTTAAAACTTATTGTATTAAATCCAAGTTTGCGATGCACAGGTTTTAATTACTATCATGACGCAGAGTAAATCTTGAGACCATAAGTCGAGCAAGTGGTTTGGACATACCTATCGAACCAACATGTGTTGAAAATTAGATTGTCAATAGCTTCAGAAGCATCCATCTCACAATGACTTAGCTTGCTGCTAAGTTCCTTTTGCTTTTCCAGTACTAATTTAAGATACAAGTGCAACGATATGATTAGCAAAGGTTAGTAAAATACTTGAAAATTGTTACGTATAAATTTGCCAGACAAACAACCTATAACCTTTGCGAAAGGAAGTGAATAAAAGAAAATTTAACCTTATTGTGTTTCTCATGAATAATCATGTTCTTCAGAATAGTTAATATCTGATTGAGGAAGAATAGTTCGAAGAGAAAAATGACTGGTCTATTAGAAATAAAAATATAAAAATACACTAGAAAGAGCACGTGTGATACACATGTTTCACATTAACTATAATTTATTAAACTTTTGGAGTTGATTAATCGGGTTTGTACAGTATAGATAACATGCACATTCAAACTATCGCTCAATTGATGGTAACTTTTTCTATTAGATTCCTAGTGGTCTACAATTTGAAGCAGTTTTCACGAATTGGTTAGTTTTAATTTCTAAATGTAACTTTATGGTGCAGATATTGGTTAGTCGTAAGAGCAACAACCAACAACAGATTGTCATGTATGATAAATGTAAGCTCATATAACTGTTAGTAAAAGTAGGCTGGTACAATATAGAAAAGAATAAATACAAACTGAAAAATAGAAATGCATAGTTGCATCAAGGAAATCAATTTGCATTAGAACTAGAGCAATGATATTGATGATGCAAAGTCTTTTTTTTTTTTTCAAAACAAAAGAAGTTATCTATTTATAGCAACAAGTTTTAAAATTCCATTTAATTATCTTCACATTTATCAAAGTACCACATTCATGTACATACATGTATTTGTATTTAGAATACTTTTGATTATACATGTATTCTCAATAAGACAACTCCAAATTCATGTATTAATAATTAAGTATGAATACTTAATTCCTAAGTACATGAATCTTCATAAGATCCAAATTCATGTATTAATAATTAAGTACTGAATAAATTCTAAGTACATGAATCTTTAGGTACATGAATGATAGATAATTATCCATTCTATTTGCTAATCGCAATCTTCAGTTTGACTTTCACAGTAGGGAGTTTACAGACCAAACAATCCTTTCCCTCAAGGAAAAGAATTGTCATCTTATACCAAATCCCTTCGAAAAGATGACCAATCGTTCACAATTCTGATATATATCTTACTATTAAGCAGACTTCTGAAAATATCTCCTTCCAACATGGATTATGAAATCCCGATATGTCATGCAAATTGCAATGCCTTCTAAGACATCATACTTCCATTTGAATGTTTGACTAGAAGTCTTAAGCAAGCACTCAAGTGTTTTACAATGAAGAATTCTATGGTCAGATCCGTCAGATTGTCTACTGCTTCAGAAGTATCCAATTCATTACTGATTAGCATGTGTTATAGATTTAGCTTCTCTGCAGATTAATTTTTTTAGCTAATTATACTAATTGAGACACAGGTAAGACATTAATTATTGCAAATTAAGGTTGGCAGGTTACTTGAAAAATATTTTGCTTTAACTTGCCAAACAATCGACGAATACTGTTTGTGCTACGATGTGAAAGCTGGACGTGCCAAAACCATATCTTCACAGAGTTGCCGATGATGAATAAGTCATAGGAATAGTATTAAGGCATGTGAATATTAATTATTCTTCCACAACTTTAATTTGGATAGCTCGTTTCATTTCTAATGTATGATCAAAGTTCTGCACATTAAAAAAAAATTAAAATCTACACCAGCAAAAATAGATTTGAGTGAAAAATAGCCGAGAGTGTAATTGTCGATGGAAAAAATATAAACTTACTTTAGAGTGCATATCAAGAGGCAAATTGTTTTAAAACATTCCAATACTAAATAATCCATATATTAAACCATAAAATCACTCAAGTGGATGCTCATAAAAAGGGAAGAAAAGAAAAGTAGATGCTCATAACCCATTGATAGGTTTCAAATATGCATAGAAATTTTAATCCAAAATACACCCATTTTACTGTAAGCATATAGGTCAAACTATAGTATAGGGTGTATAAGGGTTGATTACATGAGGAGCTTATATCAAGTATTAGATCCTTAATTTACTCTATTATTTAGACTAATCAAATAACAGGGAAATAAACCACTAATTAAACTAGAAAATTAACTATACTAAAACAGAAATTTCAACTAAAATAACAACTAAATTTGGAATTTGCAAAATAACAAAGGAGTAAAACTCTTAACATCAAAACAACTAGAGTTGTAAAATCCACTAATGGCTCTTACTCAAGCAAATAGACTCAACTTTTACTATTAGTCTTGTCTAACTAGGGTTTTATTTCCAACTTTAACTAAAACTCACTCATGATGATTCAATTATTACTAGTGATTAGTCTTTCCTACTCTCATGGTGAAGATCTAAAACTAGTTCATTTACTACATGAAATATTCAAGAGAAACTACTTGAGTGCACCTTTACTCTTGTGGGCTTACAATTCAAGTTCTATTTATTCTTTTCCATTATTGCTACCAATTCTCATTGGATAACAACAACTAGATGACTTGCTATAGGTGATCAAGTAACAACAAGTATTAAAACACAAATAAATAGATAAGCTAGTACAAGAAGCAATAAAAGTGAATCATATTGTACTAATAGTAAGAAAATCATTAGTTTCATCCAAAGTCTAGATAAACAAGTTAGTTACACATATCTAATGAAGCTTTTAAACACATGTAAACATAAAAAAAGTTCATGCTTGAGCTAATAAAAGAGGAAAGTCAAGAAAAACTTAGCCATGATGAACAAAGCTTCAAATTCTTCTATTGATCTCCAAATCTTCAGTTTGATACAAAAGAGCTCCTTCAAGTTTTTCTACAAGATAAACTACCTATACTAGTGCTTAAACTACTCTAAAAAGCTAATCTAAGCTAATCCTTCAAAACATGTATATATAGATAAAAATTAAGTCAATAATGAAGGATAGAATTTTTTCTTTATAGTTGCAGAATGTCTACACAACGTCCCTCAAAAGTAGTGAAATAATTGAATTGAAATCAAGTTGAGTAAGTTGCAGTCGGAAAAGTTGACCAAAATCCTAGCACCCAATCCAATCACCTACTGGCTGGATTGCCAGCCGGATTAAGTAATCTGGTCAAGGATAACCGACTGGAGTGCTCCCTTATTTTTACTCGAAAATTTGATTTGCCTCTGCCCAACATTCGTGAGCATATTTGCCAACTGCTTGGCCGGATTCTCTAAAGGATTCGTGCCCTGTTTTTTTAACAAGAAGTTTCCTCGTTTCTTGCTTGTTTCGCGTCTCAACTCAAACCACCCTTCATTTCGCCAATTTGAATACCTTCATATAGCCCTTAAACTTCATTCTCTACTAACATAGAAACAAATTCGCAAGAAAAAAGGAAGAAACCACATTTTCACTACTTAATGAATAAAATCAACTTCTAAGCAAAATGACCTAATTTCATGCGTTAAAACTCATAAAAAGTGACTAAAATGACAATATATATCATCAAACGATTGTACCAAATAGTCATTTATCACCCATAGACAGCAATTCATATTGTCTTGACATCTTTAATGTTTTAAATATCATTGTAAGCTTGTCTCCCTTTCTTTTTTTCAACTTTTTTCCATTATATTGTTTTTCTTGCTAGAATTAGACTTATTTCTTTCCATTGGACCATTTCCAATTGCCTCACGTCACAGAAGTGTAGTAAGTGGTTAAACCTTAGTGAAAACTGTATACTTATTTAAAGAGACGAGTTTGCTATACTGAACATATTTTCTAGCTCTCTAGATTTACTGAGTTCTTGATATTTTCCTTTTCCAATTTCTATTAAATCGAAATATATCTTTCAACTGCAGCAAGATGGCCCTCGTGGAGACTTTCATTATGCCAAGTCCTTGCGATTTCGTGTACTCGTTAAACTGCTCGACTAAACTAGTTGTCGCCTTCACTTCTCCCATGCTATGTCTTGTGAATTGCGGATTGTGCTCTTGTTTACTTCGGGACTAAAATAATGGGTGGGAGGCTTTGCTGTAGAACCTGTTTGGGTATGTGTCAATGGTCGTTTTGCATTTCTTTTGTTTATTTGTTAATTATCATTCTGACCGTATTTACATTTTGAATCATAGCAGTAACAAAATTATTTGAGTTGAAAATTGTAAATTATGATTCTAACGCAAGCTACATTCTTTCAGCTGAATAATGCTAACTCAGATACAGGTAGAAACAATAATAAATAAAGGTTTATCCACTAAATAAAAATTGCGACGCATGAAGTAAAAATGCAATTACAATATTATGTGCACAAAACAGAAGTTGTACATGCAACAAATATTCATTAACTCAAAAAATTGATATCATTCATCCAGAAAATAAAAATAGCAATTTGACAATATGCAAATTCATTTAGGGCATTTATGATTTAAAACGAGTAGGGTATTTCTTGTAATCATGCTTTGGACAATGATTAATAGCTACATTAGGAAGAATAGTTTGAAGAAAGAAAAAAAGAGAAAAGAGTGGTAACTATTGATTAAAAAAAAGGAAAAATTATCATTTTATTTGGAAGTAGTACGTGCACTGCGCGTGCTTCCTCACAAATAATAATTTTCTCAACTTTCCTATGTGGAGTTGATTGATTCGACTTTACTAATGTAGATAATGTGCAAAGTTAAAATCTCTCTTTCTAGGCATTGTACCAACCAAACAACATTTTGCTTTATGAGATAAAACATTCTACAAGTTACATGGGTTGGTACATGGTTAATTTTTTTTCACATGAGTGATTTTAACAAAAGCAAATTAAGTCCTTGATCATTGAATGAATAATCTTCACAGCCAACCAGTGACAAGTTTGACTTTTACTATTAATTTTCGATACAATAGTGCGTGTCCAAAACAAAAAAGTAAAATTCCAGTTTCCCATGCAAACCGTAATTGCTCGAGAGACATCATACTTCCATTTGAATGTGATGGTAGAAGCCTTACAGCGGGCAGTTGATCCATTAGACTCTCAGGGTGGCTAAAAGTTCAGTGATTTTGGCTACCGTTACTATCGCCGCGCAGTTTTTTTTTTTCCCCTTTGATAATTAAGAATTTGGTGAGTTCTATTTCGGTTACCATCACGAATCAGACTATATCCGTAGAACCATAGATGACTTATAACAATTCTTATTATTCACACAATCCTCATATTGACAGCGAGATTTAAGCACATAGCTTTTTATGAAAAAGTGACGTATTATTACTAACTCAACCAACTTGTGTTAACATCACATGAAAGTTAAATTTCGAGACCACAGGTCAAAAAAGTCGTTCCGTCAAACTTATTGAGCCAACATGTGTGAACATTAGATTGTCAATAGCTCCAGAAGTATCCACCTGACAGTGAATTAGCTTACTGCTAAGTTCCTTCCGCTTTTCTAGTACTAACTAAGATGATACAAGTAGAACAATATGATTAGCAAATGAGTACAATACTTGAAAATTGTTATGCATAAAATTGCCAAACAATCAACCTATAATCTTCGCGCAAGGAAGTGAAAAAGCAATTACAAGATTATGTGGACAAATTTGAAATTGCACATGCCCAGAATATGCCTGCAGAGGTTGCACATTCAATACATCACAAATAAGGTATCAGCCAGTAGGCCAATGGAAATAACCCGTTCACAATTCTGGAGTAGCTCTTTGACCATATGCATATGCACCTAAGGTGTGTAAAATTAGTTAGACAAGAAAATCCGACCTTTCTGTGTTCTCATGAATAATCATGTTCTAAAAAGTAGTTAACAGCTAATTTAGGAAGAATAGTTTGAAGAAAAAAATGACTGGTTTATTATAAATAAAAATATAAAAATATGCTAGCAAAGAGCATGTGCGATACACATGTCTCATGTTAACTATAATTTATTAAACTTTTGAAGTCGATTAATCGAGTTTACACAATACAGATAAGGTACACTTTCAAACTCACTTTGATGGTGACTTTCCACCATTAGATTGCCAATGCTCTATAATTGGAATTATATTTCTGCAGAACGGAGTAGCATTAAATTCTAAATATAACTTTATGGTGCAAATATTAATCAATCTTAAGAGCAAAAATCAATAATAGATTGTCATGTATGATAAATGTGAGCTCTTATAGCTAGTGAAAAAAAATGAGAATGTATATATTCAATTAAGGAAATCAATTTATTTTAAAGTGATATTCAAGTCGTAAAAGGCTTTTCAAAGATCAAGTTCCATCATAAATCCTTTTTTCCCTTAAGATACCTTAAAACTTGTTGAATTAAATCCACATTTTCAATGCACAGGACCTCATTAGGTAGTTTACAGACCAAACAATCCTTTCCCTTAAGAAAAAGAAATTGTCATCTTAGACCAAATCCCTTCCACGAGATGATTAATCATTCACGATTCTGATATGTTACTATTACTTTTCTATAGAGTACTGAAAACATCTCCTTCCAACATCAATTGTGAAATCCTGAAATGTCATACAAATTGTAATGCCTTCTAAGACATCATACTTCCATTTGAATGTGTAATTTTTTTTATCTGTAACAAATAAGTTATTACCTTTTATGAATTAATTAATGTCAAAGAAGTTTTATTACTTATTTTTTAGAATCATAATAATGTTGCAGTTAGTGTTGACATTTCTTTTTGGTGCATAATATTTACTTGTTATCTAAATTGTACTACTCATTTGTCATTTAATTAATTATCAAGATATTTAGAAACATTATAACGCTCAAAAACCAACTAAGCCCCAACTGAGTTGGCTATTAGGGAGGACTCTTGGGTGCATGTTAGGGATTCCAAGTCCCCTAACTTGCATTTCAAACTAAGATTTCTTGAAATTTCACTATCGAGTGTATAGACACCTGTGTCTCAAGCCAGTTTAGTGTCCCCTAAATGCTCTATTGACCCCCTTAAAAATTAGTTCAATCCCATCTAAATTCGCTATTGACCCCCTTAAAAAATATTGGTCAAATAAAAAAGTAAAATAGAGCTCAAACTTTGCCTCCCCTCCTGATCAGAGGTCCTAGCTCTACCACTACATTCTTATTGATTGCCCACTAGCACAATCATCACATTGATAACGAGATTTGAATACACGATCTTGTATGAGGAAGTGACTCGTCCTTACTAACTGAACCAATTTATGTTGGCATCATTGTGCGGACTAAATCTCGAGACCACAGGTCAAAAAAGTGGTTCGATCATACTCATTAAATCAAGGCGTGTAACCATTAGATCTTCGACAGCTTCAGAAATATCCACCTGCTAGTATATTACCACACTGCAGGTAAATTCCTTCCACTTTTCTAGTACTAACTAAGATGATACAAGTAGAACAATATGATTAGCAAAGGTTAGTACAATACTCGAAAATTGTTATGCATAATTTGCCAAACAATAAACCTATAATCTTTGCGCAAGGAAGTGAGAAAGCAATTACAATATTATGTGCAAAAATTTTAAATTGCACATGCCCAGAATATGCATCCCAAGGTTGCCCGTTCAATGCATCACAAAATAGGGTCTCAACCAGTAGGCTAATGGAAATAACCCATTCACAATTCTGGAGTAGCTCTTTGACGATATGCATATGCATCTAAGTTGTGTAAAATTGCTTAGATAAGAAAATCTGACCTTACTGTGTCTCTCATGTATAATCACGTTCTTTAGAGTAGTTAATATCTAATTTAGGAAGAAGAGTCTAAAGAGAAAAATGACTGGTTTATTATAAATAAAAATATAAAATTATACTAGCAAAGAGCATGTACGATACACGTATTTCACGTTAACTGTAATTTATTAAACTTTTGGAATTGATTACTCAAGTTTACACGATATAGATAACATACACATTCAAAATCTCTCACTTGGATGGCGACTTCCTACCATTAGATTGCCAGTGGTCTACAATTGGAACCATATTTTCTCAGAATGGTGTAGCATTAAATTCTAAATGTAACTTCGTAGTGCAGATATTAATCAGTCTTAAAAGTAAAAATCAACAATAGATTATCATGTATGATAAATATGAGCTCTTATAACTAGTGAAAAAAAATGAGAAATGTGTATATCCAATTAAGGAAATCAATTTGTTTAGAGTGAGATTCAAGTCTCAAAAGGATTTTTAAAGATTGATTTCCAACATAAATCTTTTTTGTTTTAAGACGCCTTAAATCTTATTGTGTTAAATCCACATTTGCAATGCACAGGATCTCATTAGGGAATTTACAGACCAAACAATCCTTTCCCTCAAGAAAATGAAATTGTTAGTTAATCGTTCACAATTCTGATGTCTTAGTATAAGTTTTCGGCAGAGTACTGAAAACATCTCCTTCCAACATGAATTGTGAAGTCCCGATATGTCATGCAAATTGCAATGCCTGCTAAGACATCATACTTCCATCTGAATGTTTGACTAGATGTCGTAGGCAAGCACTTAAATGTTTTACAATGAAGACGTCTATGGTCAGATCCATCAGATCATCAACTGCTTCAGAAGTATCCAATTCATAACTAATTAGCATGTGTTCTAGATTTAGCTTCTCTGCAGATTAATGTCTTTCAGCTAATTAACTAACTGAGACACAGGTAAGACATTAATTATTGAGACACAAGCTACATACTTTCAGCTTGTTTAATGCTAGCTCAGATACAGGTAAAGACAATGATCAATAAAGGTTCATTCAACAGAAAGTGAATATCCAATTACAATATTAGTTGCAGAAAACAAAAGTTGTACAAGCTTTGCACTGACTTTATCACTTTTCCTCTATCAGTTCAGGCTCTCATCCGGATTACTTTGGGGTGTGCTCCAATTTCCTCGATCAGACCCAACCCGAACCCTAAATTTTCTGGATCAGGTTTGAGCACATAAGTTCAGTGCAGATCTTTTGTGTCACTTGCATCTTTTATCTTTTAGCAAAGTTTCATGTCTAAATTCGATCTCCAGAATCCACTTGCTTTCGACCCTTTTGCTGAGGCAAATGTTGAGAACTCGGGTGCTAAATCAAAGGATTATGTGCAGGTCCATATCCAACAACGTAATGGTAGGAAAAGCCTAACTACCGTGCAAGGGTTGAAGAAAGAGCTCGGTTACAATAAAATACCGAGGGACCTCAAGAAAGAGTTTTGCTGCAATAGTACTGTTGTCCAAGACCCACAACTAGGCCAGGTCATTCAACTCCAAGGGGATCAACGTAAGAATGTTCCAACTTTCCTTGTTCAGGCTGAGATCTAAAGACGGAACACATCAAGTGACAGTCTCCATTCATCCGGTGTCGGTGCCAACATATAATAGTACCTGATATGCTATTGTAAACTGAACTTTCAAAAATTTTATAGTGGTTAGGCATGTGCAGTGTTTGCTTTTGTGATGGGATGCTTCTTGTTCCGAGGCTTATGCTAAATAATTGTGACTTGTGCCTGGCAAGCATCATTTAAAAAAAAAAAAAAAAAGGAAGTTGCAGAAGCCACAAATATTCATTAACTCCAAAACTTGATATCACTCATCCAGAAAATAAAAACAGCAATTTCACAATATGCAAATGCATTTAGGGCATATATATAAATATATATATATATATATATATATAAAACGAGCAGGGTATTTTTTGTGATCATGCTTTGGAAACTAATTAACAGCTACATTAGGAACATTAATTTTCGAGGACAAAGAAAGAAAAGAGTGGTAATTATTGATAAAAAATATAAATGATCATTTTTATTCAGAAGTAGCGCGTGCACTGTGCATGCTTCCTCACAAAAAGAATTCTGTCAACTTTCTTGTGTGGAGTTGATTAATTTAGCTTTTCTAATATAGATAATATTCAAATTTAAAAATCTCTCTGTCCTTGTATTTTACCATTTGAAGCCAACATTTACCTGCATATAGGGCATTATTAGGAAGTTTTACCAACAACATTTTCCTTTGGGAGACAAAAACATTCTGGAAATTACATGAGTTGATACATGGTTAATTCTTTTCACATGAGTGATTGTCACAAATGCAAATTAAGTAATTGATCATTGACTAAATGACTTCATGACCAATCAGTGATGAGTTTGATTTTTACTATTAATTTTCTACACAATAGTAAGCATCCAAAACAAAAAGGAAAAATTGCTCCAGTTGTCTCTTACATATTATTTATATGAAATTTTAGTTCTTCAGAAAAATGAGCAATTTTAGTCCCTTCTTCAGAGTCAAAATGAGCAATTAAGTTTCAAATGGGTGGAAGCTAAGGCTACATGAACTGACAATTCTAAGGTTGTTGCAGATTTTGTCAAATCTCATATTTTTGTCAGGTTTGGTACGCCAAGAGCTATCATTAGTGATCATGGGACGCACTTCTGTAATAGAGTAATTGAGACTTTGATGAAGAAATATGGTGTCACCCATCGAGTCTTTACTTCTTATCACCCATAAACCAGTGGACAAGCAGAAACTTCCAATAGGGAGATCAAATCAATTCTGGAGAAGACGGTCAATCCAAATCGCAAAGATTGGAGTTTGCGCCTTGATGATGCACTCTGGGCCTATCGGAAGGCCTACAAGACTCCAATAGGTATGTCTCCTTATCGTTTAGTTTTTGGTAAACCTTGTCACTTGCCTATTGAATTGGGGCATAGGGCCTATTGGGCGGTTAAACATTGCAATATGCGGTTGGATGAGGCTGGAGAACAAAGGAAATTGCAATTGCAAGAATTAGAGGAAATTCGGAATGATGCCTACAAGAGTTCTCGCATTTATAAGGATAAGACAAAAGCATTTCATGATGACAAGATTTCAAGGAAGCAGTTTTCTATTGGTCAAAAAGTTCTACTCTTCCATTCTAGTCTTAAACTTTTTCCCGATAAATTGTATTCTCGTTGGTTAGGACCTTTTATTGTCTCCAATGTTTTCCCTCATGGTGCAGTGGAAATAAAAAGTCCTAAGACTGACAAGCTTTTCAAGGTTAATGGACATCGTCTCAAACCTTTTTATGAAGGATTTGAAGCCTATATTGTGGAGGAGATGAATCTCGAAGAGCCCACCTACTGTGATTAAGAACAAGCTTGGTCTAGCCAAAGACGTTAAAGAAAGCGCTACTTGGGAGGCAACCCAAGAGTTTTAATTTTCATTATTTCGTATTTTTGATTTTTCACATTTTTGTCTGCCAGTTCAGTCATTTCCCTTATTTTGACAGACAATTTGTGTTTGTAGGCCTTGGATGTGAATGCCAAAGCATTGCTTAATGTGGAATGTATCATCTCGTCTAAATCAGAATACTTTCAACAATAAGGCGTGCCTACACCTTAAGGAAGGAAGTCTTCTGACCCATCTTCCGTTTAAACAATTGGTGAACAGAAGAGTTTCAGGTTTAAGGCGTGCCCACGCCTTAAGCTAGGGAGTCTTCTGCCAAGGTTAAAAAAAAAAAAAAAAACCATTGATCAGAAGACTTATGAAGTTAAGGCGTGCCTTGGCCTTAAGTAGGCAAGTCTTCTGCCCAAAGCTGCAGATATTAAAAAAAAAAAAATTTTGAGTCAAATTGGTCAAAGCCTAAACCCTTTTCCTTTCTTTTTTTGGTTTTCCTTCTCTTTGTTTTCTTTTTCTTTCTTTCTTTTTCCTTTCCTTTTCCGCCGCTCCCCTGTTCTTTTTCTCCTCTGTCTGCTCTACATTCTCTGTTCTTCCGTCTTCCGATCCCGTTGCTGCCCACTTGAGTTAGCCATGCTTCTCCGCTGTGACTCTAGCTGCCCATCTTCACGTGAGGTAGCTCTGACGAGCCCTTCACCACTGGCCCAGCCGCCGCCGCCGCTCCCCTCCCCTTGCTGTTGCTCACGACATTCCACCTTCACTATTGCTGCTGTCATTGCTGCCGCCCCATCATTGCGCCAGCCTCGTTCCGCGTCTGCACTTGCTTGAGCTATTTCACCATTGCTGCTGTGCTTTGCCGATCTGCTGCTTCCGTATGTGCGCTCATCGTCGCCGTCCTCTATTGCTGCGGTTCTGCTAGACTTGCTAACGGCTCCACCTCTTCGCTTTCGAAGATTTCAGGTTTACACCCTCCATCTTACCTTAGTAGCTGAGGCTAGACTAGTAATAGTGTAGCTGAGGCTAGATTCTGTCTTGTGGTGGACTGAAGTCCAAACTATGTTGTTGGGTTTTTCTCTGAGTTAATTGCTATTTCACTGAGTTTGAATTGACTGCCCATAGTTGTTATTTGGTGCATTGCGTTGGTGACTCTTGAATCTTGTGGGTATTTGCTAATTGAAAGAGCGGCTTCGACACATTGATAGTCGCTTGGCCACTATAGAGCTTCACAATTCTAACATGGAGTGGATCATGGCTGCTTATTTTGAGTTTATGGGGTTCAAACCCCCTTTTCCTCTCCGGCCATAGCTTTGCTCTACAGGGAAGTCCTCCGTCTTTCTCTTGTTTGAATACATTGAGGACAATGTAGTGTTTAGGTGTGGGGGAGGAATATTTTGGCTTTGATGCCATTAATGATAATTTTTCCTAGTTTCTTCAAATTTTAGTTTTAGTTTCAGTCTTTTGTTTGTTTTTATGCATTTTCAACTCTAGTTGCTTGCTTGTGTTCTATCTTTCGTGTTTTTCTTTTTAAGTTTCTTTAGAACTTAGTTGGTCTTATGTTGTCCAGATGCAATTAGGAGTAGTGTAATAGCATTAGCATGAATATTCTGTTTACTTGCAATTGATTTAAAAGAGGGATGTTCTTGACATATAGCCATTTGTGAGTTTTTGAGCTTAAATATCTTATTATTCACAATTTGTTCTTCATCGTTTGTGAGTGTAATTATCACACCTAGTTAGATTATTCTAGAACTTGCTACGATATACATGTCGATGCCACATTGTTGAATTTGATGCATGAAAATGATAAGGGCAATTAGGTTTAACCCTTTTTAGCTTTCTAAAACCTATCCTAATTATGTTTTCCCCTAGTTGACCAAGTTTGGGCCTTAAACCTTTTTCTTTGTTTAACAACACATTTTTATCACCCTTTAACCTTTTTCTTCTAAACCTTTTTGTTTGAACCCAATGTCAAAGGGATGCCCCAATATTCTTTTGCATGAGAAAATCACAAGTAGAAGAATCTGATTATATTTATAGTTAGCAAATGCTATTATGTTCCTATGTTTATGTTTTGAAAAAAAAAAGAGAAGACGAGAAAAAAATTTGGACAGGAGACCTCAGCTATTAAGGCGTGCCCACACTTTGTGGAAGAAGGTTTTCTACACGGAAAAAAAAAAAAAGAAAAAAAAAGAGAGAAAATGAAAAAAAAAGAACAAAGTGTGAAGCACTCTTGTAAATAAGTGCTGTGTTTTGATAGTGGGATCAATTCCTGTGTTATGTATGCACTTGCTATGCTTGGGAGTTGTTGTCGTGCTTAAGAGCTAATTATGTGAATGAAGATGATATTTCAATTCATGCAAAGGACGATTGGGTATTCTCTTTGATGCATGTAACCTAAATTACCTTTTTGTCATACCTTTACCCTAAGCCCCGTTATAACCCTTGTTAAAGACCCTTTGATTCTTGCATTTGAATTCATATTTAGTGGTGGAGATGTGATAGATTAGCAAGCTTATGGCAATGACTTTCTATGGTGTTAATTTGAGCATACATATCCCTGATAAACATCTTGAGTGTTGAGAGCATATACAATTATTCATGTGAGGATTGTCAAGTCTTGAACATCCTGATTTTGATGAGATTGTCAAGGAAATGTAGAGTATTTGTGCTATGATAGTATGCTATTTCACATTTGTCATCTTGATATTGAGTTTTGGGATTAGTGAATGCTTGAGGGCAAGCTTTGTTTAGGTGTGGGGGAATTTGTTAAGTCCTTAATTGTGCACATTATTTATGGATATTTCCTTTAATTATGGCCTAAATATTGTGATAATTGCTTGATCCTACTTATATTTGGTTTTGGCATTGATTTAGGTCATTGGAGTTAAATTGGGAATTAAAAGGTGCAATTGAATGGAAATTCCAGAAAACAATCCCAGATAAGGCGCGGGCACGCTGTGTGGAGATTTGAAGGTTGCCTTTTTGAAGAAGTGAACCATTTTCCCATGGAAGACAATTGCTGAATATTTGGAAACAAGGATTTCATGTACTTTTGGGAATTGGTCAAAGACTCCTTTTAATTAGGAATATTTGTAATTGGTTTCCAGGCTTATTTTGTTATGGTGATTTAGCAAGTTAGATTCCAATTAGGACTCAAACTCTTTGGAATCCTAATTTGGTAGGAAGATTAGTAGCTTTATTAATGCCTAGACTTGGAGGGCTCTAGATAATTGATTAGGCGGCCAACCTTTTTGAGTAGTTTTTTCTCTGATTGGGTGGTTAGTCTCACGGGACGGCTGAAGAATTGAAGACCAAAAGAAACGTTTGTTTTTCCTGGGGTTTTTGAAGCTTGTGTCATTCCTTTGTTTCTTTGGCTCGTGATTTGAAATTGCAAATCTGAAAAATATTTCTTGGAGGCTTTATTCAATGAAGAGTGGCTAATTTCTCCATCTAGTTGAAGGCTAATCGATCTTTGGCTCATCAACTTTGTGAGACTTGTTTGAATTATTTTTATTTCATTTATTTACAAGTATTTGAATATTTTCTGATGTTCTCGTTTATGATTATTTCTTGCAATTAAATACCTAATCACTATTTATTTGTGGGGATAATCTACTGTCATCTAGAACACCAAATCCGTAATTGTTTGGAAGGTTTTAGTATTTGTGACAAGTGACGTAATTCAGTAGTATAAGAAACTTTTGGGTTATTGTCACGGAAATATTCAATCTAGCTTAAATGAACCGAGCTTATGTGTTTGTTGGTTAGAATTGGTGGCTTTTCTAAATGTTAATGCTGTCGGTGGGCTAAATCTTAAGAGCTTGTTTAGGGTTGTCTACTAGCAAGAGAAGTAGTTACAGACCTTGTCGTGGCTATCGACACAATAAGGATTGGCAGGTTGTCAGAGCTTGTTGACAACCATAACCAATTTATTTGTAAGTAACTGAATGCAATTTAGTGTCAATGATCAAGTTGATGAAACCAAGGTGAGATTAGGCCTTTGACTAGATCTTGTTATTGATTGATTTATTTTCGTATTTGATTCCTGTGATACTGTTTATTTTAATTGGAATTTTGTGGTGTCGTTTATTTTTATTGGGTTTTATTAATTAGGAATTATTCGAACTCTCTCCCCCCATTTATTTTATTTCATAGAAAATAATTCTTCCAGTTCCTTGAGGAGACGACCCTACTTGCCACTTACACAAATTAATTAAATTCTCTGGTTAATTTCTGGTATATCGGATTAAGTAAACTCCTTGGAATCAGGGTGAAGCTAGTAACCCATTGCACATCCGGAGTCGCTGCTCCAGTACTAGAATTAATTCGGGAATACTTCTGTAGGCAGTTAGGTTATATTTATTTTTGTGCAGGTTCGACACCTGTCACCACACTTGGTTTTTTGCATAGATTCCTATTCTAGCATTATTTTTGGCAAAAACTATACAATGTAGTGAACATGGTCAAGAACATCTACAGTTTCTTCCCACTTTTCTTCCTCAAAACATCACCAAACTCATTGAATTTTCACCAAAATGACGGACATGAAATATGTAACATCAATAATCCCCCAAATAAGACATATAACCTCAAGAATCAACAAAACTACAATAAAAGTACAAAACTTTACAAGACCCATTTTTATGGAATTGAAAAAATAAATGGAGAAAGAAATAAACCTGTTTAGAAGACCCATAGGATGGAAGAAAGAAGAGGAGGAATGAGGAAAAAGAGGAAAGAGGGTGAGAGAGGAGTGAGAAGGGCTTAGGGAGTAGTGGTAGAAGTGAAAATGACGTGGGAGAATGATGACAGAAGAAGGAAATAGGTGACGTGGAGTTTGAAAAACTAGGATTTTGGTAGAGAATAATTGAAAAAAATAGTGGATTAAGTGAGAAATTTGATTAGTATTAAGTGAATTGCCAAAGTTGCCCTTCAAAATTGATCATATGATGGATTCATGGCCGATTCCCGTCAAAATTTTATTGGAAGGAGACGAGAGACCAAAGGTAAGCACTTCTTTTTTATTTGGTAGGGACTAATACTGCATATTTTAATTCTGATGAACTAAAATTTCATATTTGTAATATGTGAGATACAATCAATGTGATTTTTCCAAATTCTAGTGTCCCACACAAACTCTAATGCCTTGAGAGACATCATTCTTCCCTTAAAATGTAATCCTAGATGCCTTACAGTGAGCAATTGATCCATTAGATTACCTTGATAGCTAAAAGGTCATAATTTTGGCTCGAGATACTATCACTATGTAGAGTAAATCTTGAGACAAGAAGTCCAAGAAATGGTTTGATCATACCTATTGAGCCAACATGTGTCGACATTAGATTGTCAATAGCTTTAGAAGCATCCACCTCATAGCGAGTTAACCTACTATCAAGTTCTTTTTGTTTTTCTAGTATTAACTTAAGATACAAGCACAACAATATGATTAGCAAAGGTTGGTACAGCACTTGAAAATTGTTATGCATAAATTTGTCAAACAACTAATCTATGATCTTTGCGAAATGAAGTCAATATAAGAAAATCTGACGTACTGTGTCTCATGAATAATCATGTCTCTCTTAAGATTCAAGAACTTTTGAAATACTTTTTTTTTGTATGCAGATTTACCATAACACGCTCCAAAAACAACTTCAAACACTACACTCAAATATACTAAAATAAAATAAGAAAATAAAACAAATCCTCACCCTTTCTCTTCTTTCAAACACCACCACCAGCCACCATCCACTGCTAGGAAATTGCATTAATTTCTTTTAAATAGAATCCTTGCTTGTGTGGAAGTAACTTGGTAGAGTTCTTATTGGTTTAGTTACTTGAGGTAGTAGTCAAAAAAATTCCTATTTGTATGGGTTTAGGAATTAGAAGTTATTTCCTATTTAGTATAGAATTGGAACTAGCAGTTATTTCCTATTGACCAAGTAATATGGTCTATAAATAGGTAGGGTTTGACATACTACAAAAGGACACATAAGGGACACACAAGGGGTGACATGTAGCCTTATACATAGGGTGAGAGAGAGTTCTTGGGAGGTGAGAGAAATTATACAAGTGATTCGATTTGGATTCCAATTGTATTCTTGTATGGGGTTTTTTCTCTCATAATAAAGAACGGGTTTTCTTTCTGTGGATGTAGACTCAATGGTGGAATCAAACCACATTAAATCTTGTGTTGGTTGTATTTCATGCTTGTGGCTTGTTTGTCATTAAATTGCTATGTACTTGATTTCTCAATAGTCATGTATTCCGCGTTTGGATCCCAACAAACTGGTATCAAAGCGGGGTTGTGATTAGGTCTTGATTGGCAATTGAGATCAAGTGGGTGGTGGCTTTACGAGTTCAATAATTTAATGGATGATATCCTTGTGTCAATGGTTTGGCAAGCAGCATTGAAGGTGAAAAATGAAAAGTCAGAAACATGGAGATTCTTGACGATGAATCTAGGCAGGTGATTCAAGGATCAAGAAAAAGTTGGAGTCCAATGTCAATTTTGGACATAAAATAGTGGAGACATTCTCATAACTCTAGCAGTTGATACTTCATCCCTGTGGTTTTTTAGATTCAGATTATATTATTTAGGTGGTGTGGCATAGGTCCTAAAGAAGCAAAGGAATCTAATTTCCATGCACCGAGACTTTGATGGCTACGAGATTTTCGTTTGAGGTGGAGTCTTGAAAACCACACATGGCGAGACAGTCTTGAGGATGGGAAGAAATATGGTGATTTTACCACTTGGTTACCTCAATGGTCACGAAAAAAAAAAAAAAAAAAAAGAGGATCCCAAGTTGCAAATGGTGGTAAGAAAAAAATCCTATGGAAGAGAGATGGTGAATTGAGGCACCTTCTCACGAGTCAACTGGAGGTTGGATTCGGGGTAACTACACATGTTCATTTAGCGATTGAATCAATTGGTGTCGAGACTATATTGATTCGAATGTGTAGTTCGGTACGATATTACGTGGTAGTTGAAAGCAAATGGTTGTTAAAAGAAATATTCGCCAAGGTGGAGATTTGTTAGGAAATTGGTTTAATTTCTTTTAAATAGAATCTTTGTTTGTGTAGAAGTAACTTGGTAGAGTTCTAGTTGGTTTAGTTACTTGGGGTAGTAGTTAAAAAAATTCCTATTTGTATGGGTTTAGGAATTAGAAATTATTTCCTATTCTGTATAAAATTGGAATTAGCAGTTATTTCCTATTGGCCAAGTAATATGTCCTATAAATAGGTGGGATTTGGCAAACTACAAAAGGATACACAAGGGGCGACATGTAACCTTATACATGGGGTGAGAGAGAGTTCTTGGGAGGTGAGAGAAATTATACGAGGGATTGGGTTTGGGTTCCAATTGTATTCTTATATGGGGTTTTTCTCTCATAATAAAGAACGGGTTTTCTTTCCATGGGTGTAGATTCAATGGTAGAGTCGAACCACATTAAATCTTGTGTTGTTTGTATTTCATACTTGTGGCTTATTTGTCATTAAATTATCATGTACTTGATTTCTCAATAGTCATGTATTCCACGTCCGGATCTCAACATCCACCACCGGTCACCATTGCTAGTGGCCATCACTGCTGCTAGTAGCTATCATTATCTTTTCTCACTCACTCATGTACTCAGTCTCTTTCTCTCTCCTCCCTCTTTCCCTCTCCTCTCTCCTCCTTCCTCCTCCTCCTCCTTCCTTTCTCTTCCCTATTTCCCTCCTCTCTTCTCTCTCATCCTCTCTCTTTCTCTTTCCTCCTCTTCCTTCCTCATATTCCACTAACCCCTCCCTATTTTTGGTTATACCAGCACAACCAAATTTTGACTAGAAATCTTCTCTAGTTATATTGGGAGGGGGGAGGGAAGTAGCTCTGCAATGCAATGGAGGGAGGCAGAGGAGGAGGAAGGAGAGAGGAGAGAAAGAGGGAGGAGAAGGGAAGAGGGAGGATGAGGGAAGGAGAGATGAGATGAAAAGAGAGAGGAAAGAGAGAGGAGGCAAAGGAGCGGTGGAGGATCAGAGGGGGTAGTGGTGGGTGGTGGGTTGTGGTGAAATTTTTTAAAATATGAAAAGACCCGACTAAATTTTTAAATTTTAAAGATATCCCAAAATACATTTTCAAAATACCCCAAAATACTTTCAAAAACACTCCCAAAATACAACTTTGCTTTCTATAGTAAAAGGCTTTCAAATACAACATTACAGTAAAATATTTGGAAAACGTTTTCAAAAATAGCTAATCTGAATGTACATGTTCTCTAGAATATTTAACATCTAATTTAGGCAGAATAGTTTGAAGAGAAAAATGATTGGTTTATTATAAATAAAAATATAAAAAATATACTAGGAAGGAGCACGTGCATGTTTCACATTATCTATAATTTATTGAACTTCTGGAGTTGATTAATCAAGTTTGTAAGATATCGATAACATACACATTCAAAATCTCTCTCATTTGATGGTAACATTCTTCTATTAAATTGCTAGTGGTCTACAATTCGAAGCATAATTTCTGGAATTGATTAGTATTAATTTCTAAATGTAACTTTAGTGCAAATATTAGTTAGTCTTAAGATTGAGAATCAACAACAGATAGTCATGTGTGATAAATGTAAACTCATATAACTAGTGAGAAATGAGAATGCATATTTGTATTAAAGAAACCAATTTGCATTAGAGGGATATTCATGTCCCAAAAGGTACTTCAAAGATTGAGTTCCACCATATACTTTTTTGTTCTAAGATACCTTGAAGCTTTTGTATGAATTCCATTTACAATGCATCAGGACCTCATTAAGGAGTTTATAAACCAAACAATCCTTGCCCTCAAGAAAAAGAAATTGTCATCTTAGACCAAATCCCTTCTAGAAAATGGCCAATCATTCACAATTCTGATATATATCTTACTATTAAGTAGACTATTGAAAACATCTCCTTCCAACATGAATTATGAAATCCCGATATGTCATGCAAATTTCAATGCCTTCTAAGACATTGTATTTTCATTTGAATGCTTGGCTAGAAGTCTTAGGCAAGCACTCAAGTGTTTTATAGTGAAGAATTCTATGGTCAGATCCATCAAATAATCAACTGCTTCAGAAGTATCCATTTCATAACTGATTAGCATGTGTTTTAGATTCAGTTTCTCTGCAGATTAATTTCTTTCAGTTCATTATACTAATTGAGACATAGGTAAGACATTAATCGTTGCAAATTAAGGTCGGTAGACTACTTCAAAAGTATTTTGTTTTAACTTGCCAAACAATCGACCAATACTCTTTGTGCTACTATGTGAAAGTTACATGTGCCACAAACCATATCTGCACACAGTTGCTGATGATGAATACCTCATAGGAATAGTATTAAGGTATCTAATGTTAGAACATCTAGAATCCCAATATCAAATTTATGAATACAACTTAACGATGAATGTTTACCTGGATCTATATTCAATAATCACCGTTGAATCCTCTACGTCTTAATTTGGGGTTGGCCTTCCAGGTGTACGCGTATCTACCAATCCTTATGAGAAATCCCTCTAAACTCTCTCTGTTATCTCTCTTGACGATGGGATATCAAAAGAGTTATTTTTATGGTATGGAAAAATACGACAAAGGGATGCACGTGACCTGGGGACTATAACCCTATTTATAGATAACTTTCCTGTTGTCTTTTCGTATTTCTATTTCAACCCATCATTAAAATAGAAATTATCATAAAGTATCTACACTTTAAAGGCCCACATCCTATTAGATATATTAAAACCCAAACCATAATAGATTATTTTAATTGGGGTTACATTTATTTGACAGCCTGTTACACATAATTATTCACATATAAGTCCAACGTTGGATTAAGGATTCAACAATCTCCCACTTGGACTATATGTGTAACTTTATAATTATGTTTTGCAAAATAACTATATGAGCTCAAATTTTGCTGTCATAACCAAAATGTGTCTCTAACCAATTACACCAACATAGAATCAAAGCGGCTTTTGTTACAATTTTCATAACTCGACCCATCAATGGTCACGTATGTTAATATAATTGAATGATATGAATTATGATGTAGATGTGTAGCATGGAAATTTCATGCAATGTGATCTTAACATGCCTATTTTCAACTGGTCCACCTTAAATTTTTGTGAGATTAAATCATACCAAAATCAGAGTGGAAATAAATTGAAACTTTATTTATACAGAAACACCCTTAAATACAAATAACTAAAATTATCAATATCTCAAGAGTATCTAAAATAACAAACTCCCACTAAATTGAACATCATCTAATGCCATGACACCCATATGAGCAGTGTGCTCGTGAAACATTTTGGGTGGCAATCCTTTAGTAAGCAGATCCGCAATCATGGAGTTTGTTCCAATATGCTCTATAGACAACTGTCCACTCTGAACTCTTTCTTTAACAACCAGGAATTTGATATATATATGTTTTGACTTTATCGAACTCCCGTTGTTATTGGAATATTGAACTGTTGATTTATTGTCACAAAATAATTTGAGTGGTCTATTAATGCTATCCACCACACGTAATCCTGTGACAAAATTTCACAGCCAAATTCCATGGTTGAACACCTCATAACAAGTTACGAACTCTGCAGCCATAGTGGAAGAAGCTATAAGAGACTGTTTAGCACTCTTCCAAGATATGGCATTCTCAACCAATAAGTAGATGTAACCCATTGTTGATTTCATACTGTCTTGACATCCAGCATAATCAGAATCAGTATACCCAATGATCTCGAACTTATCTGATCTCCGATACTTGAGCATGTAGTCTTTTGTTCCTTGTAGGTACCACAAAACCCACTTGGTTGCTTTCCAATGATCCAATTCTAAATTACTTAAATATCCACCAAGTATTCCGGTAATGTATGCGATATCTGGATGCATACATACCTGAAGATACATTAGACTCCCTACTACTAATGCATAAGGAATCTTCTACATCTCTTTTTCTTCAAGAGCATTTTTAGGACACTGATTGAGACTGAATTTGTCTTCTTTAGTTATAGGGGTATCACCTAGTTTGCAATTTTACATGCCATATCATTTAAGAATCTTTTTGATATAGGTCTTTTGTGATAGTTCAAGAATACCCCAAGAGCGATCCCGGTGTATCTGTATGTCTAACACAAAAGATGCATCACCAAGATCTTTTATCTCAAAATTCTTAACTAGAAAACTCTTGGTTTCATGCAATAAATCTATATCATTGCTGGCAAGCAAAATATCATCAACATATAATACCAAAAAAATATACTTGCGCCCACAGAACTTATGGTATATGCATTCATCAACCAGATTCATTTCAAAACCAAACAAGATGATCACTTGATGAAATTTGAAATACTATTGTCGAGATACTTGCTTGAGCCTATAGATGGATTTTTTAAATTTGCAAACCATATTCTTTGGATCTCCTGATACAAAGTTTTCTGATTGCACCATATAAATCGTCTCATCAATGTTACCATTGAAAACGCCGTCTTTACATCCATCTGGTGTAACTCAAGATTGAAATGCTCCACTAGTACCATTATAGTTCTAAAAGAGTCATTCGAAGAAATCGAAGAGAATGTCTCTTTATAGTTGATGCCTTCCTTTTTTTGTGAAACCTTTAGCAACAAGACGAGTTTTGTACCTTTCCACATTACCTTTCGAATCCCTCTTGGTTTTAAATATCCATTTACAACTAATAGGTTTCGCTCCTTTTGGCAATTGGACAAGATCCTAGACGTCGTTGTCTTTCATAGATTTCATTCTTCATTCATGGTATCAATCCACTTTTGAGAATTTGAACTTTCCATGGCTTGATAGAAGTTGATTGGATCATCTTCCATCACTCCAATGTCATCCTCATGTTCTTGGAGAAAAAAATGTAATCATCTAGCACTGCACTTCTCCTTTCTCTTGTAGATCTCCTTAATGGTACTAATTCTTGAGGTGGTAGAGTTTGTTCCTCTAGAGTAGGAGATTCTTTGATGTTGTCTTGAACTGCTGTGTCATTAACAATGTTAGGAATAGGATCCTGAACAATGCCAATAACACGTATGGGAATATTAACATATTCCTCTTCAAAGACAATATCCCTAACTATATCTTCTCCTATAAACTCGACATCCTCAAAAAAACGAGCATTTTTCCTGTCTCAAAAATTGATTTAACTGTGGGATTATAAAGTTTATAACCTCAAGATCTTTCAGAGTATCCAATAAAATAACAACTAACCGTTCTTGAATCCAGTTTTTTTTTCATTTGGCCTATAAGGCCTTGCCTCAGTTGGACAACTCCAAACACGTAAATGTTTCAAACTAGGTTTCTTACCAGTCCAAAACTCATAAGGGTTTTGGTAGTTGCCTTAGTTGGAACTCTGTTAGGATATATGCTGCAGTCTTAAGTGCTTCGCCCCAAAGTGATTCTGGTAAGGTAGAATGACTTATCATACTCCTCACCATATCCTTAAGCGTTATATTTCTTTCAGCAACACCATTTACAATGGGTGAAACCGGCATGGTGTACAGTGGGACGATACCGCATTCCTCTAGGTACTTAGTAAAAGGTCTTGGACGTTGTTTACCTGAGCCATCATATCTGCTGTAGTATTTACCACCACGATCAGATCGATGCTTTTAATTCTTTTGTTGAGTTGATTCTCAACTTCAGCCTTAAAATTCTTGAACACGTCTAGGGATTGTGATTTTTCATGAATGAGATATATATAACCATATCTCGAGAAATCATCTATGAACGTTAAAAAATATTGTTGATCATTCCAAGCAGACATAGGAAATGGTCCACAAATGTCTGTATGTATAAGTTCTAAACATATGAGACCATATTGGTTTCAAATCTCCTTTTATTGGTTTGTTTCCCATTTATACAGTTAATACAATCACCAAAATCTATAAAATTTAGGGGGTCAAGAATTTCATTTGACACAAGTTTTTCTATTCTCCTTTAGGAAATATAACCCAATCTCTTATGCCATAATGTAGCTGAATTCTCGTTGGTTAATTTTCTCTTTACACCTCTGGTACTTAAATGCAGGGATTTATTATATGAAACAATTGTGTCAACTAAATATAGATTATTACAATATTATAAAATACTGGAGCCAACCAATTTTGAATCATGAAACAATCTAAATTTTCCATTTCCAAATAGAAATTAATTCCGTCTAAAAGATGATACAATAAAAGTTTCATTAAGATCCAAATAAAATCCGATCTTTAGCAATAATCCAAAAACTCCAATTGCCTCAACTTGAACTGTTTTGCCATCGCCCACATAGATATATCTTTCACTATCATTAGGCTTTCGCAACTCAGGCAACCCTGCATAGATACACTGATGTGAGTTGTTGCACCAGAATCCATCCACCAAATATATCCAGGTACTGAACTTAAATTAACTTCAGAACAAACCAAATTAAGAAACATACCTTTCTTGGCACGCCAAGCATGATAATTAGTACAATACTTCTTTCTATGCCCTTCAGCTTCATAGAAGAAACAATCATTTTTTCCCAGTTCAATAGGTTTCTTTTGTTGTTTCTTTGGAGAAGCTGTACCTGCAGTTTCTTTATCCCTCTTCCTTTTACGTCCCTTCCTTTTATTATTGGTGGTAGAGACTAGGTGAGTACTCTCTGATCTTGTTTCAACCTTTCCTCTTCCTCTACACAGTGTAAGATGAGTTCATTTAGAGACCAAGTTTCCTTTTGACAGTTATAGCTCACCTTAAACTGACTAAATTATATAGGAAGAGATATCAAAATCAAATGCACTAATAATTTCTCTGAAATTTTAAGGTTGAGTGCACCTAATTTAGAAGTAAGATGAGACATCTCAAGGATGTACTCCCTTGTATTGCCTTTACCACTATATTTTATTGAAATTAGACGTGTCAAGAGCGTACTTATTTCAACCTTTTCGTTCTTGACAAACCTTTTTCAATATCTTGAAGGAACGCTTTAGTTGTAGTTGTTGTTTCGGACATTGTCTATTTAAATGCTTCTGAAATAGCCTTTTTTATGATCATTAGACACAAGCAATTTGACATCTCCCACCTTTCCTTTTCCTTCTTTTCATCAGAGGTACTCTTATCTGTTAGAGGTGGAGGAGAGTCAATCCTTAACGCAAGGTCGAGATCCATGACTCAAAGTACTATCAACAGATTTTCTTTCCAAGACTTGAAGTTTGTGCCATTCAGCATGGAAATAGCATTAATGCTGGTAGTTATACTGGTAGGATCATTTATAACTAAACAGAAAACAACATATAATTAAAATAAACTCACGTAATCCAAAATAATAATAAATTAAAATAAGGTAATCCCATTTCAAAATATCAATATTCCATTAATATTTTGTCTTTGGACAAAAATATTAACTTCGAAGTAATGTCTTGGTGTAGTAATAAACACTGACAATAAGCACGTGTCAAAAAATAAAATTTTCTTTGGGCCAATTTATAATTTACATGTAAAATCCAAATAATTATCACGTGTTTATTACTACCAGTGTACGTATAATTTGGTTAAATATTAACCGCCCTTCACAAAATTATAAATACACAACTAATTATATTTTAAAACAAATTAATTTCTACAAGAGAGGTCACTTTGGTGACATGTTGTTTCAATTAATTTATCCCAATATATATATATGTAACTATACCAATATTTGAATTTAAAATTATACAAAATTTTGAAGAAAATCAACTTTAGTCAACTCTGGTCAAACCGATCAATAGTCAACCAGTCGAATCTGATCAAGCAGGTCAACTCTGGTCAACGTATCAAATTGCTCAAACGAGTCAACTCTAGTCAACTAGTCAAATCTGGTCAACTTTGGTCAAACTGGTCAAACCAATCAACTGGTCAAATCTAACAATTAAGGTCAAACTTATTGGATCAAAAAATCCATATCCATAATTTTAGCCCAATAATTGATTATTTAAGTCCAAAATCTTATTAAAGTCCATAAATGCCTTATAAGACCATATGCTTAGTGGGCTAACCTTTTGAACTTTATAAGCCTTAAATAACTTAAATTAGGAAACCCTAATTTACTTAACATAAACATACTAAATTTCATGAAACATGCGGAAGCAGAAACCAAAAGCAATGTCAAGTAACCAAACAAGCAACACACGAATTCGTATGGATCGTGCTTGATTGCCAAAAATTAGGACTCATGGAATCTGTGAAGCATCAAGGTCATTTGTGGGTCCTGTGCAAAAAAAAAAAAAAAAAAAAAAAACCCGTGACTAGCCATGATTTTGGTAACCAAAACGAAGACAAGAGACATCTTCAATCATTAAATATGGCAATGCATGTAGAATGCAAATGAAGACAAAGGCTCCATTTGGCATAATTAATTTAGAGTTCTTATTTAACTTGGAAAATAAATTTGTCCGAATTACTGTTTGGTAAGTTTGGCAAAAATTTGGAAAAAAAATTTGAAGTTTTACTCATTGGAATAATCTACAATTTGTTCTCCATGTATCTGGTCCCCACCTCTCAGCTGACTTTGTCGGATAGGATCGTTGTGGTGATAATGATGTGAGAGAAAATTCCACCTTCCTTGTCCGAACAGCCTCTCTCTCAACCTTTTCTCATTACTTTCCTCTTTCCCATCTTCCAAAACCGGCCCAATTCGTAGATCTTGGCCTTTCTCCATGCACTTTCGGTGCTAAATTGTACAATGTTCCATGCCGGTAGCTGATGAGGACGTCCTTCACAATTACTTGCTGCTAAGGTGTTTTGGGTTGGACCATTCTTTCTGGCTGTCCGCTTGTTGGAGCATCCACATAAGGAAGCGTGGGAAGGAGCCGTTGGACCTGGCCAGCGCCTCCGATCGTCGACTGTTACTTTCACCAATCGGTTGGACGGAATAGCTGGCGCCGCTTGGTGGCCACAGATTCAAGTTTCATTAGGCCTTCGGTTGGTGCGAGATTTGTGTTACAGTTTTTGATGAATACGATTCTTTAAGAAATTTCTTTGCTGATGAAAGTTCAGATTCGACCGGTGAGTGGATTAGTACAGATTTGGTAGCGGTTTAGTAAGCTGTAAAATTGTGGAAATTTTTTCCAACTCACGTCCACTGTAGTCTGGCACGCCTATCGCCACCCCGTCCCGCATCTCATCCCTCTCTCTCTCTCTCACGAATTGCTCAGGCAGGCTTTCAAACACATCTCACACACCGCTAATAGCCCTTTTCCTAACATTTGAAGCAAGCACCATATTGTCCCAACACTCCTCTCCACTCTTTCTTCTAGTTTCTGCCCCAACTTTTGTTTATTGCTAAGTTTCTCTAAACAGCAACCTTTTTTCCCCTTGTCTTTGAATCTCTTTCATTATTCATCTTAATTGAAAATGTTCTACGTATTCCATGCACTACATCAGTTGTACTAATTTGAATTTCTTGTTTTACTTTTATATGCCAGTCCGGACCGATGATCTTTGCTACCGAGCTTCAACTGCAAGGAAAAGGTATATTTTGCTCTGTTATTTACAGTTTTGAGGTGTGTCTGAATTCTGGAATATGGTAATGCAATCTGAATAGGTTAATTTCTACATATTGCTGTTTCTGTCGTTGTATTTTTAGTATGATATCGGTTGTCATTTTGCAATCCGTAACCAATCTGGGATGTAGTGCATTTGAAGCAATCCATTTGTCTGCCCATTTCTGCAATCATCCCTCATTACAAGGATAATTTGAGAGACTTTTAATATCAATAACAAATCCGGAGCAATTGGTTCACTTCTTGTAATGCTTATCGAAGAAAGGGGTAATCCCCTATTTTATTTCCCCTTCCCCTGCAGAGAGGTATTCCTGTCAATGTAAATCATTCAGTCTCTAGTAGATGCCAATCAAAAGAAGGAAGATGAGTCTTGGTCCGACAACCCCGTCAAAGAATAACGAGACAAGTTCAACCCATTCCGTATCGGACTCAAACGATTTCGTCCAGTCTCTGTACAACTTCATAAAGGTGAGGAACTTCATAACTGTATACTCAAAACTGTGACGACCCACCTCTCCCCAGGGCGCACCCTAGGGTATCAGCGACCGCCTGCCCAGCTTTCGCCAGGACTCACTCACTCAATCATCAAATAACTTATCAAACTAAAACTCCGGACTTAATATACAAGGTACAATACTTAACAAATTCACAACTCCCAAATGCAAATTCATAGTACATCAATCATTGATCCATACAATCAAGTTTCATTATACAAAAGTTCTCAACATTCATAATTCTAAGCTCTTCAAAAATATCAAAACAAGAAGAACCCTAATCTTAAGGGTCGGCATCTTCATCAGGGATCTCATATCATGCTAAGGAAAACAAATGAAAAGGGTGAGCTAAAAACCTCGTGAGTTCCCAAAAACATGCAATTCACATAACAAATAAGAACATTCACTCAACAAGATTTCACTTGAATTTAAATCAGATAAGAAAGCATTTAACAATACAAGTATGGATACGGGGCTCTCAGGAGCCAAAGTCCACGTCGC
Source organism: Gardenia jasminoides (assembly GCA_013103745.1). Lineage (NCBI taxonomy): Eukaryota > Viridiplantae > Streptophyta > Magnoliopsida > Gentianales > Rubiaceae > Gardenia > Gardenia jasminoides. Next base: position 47,110,685 of record CM023095.1, on the reverse strand, counting down.
TTGTCCACGAACCAGTAGCTGACACTCCGTCAACTGTCACTATTACCATGTAGAACTCCACTTCCCCTTTACTCCTCCAAAACCCCACCGGGCCCGTTCTCCAAACAGTACAGTGGGTAATAGTTCGATGGTTAATGATGGGTAATTCGGTGGTCGATGAGGTTTTGAGTACTCTCCATGAGGGACAAGCCCATATGCCAAGTCCAGAGTACTTTTCAGTTCAGTTCAGCCGATGCGGTGGTTGGTTGCTCTTTAAGAGAGGTTGGTTCCAACTCAATCTCGAAATGCATGGTCTAAGTCAGGTTTTGTGACATTGAAATAACCCTATGGCTCTTCCCTTTCTTCTCGACCTAGGCCTAGCCTCCGGCTTGAGTCGAAGGGTTCACCGATAGGTCTCAAGCATTTCCTGACCTTTACAAACACATGCGGTCACTAAGTGGAACTCATTCATTTCAGTTTGCATTCATTTCAAAGCATTTTCATAGTCGTTTCACTGGATAAGAGTAAGTGCGATAAAGTACACACTACCCTATCTGAGAGTTCAAAACCAGGTTTCACAGTACAATCATAACAGGAAACATCATTAGAGTCATTTCACATAAACACATAACAGGCATGGAAACTCACCAAAGTAATAAGGCTCAGCCTCTACGTAAGGGTCGAATTCACTTTTCCTCCTCAAACCCTAAACAAGTAAAAACAGTAGTTGAGAATTCTGTTCTTTCATTCATTAATCAAAACAACTCATTTCCACCTTTTTAGTTTTCAATCAATGTTTTCCCAAAAATTCTCTCAAGGAAACACTTTCATTTCAAATACGATATTTCAAACGAATCTTTGAAAAATCACCATCTCATTTCAAAAACCACACGTTACTAATGTACTCACTAAGCACTTTTCCACATTTTCTTTAATAAAGCACTCAGGTAAAAATTATCAACCCAAAATCACTTTTAACACAAACTCAACATTTCCTTCTTGAAAATGCTTTAATATAACTTTAAAACACTTTAAACTATAACCTTTCTTACAAAATTCATTAAAGGAAACCATAACACTACAAAACCCTCAAATGACATTTCACCCAATTTTCATGAGAAATTCTATTCTTTATCTTTTCAAAAGTCATACACTGATAAATGTACATAACATATATTTTCTTAAATAGAAATTCATCACAACTGAATACAAAATTTCAAAATCAAATATAGAAGTTTTCAAGTGTGGTTTCGGCCATTTTAATCATTTTTCCTTCAAACTTTTCAACAACTAAAACTCTAATTTCTAACCATATCAAGGCAAGTTCACAAATAACAATCAAATTCCCAATCAGGTCCTCAAGTCCGCTACCTAGAGGTCACCTCAAGTCTGCTACCTAGGTTGGGATTTCAAAAACCCAACTTCATCTTTTCAGATGAGATCATTCCTTCAATATTAACCACAGATGTACACTAATCAACATTAATAAGGCTAGATCTACAAGATTCGAGACTTATACCTTCGGATCTATCGAGATCCAACGAGATCCGTCAAGACCCAATGAAATCCCTCAAGCTTTCCTTCAAGAAAGTCGCTTCCAAGCTCAATAAACCTCTCAAGCCTCGATCTTTACCCAAGAGCTACGGATTTCGACGATGATCTACAACTCTAAGCCCACGATCAAGCAACACATTACTCGATCAAGCCTTGTTTCTTCACTTTTCTCTTCTTTTTTCCCCTCAAGAACTTCGGCCCTCACTCTCTTTCCTCTCTCCTTGGTTCGGCTGAAATAGGAAGGAAGAAATCAAGCCTACAATACATCATTCAAGTTTCATAGAGTCAAGTTCTTGTGGGAAGAAAAGAAAATGGAAGATTAACCTCAACTTACCTCTTGTTTTCTTCCAAGAATTTCAGTCCAAAGCTTCTTCTCTCTCTCCTCTTTCTCGGCTGCTAGGAAGGAAGAAGATGATGGTGGTTGATGAGTTTTGAAGCTCCAAGAAGATTTGGTAGAAGAAATGGAAGAACAAGCAAAACAATCTCTCTCTCTTCTCCCTCTTGTTCTCTCGGCCTTCCTCTCTCTATTCTCTCCAAAATGGCAGCTGCAAAAGTGGTCTCAAGGTTGCCACAAAGTCAAGACTTAAAAAGGCAAAAAGTGCTTTTCCTTGTTTCAGGGGAAAAAGTGCTTTTTGGCACTTTATGTCGCGTCGCTCGCGACAGTCTAACTTACACTGCTCTAGTCCATTCCGACACTGTCCAAACTTATTAATATTCTCAAATATCACCACTTATGCTTAATTTCAACTTAAAGTCACTAATCAAACTCCGGTAGAAAATTAGATACCTAATACGGCCAAAATCGCACACCGGCAAATAAATCGTATAAAATGCTATAAATTGTAAAATATTCAATTTAAACATAATTTTACTCATAAATAAATAAATAAACATAATATAAATAGTATTATGCATTTTTAAAATAATTTGGAATTTCGAGGCCCTCACAAAAACGGCATTGAGTAGCACTTGTTGCGCTTTTGACTGTAATTCGATGAGCTGTTAGTTCTATGTGTGCTATAGCTAGTGTTCTATTGCTGTGGGTAGAAATAATTCTGCAGTGTTGTTATGAGTAGTGTTGCTGTTGTGATTTGAACTTGCTGTTTTTGTGCAAAAGATTACAAAAGCTAGCTTTAAACGTTGATTCTGTGCAAGATGCAAGTGAGTAAACGTGAATAAAGCAAATGCCAACCCCAGCTCCTCCCTCCCCACTTCCCACAGAAGCACCACCCATTAGCCACAACCAAGGAAAATTAGATGTAAAAAAAAAAAACATATCTCCCTTCCCTTGTTAGTGAGGCAGATGATTGCTTCTAAAGTTCTAGGTCAATGAATGCAAATGATGATGGCTTTAGGACCTTGTAGGCCTCTATATAAGTGCTACACTCTGTTGTGACATTTTTTTTTATTGGTTGGCAAAGAATATCCTGCCGCTGGAGAGATATCAAGTATAATCCTTTTAAATCCTATTAATGAAATAAATAAAGTAAGAAGGGTACGTTCCTCCTTCAATATAATGGCTTAAAATATTGGAATATTGGCTGAAGAAACATGAAAGGAATGAACCATTGATGCAAGTTGTAATACTTGCAATGGAAAATCTGATGCAAAATTGTATAGGGAAAACTACTTTTCTGTTGATGACTAGCTTCCATGCAATTGCATTTTGGATCCCAAAGGGCATATCTACCATTCTACTTGTTTGGCAGTCACATGTTTTTGTAGTCTATGTACATGCATTTGTCTTTGGCTGCTATTTCTGTTACTTCTATAGGGGACCATACTGGGGCCATAAAATGGCACTTGTAAGACTAAACAGTGCAGTTCACTCCTTTGTTGGAGTGGAAAAATTTCACTTCACAGCACAATAAATCAGTAAAAGTTGCTCTTCTAGTTTTTGGAGCTATTAGGCCTTATTGAACAACTAATATTGCTGTTGCGTGTATTAAGAGTTACATGGAATGTATGGCAATGAACTTTTTAAGTTCTATTCAGCATTGGGCCTTAATCTAATATGTCATTTGCATGCTGAAGTTATAATTTTCCTTCCCGGACTGTGCACTTTGAAGAATTAGTAGCAACAATTTTTTTGCTTGTCGGTCACAAGCATTGGAAAGTAGTAGGACTTGTGAAAGAATTACTTTTGAATGCCAAGGTGCTGAAGCTGTAAATGTAACAGCTGAAATTTTTGTTTGTGCTCTTAGAGTAACAGCTTGTTGAGATCTTTTTTTACTGGTTTGGTGATGCATTAACATATAAGGTATAGCTAATTTACTGTACTATGACGAAGTTAAAAGCTGTTTGCTGAACCCTTCTCATAGATGCCTCGTGAGCATAGGACTTCTAACACCCAGTGGGACGAGTCAATGGAACTCAGGTTCTACCTCGAGTATGTTGACTGGAAAAAGACATGGAAATGGGACTAAAATGCACAGGTTGATGCCAATTGGATGTGATTTGGCAACCATTTGAACAACTTGAGACGTAGTCTAGGTTTTCAAGTTTAATTCTCCAAATTATCAATCAATTTTAGCCATTTTACCCCGATTTCCACAAGTATATGGACTGTAAATTGAGTATAGTAATAATTAGGGGTCGATCCCACAGGGACTTGGTTAAGTACTATGACCTTTTGGCTTTCTTTATTATCTAAATAGAAAATGATAGATGAGTAAAAAATATGAAACGTCGGGCAGTACAACCGTCCCTATTGAAAGTAATTAAAACCAACCGGTTAAGGTGGTAGAACCAACCCTAATTGGTGGTAAATGAAAAATAAATTAAAGCAAAGAAAAGGAAAAGTAAACGGGAGAAGGCGGACTTAACCGACCTAAGGTACGAGGATTAAGCAATTAAACCCGACCATTAGGTGTCGATGACATCCAATTGGTGGCTAAAAATCAACAAGTTAGAGTAGTTAGTGTAAAGTAAGAAATTCCTAGGGATTTGAATCCCTTGTTTTGGGTTAGAGATGTGTTCACTTAGTTAAGTTAGATTATAAACTTGTGACTGGTCAAGGAAGTAACCTCCAATTTTATTTGTAGATTGCTTTCACAATAAACAAACATACTCTTATTAAACCTTCATCTATTAACATGGTGAATTAGCTTAACACAAGTTCATTAAACTCAATGAGTTACAAGTATGATTCCTCCTAAATGCATCTCCTACTAACGTGAACATGCAACCTAGGGTTCATATATTTTGAACTACATATGCAAGATATATTTCATGTGCTAACACATGCTTGAATAATTCATAATTGATGATCAAGTAGCCATGAATGTTAAGAATAAATACATGAACTAAAATCACAAGTTAACTTTTCTTTACTTAAGTGAACACAATCCCATCCTTCATAAGTTCATCTTACCCCTAGGATTAACAAGTTTAGCAACTCATATTGTTTAAGCATACAAAACTTGCATAAGAAGTCCTGAATGAACTTAAAGAAATAAGTAGCAAATGATGAAGAAACTTCTCCAATTGATGAAATAAGCTCTTTATTCTTCATTTTTTGCAATCCTTAAGTTCACTTACAAGCTCAAAGGATTTCTCCTTGTTCAATAGATTTCTTAATTTGATTCTAAAACTAATTCTCTACAAGAACTAGTTAGTTTCTCTTTTCTACACTTTTCTTCTCTTTTTCTTCCTATGTTCCTCTCTCCCTCTATATATATTTTTTTGTTGGAATAATAGGGTATTTATAGAGGATTTTGGATAGAAACGATTACAAATGAAAATACCTAAAGTTGAATTTTGATTCTACAAGTCCACATTATACAGCTATCAGCCGAAATTTCATCAAAATTGAGTTGGAAATGAGTTGAAAATAATCTAAAAATTGGCTGCAAGTTGTTGCATCATTGTCAGTGATCCGCGATGCACATCCACGAGGCATAGCTCGCGGATCCCATCGCGGATCTAGTCCGCCGCCTCTACTGAGAGAGAGTCGCGAGCTGTTCTTTCTTCTAATTATCACCTTGCGTTTCAGCTCGCGGATCCACTGCAGACTTGTAAAACTTGAATCTTTTGTCATGAAATTGAAGCGTTAATTCTTCTGACTTTTGATTCCTCAGTTTCTTGACGATTGAATTGTAGTTTATCATCTCAATTTGAAATTTCATTAACTTTTGAAACTTTAATTTTCCAACTTTTCTTCCAAACTTCATTGCCTTCAAATAAAACATTCAATTGTGCATTAATTTGCCAAAAAGCATTTTCTATGTAAAATTCACACTTGTGCAAAATAATCAATGTTTTCATACCTTAAATGTGTCACTCATCATCTCATTAAAACTTTCATAATTTGTAGCTGAATATTTGTTCGCTTCCACTTGTTTGGTACTAATTAACAACTCCTTCTGCCTTTCATTGCAACTAGGAGAACAAAGACTATGTGCAGTTTCGCTTCCGCCAGCCGGTGCACAAATACGAAATCCTTTCTGAGATCCTGGAAGGAGAGACGACCATAGGCAGCCGTGCATAAGTTTCCTTTGTTCCACCAAACCAATGGAATCGCCAATCACAAGCACCCACGTATGCCACTGGACAGCCGCCCAAGGGCGATTCCGTTGAGGAGATACCCCCTTCCCATGTGAATTTTGAGTAGTCGAGAGGCTCCAAATGGACAGAGAAGAGGCTAGCCAGCTCTTAAGGGGGGACGACATCGTACATGGGCTCTAAGGGTACTAAATCCAGTAAGAGTTCGGAGAACAACCCATTTGTAGCCTGTGCTAATTCGCTGTTCACCTTAAGTAGTACAAAGCTAAGACTTGTGGAAACTCGAACTATGGGGTTCGAATACTACGATGTCGCAATGGCTGCTCAAGTGGTGGGGACTTTCAAGGACGTGGTACCCCCAAGGAAAAGGATTAATGCGCTCCAGTAATTGTAGAAAGACAAGTGGCACCGGACATTTCTGTCCATGAAACGTGAGCTGCAGGAGTATTGGCTACATTCCCTTAAACCCGCTGACCCCACTGACATCCCTACTGGTGATGATGGGGGAGACGAGTAGGATGTTATTCTTAATTTTTCCCATGTTGGTTTATTCATTTTATGCTCATTTTCTTTGGCTGACTTTATTATATTTGTTTCATTGACATGAATTTTCCCCATGTGTTTGCTGCCTAGGCCTATTTTTTTTTTTCTTTTTTTGGTTTTCAGATTCCATTATATGATTATGAGGCTACTCTTTAAGAGGGCAGGACTGGTTAATTTAAGCAGGTTTGATTATTTGCTTTATTTTTTTGGGACCGATCTGATGCGTTTATAAACGCATATTCTGCCCAAGAGAAAGAGATATAATGCAGGGGACCATTCTTTGGTCCTAACATAGTATGACTTTAATAAAATGATAGTAATATCTTAATCCTTTCATACATAAAAAACATATTATCTATTAGAATTAGATAATACATAGTATGATTTTAATAAAAGGAAAATACTTAATCCTTTTATACATAAAATAAAAGTCAAGCATTTAAACTATATAAGAAACAAAACAATATATAAATGGAATGCATTAAGTAATTTGTAAATTATAGGTGATTAAGTTAAATGTGATGTCACTAAATAACTAATCATTGATTCATTGTACATCATATGTTTGTACAATTGTACTTTGTAGAGATTGTTAGTTATAACAACTATCACTTATTACTAATTATTAAGTAGTAAGTAACATTGAGAATTCAACTTTGTATTTGTTCCTTAAATCGATAATTGAGAATTCAACTTTGTATTTGTTCATTAAATCGCTAATTGAGAATTCAACTTTGTATTTGTTCCTTAAATCACCGATTGAGAATTCAACTTGCAAGATATAAACTATAACATATAAGGGAATCAAATCACATTGAAGTGTGAAATATTACTTATATGTTTGTACTTTTAGATTGTAAGTTAAAATTATAAACTATAACCAATAGCGCTCATCACTTGTTATTGTATATTATATTTATAATGTGAGATTTGAGTTAATCACTTTTATTTATGTCTTTTATATCATTGAACAATGATTCAAGTCATATAAATAGGTATATATGATCAAATAGGAAAATGGATGAGCTAGGCATCCCAAGTATTCGTAGGTTTAACAAATAGTTAGTAGGGATGGCTCACTAGCTCTTAATATGGAAGTTTGGCAGGCCTTGTAACTTGTTACGATCTCAACATTTGGCAATAAAGTGTAACTATTTGTAATAAATAAAAAAACTCAAATCCTTGAAGTAAAACCAATTTGCTTGATATTTCAGCTATTAGATACCAGTTTTAAAGGAAAAGTAGCAAACGAAAAATAGACAACAACATTTGGCCTCTCTTTTATCCGAAAGGAGCACAAACCTTTTCTTTAAACATATCCCAAATGACTACCTAGTAAACCTCCATTGGGCAATTTTTAATTTTTTTATTTTTTTTTTGGCATTGTCAGTAGTTATGGCATCCTCCAACTTGCTTCTGCAAATGGAACTGGCTTAGTTAAAATAGTGGGATAGAATGTACAAGACTTCAGCTATGGATGGGCTTGTAGTCTCCTCAATAGCATGCGTGCTTGTAGTCTCCTCAATATCAGGTTCTTTCTTTGACGGGCTTGCACTCTTTGGATGGGGTGAGAGGGAAATCATATTCTGCTTGGACATTAGAGAGCAAGGGCATTCACCACCTGCATCACAATAAAAATAGCCATCGTGAGCCATACGATTATTATAAAATAAATAACACAAAAGCTTGACAAAAAAAGAAAATTATTAAAAGAAAACACAATCTTGTGAATACTTATTCAGGGGCTAGAAGCTCGCAACATAAGCAGCAAAGTGTAAAACGCAGGGGTCCATACTTTATTTGTATAGGAAAATTCCATATTTTAAAAAATCCATAATAATGGATAACAACCGATATAATCCATAAGAGGTGAGAGCATAGGTGTTCTCAAAATCAAACACAAACAAAATAGAAATCTGCAACTTCTATTTAGTAGGTTAATTGGCAAGCAATAAATACGTCTTCCAAATATATATGAGCAATAATACAGGGTATTTAATATCACTGACCCACCATTCATATGCTCAGGTTTTAGGTTCTTATGTACATGGTTTTGGATGAAAAAAACTAAAACACCTGTACATAACATTTGTGTCCATTCGAATTATGTGATAACAAAATATCAAATACATGAAGAACAAAAATGATTAAAAACAATTGAAATGAAATGGAATATTACCGAATTGCAAAAGCAATTCGTCTCATAAAATCAAGAGGTAATTATGCAAGCAAAAATATATATGGGATGTCGTTTATTGTATTTAAAAAAAACCAATTTAGACGACCCGGTGGTCGTAGTTGAAACCACAACAATATACCTAGCCAAATTGGGTAATTTAGAGTTACAACGCCTAAAATAATTAGTGTGACATTTTGAATTAAAAAGCAATCTCCGAAATGGTGACAAACTATTCATGTGGTGATATACACCTAAATGTGCCCAATTTAGTTTTGCAAATAGACTAATGCATATAGCCTCAAAACTATCGCTTTTAACTTTTGATTTCGAGTCTAAGTTTTGTCAAATACATCTTAAATCAAGTCACTCATGGAATTGCATAAAGAAATTTGGTTACTGAGGAGTTTGTGAACTTCCAGTCATTGGAAAATTGGAAATTCAATTTTTAGTAAGAAAATTTGATTGGCCTTGTAAGGCCCAAAGACAACCTAAGGAGGGGTGAATTAGGTTGATTAAAAATTAATCAAATAGTGCCCTTTTTTCAAAATTACAAATTCAACTTTTCAAACAATTGATTTGTCAAACTAATGAGCAAGCAAGATCGAGTAGTATAGATGATATAGCAATCAATGAATAGAAGAGTAAGCTGAGAAATAAGATGATAGAAAGCAAACCAATCTTCTTCAAAGCTACACTTAGTCAAGTTAGGAAGTTTTACAATCTCACAGATAACCCTCACAAAGCTACACTATTGATGAACTCACTCACAATTAAAAAGCTTGCCAATGAACTAACACTTCAAGACCTACAATTCTTACACAGAGAGTATTTTCTTGCTAAAATCACTTTTGAGAACTTGTAATCTAAGTGTACAAAAGTTATTTATAAGATTCAAGCAAAGGTATATTTATTGGAAACCAAAAAGTGTCTTGATATGAGTGGTTAACGGTTAGAAGAATTTAAAGAGTCAACTAGCCGTTGGGGCTATCGGATGTCCGACACAGTGTTGTGCGTTCGATGCTTTTGTCTGACAAGCTATTTCATTCTTTATCGGATGGCCGATGCATATTTCTGCGTCTGATAGGCTTTGCGTCCGACAGCGACCAAAACGCTCAGGAAATCTTCTTGGATACGATCGGACGTCCGGTGCGGTTGTTGAGCGTTTGATAGGAGTGTCCAATGGATCCCCTGTCTATCGGACGTCCGTTACATCAAGTTGAGTGTCCGATAGAGATGTTTCGAGTTTTATCGGACGTCTGATACAAGCTATCGAGCGTCCGACAGTCAACAGTCTCATATACTTCTTTTGATTGATTTCATCAAATTGACTTCTCGCATATATAACCTGTGCTGCCAATAATCTCAATGGAAAATGTTAAATCAATTTCTTCAATTGTTTTGTAATTGTCAAAATTCAGGATCACGATTAACATTCTCCCCCTTTTTGATGATGACAAAACAATTGAACGTGATATGATAAGAAATGTATTAAAACTCCCTCTTACTTGATTAACACTCTAATAACTGGAAATGAACACAGCTTGCATAGAGAGTGTGATTTAGATATTGAGTATATTGAGAGATAGACTCCCCCTTACATAGACTCCCCCTTATTCGAGTAATCATCCAAGTCATAAATCAACAATTTGAAACTTAAATGCGATACAGAAATATTCTCCCCCTTTTTGTCATCTCAAATAAGGTTTAGCAGTCTAATTGAGTGCGTTCAAAATGTGTGTTCAAGAAATTGAAATCTTCAATACCAAATGTGTTTGGAAAATGATGAAATTTTTAATGCCAAATGTGCTTTCAGAATTTTACTATCAAAAGCAATCCGAATCGAATAGAATCACAATATATCACATCCAATAGCATCAGTAAGCTAAGATAGCATCCAGTGTCACAGCCAAAATCCATCAAAACAAATCACCAAATTATCACTAGCATACATCCACTGAGTTCATCATATTGTACTAGAGTAACACAGACCCATCATATATATCAAAAAACAGAACCAAAATTACCATATCAAAAGGAGTAACAGAAGCAGAATGAACATTTAATGTAGTCATTCTCCAAAGGAGATACAAGAAAGCAATAACAAGAGTAGCAAAGTAGTTTAATATGAAGTACACTTCAACCATTAGATATGAGAGAACAAAAGGAATTTATGCAAACTAATGGTAAAGTGCAAGTGCAAGTGCTGCTATGTGCCTAGAGAGTGAAAGTTGATCTTGTTCCAGGTCTTCTTCTAATGAGCCGATAAGTTGAGTCATCTTCCTCTTCAATTTCTTCATCATCTTCCTCTGCCTCTTCCGCAGTGACTGGTTCTTTTCCTTCTCAGATATTGAGGGATCACGCTGGGGTGTTGGGGATTCAGTCACATCTTGAATGTTTAGTATAGGATCAGGTCGAGGTTCCTTGGTTTGAGAAATATTTTCATCCAAGGCAGGAGGAAATAGCAGATTTTTTTTGTCTAGAAATTCAGATTTTTGCTCAGATGTCATGGTTAGCATAAGATCATGCTCAAGGAGGATGACATGATTCTTGAGTTCATTGAGCAATTCAATGATTTTAGATTGAGGAGAGGTGGTTCTAGACAGATTTCCTAGGATGAATGGATGGACCAGGGGTGAAACGAAGAGTTTTTGTGATACTAGAAGAGATAAGAGTATCATGAGTCTTCTTAGAGCGAGACTCAGATGCAGCTTTCTTAGTACACCAAACACCATAAAAAAATTTCAAAATTTTTTTTTTCAAAATAAGCTTTTGAAAAAACAGAAGTGGCTGTGTTCTTTGGACATACACCACTGATGGGAACTTTGAAATGCTCGAAAATAGGGGCCAAAAACTTTCCATAAGATAATTTTCGTCCGGTGTCAATACAAAGTTTCATCAAAAACTTATACATGACAAAGCTAAAGTCAATTCTGATTTTTCAACAAAGCAGTAGAACAAGTACAACTCCATTATATTTGCATTAGTTTGATGCCCATCAATAGGCACAAGCAATTTGGAGATGATTGAGAAAATGATCAAGTTTTTAGGATTTAAATCCTCCAACTTAGCATCCACAGGAGTTTGAAAAGGAGATTGAAAATAGATCATCAATTTTTCAGCATTAAAATGATTGATGCAAGTTGGATTTTCTTCATAAGAAAAGAAATTGGCAATTTTGCTTTTGTAGCCAAATTCGATGGTTGTTTTCAAATTTTCATTAACCACATCAGAATCAAACACCAAGTCAACACCATTTACACGAGATTTTAACCCATCACGAGAGTTTTCTTTCCTAAGATTAGCAAAGAATTGATATAGCATATCAGGATAGTAGACATTTAGCATAGAAATGATGTGTGACCATTTTTGAAACTCAAACAGTTTAAGAACAGAATCAAGGTTAATTTTTCAAAAGGGTCAATGGACCTCTAAATAATAAAGCTTTTTTGAGAAAATAAAGCAATTTTTCCTCAGTTTCAGCATCTATGAATTTTGGCAGAGGAGTGGATTCTGAGATAACTTGAGGATTGGTTTGAGTTGTACGGACTTGTTGTGCAGTTGCAGAACCACGTCTGATCCTTGATGAAGTTCGCTTGGCTTTTGGAATGGGAGTTTCTTCATCCCTCAGAATTCGTTTGCGTCCGGTAGCAGAGGAGGCTCCATGAGTTCGCACCATTGTTGTGTGTATGTGTTTTGAGCAATAACTAAGAAGCTAAATAGAGTGCAGAGTGTCTAAGCAACGATTATGATGGTAATGCAGTGATCAATCAGTTCAAAAAAGGAAGAAATGGGGTTTTAGGGTTTTAGTGGAGATTTGGAAATGGAAGAATGTGTGATTTTTAATAGGAAAAGATGATGATTCTCGGTTCGCAATAGTCTTGGGAGGAAGTTTGTGCCTTCAATTTTGAGAAATGGTGCAGATTCAGTTTGGAATTTGAAATTTTAAAGTCAAGTGGTTGAGGAAGTACATCCGAATTAAATGAGTATTGACTGATTGAAATGAAAGGCGGTGACCTGATAGGCTGTGACTTTTCGTGTGTCGGACGTCTGAACGACGTGAAGCGTCCAACACATCCATCCGATAGGATTTTCTGGAAAATGGCTAAGAATACTGTCGGACGTCCGATAGAATTCGACTAGAAATATTTAAGAGTTCTTTTCCAAAATTCCCAATTTAGAATGAAGATTTACAAATTGATCTAAGGGTAGGGCTTTTGTGAAAATGTCAGCAATTTGGTCCTTTGAGCAAATATAATTCACACAAATTTCACCTTTTTGAACAAGATCACAAATGAAATGATGCTTAATATCTATGTGTTTTGTCCTAAAGTGTTGAATGAGATTTTTTTATCAAACTTATGGCACTAGTGTTATCACAGAATATTGGCATATTATCATACATTAAGCCAAAATCATTTAAGGTATGTTTCATCCATAATAATTGAGTACAACATGCACTAGTGGCAACATATTCCGCTTCGGTTGTTGACAAGGAAATGACATTTTGTTTCTTACTAAACCAAGACACCAAACAATTACCAAGAAAATGACATAAACCACTAGTACTTTTTCTATCAATTTTATAACCACCAAAATCAGCATTCGTATATCCACATAAAGCAAATTCATGACATTTAGGATACCAAAGACCAAAATTCATAGTTCCCTTCAAATAACAAAAAATTCTCTTAACGGCATTTAAATGAGATTCTTTAGGACAAGATTGAAAACGAACACACAAGCATACAGCAAACATAATATCTGGCCTACTTGCGGTTAAATAGAGAAGGCTTCCGATCATACCTCTATATTTCTTCTCATCAACACTTGTACCTTTTTCATCCTTTTCAAGTTTGGTAGACGTGCATATTGGTGTTCCTACTTGCTTTGAATCTTCCATGCCGAACCTTTTGAGGAGTTCTTTTGTATACTTTATTTGATTGATAAAGGTTCCTTCATGAGTTTGAAGGACTTGGAGTCCAAGGAAGAAGTTCAATTCTCCCATCAAACTCATCTCAAATTCTTTTTGCATAATGGTGGAAAAATCCTTGCACAAACGCTCATTGGTAGTACCAAAAATAATATCATCAACATAAATTTGCACAATAATGAGATCATTTGATTTTTGCTTTGTAAAAAGAGTAGTATCCACAATACCTCTTTTAAAACCATTTTCAATCAAAAAACTACTTAAACGTTCATAAAAAGCTCTAGGGGTTTGTTTCAAACCATATAAGGCTTTTGAAAGTTTAACACATGATTGGGAAATTCATCACTTTTAAACTCCGGGGGGTTAATCCACATAAACTTCTTGATCGATAAAGCCATTTAGAAAAGTACTTTTAACATCCATTTGATACAATTTAAAACCTTTGAAACAAGCAAATGCAAGAAACATTCTTATGGATTCTAATCTTGTTACGGGAGCAAATGTTTCATCAAAATCAATACCTTCTTCTTGAGCATACCCCTTAGCTACAAATCTAGCTTTGTTTCTTACAATTTCACCTTTATCATTTAATTTATTTCTAAACACCCATTTTGTGCCAATAATCGGATAATCTTGAGGCCTTTCAACAAGAGTCCAAACATTATTCCTATCAAATTGATTTAACTCCTCTTGCATAGCCACTATCCAATAATCATCTTTCAAAGCATCATTAATATTTTTAGGCTCAATATGAGAGAAAAATACAAAATTATCAAGTAGTGGTTTTGAAGAGGAACGAGTTCTTACCCTTTCGGATGGATCACCAATAATCAAGTCCTTGGGATAATTTTGAATGAATTTCCAAACTTTAGGAAAATCCTTTGGTGCATCATCATCCTTGTCTTCTTCATCTAGCATTCGATTTTCTTGAGAGTCGCTTTCCTTAGAATTTTCTTCCAATACATCATTGTTTCCTTCTTGAAGTGTAAGCTTTTTAAGTTTCTTTTAAATACCTACATCATCATCTACACAAATACTTTTGGAAGGATCACCATTAGACTCATTAAATGTAATATGTATGGCTTCTTCAATTACAAGAGTTCTTCTATTATAAACTCTATATCCTCTTTTGTTTTCACAATAACCCAAGAAAATACCTTCATCGGTTTTTTTATCAAATTTTCCAAGGTGTTCCTTAATATTCAAAATAAAGCATTTGCATCCAAAAACTTCAAAATAGCCAACTATTGGCTTTTTATCAAACATCAACTCATAAGAAGTTTTGTTCAAAATTGGTCTTAACAAAACTCTATTCATTACATAACATGCTGTATTTACGGCCTCCGCTCAAAAATATTTTAGTAAATCATTTTCACTCAACATGGTTCTTGCGGCTTCAACAAGTGTCTTATTTTTTATTTCAACAACACCATTTTGTTGAGGGGTTTTTACAATAGAAAATTCATGAGTTATCCATTGTGATCACAAAATTCCAGAAATCCACAATACTTAAATTCCGAACCATTATCACTTCTAACTTTAATAATATGTAAACCAAGTAAATTTTGCACTTTTACAAAAAGAGAGACAAAACTTTTTGAAAGCATCATCTTTATGAGTAAGAAAAACGGTCCATGTATATCTAGAATAGTCATCAACAATTACAAAATAATATCTCTTACCACCTAGGCTAGCAATTGGTGTAGGACCAAATAAATCGAGATGTAAAACTCCAATAGTTTAGATGTAGAGATGTTTCTTTAGGTTTAAAAGAAATTTTGGTTTGTTTACCAAATTGACATGCATCACAAACTTTGTCCTTTTCGAACTTAATTTTAGGCAAGTCTCTAACAAGTTACTTTTTGGAAATTTCATTTATCACATCCATGTTAAAATGACAAAGTCTTCTATGCCACAACCAATGGTCTTCATTTGAAATTTTAAGGCATTTAAAGTTAGAAGAATCAATTTTCTCAAGAATAACAACATAGATGTCATTGAATCTTTTTCCTTTGAAAATGATATTGAATTTTGAGTCAAGAACCAAACATTCATGCTTTTTGAATAAAACAAATAGATCTTTGTCACATAATTGACTAACACTTAGCAAATTATAGCCTAAATTATCCACTAAGAGGACATTATGCACGAATGTCTCACCATTCTTACCAACATCACCTACTCCAATTGTTTTAGCTTTCATGTCATCTCCAAAAGTCACTTTTCCACTTGATTTTGATTTGAGCTTGATGAATTGTGATGGATCACCGATCATGTGCCTTGAGCATCCACTATCAATGAACCACTTTGATTCTTTTATGGCCTTTTCAATCTTCACCTACACAAGAGATAGAAAATTTGGTACCCTTTTTAATTTTTGGGTCCTTGATGGTTAGAGTCATGTTTGACTAACCACATGCATTTTATTCGTTTTCTCAAATTCTTTCTCACATAGCAATCATGCTTTAGATGACCTATTTGACAACAGAAATCACACATAATGCTAGGATCAATCACACGAATTGGTTTAATAAACCTTACTCCACTTTTTCTATAAATTGTGAATTCATTTGCACTAAAGATTAGTTTCCTTTCATGGACATTAAAATGCGGCTCCAATTTATTTTTTGTAAAAATTTTTTTTTCTATTTTGTAGAATCATGTCTAGATTATCCATTCTTCTTTTTATGTCATTTTGTTTTTCTTTAAACATTTCATAAAGACTTGTTTTTCTATCAAGTTCATGTTGCAACTCAATTTCAGCTTTTACTAAGTAATCATTGTCATATTTCAGCTTTTTGTTATCTTGAAATAAGTTAGCATTATCTTGTAAAAGAAATGTGATTTTCTGTTTTAATTCATTATTTCTAGCATAGGATTCTTTCAAACTTTCATACAATTTACCAATAAATGACTCAAGATCATCATCATCATCATCACTTTCACATTGAGGATTGCAAGATGTTATCTCATTGTCACCAATTGCCATAAAGGCAATTTGACCAGATTCCTCTTCTTCTTCAATCTCACCTTCCGAATTGCATTCATTCCAGGTGATTTGAAAGTTGTTGAATCTTGGCTTTCTTTCATTCTTTATTTCTTTCTTCTTCTTTGTTGGACAATCAGCTGCATAGTGGCCAAGCTGTCCACACTCAAAGCATCTATCTCCTTGCTTTTTATTTGCATCTTGTCTTCCTTTGAACCTTGCATTGAATTGGTTAGGGCTTTGATTGATAGGACCCCCTTTTTTAAATCTTTTTTTGTTGAGAATTCTTTTGAAACTTTTGGTGATGAGTGTAAGATCACTGTCATCACAATCAACATCTTCATCATCTTGTGAGGCCGAGTCATCCTCATCTTGAGAAGCTTTTAGAGCAATGCTCCTCTTGGCCCTTACATCTTCTTCATCTTGTACCTTGCTTTTGAGCTTTAACTCATAAGATGTTAGAGAGTTTATAAGAGACTCAATAGACATTGAATTTAAGTCCTTTGCCTCTTCTATTGCCGTCACTTTATTTTCCCATTCTTTAGGTAAAGCATTTAAAATTTTTCTATTTTTCTCACCAAGGGTGTATTCTTTATCTAACACCTCCAAATCTTTAATTAGATCATTGAATCTATAATACATCTTATCTACATTCTCATGTGGTTCCATTTTGAATGATTCGTATTTAGTAATTAAAATGGATTTCTTTTGTTCCCTTTCATCCTCACTACCTTCATGAATCTCCCTCAATTTATCCCATATCTCTTTGGCTGATTTACATCCTTTAACTCTAATGGATTCATTTGAATCTAATGCACTATATAGTACATTCATAGCTTTAGCATTTGAAGTGAGGTTAGCCTTGTCTTCACGTGTCAACTCATTTCTAGTTTTTAATCTAGAAACATGAGTAATTGGATCATCAATGGTAGCAGTGTAAGGACCTTCATGAACAATAAACCATAGATCAATGTCAATAGATTGCAAGAAAATAATCATACGTTCTTTCCAACTAACATAGTTTGGACCATTGAACATGGGTGGCCTAATAACCGATTGTCCCTCTACAAACATAACATTGTTGGTTGCCATTTTTTCTCTAAACGGTTAAACTTGATCCTAGAGACCAAGTTCTGATACCAATTGTAAGGCCCAAAGACAACCTAAAGGAGGGGTGAATTAGGTTGATTAAAATTTAATCAAATAGTGCCCCTTTTTCAAAATCACAAATTCAATTTCTCGAACAATTGATTTGTCAAACAAATGAGCAAGCAAGATCGAGTAGTATAGATGATACAGCAATCAATGAATAGAAGAGTAAGCTGAGAAATAAGATGATAGAAAGCAAACCAATCTTCTTCAAAGCTCCACTTGAGCTTGAAGAATAATCCTCAAATCAAGCAACTTCAACTTGGTGAAATTCAATCAACCTTTGTGTACAATGGAAGGCTCACTTCCTCCTTGCCCCAAGCTACACTTAGTCAAACTAAGAAGTTTTACAATTTCACAGATAACCCTCACAAAACTACACTTTTGATGAACTCACTCACAATTGAAAAGCTTGCTAATGAACTAACACTTCAAGACCTACAATTCTTACACAAAGAGTATTTTCTTGCTAAAATCACTCTTGAGAACTTGTAATCTAAGTGTACAAAAGTTATCTATAAGATTCAGAAAAAGGTGTATTTATAGGAGACCAAAAAGTGTCTTGATATGAGTGGTCAACGGTTAGAAGAATTTAAAGAGTCAACTAGCCATTGGGACTATCGGACGTCCGACACAGTGTTGTGCGTCCGATGCTTTCATCCGACAGGCTATTTCGTTCTTTATCGGATGGTCGATGCATATTTCTACGTCGATAGGTTTTGCGTCCGACAGTGACCAGAAAGCTCAGGAAATCTTCTTGGATACGATCGGACGGCCGATATATTTTTCTACGTCCGATAGGCTTTGCGTCCAATAGCGACCAGAGAGCTCAGGAAATCTTCTTGGATACGATCGGACGTCCGGTGCGGTTGTTGGCGTCCAATAGGAGTGTCTGATGGATCCCCTATCTATCGGACGTCCGTTACATCAAGTTGAGTGTTTGATAGAGATGTTTCGAGTTTTATTGGACGTTCGATACAAGCTATCGAGCGTCCGACAGTCAACAGTCCCATATACTTCTTTTGATTGATTTCATCAAATTGACTTCTCACATATATAACCTGTGCTGCCAATAATCTCAATGGAAAACGTTAAAACAATTTCTTCAATTGTTTTGTAATTGTCAAATTTGAGGATCACGATTAATAGGCCTGCAGTTCTAAGGCAAAGTAGGAAAAGCATGTCTTTGAATGGAAATTGATGGTTGTGTATGTATGCACTTGACACCTATAATGGAACTACGGATGGACATATTCAACCTAGCCTGCATTGCATTACTGTCATGCATAAGGTAGAAGGCTTTAGGTCACTTCAAGTCATTACATAAGGTAGTCAGCTTTGGTGAAACCTTATTCAGAAGGACAACAGCTTTAATAAAGACTAAGGTCAGTTCACGAAATTGGTAAAAGGTGCTCCAATTTGCAGGACAAAAGCTGCAGTGGACCAACGTGCTATAGTGACTACACAACTTTAATACCAGATTTCGATCCCACTGCTTTATCTATTTGTTAAGTGAATAATTCCCAACTTGCTATAAATAGGCACTTCCTATTGCAGGATTAGCACCAATACTTCATTCCTCTTCTCACTTACTATCTATTTTAGAAACCATTCCACAAAAAAAAGACTACCAGAAATATGGATAGCTACAATCCATATTCAACCAGGGATAACTTTTACAATCTGGGGACTGGGAACTCATGGTCTGATGAAGACGATATAATATTTGGTCTTGGTGCTTTTTTGTTATTTGGCCCAGAGGCGGAATTGTATGGGGGTCCTGTTGTAAGAGTTCCTTGTAGAGATTCAGCACTAAATGGACAAGAATGGGTAGCTGAATTAATGTCCGACCATACGTGTCGGATAATGGAGGCATGTAAGTTGAATGTCGACTCATTCATGCACTTGTGCTTCATTTTATCGCAGTGTGATTTTGTTCTACAAAGCCCACACAAGCACGTGACTATTGAGGAATCATTGGTAATAACCCTTGTAATGTTTAGTCATAATCATAGGATGTGGATGATAGCCGATCGGTTCAATCACTCAATCGAGACCGTGCATAGAAACATTCATGAGGTGCTAAGGGGACTACGCACTTTTGGCCAGTTTGTTATCAAACCAGGAATCAAGATGAAATCCATCCAAAAATTCTTAATGACCAGCATTTTTTTTCATGGTTTCAAGTGAGCCACTAACTAAAAATTTTCCTATGAATTCATTGCAAGTCTCTGTCACTTTTGAGATCGTGCCTTCCATTGTAGGATGCTGTGGGAGCAATTGATAGAACTCATATACCTGCATTAGCACCCAAGGGAGAGCAAGTGGCATTCACCAACTGACATGGCTAGCAAACTTAAAATGTTCTTGCTGTATACGATCACGATATGCGTTTTGTGTATGTATATGCAGGGTGAGAAGGGAGTACGTATGATGCCCGGGTTCTAGACGGCACTAACGGGGCCCAACCACTTTTCAATGCCACCTCCAAGTCTCTGAATCTTGTAACCATTCTTTAAGTAAATACGTTCAAAATTGATAAATCAAAATTCCTTTGATTTAGTCTTTACGTAATGCATCCTAAGCTGATTTGTAACTTCGCAGGAAAGTATTATTTGGTCGATTCTGCCTATAAAAATCTACTAGGTTTCTTACCTCCCTATAGGGGTGCCAGGCAGATATAAACGGTCGAAGGCAAGAGGGTTTTCATTCGGCTAAAGAACTTTTTAACTTTAGATATTCACAACTTCGAAACATTATTGAAAGGTGTTTTGGAGTTTTGAAGAGAAGGTTTGCAGCTTTAAGAGGTGCGGTTCCGAACTATATGATGACCACACAGGTTAATACAGTAATTGCATGTTGTGCCGTGCACAACCTCATAAGAGATGAGTATCCGGATGACATGTATGTTGCTAACCCCAAGGAGGCAAACCTAGATGTCTATAGAGCAATCCCCCCTATCCAAAGATACAACCATTGCATGAAGATGCACATGCAATTGGACAATGGTGGGAAATGCGTATGACGGAGGATATGTTTGCTAATTACCGGAATCGTAGACGCCATTGAAGTATTTTTCTTTATAAAAGGTTGGTCGTTGCCAGCGTTTCTAGGCTCGAAAGAATATTGTAGCTATTACTAAAAAATATAGTTGCTCGATGACCGACTAAGAGCACCTATTAATCAGTCGGTAGTGCCTTGAAGAATTTGTGTGCGTATTTTAAGTTCTATTTGTCTTACTGGCTATTATTTTCCATTTTGTTCCATTCCTCTAAATTACGAAATGCCCGAATAGCCTCAAAGCCACGCGCATGGATTTTCAAGCTTTACTTTTCACCCAATGTCTACCTTCTTATACAAGACATCACAATAGGACCACCTTGGTTTGACTAGCATCTTCTTTTTGTTGTTCATCAGACACAAACAACCAAACGCATATCTGAAATTTTTCCCAGAACATAAAATTCAATGCAAGTCAACTTATTTCCAAAACGGTCAAAAATTGTGGGCTGCCAAATTTTTCCAAGTATATACTTTGAAAAAACTAGCATCCAAACAGATCCAAAAAATCCGAATATTCAAAGTCCAAGAAACAAGAATCATAGAGCCACATGTATGGATCCCTTAACAAGAATTGCGATGACATAGACCAAAATCATGAGAGCCATATACACGGATATAACCGCATGCAATCTTTATAATAATTCTGAAGATTGCAAATTGTTAACTTTAACGATTCAAAATATGATATTAGGTGCTCTGATACCACTTGTTAAAACATCCAAGATCCCAATATTAGATTTATGAATACAACTTAAAGATGAATGCATACTTGGATATATGTTCGATAATCACCGTTGAATCCTCTACGTCTTAATTTGGGGTTGACCTTTCAGGTCTACACGTATCCACCAATCCTTATGAAAAAACCCTCTAAACTCTCTCTGGTATCTCTCTTGACGATGGATATCAAAAGAGTTATTTTTGTAGTATAGGAAAATACGACAAAAGGATACACGAGACTTGGGGACCATAACCCTATTTATAGACAACTTTCCTGTTGTCTTTTGATATTTCTATTTCAACCCATCATTAAAATAGAAATTACCATAAAGTATCTACACATTAAAGGCCCACATCCTATTAGATACATTAAAGTCCAAAACATAATAGATCACTTTAATTGGGTTTAAATTTATTTGACAGCCTGCAAAACATAATTGCTCACATATAATTCCAACGTTGGATTAAGGATCCAACATATAATTAGTAATTATTCTTCCATAACTTTAATTTGGATAGCTCGTTTCTTTTTAATGTATAATCAAAGTTCTCCACATAAAAAAATTAAAATGTACACCAGGAAAAATAGATTCGAGTGAAAAATGGCCAAGAGTGTAATTGTCAATGGAGAAAATAAAAACTTAATTTAGAGTACATATTAAAAGCCAAATTCTTTTAAAATGCTCCAACACTAAATAATCCATGTATTAAATCATAAAATCACTCAAGTGGATGCTCATAAAATGGGCAAAAAAGAAAAGTGGATACTCATAAACCATAGAATGCAATGTCTGGACATCTTTGTTGTTTTAAATATCGTTGTAAGCTTGTCTCCCTCCGGCTCTTCTTGGTTTTTTCTTTTTCTTTTTTCACCTTTTTTTTATTATTTTGTTTTTCCTGTTAGAATTAGGCCTATTTCTTTCCATTCAGACCATTTCCAATAGCCTCACGTCACAAAAAAAATATCACGAGATTGCTCAACTGAACATATTTTCTAGTTCTCAGGATTTTCTGAGTTAGTGATATTTTTCCTTTTCCAATATTAATTGAATCGCTATATATCTTTCATGTACATCTCATTTTAATTCAGTATTTTCCTTGTCGCTTTTCAACTGCAGCAAGATGGCCTTTTGAGACTTTCATTATGCCAAATCCTTGACGATTTCCTGTGCTCGTTAAGCTCTCAACTAAACTTGTTGGCACTTTCACTTCTCCCATGCCATGTCTTGTGAATTGTGGATTGCACTCTTGTTTACTTCGAGATTCTAGCTAAGGCTCCAAGGTAATTAGGCTAACAAGAAGTTGAAATAATGGGAGGGAGGCTTTGATGTAGAGCCTGTTTAGGTGCTTGTCAAAGGTCGTTTCGCATTTCTTTTGTTTATTTGTTAATTGGCATTCTGACCGTATTTACATTTCGAATCATAACAATAACAAAAGTATTTGAGTTGAAAATTATAAATTATCATTCTAACACAAGCTACATTCTTTCAGCTTGTCTAATGCTAACTCAGATACAGGCAAAAACAATGGTAAATAAAGGTTCATACAGTACATAAAATTTGCTACGCATGAAATGAAAATGCATTTACAAGATTATGTGCACAAAACAGAAGTTGTACATGCAACAGATATTCATTAACTCCAAAAATTGATATCACCTCATCCACAAAATAAAATAGCAATTTAGGGCATTTATAATTTTTAAAACAAGTAGGATATTTCTTGTAATTATGCTTTGGACAATAATTAATAGCTACATTAGGAAGAATAGTTTGGAGAAAGAAAAAAAGAGAAAAGAGTGGTAATTATTTATCAAAAAATAAAGAAAATTTATCATTTATTTGGTTGTAGCACGTGCATTGCGCGTGCTTCCTCACAAATAATAATTTTATCAACTTTCTTGCATGGAGTTGATTCATTTAACTTTCCTAATGCAGATAATGTACAAAGTTAAAATTTCTCTTTCTTGGCATTTTACCAACCAAACAACATTTTGCTTTATGAGGCAAAAACATTCTAGAAATCACATGGGTTGGTAGATGGTTGATTCTTTTCACACAAGTGATTGTAACAAAAGCAGATAGATTGTCATGTAACTTTATGGTGCAGATATTAATCAGTTTTAAGAGTAAAAATCAACAATAGATTGTCATGTATGATAGATATGAGCTCTTATAACTAGTGAAAAAAATGAGACTGTATATATTCAGTTAAGGAAATCAATTTGTTTTAGAGTGATATTCATGTCTCAAAAGACTTTTTAAAGATTGAGTTCCACCATAAATCTTTTTGTTTCTAAGATATCTTAAAACTTACTGTATTAAATCCACATTTGCAATGCACAAGATCTCATTAGTGAGTTTACAGACCAAACAATCCTTTCCCTCAAGAAAAAGAAATTGTCATCTTAGACTAGATCCCTTCCACAAGATGATTAATCATTCACAATTCTATGTCTTACTATAAATTTTCGTAGAGTACTGAAAACATGTCCTTCAACACAAATTGTGAAATCGAAATGTCATGCAAATTGCAATACTTTCTAAGGCATCATACTTCTATTCAAATGTTTGACTAGAAGTCTTAGGCAAGCACTTAAGTGTTTTACAGTAAAACTGTTAGGAAGTTGGCGTAATTTCTTTTAGGTAGGTTTTTTATTTTGTGTGTGAAGTAACTAGTTTTCTAGTTGGTTTAGTTACTTGGAGTAGTACCAAGGAATTTCCTATTCATATGAGTTTAGGAATTAGAAATTATTTTCTATTCTGTATAGAATTAGAAACTAACAATTATTTCCTATTATTACTTCAGTATTGGCCAAGTAATATGATCTATAAATAGGTGGGGTTTGACATACTACAAAAGGACACACAAAGGACGACACGTAGCCTTCTACATGGGGTGAGAGAGGATTCTTGGGAGGTGACAGAAATTATACAAGAGATTGGGTTTGAGTTCGAATTATATTTTTGTATGGGGTTTTTCTCTCATAATAAAAGACAGGTTTTCTCTCTGTGGATGTAGACTCAATGGTGGAATCGCTTATGACTTGTTTGTCATTAAATTATTGTGTACTTGATTTCTCAATAGTCATGTATTTCACATCCAGATCCCAACAAATTGGTATTAGAGCGGGTTCACGGTTGGATCCTAATGGACTATTGAGATCAAGTGGGTTGGTGACTTTACCAATTCAACAATTTATGGATGATATCCTTGTGTCAATGATTTGACAAAAAATATTGAAGGTGAAGGATGAGAAGTTGGAAAGCATGGAGATTCTTGACGGTGAATCTTGGCAAGTGATTGAAGAGTCAACGAAAAGGTGGAGTCCAAGGTTGATTTTGGATGTGAACTGTTGGAGACTTTCTCACAACTCCAGCAATTGATACTTTATCCCAGTGAACTTTAGATTCGGATTATGTTTTTTACGTGGTGTGGCGTAGGTCCTAAAGAAGCAAAGAAATCTAATTTCCATGCGCCAGAAGACTCTGATAGCTACAAGATTTTCGTTGGAGGTAGAGTCTTAGAAAGTACACATGGTGGGACAGTCCTGAGGAGAGAAAGAAGTATGGTAATTTTGCCATTTGGTTTCTCGGGGGTTACAAAGAAGGGGATCCCAAATTGTAAGTGGTTGTGAGAAGAAATCCTGCGGAAGAGAGATGGTGAGGCACCTTCTTGTGAGTCAACTGAAAGTTGGGCTCAGGGTAACTATAGATGCTCACTTGCTGATTGAATCAATTGGTGTCAAGACTATAGTGATTCGAGTGTGTAGTTTGGTACTATATTACATGGTAATTGAAGGTAAATGGTTGCTAAAAGAAATATTTCAAGGTAGAGATTTGTTAGGAAATTACTTAATTTCTTTTAGGTAGGTTTCTTATTTTTGTGTGTGAAGTAACTAGTTTCCTAATTGGCATACTTACTTGGAGTAGTAGCCAAGGAATTTCCTATTCGTATGAATTTAGGAATTAGAAATTATTTCCTATTCTGTATAGAATTAGAAACTAGCACTTATTTTCTATTATTACTGGGTATTGGCCAAGTAATATGATCTATAAATAGGTAGAATTTGGCATATTACAAAGGGACAGACAAGGGACACACAAGGACGACATGTAGTCTTCTATATGGTGTGAGAGAGAGTTCTTGGGAGGTGAGAAAAATTATACAAGGGACTGGGTTTGGGTTCCAATTGTATTCTTGTATGAGGTTTTTCTCTCATAATAAAAAACGGGTTTTCTCTCCATGGATATAGACTCAATGGTGGAGTCGAACCACATTAATTCTTATGTGTCATTTGTATTTCATGCTTGTGGCCTGTTCATCGTTAAATTGTTGTGTACTTGATTTTTCAATAAGTATGTATTCTGCATCCGGATCCCAACAAAGACTTCTATGGTTAGATCCATCTGATCATCAATTGCTTCAAAACTATCCACTTCATAACTAATTAGCATATGTTCTAGATTTAGCTTTTTTTCAAATTAATTTCATTCAACTAATATAACACAGGTAAGACATTAATTATTGAGACACAAGCAACATTTCTCATCTTGTTTAATGCTACTCAAATACAAGTAAAGACAATGGTTCCATTTGTATTAGTTGTTTTTGGAAGTGTTTTTTAAAAAACTTTAGTGTAACATTGTATATACAAAAAATGTGACTATAATTGTTTTTGAATGTGATTTTGGAGATATTTTAGGGGCATTTTGAAATATATCCTGGGGTGTTTTTAGAATTTACAACTTTTTTGGGTTTTTTTTAAATATACCCACCAACCACCACCACCCCTTTCCTCCTCCTCCTCTCTCTCTCTCTCTCTCTCTCTCTCCCTCTTTATCCTCCTCCTCCTCCTCTTTCCTTCTCCCTCCTCCTCTCTTTGCTGCTCCTGCTCCTTCTCCCTTCTCCCTCCCCTTCTCCGCCATCCTCCTCCCTCCCCTCTCCTGTCTCTAGTCGCGACCCAGGCAGTGACCTCTACGCTAGCGACCATTGCAGCTAGATTTGGTTGCGGCCTCTTGGTCTGGCTGTGACCAGATCTAGTTATAACTAAGGGAAGGAAGGGGTTCCATGGGGAGGGAGGAGGAAGGAGGAGGAAGAGAGAAAGAGAGAAGAAGGAGAGGAAGGAGAGGGAAGGAAGGAGAAGGAGAGGGTGGAGGAGAGAGGCTGGTGGCGGGTGTGGTGGTAGTAGGTAGTGTATAGAGGAAAGGTGGTGGTGGTGGTGGTGGTTGGTGGTGTATGGAAGAAGAATATAGTTTTTTTTTCTTTTTAAATTTTTTATGTGTATTTGAGATAATATACTTTTGAAGTTGTTTTTGGAATGTGTTACTACAGATTTGTAGATGAAATACAAGTTTTTCAAAAATAAATAAATCCAAATAGAGCCAATGATCAATAAAGTTTCATACAGTACATAAAAATTGCTATGCCTAAAGTCAAAATGCAATTACAATATTATGTGCACAAAACAGAAGTTGTACATGCCACAAATATTCATTAACTCCAACAATTGATATCATTAATCCAAAAACTAAAAATAGCAATTTGACAATATGCAAATGCATGTAGGGCATATATAATTTTTAATATGAGTAGGGTATTTCTTGTAATCATGCTCTGGACAATGATTAACAGTTACATTAGGAAGATTGGTTAAGCAGGGAAAAGAAAAGAACAGAAAAGAAAAGGGAGGTAATTATTGATAAAAAATAAAAATGATCATTTTATTAAGAAGTAGCACATGCGTTGTGCGTGCTTCCTCACAAATAAGAATTTGGTCAACTTTCTTGTGTGGAGTTGATTAATTTATTTTCCTAATATAGATAATATGCAATTTTAAAATCTCGCTTTCTTGGCATTCTACCATCTGAAGTCAACATTTAATTGCATATAGGACATCATTAGGAAGTTTTACCAACCAAACAACATTTTCCTTTATCAGACAAAAGCATTCTAGAATGACTTGGTAGATGGTTATTTCTTTTCACAAGAGTGATTGTAACAAAAGCAAATTAAGGATGTGTTTGATAAAACTAAAGTTTGAAAACTAAAATTTGAAATTTGAAAATTGAAATCTGAATCCGTTAAGTTACTTAATTCCTAAGTACTAGATCTGATATATTTGAGTATATATCACATTAAATGACAAGCGAAAAGCTTATTACATATTTTTTGGAGTAAGTTTTGCTTAGAAATTTAGTGCCTAATTTAGATATTCTTTTTTTCATTGTTATCAAATGTGTTTAGATATGTTAAAATTTGAATTCATTAAGTTTGAGTGGTGAATTGGATTATCAAACATTATCGAAGTCCTTGATTATTTGCTAAATGACTTCATGACCAATCAGTTACAAGTTTGGAGTTTTACTATTAATTTTCTACACAGTAGTAAGCATCCAAAATAAAAAGAAAAACTTGCATCAATTGTCCCCCACATATTGTGAAATTTTAATCCTTCAGAATTAAAATGAGTGATTTTAGTCTCTAATAAATAAAAAAATGCTTATATTTGGTCCTTTCGTCTCTTTTTGGTTAAATTTTAAATGAATGGATCACGGACTGATGCGAACCCGGATCTCCAAACTCCTGCTTCTTAAAAACAGGAATTTGCGATGCAGTGGAATGATCTATCTTGAACAGGTTATTGTTACAATTGACGGAAAATCCTACGACCCCTCTAACCCTCGAGATTGCGAACAATATTGATATAATCTCAACCCACAATCTAGCGAATTAGCGAACCAAGGAATTGGTAGAAGGGCGCCACAACTCAACGCGATCTTGAATTGATAAGCCAAAACTTGAACAAAGGAACTCATTCACTTTGTATCAAGGGTCGTTCCCAAGGAACAAGAAAAGAGAAAACTCTCAATTTTATTTCACCAGAATTGTCTTCCATTAAACGATGGAAAAATAGGCTATTTATAGCCGTTACAAAACTAATCCTACTACTACTAGAAAACAAATAAGAAACGTTTTTGTGGTAGAAGAACGCCACAACTAAGGTGATTACTTGATTGATAAGTTCAAGATTGAATAACTCAAGAAAAACTATCAAGTATTCAAGAAAGGCTCTCTTGGAAAAAGAAAGTGAAAAACTCACAAAAGATTTGATATAACTTGATGAATAAAATTGATGGTTTGTAGGCTTATTTATAGCCTTACAAAAGACTCAAAACCCTAATTTAATTTGGACTCAAACTAACTAATCCTAACCTAACTAGAATCGGCTAGCAAATGTCAAGTTTTGCCATTTCATTGTGAGCTGAAGTGTGCATGTTGGTTCGTGTTCAAGTTGGGTAGACGGCATACTTCTTGGCTCACATTCATCCAAACATTCTCACATGTTCTTCTTCGCAAACAATCATTCGATTTGGGACAAATTGCCTTTCAAGAGGAGGGGAATAATAAGAAATGGAATGGTGAAAGTTTTGATTTGGGATCATTTCTTATATTCTTATCCAAGATGATTAAAGCTTCAAGATTTCATGAAGATTCCTTCCTTTAAATTTCGGCGAAGCTAGTTAGTTATGAGTTTAAGAATAAGGGCATTGTTGTCCATTTTCCCTTGTTTTATTAGGTCATTTATTAGTCAATTTTTGTCCTAAATTCAGATTCACAAAGCTGACCGAATTCTATTAGTAGTAATTAGTTATTTGGTAGTTTCCTAAAAAGGGTCCATGTTGGCTGATTTTAGTTAGGTTAGGATTACTTAATTCGAGTCCAAATTAAATTAGGGTTTTGAGTCTTTTGTAAGGCTATAAATAGCCTAAGGAGTTACACGAATTAATCATTGAGTTTTTACATCAAATTTGTGATTTTACAACTTTCTCTTTCCAAGAGAGCCTTTCTTGAATACTTAAGAGTTTTCTTGAGTTATTCAACTTGAACTTATCAATCAAGTAATCACCTTGATTGTCGCATTCTTCTACCAAAAACATTGGTTCGCTAGATCGTTAGTTCATATGGGTCAAAATTAATTTCAAGGTTCACAAGCTCGAGGTTTAGAGGGGTCAATTGCTTCGCCATCCAATTTGAATTATTCATCTAGATCCATAGTTGACAAGTACGAGTTCATACCTTTGGGAGGGTTCGTATCAGTGTGCATGTTGGTCATTGTTGGTCCAGATTCGCACATATTCTTGAGCAAAGTCTGTTGTGTTTTCTTGAGTCAATCTTGAAGCATAAAGCCTAGTCATTCAAGTCTTAAATTTCCAGCTTGGAGTCGTGTCATTCAGCCATAATTTTCAGATTTGAGTTGTGTATCTATAGGTTGACTCCTACCGTCCTTTTCTTGAGTCTTTTTTCAGTGTTATTTAACACCAAAACTCAGCCTTCAAATCACCACAATCTTGGTGCAAACTTGGTGAGAAGCTTGGTTGAACAACTTTGAAGAAAATTCTGATTTTATAGTTGACAAGTACAAGTTCATACCTTTGGAAGGTTCGGACCAGTGTGCATGTAGGCTTATTCAGATCCATGCACAATCCTCTAAAGGAATTGTTGTTGAAATTCCGTGCTCTTCGACAAGACACCAAATCGGTGAAAGAATACTACAAAAAGATGAGGTCAATCATCAATCAAGCCGAAATTGTAGAGGATTCAATTGTCATTGATCAATTTTTGGATGGTTTAAATGATCAAATAACTAGACGTCTTGAAGTGACTGACCGTATGGAATTGTACGAAGTTGCACATGCCGCTATGGATATTGAAGAGAAGCTCGAGAGGAGGCGTCAGTGGAGACTTTCTTTGACCAAACGTGCTTCACTTAAGAAGCATGGGCAAGAAATTAAAGGGTCACATCAAGTGCCCAAGAAATATTCTTTTATAGGACGGATTGAGCAAATATTGGATACCTATCTAAAGTCGTACTCCGAACGTGAAAAGAATAAGCTTAAATTGCCCACTACACTAGCCACTAGTCAAACGCTAGTTGGGAACGATTTATGTGAGGAATGTGAGAATGTATGTAAGGTAAAATCCGAGTGTAGTGTGAATAAAGAAGAGAGTAAGTTGAGTGAAGAAGAAGAAGAAAAGAGTGCACATGAGTTGATTGTGAGTGGAAAAATAAATGAGAGTGAAAGGGTTTATTATTTTTCTAACGATCTTAACTTTGCTTTGTTTAGTGTTAATGGTCTTTTGCAGGTACAACAAGGTGAAGTAAAGATGGTTTTGCTATGCACCATTGCAAGGACTTTCAATAGAACGATGTTCTTTCGAAGCATTGCCAATTTCTATATTCACTCCAAAGAATTGAGGACCGTTTTCACCAACCAACCTTTGAGTTTGAAAGGGAGTTTTCAATCTTATCTTGTGGTTTATTCCTTTGCATTTGAAAGCCATGCCATTTGTTTGGATTGTGTCGATTGTTGTGGTAGTCCTTTGAGTCATTTTAAGAGTTGTAATTGTTTTATATGTAAAAGTCTAATGTCAAGTCCTTATGAGTTATTTGTTTTCTTTAAGTCATGTTTGTCTAGTGATTTTAGTGTGTTTTTAGGTTGTGTTAGAGGTGTTGGAATAACGCATGGTGTTCATGTGTTTCCTACTTGTTATCAATTAGGTGAATTAGGTGAATCTATGTGTTTTGTTGTTACTCATTCTTTGTCTTTTGTGTTTGATCCAGGTATACATGTGATGGGCTATTAGCAAAGTTCAAGTGAGCTGAAGTGTGCATGTTGGTTCGTGTTCCAGTTGACTAAAAGGCATGCTTCTTGGCTTGCATTCATCAAAACGTTTCTGAAGTTCTTCATCACAAACGATCCTTCGATTTGGGACAAATCGCTTTCAAGAGGAGGGGAATGATGAAAAAGCTAAAAGCTGTCCAAAAAGAAGTCATCATTCAAGAGGTCTTCAAGAGCTTGGAAGTGAAGATTCTAAAGTTTATACGTTCATCCAAGTCATTGAAGCAAAGGAAGAAGTGTTGGAGGAATGAAATCCTAGTTTAGCCTTAAAGTCAATTTCGGATTCTAGGGTTTTCTTTGGCAATGTGGTCAAATTGAATTTCTTATTTTTCCAACTTGGCTAGTTCAATTAAGATAGTTTCCAATTATTTGAAATAAGCTTGGTTGGCTAACTGGTCAAACCTAAGCCAAATAGGGTTAGTTTCCTAAAAGCTTAGTGTTAACCGTTTCCTTATTTGTTTTCTAGTAGTAGTAGGATTAGTTTTGTAAATACTATAAATAGCCTACTTTTCATCATTTAATAAAAGACAATTTGGTGAAATAAAATTGAGAGTTTTCTCTTTTCTTGTTCCTTGGAAACGACCCTTGATACAAAGTGAATGAGTTTCGTTGTTCAAGTTTTGGCTTATCAATTCAGGATCGCGTTGAGTTGTGGCGCCTTTCTATCAAATCCTTGGTTCGCTAATTTGCTAGATTGTGGGTTGAGATTATATCAATATTGTTCGCAATCTCGAGGGTTAGAGGGTCGTAGGATTTTCTGTCAATTGTAACCATAACCTGTTCAAAATAGATCATTCCGCTGAGTCGCAAATTCGTGTCTTCAAAAAGCGGGAGTTTGGAGATCCGGGTTCGCATCACGGACCCATCATGTAATCAATTTTTGAAGGCCAAATTCAACAATTTAATTGATGCTGACTTATTTCTCACTTACTCTAACATTCTCTGTAATCATTCTCCAAATACCAAACTAACAAAAATGACGCAATTTTGGTACAACTTCATTTCTCTTTTCTTTCTTTTTTTTTCTTTCTTTCTTTCTTTTCCTTTTCCTTTTCTATCATCATCTTATTTCTATTTTCTTACAGGGGTCATATGAGCTGCCATGGCAACTTTTGGTGACGGCTATCATAATACTGCTGCTAGCAGCTACCTTCTAGTCATAGAATTCTTTTAAATTTCACCCCACACTTGATTTTTTGCACAGATTCCTTTTCCAACATTATTTTTGGCAAAAACTGTACGATGTAGTGAAAATGGCCAAAAAATGGCTGTAGTTTCTTCCCATTTTTCTTCCTCAAAACATCACCAAACTTATTGAATTTTCACCAAAATGAATTGCATGAAATATAGAACATCAATAAGCCCAAAATAAGACATATAACCTTAAGAATCAACAAAGCTATAGCAAAAGCTTGAAACTTTACAAGACCCATAAGATGGAATAAAGAAGAGGAGGAATGAGGAAAAAGGGGAAGAGGTGGTGAGGGAGGAGTGAGAAAGGGTTAGGGAGGGTGGTGGAAGTAAAAATGGTGTGGGAGGATGATGATGGAAGAATGAAATGGGTGATGTGGAGTTGAGTTTGAGAAATTAGGGGTTGGATAGAGAATGATTGAAAAAATAGAGGATTAAGTGAGACATTGGATGAATATTTATTGAATTCTCATATTTGCGTTCAAAATTTAATCAAATGATGGGTTTGTGACCTAGTCTAGTCAAAATTTGATTGGAAAGTTGATGAGAGACCAAAAGTAAGCACTTTTATTTGGCAGGGATAAAAATTGCTCATTTTAATTTTGATGGAAAATTTCATAATAGTAATACATGAGAGATAATTAATGCAATTTTCCCAAACAAAAAAGTGAAATTCCAATATCCCATACAAACTCTAATGCATTGAGAGGCATCATAGTTCCATTTGAATGTAAATGCTAGATGCCTACAGCAAGCAATTGATCCATTAGAATGTCTTGATAGCTAAAAGCTTGTGATCTTGGCTCTAATTTGTTTGGTCATAGTTATTGAACCAACATTGGTTGGCATTAGATTGTCAATAGCTTCAGAAGCATCCACCTTACAGTGAATTAGCTTGCTGCTAAGTTCCTTCTACTTTGCTAGTACTAACCTAAGATACAAGTACCATAATATGATTGCCAAAGGTTAGTAAAATCTTGAAAATTGTTACACATAAATTTGCCAAACAATCAACCTATAATCTTTGTGAAGGAAAGTTATTATAAGAAAATTTGACCTTACTATTTCTTTCATGAATAATCATTTTCTTTAAAATAGTTAACATCTAATTTAGGAAGAATAGTTTGAAGAGCAAAATGACGCGTCTATTATAAATAAAAACATAAAAATATACCAAGAAGAGTGCATGCGATACACGTGTTTCTCATTAATTATAATTTATTAAACTTTTGGGGTAGATTAATCTAGGTTTTACGATATAGATAACATGCACATTCAGAATATCTCTCACTTGATGGTGACTTTCTTCTATTAGATTCCTTGTAGTCTACAATTCGAAGCATATTTTCTCGGTATTCATTGGTATTAATTTCTAAGTGTAACTTTATGTTGCAGAAATTAGTCAGTTTTAAGAGTCACAATCAACAATAAATTGTCATGTATGATAAATGTAAGCTCATATAACCAGTGAAAATGAGAATCATAGTTGTATCAAGGAAATCAATTTGCATTAGAGTGATATTCAAGTCTCAAAAGGCTTTTGAAGGATTGAGTTCCATCATAAAATTTTTTTGGTTCTAAGATACCTTAATACTTATTGTATTAAATCCACATTTGCAATACATAGGACATCATTAGGGAGTTTATAGACCAAACAATCCTTTTCCTCAAGAAAAAGAAATTGTCATCTTAGACCAAATCCTTTCCAAAAAACAACCAATCATTCACAATTCCGATATATATCTTACTATTAATTTTTGCAGAGTACCGAATACATCTCCTTCCAACGTGAATTGCGAAGTCCGATATGTCATGCAAATTGCAATGCCTTCTAAGACATCATTCTTCCATTTGAATGTTTGACTAGAAGTCCTAGGCAAGCATTTAAGTGTTTTACAATGAAGAATTCTATGGTCAGATACATCAGATTTTCAACTGCTTCAGAAGTACCCAGTTCATAATTGATTAGCATGTGTTCTAGATTTAGCTTCTCTACAAATTAATTTCTTTCAGCCAATTATACTAACTGAGACACAAGAAAGATATTAATTATTGCAAATTAAGATTGGTAGATTACTTGAAGAATATTTTGCTTTAACTTGCCAAACAATCAACCAATACTCTTTGTGCTGTGATGTGAAAGTTACATGTGCCACAAATCATACCTTCACAGAGGTGCCGATGAATACATCATAGTATTAAGGTATGTGAATGATAATTATTCTTCCACAACT
The DNA here is from genome assembly GCA_013103745.1 of Gardenia jasminoides. Taxonomy (NCBI): domain Eukaryota; kingdom Viridiplantae; phylum Streptophyta; class Magnoliopsida; order Gentianales; family Rubiaceae; genus Gardenia; species Gardenia jasminoides. Next base: position 47,075,971 of record CM023095.1, on the reverse strand, counting down.
TTAATTTGGAGTAGCTCATTTCATGTCAAATGTATAATCAAAGATTTCCACATAAAAAAAAATCTACACCAGGAAGAATAGATTCGAGTGCAAAATGGCCGAGATGGTAATTGTTGATCCAAAAAAATATGAACTTTCTTTAGAATACATATCAGGAGCCAAATTATTTTAAAATATTCCAATACTATGTAATCCATATATTAAATCACAAAATCACTGAACTGGATGCTCACAAAAAGAGGGGGAAAAAAAGTGGATGACATAAATGGCAATTTGTATTGTTTGGACATCTCTATTGTTTTAAATACCATTGTAAGTTTCCCTCCCCTGGACTGTCCTTTTTTCACCTTTTTCACAGCATTCTTTTTTTTTTTTGTAATTCTGAATGATTTCATTTTTAATGCTATTCTTCATTACCATATATAATCAATTTTAAGAACATCAACAACCATAGTGAATTTACCTATCGTCCTCTAAATTTTGCCCTTCTATGTTTTGATTTCAATCGTCAGATAGAAATATTGCTGCCTTTAATCATCAAATCGTGCTTCGATAGAGTTTGATTTTATTGAAGACATTTAATTCACAGTTATTGCTGCACACACAAGATATGCACGATGAATTTGCATGCAAAACAATCTACAAAGGTTGATGGTCTTCAGAGTGGAATGCAGCAGTTTTTATAGTTTCACCATATGATTCTGAGAATGATTTGGTTCTTCCCAAGTCTTTTTGTAGTCTTGATTATATAGGCAATAAAAGCTAAATTCTTAGATGGATTCTTAAAATGGAGTTGTTAAAAGCTATTGCTCTAATTTTCAACTTGTTCACTATTTACTGTAGATTGATCCAACTCAATTAAGAAAAACTCATCAATATAAAAGTTGATGGTAAATGAAACTTGGCTTTCTTATTTCAAAATTTGGATTGCCATTTTTTTGAGAAATTTTTATATTTTTTGTGAACCCATTTTTCAGTCATATTTTTATCTCACATATATCAGATTATTACAATACATTTTTTCTATAAAAGTTCAAAAAATATCAATCCAAATGGGACATAAGTAATGGGCATGGTTCTCTCAAATTTCATCTCGTCTTGCTAAAATGCTTTCAAAGCAAACATGTATATATGCTTTCGCCCATCTCTACATTGCAGGTGTATCGACTTACCTGCACTTGCTTCCCAACATCTTCGTCTTCTTTGTATCTTGTGAATTGTGAATATAGCTCTTTGATTTTCGATTTTTCACTGTACAACTACAATAGGGATACTGGCTGAAGAACCAGCTAGAAAGAGAAAGAGAGAGGAGGAGTTTCACAAAATCTCAGGAAATATTGAAATATAGGAAAAATAAATTATAGGGAGGTAGGGGTTTGCAATGCAACTAAAGAAAGGATTTATAGTAGCATTTAGGGTGTGCAAATATAGTACAAATTAAAATTTTTTGGAAAATTTAAAGCTTGTTGTATAAAAATTTTTTAGCAATTCGATGGGGGATGCTGTCACGCTCAAAACAATGTGGCTCCGTCCATCTTCATTCTCTTGGGGTCAACCTATTTCAACCAAACTATCTCAAGGACATTTGTGAAAAAAAAATAAATCTGAATCTCTCATTATTTAAGGGAAGATCTCAATTTGAGCTTAATCTAGTCTGATAGAGGAACACTGAGTGGTATATTATTGATTTTGCATTAGAGATCCTAAATGAGCACTTAATTTATGAAGACTTATTCCTTGCAGAGTACTAATTCGATTATTTTTAGAGTAAATTACGTAGATTTGCATGTTGTTACATGCTTCTTTTATTGTCTCAAAATATCCAAGTAGTTTTATGTAGAGTGAAAAATGGATGAAAAGTACCTCTTATTAATTGACCCATACAAGCTCTTAAAATATGTGTAATGAAATTATAATATCCACTTAACGCTCATATAATTTTATATAAATATCCATTTAACCCCCATAATATACATATATCCACAAAATCCTCTTATGATTTTTTGCAAAATGGCTAAACCCTCATTCTATTTAATAAATACTTAAGTAAGGGTAATGTTAGCACTTCGACTAATGACATTACAGAACCTGCTTTCTATCAAATTTTCACTTTACATAAAATTATAGGAGAGTTTGTGTGGATATTTTATAATGCTATGGGGTCATAAAATATTATGTAAAAGTACAAGGGGTACCAGCAGTTTGCCCTTATTTTCATTGTTTAATGAAGAGCCCGTTGATTAAGGTTTCAAATATAGGCACCATTATATCAAAACACACCTACGGATCGGCTGGTCCTAAGAGATAAGACCAAGGTTCTAGATTAGAAATTCACAAATGACTATTATCTTTGTACAAGGGCTTGGAATTTTCATACAAATGACTATTATCTTTGGACAAGGGCCAGTTGGAAATTTCATACAATTGTGGGATTGTTGTACATTTTACATGATTTGATGTATACATTTCTTTTTTGTACACATAATTTTTATTGGTGTATATCAACTTGATAATTTAATACAACTACGGTTATAAACATAAACACTTTTTGAAAAAAGTATATCAATTGTATCACTTGTATAGCAAGCCCAACCGTACTGGCCCTTGTCCACATTATGTTTGAGGGTCCTATCCACCAATCTGACCATACATTTTTTTATTCACCATTATCCAACTGCAAGATGATGCGTGAATTGAGTGCATGCTAACTCAAGGGCGATTCCTCAGAACTTGCTTTATGAAAATTTCCTTTCTGAATTTACTGCTTTTCGTTGGAAAAAGCTTTGGAAAGCTTCAACTAGTCCATCCCAGGCTCATTGCTTGTAGCTTCAAAACCTTTTGTAATGCATCACATTCCTACTGACTTGTGGCCTTTGTTGGAGCATTTTGTTTTGTTGTTAACTTAACAGCCTATGGCACCCATATAAGCCATTCTGATCTTTATACAATATGGATGACTAGGGAAGGTTGGCATAGTTTTCTATTTCGTCAAAAGGCCATTTCACTCCATGAAGTTTTGCAAGGCAAGCCAAGCGCTGGTTCACCTGCTGAAGAGCTATTCTATCTTCCAAGTATAGCTACTTGGAACTGTTTGATCGGCTAATTTCTAAGAAAAATGTCAAAAATGAAAATCGTTCAAAAAGTGAGGTTCCGGGAGGGTGGAGTACAAAAATAGGGTTGCCAATTTTGGAAAATGTGGTTTCTCATTGGATTTTATTTTCTTTCCAATTTGTTTTTTTTTTCTTGTTAGAGGGTTTTTTCTTTAAATTTTTTTAAAAGAAACTGCGTCGCTCAATTGCGGTTTCTTTATAAAACAAGAAACCGTAATTGAGATATGCGGTTTCAGTAAATATTCTACTGAAACCGCATTTGGAAAATGTGGTTTCTTTGGAACATAAGAAACCGCGTTTTCCAAATGCGGTTTTTTTTCCTTTCAACTAAAGTTTCGGTGTTTGAAATTTAGGGTTTGAGGTTTTTTAGGGTTAGGGTTTTTGGGTCCGAGCAGTTTAGGGTTTAAGGTTTTTTACAGTTTAAGGTTTTTAGGGTTTAAGGTTTTTAGGGTTAGGGTTTTTGGGTTTAGGGTAGTTTTGGCAGTTTAGGGTTTAGGGTTTTTAGGATGTAGAGTTAGGTTTTTAGGGTTTGGGGTTAGGGTTCTTTTGACATATTGTTTGATGTAAGGGTTAGGGTTGTTTTTTGTTTAGGTTAGGTTTAGGGTTTTTGGGTTGAGGATTTAGGGTTTAGGGTTTAGGATTTAGATGACATTTGGCAAATTTGGAAGCATATGAGTACTGTTATTGTTATGAAATAGGAAAATTTTATAGAATAACAATTATTTGATGCAAGTAAATGAGAAAAGGAAGTGGAGATAAATAATAAAGCGAGGAAAAAAAAGTAATATGAAGAATTGTATATGGAAAAAATTAATAATGTCAAAAAAATATAAATCTATTGTGTTAAAAGTTAGGGTTTACGATTACGCCGTATTTGAACTGCGGCACTACGATTGGCAATGGTTAAATTGCATATTAATTAAAAAAAGTTCCGCGGACATATTGTTGATGTAACATACTTACATATGACAACTTTTATTATTTGGTAAATTTGATAATTTTCTATAAATTATTAAGGTTAAGACTTACGTTATTTAATGAAATTAAATTTGGATCGATTAGAAATGAATGTAAATATGTGAATGGCAACAAGGAACTAAAATCTAAAAAGGTGTAAAAGTACAATAGAATGGATGTTTTATATTACAAACAAAAAACAATAAGTCATGAATTTCATCAATGGGCATGCCTCTTCCCTTTATCATATGGGGTGGAAGAGCAGTCGCACCTCCAATGGACCCGCCAGCTCTGTTGATTTTGCGTCTGTAGACGGACGGATCTCCTTGGTTGCATGTGTTTATCCAAAAGCACCTATTCTTCAAGTTCAACAGTGGGGTCCGTCACAGGCATTTTTCCACACCTAGGACAAGAGAAATCAGCAGACATAGCTGAAAGAGTCGAATCAGGAGTAGAGACATCTGCCATCGACGATCCCAAAAATGTGAAAATATGTCCATAATTGTTACCACCCTGGTCATCGGGGCGGAACATTGTATGTGCTCTATCCGATAAAGATGCCTCACCCCTCACCGATACATAGAAGGCATGGAAGTAGGTGTGGTAAGAGATTCTGTGTGAAACTATGGAATGTATGAAGAATCTGTAGTATGGTGAGCAGGCGTACGGATAGGGGCAGCGCCTGCATGAAGGGTCTCAGTTCTCGACTCTGTGCCCCGCCTTCGACGCCTACCGCCTCGACCACATCCACGCACTTCTCTCGGTAAGCGCTCGATAGGATCGACAAGCTCATGGACGTGGACATCCTGATGGGTAGATGGCCCAACATTCAGATCATCAAATGTACCGCACATCATCCGCTGCTCCTGATTAACATACGACAGCGCTTCAAATACTTGATCTCTTACGGATGTGAGTCTGGGATGGTCACATTGAGTAGGATCGGATGGATCGACGCATTGATTACAGAGCAACCCGATACGAGCCATCACATCAACCTATCCGTATAAAGGTTCGAATAAGTTAATAAACTGAAAATTCAAGGAAGGTACATAAACTAGATGGTATCACTTAATGTAACGGATTGCATTAATAAACTAATTAAGTAATCAAACTGAGCCGCATCACCTCGGTGGCCGTCAATTCATGGGTCCGTCGATATCGGAGCTCCGATATATCGGATGATCCGGCTCATACACCAAATCATGTAATCATATCCGAACCTATCTGGATCGAATGCACTACCACGAACCAGAAATCTGTCACATGCCTCCCAAAATTCGATCCATGTTAGATGCTATTGAACTCAATTCCATCCTGGCCGGCCTACTCTCTCTAACCTATGCAACTTCTTTTCTGTATCAGTATCAAGATCTTGTGGAATAGGCTGGTGCAATCCAAACTGCCGCATAACTCGCTGCGAAAAATGAAATTCAATGATATCCCAAAATATCAAAGGCACCTGCGCCAACCAAATTCGCCTACTGGCCGCGCAGTATAGAAGAAGAGTTTCTAAGAGATCCTCTGAGTATGGCTCCCAAATGAACTGTCATATTTGAAATATGCATTTTATCATAATCATTTGTATTTGTAAAAATACGTAATTAAAAAATCAGCAATCAACATATATATCACCTCATGAGGGGCGAGCATGGTGAGCTGGTCTCTGAAAACTGAAACCATATGCGTAGGTGTGTATCTAATGGTGTGCTTCATGGCCCACTTACCTCCTCTAGGGAAGTCAAAACCCTGTGGCGCCGGGTTAATAATGATGGGGAGAAGACGAGGAATCCTCTTCCATGCCCATAACTATTGAAAAAGTCAGGCAAATACATACCGATTAATCTAAAAATCAATCACTATTCAAATTATTGTTACTATTCATTTGACACATGATTTGAATTGAATAATTATCTGTAGTAACATGTATGGACCAGCCGTGACGCTCTGTGAGGCTCTAAATGCTTGGCATAGAGATCTGTACAAACAGGCTAATGTAGCACTCCCCCAACTAAACCGATGCAGCCCCTCAATGTCCCGAAAATAGTCCAACCAATGGCAACTAACAACGTTGCCGCATGTATCGGTGAATAAATGTCCCCTAAGTAGTATAAGTATGTAGCCGCGCACATGCTCCCGAACTAGTTCCTCAAGCGCATTCTGAGGAAGCGGTTGATATAGGAAATCTAATAGCTGGCGTAATTTATACCTACCATCCTTAAAATGCCCGACCGGATCTGTCCTAAACCCAATAACTCCTCAATCAGAACCTGCTTCTGCGGTATCTCCAAAGCTCAATCAACTAAGGTGACAGGCAATCCGTCAACTTGTAAACCCCATAAAACCTCGACATCCTGTAATGTAACAGGTTAGCATCTCCCATGGGGAGATGGAATGTATGAGTCTCCTGCCTCCACCTCTCAATCAAAGCAGTAAGCAGTCCATGGTCGAGCTCAAAATGGCCAGCTCGAGTCACGCCCTAAAACCCAGACTGTATTAGATAATCTCTAATCCGTGGATTAAGCTCATAATCTACTAGGTCTCGGAAGAATTCATCAGCGCGTTTGAATTGAAACTCCTTCTGAACACTTAAAAATACAACTCTAGACCGATGTTTATCCTGTAAGTACAAAAGACTTGGAATTTGAGGACCCTGTGACGGCTCAGTGATAGAGGCTGCAGTACCCTCCATTGTCATGGTACCTGATACATATAGCTTAAAAGTTAGGTAAAATCAATAAAATCATTATACTCCACTTGAAAATGAGTTTATTTAAATTGTTGTAACTTGCAATTCTGGATGTTCAAGGTAAACAAATAGGCAAACACTAATAATAACAATACATGAAACATAAAAAGTAACAATAATGAGGTTATTCAGTACTTTTACACACACAACTGACATAATCAGCAACTAGGGGTGCTTGGAATTACAGAGAGACTAAGTCTACCCATGAAAATGACTAGAGTAGGGACAATTAAAGGCATTGTGACCCGTTTACGAACAATTACTATCGATAAGGTGCATCGGGGCATCGACGATCCATCTCATTATGTATGCGTGCAGTTCTTGTTGGACCAGGAGTCTTCTGCTTCATCCTACTAATATCATAATTGAGATGCAGATCACATGGTTCCCAATAATGAGTGTTCCTTAGCGGTAAAAATTGCTCGCTAACAGATGCCTTGTAAGCTACAAGCGTGTGTACATAATTCACAAGATCTCAAGCAACAGTGCCAGACTTGTAACAAGCAGTAATTGCGTGTGAACACAGGAAATGTAGCTCACTCCATTTGCCACATGTGCAGGTGTCATCACGAAATTGGACGATTTGTGCACTTGAACCTTTGTGATTTGGTCGTCGCTCCGTAGTGATGTAGTAAATGCCCTTCCTCTGGTCATACACTTGAATGGAATGCGTTCTCACTTTCAACTCATTTGCCACAAAAGATCCCACATTTCTGTGAGCAACGCTGTGTCCATCCTAAAAGCCAATTTGCATTTCCTAACGAACATATCCACGGTCTGATTGAAAGTGTATTGGACGCATGCCTTGATTGGTAACAACCGGGCATTACGGAGTAGATTGTTAAAACACTCTGCCATGTTGGTCGATAGGTGGCCCCATCGATATCCACCATCCTTACATAGAGCCCACTGCTCAGGTTTAACAGATCCACTATTCAACCAATTGTATGCCTCCTCGTTTGCTAGAAAAATTTGTTCCATGAATGTCTCATATTTACATGCTTGGTTCTGAGAGCCGGCAGCCCACATGAGATCCTTAAGTCTAACAGAAATACACGAGAAAAATAATAAGTTAAAAATATAGTTTAGTACGATTAATGGGCTATTGCATGGAAATAGTTAGAACTAACGTATGACGTACTTCTAATTCTTGAATTTCTATGTGAAATTCACTTGTATGTGGACCAAACAGTACCGGTGCACTCCAAAAGGTGCCTTCCACTCTGGCAAGGTACTTAGTGCATGTATTATTCCTTTGTGTCGATCAAAGATAATGCAAACATTTTTGACATCTTTACACACATTTTGCCGGAATTGACGCATGAATCACGACCAACTCCTATTAGTCTCCTCATCAACTAGTGCAAAGGTTAATGGAAATTGACGGTTGCCCGCATCGAATCCGATGGCTCATAGGAGTTTTACCTTGTACGACCCCTTCATGAATGTCCCATCCACACAGGCGACAGGTTTTAGATGTCGAAATGCCTCAATCACAGGTCCAAATGCCCAAAATACATAGTGAAAAATCACTTCAGAGGCTGTACTTTGTGGATGGTGCTCCCAAACTACGGTCGTTCCAGGATTTGCCGTAACTAATTCCTGCATATGGGTTGGGAGTTGATCTATAGAAGTAGGCCAGTCACCATACACAATGTCAATGGCATGCCGTCGGGCATACCATACTTTTTTATATGACACATCAGTGTGGAAGTGGAGCTCAATTGCTGTCTGAATTTCCTTTATCGGAAATAAGGGCCCATTCTCAATATAATTGATGATGAAATCAGCAATGATGTCAGAACTCAACTAACGATGATCATTACTGTTAGACACACGGACGCCGCTGTGCTCCTTTACAAAAGTAACTATCCTCTATATGTTCTGGGTGCATCGTAATGTTGCCCTCAACTGCCAATTGCACGGTGTCTCCCCGGCCTCTGACTTGCATTAGACATACCAGGTCGTTGGCTTGCTTTCTTTCACTTTATACTCCCTATTCTGCCTGATCGACCACAACTTAACGGCTCGCTGAACATGTTTCTTTGACTCAAAAATCATGCCTAGTCGCAACTCACATTCTTGATTATCCCACACATTTAGCTTCTCGACAACTCCTCTATGTGTGGGATTGAAATTCATTGCTGCATTGACACCGTCACTATAATGCAGGTGCGGTTCAAAAATAATGGATGACAGTCCACTTGGACCAGCCTCATCCACATCGTGTGAAGATAATGCCTGGATTTCAGCATCGTCAATTTGTTCATTGTAATGCCCTAAAGCATCATCTTCTGGTTCTGGGGAAGGTTCATTATCGAAAAGAGGATCCGCATCCATGGCAGTGCTATCGGGAATTGTGGTCGGAGAAGATGTGATAAGCATCTCCATTGTATCAGCTGCATTCACACCACTACGCCCAACAGTCCGTGAATTTCTAACACGTTGTTTATTCCTAGAGCTGTAGGATCGGACACGGACTACTTGTTCCTGCATGGTGCCTTTGTATTCTGATTGAACTTGTAGCCTAGAATACTCGGCATTAGGTCCACGGCTTGAACCACCGACATAGTCATGTGCATCGAGCCGTTCAACCTCTACATAAATTTCACAACTTGATTCGGGTGACATTGATTTCATGTGGTACATTAAGTTAATGTCATTCTCACACTCTAACTGAATTTCGGCAAAGGCCCCTACACCTACTAAATTTTGTCACCACAAATGCAACTTGAATTCTCTCTTATCTAGCCCCATGTAGGTGTACACTCTGTCAACCAATTCTTGATAAACATATTTGATCCTTCACCAATTCTGCCTTTTTACACCTTGAGGATCATACGCAAAAAATCCGCCAGTGTCAACTATTTTTCCTCCCCAATAAAATTGAAACACCAGTACAAGGTTCGCCGACATTATTTGTCTAATTTAACAAACAGTTTGTCTACATCAACAGAGTGGACCGTTGCATTTGGTAAAATTGTAATGCATATAAAATATAGTCAAGCAGTTTAAAAAATTAGATGCAATAGAATGTGACATAAATGGGTGTACGCATATAAACATTGTAACAATATCGTATAACAAACGAACGAAAAAAATAAAATATAACAAACTAGTACATATTAGCTAATGCCAAGAGGTTATTAAACAAATAATTACGGGTAAAAACAATAAATTAATGCTCAAATGAGAAACACATTAATTACATTTTTTGTTTAAATTGTGAATAATGCTCTACATTTTGGTACCTTCTGTTTTTAGACCACATGATTTACATTGTTACCTCAGGAGCTATCAACTTTCAACTATTGTTTTAAAACTGTGACGAATTGATTTTTTTTTATTTAGGTTTTTTTTATTCAGGATTGATTAGTTTGTGTTACCAAGATAATAATTTCAAGAAAGGTATACATAATTTTCATAATTACAGAGAATTAGGTACAATGTTAGAAATCTTTTTGGGAGATTCTTTAAATCGCCACTTGTAATTACAATAATGTGCAAAGTAGGCAATGGTTTCCTCATTGAACTTCACGAGTATTTTATACATACTAATGCAAAGCTTGAATAAAAAGGTCGTATGGATTTAAATGGTTAATTTACACTACCTTGTTAATTTACCAGTTTTCAGAATAATGATTTATATAATCGCCTACATTTGTATCTAAAATAAACAACAAGACAGTATAGAATGTGCATATCAAAGGAACCAGAACCACCTAATGTTGTTGCTAAGAATTCTTATTTTTACTTATTATTGGTTTGATATATAATTTGTCTTTTAAGTTTTGAGGTCATAGCTTATATTATCCAAAAAATAAAAGAAATGCCAAATTTCCATACTTGTTTGAGGAGGTCGGGGAAATTGGTTGACTTTAAATTGTGTATACAGAAAAAGTTCATAAAAATTCTTAGTAGCCAGTAGCTAATTATTGTTCAATCTTCTCATACGGTTAAAGATGATTTAAAGAAGTACTAACAACTACATACAAAATGTATTTAAACTAATCATTATGTAATACAAAAAAATTGCATGACATAATACATTTTCATTCCCATTTAAATTTTTAACATTTATACTACTTCAATGCAATTTATACTAGTTCATATCAACAAAATTTAAGCATCCAAATTACTTACGTGATTCAAGAAACTGGAGTGTTCCTCTTCTTCTTCTCCACTAGTTTTTCCTCCACACGTATGCAGTCCCGGGAGTTGACTTTAAAATCTTCACAGTAACCCTTTAACGAGTCAAAACAACTTGATTAATATGTAGTATTCAAAGGCTCCTATGTGAAGAAATTGACGATTGTTAAGTAAAGAAAACACTACGGCAAAAATGTAATGCATATGTAGGGTAGCGAAATCTATCTTCTTCTTCTTCTGCTTCTTATAAATTTGTAAAGAAGTGATAAATTTTTCGTGTAAACTTAAGAAAACACAGCTGCTTCTTTTGCTTCTTAAAAAGAAACCCAAAACAACTCAACAAACCATCAACTAAAATCCAGCAACCACCAACTTATAGTAGTGGCATCAAAATCCAAAAATATAGTATGCAGCAGTAGGGTCGCTGCATCCACTGCTAGTTCTGAAAGTACCAGATCTGTTTCTTCTTATAGAATCCTTATAAACCATTAAATAATATCCAAAAAAAATACAACAAAATAGTAGACATGAAGTAGTAGACCAGTAGTAGTACCCAAGAGAAAAAGACCCGGACTGGTCATTGTGTAAATATTTCAAACGTCATTAAACAAAAAGTAAATGAAATATTTGTCTTTGATTACTCATTTCTTTGTATTTGATAGGGAAAAAGCTAGTTGTTTCTCTATACTTGATTCAAGACTTCCTCATTTCATTTTTTGAGTCACTCAAAAAAAAAAAAGGGGAAAAAGTAGAGGATCATCCGAATGGAGAAATCAACAAAAACATGAAATAAGTCAGCAGGGACCAAACGATCCATAAAGAGCAATCAAAACCAAGCAGTATACCAAACTTTCCTAATAAAAGATTCCCAAAAGTGCTGTCATGATATCTGACCATTAAATGCCAACATATATTAACAACTACTATTAGCTTGTTTCCAACAAGATTCAGAAGGGAGTAGTAAGGCAAGTTCTCACCAGGATTTGATCTTGTCTTTTTCTTCCCCACGATTGAATGCACTGAAAATGGGGTTAACTTTTTTCAACTAAATTATAACGACATAATTGGTGAAGAAGCAAAACCAACTCCCAGGTAAAGCATATAGTTCTTGCAACTCAACAAATTTAATGGATATCTGATCAGTTGAAAAGAAACCACATGCACAGCATAAATTAACAGCATTCTATTTGATATTTTGCAAATACCTCAACAAGAATAGCAAACTCTCCCTCTTGGTATAAATGGAACTTTACTCCAGTAACGTGATTTAGCTTGAGGAAGAACAACGAAAGGAAATCGAGAGAGAGAATCTGTGTTCTTGATGTTCAGGCGAGAGAGGAAGAAGATGACTGAGTTCTATTTATGCTTCAACTTCAGTCAATTCCGAATTGAATTACATGTGACTCTACAGAAGCCGTACCACTGCATGCATTCTGAATGCTTGAAGTGTCATTTCCAAATTGAATTGCATGTGAATCCACAGAAACCGAGTATGTGAGGGCCTCAAAATTCTATTTTTATTTCAAAATGTATAATAATATTTATATTATGATTATTCACTAAAATATTAGTGAAAATATGTTTTGAGTGATTATTTTCTAATTTAGAGAATTTTTCAAGAATTATTTGCCGGTGTGTGTTCGGACAGTTTAAGCGTTAATTTCTATTCCGAAGTGTGAATAGTAATTTTAAAATGAAACTGAACATATGTAGTGATATTATAGAGATATATTTAAGGTTGAACAGTGTTGGAATGAGTTAAAACAGTAGGAGTTAGAATGTCGCGCGTGAAGCGACATAAAGTGGTCGTTTGACCACTTTTCCACAATTCAGGGGATTGTCACCTTTTTGTCTCCTTAAAGTTTTTTCTCTTGCTTCTTGAGCTTCATTTTCAGTCACTCTTGGATACCATAGAGAGAGAGAGCAGCCGAGAGCTAGAGAGAGGGAGGAGAGAAAGTTTGCCATTTTTGCTTCTTCCATTTCTTCTTCCTCAACTTCCTTGAAGTTTCAAGACTTCATTGAAGGTCTCAATCCTGGTTTCTTCTCCATTTCTTGGCTGGCGTGTGGGAGTGAGGGAGAGAGGGAGAGGTCCAAAATTTAGAGAGAGAAGAGAAAAGGAAAGAAAGATTGTGTGGATTGCCTTGTGCTTGTTCTTGAACTTGTTGTTGGAAATCACCATCAAAGCAAGAGGATCTTGAGTTAAGGTTGGAGTTTTTTGGAGTTATCAAGTTTGGAATATCATACTTGAGAAGTGCTCACAAGATCTTACTTGATCTTGTTAGATCTAGTCAGATTTGAAGGTATAAGACTCAAATCTTTTAGATCTAACTTGATTAGTGTTAAATATAGTAGATCTATGGTTTATTTTGCTAAGAATACTTATGTATGAAGCATTTGAGTTGGGCTCTTGGATTCCCAACCTAGATAGCGGACTTGAGGTGACTTTTAGGTAGCGGACTTGGGGACTTGATTATGGTTGTGTTTGTTGTTTGTGAGATGAGTTTATTCTATGGTTAGAAAGTAGATTCGGTAGTTGAAAATTTTGAAAGGAAATGTTAAGGGTGGCCGAACCTTGCTTGGCAAATTTTGATGTGTGATTTTGAAATTTTATGATGTTTATTGATGAGGTTTTGCTTAAGTGTATATGTATTATGCTTATTTATGAGTATATGTTTAAAAGAGTTAAAATCTTGAACTTTTATGGTGAGAAATTGAATTTCACTAAACTTTGGGGGAAAAGTGCCATTTTGGACAAATTTGTGGATTTGAAATACCTTAGCTAATTTTCATGAAATTTGTGCATTGAAACCTAGTGAAAATCGTTGGAAAAATGTGTTAGAACTTTGGTTAAATGAGTGGTGTTGAGTTTGAGCTCAAATGAGTGAATTGGAGGTGAAATACCTCACTTTATTTCAATGTGCTAAAGATTAGAAATCGCCTGGATGGAGTGCATCGATAGAGTTGTTGTTTGTGTGAAATTTTGATTTGAAAATGGAATCTTATAAAATGAGTTTCGACTCGAGTGATTACTTTTTGCTTGAGCAGAGTTAATGGAATTTTGTAAAGAACTTTGATAAGACAATTGAATGAGTTATTTGAGTTTAGTTTCGCTATTTGTAAGGTAAAACTTATTTCTTCCTTTTTCGTGATAATAGGAGGTGAGGAAGGACTTGAACCAGATCCTACCTTGGAAAACGAACTTTACTACTGTGGTGAGTTTCAATGCTTGTTATGTGATTGTGTGAATATGAGTTGAATCGTGTTTAGATAAGTGATTGGAAGTGAAACCTGGTTTTTCCAAACCATCAAATGGGATAGTGTATACTTTATCGCACTTATCCTTATTTGAATGAAAAATAATTGTGAAAGCATTTTTGTAAAGATTTATGTGTGTATGTAAAATGTCGAGAATTCTTGAGACCTATCAATGAGACCCTCGACTTCGAGTCAAAGAGGCTAGACTTAGGCCGAGAAGAGAGGTACGAGCCATAGGGTTCTTTAAGTGAAAGTGAAGTGTACTCGGGACTTGGCATTTGGACTTGTCCCTGATAAAGAGAAATATACAATGTATATAAAGTGAAATGAAGTGATATAAAGTGAAAAGTGTTTGGAGTCGGGTCCGATGGGGGTTTGGAGGAGTAAGGAGTAAGTGAAGGTCTACATGGTTTATGTGTATGAAAGTTGACGGAGTGTCAACTACCTGGTTCAAGATCGAGCATCGTGGATCCTGACTCCTGAGAGCCCCTATATCCTTCCTTCTTAATGTTACTTGCTTTCCTTATGTGCTTATTACTAAATTCGAATTTGAAGTGAAATGCCATATGTGCTAAGTGTTTTGCATGCTTTTAGAACTCACTGGGATTTTAGTTCACTCTTTCCAATTTGTTTTCCTTAACAGGGACTGAGAACTCAAGTGAAGGTGCTGACCTTTAGAATTCAGATTCGCTTTTGTATTGGATTTGACAAACTTGAATTGTGAATTTGAGGGTTTTGTATTATGAGAATTCGAATGTATGGTTAAGTACTTTATGTAATTTTGGATTGTAAGGTTGGAACGATGTATTTGTGAGTTACCGTTTGGTTTGGTTTGATAATGATATTGGAGTTTGATGTTTTAGTGATCATTATGTAAGCGAGTCCTGGCGTGAGTTAGGCAAGCGGTCCACTGATACCTTAGGGTATGCCCTAGGGAAAAGTAGGGCTGTCACAGAGTACACTGCATGCATGCATTCTGAAGTTGCGCAAGCTTTATTATCCTTACCCGTTGCTTTTCAGCTTTACCCAAGTAAGCTTTATCGGAAATGAAAGTGGAGAAACAGGCTCAAGGTTGTCCTCATTCGGTTGGAATGGCTGGAACATTGTTAGTCAAACACGTCTACATTTTGTTAGATTCTTCACTGTAAAAGCCGAGAAATAGCAGCAACAAATCCAACTATTGCACTGAAAAAGCGGAGAACAGCTGACAAGCCTTTGTTTGATTCCCAGTCAAATCAAATCAGGGAAATTTTTTTTTAAACTTGAAGAAACCGCAATTGAGACATGCGGTTTCATCAAGGAATAATTTTTTTTTAAGACTCCGCATCTCTCAATTGCGATTTCTTGTTTATTCAGAAACCTCAATTGAGGCATGCGGTTTCTATACAAAAAAAAAAAAAAACCACTGACAATCAAAAAAAATTCGGAAGAAAAATAAAACAGCTGCCAAGCCTTTTGTTTGATTCCCAATCAAATTAAATCAGGGAAATTTTTTTTTAAAAACTTGAAGAAACTGCAATTGAGATATGCGGTTTCATCAAGTCGAATTTTTTTTTTTATTAAAGAAATCGCATGTCTCAATTGCGGTTTCTTGTTTATTGACAAACCTCAATTGAGACGTGCGGTTTCTATAAAAAAAAAAATCACTGACAAGTCAAAAAAAAATTCAGAATAAAAATAAATCCACGAAACAACCGCATCTTGGAAATTTAGCGAACCCATTTTATACACAACCCTCCGACAATTTTTGAACGATTTCAGTTTTTGACCCTTTCATAGAAATTAGCCATGTCTCATCCTCCTTTTTATTGTTTCTTCTTTCAGAGACCTGTATATATTCAATAGATGATGATGAAGGATAGACATTATAATGCTTATTCTTTGGATTTGAGATTATATTCATTAAACAAGGACATGGCAGGAACGGAAAATAATTGTTCCTAAAGATTGATGAATGAAAAATCAAACTAAAATTATATTCTATGTAACAGTTTTTCTGACAAATATAGTCCCACTAAACACGTAATTGAATGAAAAATAAACTTAGTTGAATGACGTGTGGCAAGGTAATATAATTTGTCTTTTATTAACTGTTGCTAGTCATGAAATTCATTGCCCTTGTATTGTTCACTTGTCATATTAAAAATCACGTTTTGCTGTTAATTTAGCACGATGCAAATTTTTTAAGTACCCAAAAAGACACAATTCTTATCTTAATGTAGATATTGTTTATGGGTACTCTGTGTATAACTTTCAGCAAATCCCAAATATAACCATTATAGCAACGAAAAAGGACTCAAGTAGCGAAGCTATTAGTTTCCAGCACATCCTTTTTTTTTTCCCCTTCTAAAACCTCCCACCTCCCTCCACACTCTTTTTACTCCCAATTATCAGATACAGGATTCGAATTCTGAATATGACAGTGGAGAGAATTTTGAATCAACTTCAATTTCATTATAGCATATTGAAATTTTTTTACAACTTATACAAGTTGACCCAATTAATAAGAACGGACTAATTTTTTATAAAAAATTATGTATTCGAATTTCAGTGCCAATATATGCAATCTGTTACTCTAAAAACTTGTTCTAACCTGTAACTCATGGTGATGTTTTGAGTCAAACTAATTTTGAGCAAATTGCAAGTTGGGAAAAGACACCCTTGAGAAGGGCATTATGCTACAAAATGAAATGAATTGCTGGGTTCAATGTGGACTTATTTTGACTAATTTTTTTAATGCTTAACATGAAAAAATTGAATTCATCTCTTATAATAAGTATTAGGTTTTGTTTATAAACTCCCCGTGCACCATACGTTTCTGGAGTATCTGGACTTGGTAATCTATTTTTAGCGGTAAATTAGAATAACCGACCATAGGAAGGGCCAATCAGGACAAAATAGAGCCTAAGAAAATTATAAAACTCCAAATTGTGAAGTCAAATTTTGTACTCACATGACCACATCCCTTCAAAGTCTGTTCATGTCAGACAAGTCACTTCACTTCTCAGTTCCCACAATCCCACTTCACCGAACTCACTTCCCACCAAAAAACATGGAGAATCCCACCAAATTGAATGGACAAACCCCGGATTTCAAACCCAAAATTTAGCTAAAATGTATATACCACACAGAATCCCCAAGAGTTCGAAAAGTCCTCTGCGTGCGATGTGCCATTTCTTCTTTCAGATATCCTTGGTGCCTATAACGGCTATGTCTGAAACTACCGGTTCATGGCCGTAATTTCAAAAAATGCAGCTTACTGTATACTGTTAGTCATCTAGTTCTGCACTCGTCACTACGTCAGACCACAAAAATCTGTCTTTTCTTTCATCCGACGGCGGAAGCTCCTAGGCTTTCTGAAAAAGGTCTTCCTTATTTTTTCAATTTTCAACTTCTTGGAGAGAAATGTTGGTGCAGGGACGGGGATTTAAGGGCCAATTTCGATTTGGGTCAGCAAAAAGATAGGATTTTGGAGGTGGGTTTTGGGAATTAGGAGCTGGGTTGTCAGCATTTCTTGGGTGCGGCTAATTTTGTCTCTTGGCGCTGTGGGGATTTGAATTGGGCAATGGATGTTAACGGTTTGGGTGGTTTGGATTCGGAGAAGGAGCTTCAACTTCAACGCCGGCTGATTGAAGCTGGGGTGAAGCTTCTGGCGCCACCTTCTGCTACCGATGATCTTCTTGCTGCCCTCGATGTAAAGATCATTTCTTTTTTGCTACATTTTCTGCATTCTTTTGATGTTTGCTTGATTTTTATTTTTGATTTTAGCTATTATGCATGCATATGAGAAATGGCATACATGGTTATTTCTTTGAGTGTTCTTGTTGATTTAGTTCTTTGGTTTTGGGTGGTTGAGATTGTAAATTGGCGCTTTATTTATTTGGTCATGAATTTGCCGGAAAAAATGTGAATTCTTTCCTATTATTGGGTTTGATTTTGTAAAGCACAAAAAATAGTTGCATACCTTTACACCAATTGGTAAGAAATAGGCTAGCACCAAGCACGCACGAGGCACTAACATTGTTCCCAGTACATTGTTTCATAATCAATTTGAATAAGGCTAAATATTTTATCGCATTTTTTTTGTTGATTTTTGTGATCCCTATTCTCACTCTGTAGGTTTATTATTGTTTGATGGCTTGCTTCTGCCGGATAAATATTGTGAATGAGGCTGTGCTATTTCCCGGATGAATGTTTTGTTATATATTCAAACTTGTCAGCTTACTTTGTATACGATTTTGTATTCCACCTCTCCTAGTGTAAATTAACCATCATTGTCTTTTTCCTTCTGTTGTCTAGAAAGTAGAGGACCTTCTATCCATTGTGGGTCAAGATCCTTCCAGTTCGATTCAAGATGGGCTCTTGCCCTTGATGATGGCTCTGATCTCTGATAGGTTGCTTAGACATCCGAATACAGATGTCAGGATTTCAGTTATGTCTTGCATCTGTGAGGTGCTAAGGATCAGTGCTCCACATCAACCTTATGAGGATGAAAGAATGAAGGTAAGCTGCACACCTACGACAGTGTCTATTCTTTTCTGCATTTACTTGTGTGCTTCCAATTGTATACTTGTTTAGAGCCGGTTCTCAGCCTTTTCATTTGCATGGTGTACAGGATATCTTTCGGCTGACTTTAGCTGCATTCGAGAAGTTGTCGCTTTTCTCTGGTCGCTGTTATGCTAAAGCGTTGCACATTCTTGAAATTGTTGCAAAGGTCAGATGCTGCATGATCTTGCTGGACATAGGCTGCGACTCATTGGTCATTAAAATCTTTGAAGTCCTTCTGAATACAATTAAGTAAGTCTAAAATGTTATGGCTAATCTTTAGAATGTATTTTTATTGTTGAAACATTTTGATTAACTGTTTTTTCTTTTTGGATCTTGCCAGCTTGGCCAAATTAACTCTAAATACTAACAATTAAAGTTATCTTGAATTTGAAGTTCTAATAGCATTCCCATTATGTTCAACCTTCTTTCCTGCAAATATGATCTGCTTTCAACTTCATGAACTCCTCATTTAGCAGCAACGAATTTAAAACTTTGCTGACTTATGGCAAACCTTTATTATTTAGTGTCTAGTGATCAAATCATGGTATGCAATGCAAGTTGCCTGACAGAGTAATTTAGAAAGTTATACCAAATGAAACAAATTAGACGTATTCATTTGTTAATCTTGCGCTTGCCTCATGCAAGTCAACACATTCAATTATCATGTGCCAATTGTTGTTCTTTGTTTGAATGTCTGATACAAGGTTCAACCACCCGCAAGCTGTATTCTCGAACATGGAAGATATTATGACTTGGCTCTTAGGTGAGAGTGATGACATCCCATTAGGTCTTTTAAAGCCCCTTCTAGCTAGTGTGAAAAAGGAAAATCAGGTATTCTTCCTTGTATAGATCTCTGTTTCATTTATTCTTGTTCTTGGTTTATCAATACTCAGTTACCTTTATTGTTTGCTGCAGATTACATCACCCGTTTCCTCTTGGTTAGGAGAGAAAGTATTAAAGAACTGCTCAGCTAAAGTCAGGCCTTATCTTATGAATGCTGTGAAGTTAATGAGGCTAGATATTAATGATTATGCAGATATAGTTGCTTCATTATGCCGAGATATGCCAGCTGGGGACAACATGGTGCGATACTTTCTTTCCTTCAACTGACTTCTTCTTTGGGAAAAGGCAGATATATTTATGATCTGTACTCGTCTCCAAATGTTCATGCTTACTTCTGATATAGTTTTTCATTGCTCATTGTATTTGTGCTGATGGAGATATGTTTGGACTTCATTAAACATCTTCTCTTTCTCCTTCACTTTGGGCATAATTAGACATTAGAAAATGGACTAACACCCATCTTCCTGTAACTCATAGCAAAATTTGAAGTCATTCAGTAAGATAATCAACTTTAAGAAGTAACTTATGCTGTCAGTGGTTGTTCATTCAAATTATGCTGTGTGTCCCAGATGTGAGACTGAATCTGTCATCTCTGATGCATCAGGAGGGTTGTTAGTCTTTAGGTCCGGAGTTCTGTAAATTTATTTGCGATTTTCACTTTTTCCTGAAGATGAGAAAAAGGTTCTTGTAAGCAAAATTGGGAGACCAGGCATCTGAAATGGCTGGTATTCTCCTGCTAATTTCTGGTCACTCTAGTGTAGATGGTACGGAGTCCATTGTGTTTGTTACGGGTTTATCATTCTTCTTTCTGCTATTGGAATAGTTGCAATATAGAATATGAGATTGGCTTTGATATATATATATTTTTGGAACTAATCAGGTGATGGTGGACGCAGAAGCAGATGCATCTCTTTTTGTGCCAGCAGAGGCTGAGCTTTGTTGGCCACTGCTGCCTGATGGCACATCTCTGCAGACTGATGATGATGACAACAGATCAAAGGATGAAATTGAGCACCTGAAGAGCATGGCTAAAGAACCTGTTGCCCCAGAAACTTTAGAAAGTGGAGGAGAAATTCAAGCAAGAGCTGGTGTTGGAGTAGTCCCAAGTAGAGTGGGAAGACAATCTAAATCTCTGGTAGAACCAGAGAAAGATTATGAGCATTCTGGGATGACTGGCTGCCCAAATTCTCTTGAAATGCCTCGTAAGAGGAAGAATCATGGAAAAGCTAGTAGCTTGCCACATAATTTATCTGCAGAAAAGTCACCTTTTCATCTAGAACCAGAGAAGGAGAGTGAAACAAGTTATTCTCAACCTAGAACATCACCATTTAACAGCACACCTCCTTCCATTTCCCCAGATCCAAGTGATGGCAGTAAAAGTCTTCAGAGAAGGGGTAGATCAAAGAAGAAAGAGAGCATGGCTAATCGTAATAGTGA
Source organism: Gardenia jasminoides (assembly GCA_013103745.1). NCBI lineage: Eukaryota > Viridiplantae > Streptophyta > Magnoliopsida > Gentianales > Rubiaceae > Gardenia > Gardenia jasminoides. The sequence continues at coordinate 47,054,923 of CM023095.1, read as the reverse complement.
TCTTGATGGTCGCTTTCAGGGCTCTGATGGTCACTTAAGAATAGGATCTTCCAGAACAAAAAATGCTGAAGAAAACCCTGGGAGATATTCAAGTAGGAAGAAATCCGCTGTTAAGAATAATATGGAGAGAACTGCTGGTGTAACGAATGTAGTTATAAAGGCTGAAAAAGACATCCAGAGTGATTCAGAAGGAAAACCACTTATTTTATACAAGTTAAAGGATGGAACAAAAGGAGCAGAAGACCAAAAAACTCTGAGATCTGAGGTATTATGTTTATCCATCAATAAGTCAAATAGAGGAGCTCTGTTTGTTAAGTGATGTTTCGATGCATTGCTACATATGATGATTAAAATCTTCCATATAAGCAAAGTGGACACAGTTTTTTCACCACCCAAGTAGGGAAGTAGGATGTTCAATTTGATGGAGGGAGTAAAAATTTGATTTTCCAACTAAAGGGAGAAGCAATTCTTGTAGCTTCAATTTAAAGCTTTCTACTAGAGAATGTTGATCAATAGAATCTTGCTTGGCCTCTGTTGAGATATTCAGGAATCACACCTGGTTTCTGTAATGTGTTCGGCAGTGATTAGCTAAAGCTTGTGTCTATCTCATAAACCTTGTTCTAATGCTTTTTCCCCCCCATATAATCTGTGGTGGTTTTTGTATCTTATTTCTGATGTTTCTGTAAATATTTCTTTAACCCCAATTCAGGGATCCAGGAAGCCTAGAATTGGTAGAGAGTATGGTGAAGAATTAGTTGGTTCAAGGATAAAGGTCTGGTGGCCCATGGACAGTCAGTAAGTAACTTAAATTGCTGATAATGCTCTAGACTGATGACTTTATATCCATCCTCCATATAGCTGTCTTAATTCTTAATTCTTAATGTTACTGCCATTTTGACTTTGGGCTAAGTGGTTCTGCTTCTTTGAAATAGGTTAGAGTAGTGGGAGAATCTTCTAAGCTGTGTTTGTTGGTGTGGTTGTTACTTGATAGATATTTCAAGCTATTTCCATCTGGCCTTTTTTCCACCCTCTGCAAAGCTTTAATATGATTATTTTTTGGGGCTTCATTTTGACATGTCCTTCCACCTAAACTACATCAACCCCCAATTCTGCATGCTCTTTGGCTCAATTCAAAGTCTCCTGTTTTTCTTTTCTGTTGGACAACACCATTTTTAAGTCTCGCCTTATCAGTTGAACACCATCAGTGGAAACTAACTTAACTGGAAAGTACACATTCTCCAAAAGGACGTTTTGGCATCAAAAGAATAATTTATGAAGTTCATTCAACTAATCTAGGAGACATTTTGCTACTATTGCCTGAAATCAGACAAGAGCATGGGTTTCCAGCAACCCTGCATAATCCCAAACTGAAAAACTAGGAATCTGATTTGCTTAACTGTCACACTGAAATCTTTTCAGAGATCCAGCAAACCTTTCCTTGACCAAGCATCTCTCTGTATTTTTCATCTCTCCACTTCTGGGCAATTGCTGCCTGAATCCTCTAATCATTCCAGTAAAGGAATTTGATACCGGATTATGATTAGTGCCCTCAAAATTTCTTTTTGCTGCATCAGGCCAATATTTTCATTCTTGAATAAGCCTTTTCTGGTTTTGGAATATGTGATGGAATGATGTTGCCTTATTGATTTGTATTGTTGATATACTAGTTTTAATGGTTGGGAGTTTTTCTGGCAACTTCGGTGTCAATTGTGCTTTTGGTATCAAATTTTGACTGATGCTGTAATATATACAGCATCTTATTTATGTGTGTGTGTGTGTGCACGTGTCTTTGCATGTATGTGTGCATATTTAGTAACTTTGTATTTGAATCAACTCAGGGGCAATATGCCTGTTATCTCCATTTGTAGGAAGCTGATTGATAGGAATGCAGGCTATTGCAAAAGATTACTTTCCTATTATTAGGTCTGGAAACAGAAGAGAAAAAAAGATGAGATAGCATCAACAGACAGTGAAAAACTCTTTCCTAGGGTGGAGAAACATAGATCATAGAACCAATAGAGGTCAAGTAATTCATCTAAATGTTCGCTAAAGTAATAAATCTTCAATGTGTTAGATCTAAGCATGACAAAGTGAGTTCAGTACTGAAGCTTTCCTGTTGGATAATGTACTTGATTACCATTAAAGCTTGGAAGCTTGAAGTTGATTGAAAAGGGCGTATAGTTTTGAGTGGTGGCAGATTAAAGATGGGTCAATAATAGTTTTGTTGATTTGAGTTAGCAGAAAGGGAAACAAATTTGAACCTCCTCAGAAGTAATCAGCCTATGAGTGAATAATACTTAGGCCTGAATGAGATGCTATTTTTCCTCTAGGGATAAGTATGTTCTTTTGACTTTGAAAGTTGATATGTTCATCGAATACATGATTATGAATATATTACGTGGACGGATGTCTTGGTGACAAGACACCTTGGTCCAGATTTTGCCAAAGTGACAATCAACTTAATTTTATGGTTAGCACAGGTAGCATTATTGTTGAAATGGTAAATCTGGTACTTCCATAAATTCCAAAATGAATTTTTTATAAGGTACCAAAATGAAAATTCTACTACTGGGAATGAGATAATCTATCAAACTTCATGTATTACATTGGCCAAACTTGAGCCTTTCATGCCATCTTCAGTTTTAGGAAAGAAATGGAATGATGTTCTATCTTATTCATTTTCTTTTGTGCAGGTTTTACGAAGGTGTTATTGGTTCTTTTGATCCTTCAAGGAAGAAACATAAGGTGATAATTTTTGAAAAGGTGGCCTATGCATTTACTATTGCTATCATCCAACTCTTTCAAATCCTCTTGCATCCTTAGTTTGCTTCATCCTCTATATTATACCTCCCTTTTGGGCTTTTAGTCTATGATCTTTATCCCAAACTCATAATAAGAGGAGCACTTGTAAACAATCCCCCATATGCTTTAGGAATATGGCCTTTTGCTGGTGGATCCATTTGCTACTGTATCTCTCTTTGGTGCATAATGTTCGTCTTAATTACTTTAATATGTTTAAGTGGCTATATAAAAATTTTTTCCCCGTAATAGATTCCAAGGGGAGCTGCCGTATAACATTTTGTGGTGATCAAGAATGTGCTTATAAATGGTTGTTTGTGTTATGAACCATCACATGCTTATTTGCTCTGATCTGTGTTTCAGGTTTTATATGTTGATGGTGATCAGGAGATTTTGAATCTAAGAAAAGAACGTTGGTTTCTGCTTGATGAGCAAGTCAGTTACCTGATTTTCTGCTATTCTTTATTGTACATTTTTTAGCATTTCTATTCCCAACCCCAACCCACACACCCCTCTCCCCCCAAAAAAAAAAACAACACCCGTGCGGTCATATGTTGATGGAATGTGATATTATCAGGAGAAAAAGTGCAGCCTTACAAGTTCTGATGCTACTGCTGTTAGGTAAGCACTATTTGAGAAGGCTGTGTGAATCCTTTTAGATTTTTAAAATTTGTTTCTGTTGAAAATGACTTTTTACTAAACTTAATCCACTAGTTTTCTCAAGTAGTAAGTGAGGCTGTTCTTGAGGTTTTACTCTGGCTTACCCATATCTGGATCTGCATTATAAGTTTTATTCTCATGTTCAACGTGAGGAAAATTGATGGTAATCATTTGCTCGTTCATGTAGCCACGACATTCTTTGGGAACTGTATATGAATTTCCTTTTGTTAGGTTGCTTGTTATTGGTGCTAGATGATTTTCATCTTGCTCAGTGTAATTAATTGACTGATTAGTGTTGTTTTCTATCCAATAATCAACAAAAGTTGGCCAAAAAAGAGGAAAAAGAAGCCATTGTAATGGAAACAACCCTAATATTAACTGTAAAAAGAAGGGGAAAAAAAACTTAAATCCTACGAAACAATATGATGCTCTCTTCTATGGAAGATGTTTCATGTAATGCTTCATATCTTGGCCATAATTTTTAGTTTACTGGACTCTTAACTCTGGGACATTGCTCCACTTTGACTATAATAACAGGCATTTCCTCCACTCAACATGGTGATGTACGTTAAATAAGAGCAGGCATTGGGAGCATAACTACTTAATCCAAATTAGAATCATATGCTTCTTTTATTTTGGCAATGCTTTTATTCTTTTCTCGTCTGATGTTATTGTTTGCTTTGGCCGATGAACTTCGTTAATTCACAGAAGCAGAAAGCAAACACAATAATAAGATAAAACTAAGATGATTCTGTTTCTTCAGATAAAAGGTTTATCTTTTAATTGTTGAATTTTGGAATTTGTGATGCATTCACGGCATTTTGATAATTTGTGTATGGTTGCAATGAAATAAATTGCCAAGGGTTTCATAACAGCCTAGGAATTTCTGCTTTTAGATCCCGAACTCGAGGCAGAAAACGTGGCAGGAAGTCAGCAGAAAGATCTGCTCTAGATATTCTTCACATCAAATCTGAAATTGATGTTTTGACAAAGGATGATGAGGAATCAAGGGATGAGGAGGACAATCTCAGAAGTGAAAATCTCACGGATGCAAGTAAATCTAGCAACTAGAAGCTTAGCTGTACAATCAAGAAAAGTATCTGAGCAAGAAATCAACTGATATGCATGGCAAATCACAACTACTGCATCTTGAAAGTGGCAGAGTAAACTTCTTAAAACAACATATGGAAATATCATAAGCTAACATCATGGCACTTTTTTAAGAGCAGATCTTTTGAAATTTTGTAAAATTTGATCTTGATACCTGCTATGCGGTATATGACTGCGTTATCTATAACCTTGTGAAACTTGTGGGGATAGTAGTTAGCTCTTAGGCATAGATGGGGCGTGGCTTGTTATCTTAGCCGTGTAGAGCTCTGGCATGACTTATTAGCACAGCCTATATTGTCGCATATCTCTAGTTCAGGTTCCTTTGCTTCTTAGGAATCGTTTTTGGTGCCAGCATGCTGATGTTGCAAATACATGCCTGGTGGAAGTAACTAGTGATTAAGACTGCTATGTATATTCTAGTGGTATTGCTGTCTGGACTGGAACTACTTTCTTTTAGAACATTTCCAAACATCTGGTTTGGTTTTTTCCTGTTTTAGTCTCTATTTAAGAAGTCAGAAAGAGCCATGCAATGAGTGAAATTTTTCTTCCATCCAGATGAACTGGAATATCTTAATTAAAACTGGGCTTTGCTGACTGATGATCAGTCACAGAAAGAGAATATGTTTGCCTTTTGTGCTTTAGTGTTGTTAATGTTTTGTGAGGTTCATTTGCATTAGATTGTGAATGCAGGGGCGGCATGTTTATACTGTTTTCGACGCAATGCTTAACACACAGTCGTTTACATTTTGCCATTTTATCCTTCACAAACATACTTATCTTAATTCTTTTTTGTTTATTTAAGTTCTAATGACTAATAATGAAGTAAAAACAAACTGCAACAGAAATTAAAATCAAAATGTCAAATGAAAATGGAATTCTTATGAAATATCTGTTACATTTTTTGTTTTTCTAACATACAACAATTTTCTTGTATTATGGTATAATAGTTTCAGTTTTACTTTTCTCGTGATGTTTGTTTTCATTTCATTAAAACAGAACCCCCCCCCCCCCAAAAAAAAAAAAAAAAAAAATCCATACTAGGTTTTGCTGCATCCAAAAATAGTTTAGCCACTTTTTGCTGATATAATGCTCAACAATCAACATCCATCCTAAAAATTTGATGGTGGAATACAATTAATGCAGAATGTGATGTGAATAATATGACGACACATTGTATATAAGCATATCATATTTTTTTTTTCTAAAAGTACAATTAGAATGTCCAAAAAAATCTAGAGTCCGTAAAATTTTAAATGAAAACAAATGTGAATAATCTTGGGATATTTTAAAAAACATAAAAACGCATGTTTTGCATTTTATTTACTATAAGTTTTCTGTTACTACGAGCAATATTAAAATGTTTTTGGGAAAAATCTTAGCAAAAAGTCCAAAAGTGAAAGAAATACAAAATAGAAAAACAAATACAAAGCCTACGCTATTCTGCTTTCCAAATTCCCGTCATTAGAGTCGCCAAGTCTCAATTTCTATATGAGACCTAGGCTCTTCATCTCTCTCTCTCTCTCACCGCACAAGTGATCATATTCTTTCGCTCATCAAAGTTATTTGTTAGGTAGATACCTCTATCTATATCTCTCTATGCAATCTCCAGATTGAGTTTATTTCTTACTTGGATTGTAGGAGTTTATGGGTTTTTTTATTCTCTTTTGATTTTTTGATAGCGGAATAATGGTCTTGAAGATGATCATGCTGGCATTTGGGTTTCTTGCGAATGAAAATGTTTGAAATTTGCATCTGTAAATGGATGGTGACGTGTTTCAAGTTGGGATTTCTCCATTTTACATCAAATGAAATTGTATGTGTGAATACCAATAAAGGCCATGGAATTGGAACAAGTAAAAACACTAAGTAAGAGGGAACTAATGATATGTCGATTGATCTTTTTTATTCTGATTGTTGAAAGACTTCTATGAACTGAAGATTTATACATTTTCTTTCCGGGATAAGTTTGAAGATATATCTATTGTTCCTATTAGATGGTGATTTGGGTGAAAAGCCACCTGGTATTTGTTGTATGTTGTCTAAGAATATCAAGAACTAATTAGATACTTCTTGTTATGTGTCTACTGAGTAGTGATGAAGAGGAAGAGAAACTCGAATGTAGTTAGAACCCAAAATGGGGAAAGAGAAGTAGATGAAGAGATTGAGATAACTGGTACTTCTATACTGGATTTACTTGATTTTATCTTTACGAATGTTGTGCTGCGGCTGCTAATTAAGGCGATCATCATGTGCAAGTGTGCTTGTAAACCTTGGCGCCGTGTGATATCAGATCCCCAGTTTGCTAAGATGCATTATGCTTGTGCACAGCCTTGTCCTCTCATTAGGACTTTGGGTAACTCATGAGTTTCCAGAATGCTTTACCTAATCGAACCATCTGAGGTTAATGTGAGCTACAATTCAGATAAGAATTCTCCTGACGGGGTCAATTTGAAGCTGGATTCTAGGTTGAAGATCCCACTGCATAATGCTCAAATGGTGCCTCAAAACCCTAGTGATGCCAACTTGAATCTTTGTAGTAAGGGTAGCTCTAAGAAGCATTGCATGAATGTGAGAACCATTAAATCGAGAACAAAAGAGCAGAAGCTTCGGATGGTCAATTCATGCAATGGATTTCTTTTCTTGTTGGATCCCTCATATAACAATCCCCCTGTTGTGTGTAATCCAGTAACAAGTGAGTATTTAAACCTTCCAAAGATAGGTGAAGTTGATAAGAGCTTGAAACATATAGTATCTTGTGGATTTGGATTCAGTGAGGAGACTAACGAATATAAAGTTATTAGAATGTTTGATCAAGGAGATCTGGAGTTTTTTAGCTGCCCTATTATTGGTAAGGAAATCTTAGATGAAAGAGTGGCTGAGGTACATACACTTGGCTCAGGATCTTGGAGATGCATTGGTCATGCTCCATCCTATTTCAGTGAACTAAAATTTCCTACTTGTCTAAATGGATCTCTACACTGGATATGTGTAGATGACAGGAAGTTCGACTTCATATACTCTTTTGACCTAGGCCAAGAGCAGTTTAGAGCCATTGACCCAAATCTTTTTAAGAATAGCATGAGGGAACGGGATAGTCTACGTAATATGAGCATGGGCATATTAAGAAGTAGGTTGTATTTGTGTGTTGGCTCAGTCCATGATAAAATCCACATATGGGTTATGCGGAAGTATGGTGAATCCAAAACTTGGACAAAATTCGTTTCCATTCACTTGCCTATTGATGATAGATGGCCTGTTGGTGTGTACCAACCAATAGATTTTTTGAAGGTAAAGGGTTATTGATGTTTCAGAACCCTAAAAGTGCATTCATGTACTACCATCCCACGCTAAGACAGTGGAAGTACTTCACGTTCAAGACATCAAAGCAAAATTTGAAATAGTTGCTCATACTCCAAGTTTCATCTTGCTCAAGGACGTAATGATGGGAGATAAATCTAAGATACTGAATATCAATTCCAGGTGATGGTTTACTTCATCTTATGGTGGTTTAAATAAATAATATTTTTTTGATATTGCTGCATTTTGTTTGCTTCATACTATGCAAGTAATTAGGTATTCGAAATTGATTCTTTGTGATTAAACTGTGAGTGTTTTGTTACAAGGGATAGACAAATAAGTTATACCTGATATTGCATATTTTTGGGTAAAAAATTGATTGTCACACACGAAGTCTTTTCTACCATGTTGAGAACTTTAGTTCCTCTGTTATTTGAATGATGAGATCATGAATACTGCAGCAAACTCATATCTTCTGATGAATTGTGCTTACTTTGGTTACTGGCATTCTATATCGCCATAGATTCACTGCTTTTCATTTCCATATGCTCCTAATTATTGAGCTCAGACCTGCATGTCCCTTGCTTAAACCAGCATGCAAGACTAACCTGCTGTCATGTATGTCTATGTCTGTGAGCATTGAGCTTGATCCTTTTCCAGTCATGTTCTAAGTTGTAAAACTGATGGAAGACTTCCGATTACAAGTCTGCTATTGAGTTTGAACTGATGTGTCTTTAGTTTGTGCTTTACCTGTCGATTGACTAGGATGTATCCGAGATTAAAACTATTGTTGTACCTATAGTATATGGTGTCTGAGAAGGTTTTATAACTATAGAAGCCATGTTTCCTTGCCTATTCTTTTGTCATTTAGTAATAGAGGTCCTTACTGCAGCTGTAAGGAGTAAGGGCTTCAGTCCTAAAGTTTTGCAAGCTACTATATCAGGCACCAATCCAGTCCATGTGACATAATTTTCTAACTAGGATAAACGTAACCTTAAATACTTGATCCTACAAACTGTTTCATTTCGTGAATAGTTGAGCTATTTAATAACTTTGTGATTCTTACTCCATAGAAGTGTTTAACTAGTTAATAGTGTGCAATCCATCATTCAATATATCATGACATAAAGGTTTGCAGTCCCAAAATGCGGTCATCTTTGTGGCTTGTGTTTGCTGAATGTACTCCAATTGAGTTATTGCTGTCTATTGCATTAAAGAATTGTATCATTAGACATGCTGGACTTTTCAAAAGAGAACCTGGATGATAATATTCGGTGTGGTTATGTACATTAATAATAGTATCCATCAATTGGCCAAATAGTGTGTTTCGACATTTGTTTTTGCTTCAAACACACTATTTGTTTTCTGTAATATGTGGTCTCTTGCAATTTTGACATCAATATTAGGTGTCCAATGGATAGTTTTTAACTAACATTTATGCTTTAAATCTTTTTTCTTAGTAGAAGGGTTGGATTGAAGTAACGAGGAGGGAAAATGAATAATTAGAATCCAATGCCTCTAATTTTTAAACACCTCAAATTTAGGGCTGATTTTTTCAATAGTTGCTCCAGAAAAAAAGGTCAACCAAATGTGACTCCAGAACTTGTTTTCTCCATCTATCCTTGCCGTCCAAATTAGGTATGGCAACACTTCCAAATTTTTTTTAAATCTTTGGGCTGCCGTGCCAAGTCATCATGGCAACTATTTCATTTTTTTTTTCAAATTCAACAAGCATGGTAGTTGTGTAATTTTAAAAATTAGCTATCAATTTTTAAAAAATTGCCATGATTGCACCTTTGTTTAAATACGACATTATAAATTTTGGAAGTATGGATTGTATGAAATTTTTTTCCTTAAGGAATGGTTATATTTTCAACAGTATCCGCAATATTTTTGGTACGTAATGCTCTTAAATAATTTTTGTTACAGTGAAGATCTATTTTTTTTTTTTTTTGTACTCATACTCTTAAGTGTAATACTCTTATTAATTTACACTCCTAATAATTTTTTGTGTACATACTCTTTTAAAATATTTAACCAATTAAAATGTTCATAATTTAATTATACATTTTACCTTAAACTAAGTGACAAAAAGAAATTAAGTAAAATGATAAATTATATAAATTATTTTAAAGCGAGTAGATTGAATAAAAAAAAGTAGAAAATAAACTAAATTTCAGATAATGAAAGAGTATAATAGAAAGTATGAAGGAAAAAAAAAGAAGTATACAAGCAAATGATAGTTTCTAAATCTATGAGCAGCTATTGCCCTTATCCTTATCACGCGGTGGCATGGGCGGACAGTAGAATCTACTGCGTTACCGCCTCTGATGTTAGCACAGAACACGTCCACCCATAGGTAGCGTAGGCTCTTCTAGAGCATTATTGGAGGGTGCATCATTCTTGAAAGCAACATCAACTTCTAGAATATTCTCCCTAGGTGAATTTGCAATCCTACTACTATCATTGTTTGTGAAAATCTAACTACTGAATCGATGCAAGAGTAGGTACAAGCTAGTGCATGATAGATATTACCATAGGCCGACCGAGATTGTAATAGTTTGAGAGGCCTAGATTTGAATCTCCTGTGCCACTAAGAAAATTAACAATTTGTTGAATTTTAACAACTTGCAAAGAGGCCGATGCAGTGGCATCATACCCAAAAGCAGGATAAGTGTGGTGATGGCTTGACATCGGCACCCAAAAGAGGTAAGTGTGGTAATGGTGTGAGATGTGTTGTAAAAGCATGTAGCTGTGGCTCTAGTGTGAACTAAGCATTAGTCGACATAGATAGAGTCTGTGAGTTGGCACGAGTGAATTCCTCCCTCGATTCGTTGACGACTTCATCACACAGGCCAATGCCTATGATGTGCAACCCTGCTCGACAAACCCTGTGCTTGGTTAAGGACATGTTGAATTGGTCTCTGATAGGAAATATTTTGTATCATAGAGGGACTAGATTCAAGTCTTTGCCAATTATTGACCACCATATGATTGAATCACTGAATGTATTGCATAGACCCAATTTCTTTATCTGCAATCCTCAAAAAATGCCCATGAAAAATAGCATGTGGTTCATCAATGGTTAGCTCGTCATTAGCCCTATGCCTAATATGTTTATAATACCCGTCTACTCTCACAAAAATATAGAAATTGATAGCAATTAAGTGAGAATATAAAATAATGCATAATAAAGCATACTGATAAAAATCAAATTTAAAGGTTGAAATGAGAAATTATCAAATACTGAAACTCGCTTGGAACACAATAGAACATGTGTCCAGTATGTGAATGCTGATGGATAGGAGGAGTGATGTACAAGATTGTATGCCAATGAAACCACTTGAGATAATTGTTCGAGAGTCTAAATGTATTTGTGAACTCTTTGGGAATCTTGACATTGGTACACATGTTCTAATATTCTATCCAACTATGGTGAAAGTATGCCCAATTTAGTTCATAATATCTGACAAGTGTGAGTTTATACATCTCCTGCGGATAAGTGTTAACAGGATTGGGAATCTCCTATCTCATGCTAAACTGACACACTACTCGGTCTAGATAATGAAACTCGATGATATGCCCAAATATTAGTGAGACCTTAGCTTGCCATATACATTCTCCCCATTTGCAGTACTTAGGGAGAGATGTCAATACATCATTGGTGTAGAGCATCTTAAATGAACTGCCAACAGGGAATACTTGTTATTTGTGGATGAAAATTATAAATTAAATAGGGTGATGAATGATAGAGTTAAAGTGATAGAATATCTAATCTATCTATAACAACAATAACTGGACGTAGTATTATGACGTGGGACGATCAGGGGGCTCAACCCCAATATGAATATTTGTCCATCTCCCACCTCTGGAAAAATCACTGAATGTCTCAGAAGGTAACCACTGAGGATGAATCATTGAGACTGCTCCCGTGCCCAAAGTTGTTCAATCAATAGAATAATGATGTTATGAATCATTACAATATAAATTAATAATACAATTGTGTATTACACGATAATCACATTGTTTGTACCTATAGTAGCAAGTAGGCCCCACCCGTTATTGTAGTAGACACATGTGATGCATGATATATGCAAGAGTATAGACAAGTCAGTGTCGCGCCTCCCAATTGTACTGACTCATCGCCTCTAGCTCATGAACAAAGTTGAACCAGTTGAGATTAACAAGATTTTGGCAAGAGTTTGCAATAGAAAGCCATCCAAAAGTATCAGGATGTACATACAGGTATATTGGTGAACGGATTCACTGGGGGCATTTGATGGTAATGCTATATGCAATCGAAGATGCAAAGTTGATATCTTAAACTACCTATGGTCCAAGTTACTATCCATAGGCAAAAATTCTAAAATCTCCTACACTAAATATTTCTACTGTAGTAGACTATGTTTGACTTGGACCAAAATAGTCAGCATGCCATCCACGCGTAGACACCATAATACCTCCATGTCTTGTAGCATAACAGTCATCTCACCCATGATAGGGAGATGGAATATATGTATTTCTATCGCTCCACAAGCATAGTGATATCCATGGTCTATTTTAAGATAACTCTCCTTATGCATACCATCAAATCCAACTACGTTGATATAGTGGGAGATTCGAGGATCCAAATTTGCAAATGGCTCAAAAAACTTCCTATCATATCATCTCACATCAAGGTCGAGATTCGCATCATGGAATACTATGGTGGATCTCTATTATAGTTGTAGATATAATATATCATTCTCTAATGGTCTTGGATATAGAGAGGTGTAGACCTCGACCAGTGCTCTATACGAGACTCTACTTGTCAAAATCCAAGTACGAGATATGATATTCATAAATCTGATTCTAAACAAGCTTTTGATTCTTCATAAATACATCCATGGTCTAGTTGAACGTGAATCCAATCTTTGTAGTGATGGGTAATAAATGGGCATCTCTCAACAAATTGTTGAAGCATTCTGCCATATTTATAGAAGTGTGACCCCGACAAGATCCATTGTCTTTGCACAATGCCCACTATTTGAGTCTAATAGATCCTCCAGTCAACCATGTATATGCCTCTGAATTCAACGTGAATATTTGTTTCATAAATTTCTTGTACTTGTAGGGTTGGTGTACCCATCCAACAGATCAGACAAGATACTTAAGTCTACATAACACTTACATATTATTACTAATAGATTGAACGAATCAAAACAAAGCAAGAAAATACAAGTAATATGTGGGGCAACGTGGAATACCTTTCACACTTGAACTTTAGAGTGAAATTACTCCTCACATGCACCAAATAGAATCGATGGACTCCTAGTGGTTCCCTCCACTCTTCTAGTATTTTCATTGCATTGATGATTCCCTTGTGTCGATCTGAAATAATACATATATTTTGCATATTGTGGCACACATGCTGCAGTAATAGTCTCATGAACCAATTCCAACTTCGATTGTTTTTCTTATCCGCTACCGAGAATGTCAGAGGAAAAATTTTATTGCAAGCATCGAATCCGACAATTAAAATTATCCATGGTAAGGGTCTTTTAGAAATATGCCATCTACAAAATGACAGGTTTTAGATATTGGAAACAGTTGATGGCTAGAGCAAAGGTCCAAAATATGTAGTTAAAATTTGTAGTGGAAGAGGTGCTCAATGGATAATGGTTCCAAAAAACTTTTGTGCCCAGATTGGATCACTATAGTTCCTACACATATATCGATAACTATGCTATAGATGATAGCCAATCATCATACACTATATCAATGACTTGGTGCTGGGTGTACTAAACTTTTTATATGACACATCACAATGAAACTCCATCTTCATATCGGTCTGGATTTGTTTGATTTTTGTATAATGGCCCATTCATGATATGGGGGATAATGCACTCAGCAATTATGACCCTGCTCAATATTCAGTGATCATTACTGTGGCACACACATACACATGTATGTTCATCAACAAGTGTGACAATCATCCACATCTTATGAAAGAGGGCAAGATTGCTCAAAACTGCTAGTTATACGGTGGTGTGGAGTTGCGAACTTTGCGTTGGACATACCAAGTTATTGGTGTACTCTCACTGACTTTGTATTCCCTGTTTTCCTTTATGGACCATAGTTTTACTACTTGTTTTACATGTTCTTTGGTCTCAAATAGTTGCCCTAACTCCAACTTCTTTGTGCACTCATTCCATAACTCGAGCTTCTTGACGTCTCTACCGTCTAAGGGTTCAAACTATAATGCAGCATCAACACCTGCTGCATATCGCAATTGTGATGCCATTTTACTAGGACCTCCCAATTGATCATTATCCCTACAATCATCATTATCATATGGGTCTAGTTCGGATGCCACTTCAACATCAACATTTGTTTGGGGTTCCACGTTGACATTCACAAAGTCAAAGTCAGTCATTAGAAAAGATCGACAAGCATAACCACTTTGATGTCTGCTTCACGAGTCTCAAGTATTGACTTGTGCATTGCCACCCAATTACTGGTGCTTGGACGATCTAGCACCATATGACAATCCCTATCTCTTCTCTATCTTCTTCGAGCCGGCTGGGCATCCTCACTATCCAATTGGATCAACTGACTTTCAAAAAAGTCAGTTGACTCCAACACATTAATCTGTTCTGGGCTACTACTGCTCAGATCAGGATATGGAATTGCGGTTTGTAGTATCTGAGTATCATCTTGTCCCAATGTAAGAGTTCCTCAACTTCCACATAGATTTCAGTGCATGCGTACTGTTTGCTTTTAATTAGTACATTTCAGCAATTCCATTATTATCCAGCAAAGGCATTGCACCAAACACACCATGTTGGAGAAAATTCTGAAATATCAAATTAATTTTTTAGGTATTTCAGTTTAGACCCATAATGTTGTGCATTGTGTTTACCAACATACAGTAGCCTACTTTCTCTCTAAAGAACAGATTTTTTTTTTTTTTTTTGCATAGACGGATCATATGACATTGACCCTCTGCCATATATAATTTTTTCTCATTAGTAAAATTGAAAACCCATTGAATTATCGCTTAACACATCTAATGTAGTCATACATTGATTACATTTCAACTACGTTAATTATACATTCTTAAATACTTAAAAAATTGATTATTTGTATTTAAATAATTAGCTAGATTAACTACAAATATTTAAATTATTATTTACTAGATTAAGTAATTAAACATTAATTACATCTAATATGGAAATTTACTTCTACATAATCTTGAAATTACATTAATTTAATCCTACATTAGCTTGTCTACATTCTGTAATTCTACTAATTAAGTTACTATATTAATTAAATACATTTAGATTATTAGCTAGACAAATTAAATTTCAATAACTAAATAAGATGACAACACTTAATAAATATTTTTACATTTAATTAAAATTTTCATCTAAATCTACTTTCACAGTAATTAACTAAATAAGGTATTATTGTAATAACACAATACGACAACATAAATAAAATAACAGCTATTTACTTAATTTAAACGATAAAAAAGAATAAATTATTCAACTTCTACTAAACATAAATAAGAAGAATTAAAATTATGCATCTTAAATTAAACATAAATAAAATAACATAAACAATAAACAATAATGAAATGATTAAATTATTCAACTTAACTTAAATACATATTAAAACATATACATACTAATTAAATAGATAAATTATGCAACTTAAATTAAACACAAGAAGACAGTAGTAACTAAATGAATAAATTTGTATCTTATGGCTAAAGCACGTGTTGTCAGTAGAGGTGGCAAATGGGCGGGATGGGCGGGACTTGGGCGGGACTTATTTGGGATTGAAAAATATGGGTTGTACCCAAACAGTCCCATATTAGCCGTGGGACTAATTTGGGCGGGACTAAAATGGGCTACTCCCATTTGGTCCCGCCCAAGTACCCAAATTAATCCCATTTTTTTATTTTTTAAGAAAAACTCTCTTTTTTTTTCTCAATCAAATATCTCAATATTGGCTTTTTTTTATGTTATTTAGTTTGTTTATTTAACTTTGGAAAAATTCTACACTTCTTTATAAATTATGCGATAATTTTTCAAACTAAATAAAATTTTCTAGATACGAAATTTATAAAAGACCAACTTCATATAACTGGATGATTCTTTTTGGGAGTTCATGTTGATTAGATAAAAATCTATTAATTACCAAATTTAATTATCCCCAAAATCCAAATAAAAATCTATTTTCACCAAAATTTAATTATCCCCAAAATCCAGCTGCTCATGTAACCATCCAATTTCTGTAACAACTGTGCCTCTATATTCTTTATTTTTTTAAATGCACCACAGTAATTAGCCTCATGAATATTTTGGGGGAAAAATATTAATAAAAGTATTATTCATTATTCATGTCATGATATGGAAGACAACCACAAAACTTGATTCTTTCTCATCTGTCTTTCAGTCAGAAGTATGAGGAATAACAAAATTCTAAATACCTTCTCTACACACTACAACTTGCAATAGCAAGTATCTTATCCCTATGAAGGAACAAAATCTAGTAATAGTAGTATCTCTTCAGAAATCAAATGGCATTGATTAGGGTCCTCATTCTACTGATTAATTTATAGAGCCAATAGGTGCTGATGTTGCTTGCTGAACAGGTTTCTCTCCAGGCCCCTGTTTCATATGAACACAAAATGAATTCTTACTGATGCATAAAACTTGTGCAGTAATGACAGATCAGACTACACATGCCCAATTCTTTTACATGTCACCGGAAAACACATGAAAGGGCTATTATGTAACACGTACAATATGTAATCATTTCAAGATGCCATACACAGAAATCCAGGACACTACTAAAACTCCAAACAGTTCCTCAATCTACCGTACTAACAAATCAGGAATTAACAGCCAAGGGGTAAAAAGCTGGCAATGATCTAACTTGGGCCAAACGTTCCTCCCTCCTAGCAATCTTTCTTTCTTTTCTCTGCTTGCCTTATTCTTTGCTTGCTTAGCCTCAAACTGGTCAGACAAGGTCTTCTCTCTAGCCTTCTCAGCCTTGGACTTGTGGATGCTCTCCATCAGCACACGTTTGTTCTTGAAAACATTACCCTTTACCTTCATGTACATGTCATGATACATATGCTTGTCAATCTTCTTTGACTCTCTGTACTTTCTAAGCAAGTGCCTAAGCACTCTCATCCTCCTTATCCAAAGAACTTTTGTAGGCAACCTTGCCTCCCTTGTACCCTTGCGCTTACCTATACCATGAAAGACATCCGTTAGCTAGATGAACAGAACAAACAACCATGAACCTGTAGAAAGAGTATTAATGTGCACACAAACTTTACATTCTAAGACAAAAAGTCCTATTGTGTTCGAATCTTTCTAGCCATGATAAAACTAGTGAAACTACTTTATATCCAACACTTTTTGAGTATGGAAAGCCTAATTCCAAACATGCTAATTAATCAAGTTAATTGAAACTTCTATATCATGGCAAAAGGGCCACAACTGTATCACCTCAGTTGATTTCAGCAGCTTCTAGAATCACCTCAGTTGATTCTAAATCAGTAACAATTTGTTCACACTTGTTACAGAATATGTACTTTCTAAAAGCCTTTAATCCAAGTCTCATGAGATGCTAATGTAGCTATAAAAGACATGCCTTACTCTTTGCCTCCAAGTTCAGCCACCCAACCTTGGACATCAAAAGTCATTTCAACCTCTTCTTCATGCTCCAAAACATCATATGCTGCCATTATTTAATAGAACCAAAATTCAATGTAAAGTAAGCATGTAATAGACAAACAATGGTAAACGTACATTGCATAAAAAAAAAAAACACTAAAACTGTTATTACCTTCACCACCAAAAATCCAATCCCTAACACAGAGCAATGCTTCAACATTGTTTGGCAAAAGTGAATTCCGAAACTTTCCAAGAATTCGACCTCCATGACTAAAAGCAGATTCGGAAGCAACTGTTGTAATAGGAATACTCAAGATATCTCTTGCTAATAACGAAAGTTCCGGATATCTCAACATATTTCCTTTCCAAAATTCAAGAATATCAAAATTTTTATCCCTTGGTAACAATTTCTCCTCCAAGTAGACAGCCAATTGGGACTTAGAAATGGATACTTCATGTTGACTGTTATAAGAATCAAACTCCAAATCTAATTCATCTCTTATATCATCCTCATTTTCAACCATGGCAGTCCCACCTTGGGATAATGAAGAAGCAAGAGGTGGACGCAAATATATCTCAAATAATACTTCTAATTTTTCTTTAAGATTTCTAACCTTTTCCTCAGCAGTTAAAGGATCAAGCTTTTCAAAACAAAACTGCAAGTATCGTAGTTTATACCTCGGGTCCAAAATGAAAGCCAAAGATAAAATTACACTGTAGCACTCCCAATACTTTTTAAACTTCTCATTCATAAAAGCAGCCATGCTATGAATAAATTCATCAGAACTTTGAAGATTTTTTCGAATCAACAATTCTATTTTCCACACCTTGAGAAAATACAGATTTGCTGTAGGATAATATGACCCAGAAAAAAGAAGTGTCATTTCATAAAAGGGCTTTAAAAATTCAGCAACCTTACCGATCTTTATCCATTCATATTCTGATGGACAATGTTCGTATTGTCCATCTACCCGCTGCAAACGATGAAATGCTGCACGATAAGGTAATGCACTATCTAACATCAAATAAGTAGAATTCCATCTTGTTGGCACATCCTGTCTCAATTTTTTTTTAGCTTCCAATGAAACATATTTCACACATTCTGCAAATTTCATACCTCTCATTTCTGAACCTTTAATGAACTTGACACTTTCTCTAATCTTAACCACGGAAGAATCAATAGCCTTAAGACCATGTTGAACTATTAAATTTAATATGTGTGCACCACAACGCACATGAAGATGGTCACCATCACATATTAAAGAATCCATTACCAAGAAATGATCCTTTAATACTTGTATTATCCCATTTTGGTAACTTGCATTATCTAATGTCACACTAAAAATTTTTCGCTCAATACCCCATTCCTTCAAAAATTGAATCAATTGGTCTCCTAAAAGTAGACCGTTGTGTGGGGGAGGTATGTGGCGAAAAATCAACACTTTCTTTCTCAAAGTCCACCCCTCATCAATATAGTGCGCTGTCACAGTCATATAACCATCTGTAGTCAACGAACTCCATAAATCTGAAGTTAAGCAAATCCTAGCCCGGATCATATCTAATTCATTTTTTAATTTCTCCTTTTCCCGATTGTATAATTTCAACACATCGGACTTTGCTGTATTTCTTGAGAGAGTTTGGACAGTTGGATTCAAAAATTTATGCAATTCCCTTATTCCTTGGTGTTCAACAAAACTGAAAGGATAGTTGTGTCGAGTAATTGCTAAAGAAATATATTCTCGGTACATATCATGGTCAACTACCGAATATAGTCCAATTTGTTCATCAATATTTTGACATTTGTTGGCTATATGGCGGCTCATTCCCGACGTACCTGATATGCTATCTGCCATTAGAACAGCACCACACCTCGTGCATTCAGCCTTTTGCCTACCATCAGGCCCAATCTCCCTTTTCTTAAAAATAGACCAAACTCTAGATGTAGTTCGCTTGCCCCGCTTAGTAGAACTTGTGAGACTTGCTTCACTGTAAGTATCTTCAATTCCTGCATCATCCTGTTCCCTATCCATTGCAACCTATAAAAAGCACGAACAAGAGTTTGGTTAGAGGTAATAATAAAGCCACAAACAATTCAAAGTTGTTAGTGATCTTCCTGTATAAACCATAGAAAGTTCAATAGTAGTCACTAATTGAAGCTAAAAAAGAATTAAGAAGCTGGTTCTTGCTGTGTTTGTGTATCACGTGTGGAAGGTGAGATGCTGCAGTTTTCAAACAAGTTCCTGCAATGGCAATTAGTGTCTTGAATGCTATTGTATCAGATGTGCAACATACTATTATGTCTTGGGGAAAGGTTCCAAGAAATCAAGACAATTGGTGCCTTGCTCTTGAGAGGGCTATTTCTCTCAGTTATATGTCTTGAGACTGAGTTGTTATGTTTTGTGTATATAGATAGAAGAATATAGACATGTAAATACGAGGTCAATCCTCTGTATACAAACATTCTTACTTGATCTTAATGAAAGGTATTACAATTGTGCTCAAAAAAAAATTATCAGACGTGCAGATACACTTTCAAACACCTTATGTCAATCAAGAATCTCAACTTTGCACCATCATGAAATACAGAGAAATAGAAACCATTAAAAAATCACACTGAGAGAAAAAGAAATTAAAATCTTTGCCATTCAGATCGTTTGCATCCCTTGACCATGAAAGAGATAGAAAAGTCAATACGAGTACTTAAATAGCAAGAACAAAATTAAAACTTAAACCAAAACATTAATCAGTTTACACATCTAATGCAGACAAGAGAGCAATAAAAATCTAAATAAAGAAAGCTGTAGTCATACAGCAGCTTATTCCAGCCCACAGAAATAATCCTTTAAGGAACAACAGAGTAAAACAGAATATTTGCTCTCAAGAGTTGTAAGTCAGCAATCATTCGATAGAAATTGTATGAGAAAGCATCACGACCGCTCAGATAAAAAACACTACAACTTTAGGTTCTGAACTTGTCATCACAAAAATAATAAAGGATAGGGGAGATTAAATACTTAAAAAGAAGACCAAGAAAAGCATTGTTCAAAAAGAATGGAGATACTGGGGCTAGAAAAAGCTCAAAGCCATGCAGAATAAAAGAAGGAAATATATCGTATGGTGTTGTCAATGTATCAATGCCATGCTGATTAAGAGTAACATATAGAGCGAGGCTGAAAGAAAGAAGAAAGAAAAAAAAACATATATAGAACAGGTGAGGCTTGGAAAAGAAAGGGTACAAGTGCATTACATGTCCATTCATGCAGAGTGACAAAGAAGCTACAATGAATACATAGACATAAACAGGGAAAAGAAGCAAAAACGCCAGCAGAAGAACAATACAACACCAAACCCAACACAATAGAGGTAAGCAGCAAATGGGAGTGCATCTTCTCTCAAGGCAAGGAAAGATGCAAATTTTAAGGAGGGGGAGGGCCTCCAGTCCACCAACCATACATTATAGACATAACCCAGTCTGATGCTTGACTTATGTACTGTGGATGGTGGTGGCTTTGATTTCAGCAAAAGGAAATGAATAAAATGGACCCCCGATCAGTAGTAACGGTGCAAAAGGAAAAAACAAAAAGATTATATTAAAAACAATAATATCCAATCACTTCAAAGAAAAAAATCTGCCGTCTCAAACAAGTCGTGCACATTTCATATTTGAAGCAACAGATGTTGGTTTTGCTTCCTCTCTTCCATGCGTAGCTGTTTCAAAATAAAAGCAACTTCTCTATTTGTACTTCACACCAAAAGGCTGGGAAAGAAACCAAGTCATCCATGGAAGCGGGATGATTTATAATTCTGAGAAAACCCCCAAGATAACAAAAATTAATACATGGGGGTTTTCTACACCATCAAACATGGGGAATATATGCAATTAATACAAGCTAACAGAGTCTTCCCAAACAAAAAAGGGCGAAAAAAAGTCAATATTTTTCCAAGAACTTGAAGAAAATCCACTAAAAGATTAGATTACTTAACAACAGAATCAAGTAGTAGAGTGTAAAGATAATTCAACAAACAGATTCAAGGCTAAATATGCAGATAAATGCAAAAGGGATGCTGATAGAAAAGGATAGAAAAATGAAGAAAAGGGATAAGTGGTAATTTGACGACTAACCTTTTACTGGATATGAAGCCTCGAATTGATGATGAGGTTGGCGAGAAAAGCGATTGAAGAGAAAAGTGATCGAAGAGAAAAACAATCGCGGAAGAATCTCTCCTCTGGTCCGCCGGTCTTCTTTCCCCAAACGTTTTTCAGCTTCCTAGGTTTGGAGAAGGAAATGAAAAAAATATTTATTATTTTGTTATTGTTTTAATAATACCCATGGGATCCCAAATAAATCCCATACAATCCCATATTTTAAATGGGTATTATTGGGTATATACCCAACAAGGCCCAAACCCATATTTTAGATACCCATCCCGCCCAAATTAAATTTGGGTATGGGATCCCAATGGGACTTGGGTATTTTTGCCACCTCTAGTTGTCAGTATGGCAAGGTTTTAGAGTAGAAAACGACCCTAATTGAGAGTGAAAGTGAAAGCTCAGATTTTTCTTCACTTGATAGGGAAAGCCTTCGAACGGAGTGGAAGATGTGAAAGAGAGAAAGAGAGTGAATGGACAGATTGATCAGAAATTGAGGCATCTTATATAAAGTAGGGATATAAGCATTGGCATCTAGCCATCCAACGACTTGAAAAACATTTTTAGTATTGCTATGTTGCATCACCATGGTAGCATTGCTACTGTGTTGATTAGGCGTGGTAGCACATGGATTAAAAAAAATAAGAGCATTGCTGTCGTGTTGACTAGGCACAGTTGCGCCATGGCAACATTGATGCCATGTTGACTAGGTATGGTCCGTGGATTTAAAAAAAAAATTTGGAGACATCACTGCTGCATTGACTAGGCACGGTAACATGTGGATTTAAAAAAGAATTTAGAAGTGTTGCCCTACGTAGTCACTAAAACAACTATAGATAGAGAAATGAAATTCGCAGAGCCACATTTAGTCAACCCTTTTTTTTTTGCAAGCAATTATTGAAGAAACTAACCCAAATTTAGCCACTAGATGGAGACCTCCGCGATAACTTACATTTACCTACAAAAAGTGTAAGCATATTGTGAGATATTATGTGTAAACATATTATAAAAATTGTTTCCAAAAGACTGTAAGAAGTCCACAAGAAAATCTAGAATTGGAAAAATTACAAGAATAAAATAAAATGTGAAAAATTTTGGATATATTTGAAAATTACAAGGTAAAATATAGGTTTACAAACATAATTTTCTGAATACTATGATTGATCTTAAACTAAGTTTTCTGAAAATCTTTCAAAAAGTTCAAAAATGAGAAAAGCAAATATGAAAACAATGCCTACTGCTTTCTAATCTTCCCACCATCATTGTAAATTATAGATGAATTTGGTGCCAAGTCTCCATCCCGCTCGCATTTGGCTCGCCTCTTCATATCTTTTTCTTTATATCAGTCATCATTTTCCTTCCGTTGTCAAACTTATCTCTCAGGTACACGTCTCTCTATCTTACTCTCTTTAATCTCTAGAAAAATTAGTTTGTTTACTCCTTGTAATCTATGGGTTTGTGGAAACTTGTTAGTATTCTTTTGGCTAAATGACTTGATCAATGTATACGTATGTTTTTCTTTTTTCCTCTTGACATTTTGATTGTAGGGCAATGGTCTTACAAATGATTATCTTAGTTAATAGGTTTCTTGTGAATGAGAACTTTTGAAATTTGCATTTGTAGACCGACACTAACTTGTTTCAAATTGGGATTTCTGTATTTTGCACGAGATTGAGCAATTTGCTTTGATCCTTTATATGATTGTTTCGATTTTACGTATGATTGTTTAGATGTTGATGACCTCTATAGAATGAAGATTCATATATTTCTCATATTGACTAATGATTCGGCTAAAGCCTTTGCCCATTGGATGCTTGTTTCATATTGTCACACAATATCTTGACCTAATTAGTTGTCGCCTCTTAAGTGTTGATGTTAATGGATTTTTGCCTTGGATTTTCTTGTAGAGTACTGATGAAGAGGAAGAGAAACTCAAAAGTAGTTGGAAACCAAAGTGTAGAAAGAGGAGCAGATGAAGAGATTGTCATAAAGGGTACTTCTATAATGGATTTACTTGGTTTTATTTTTACAGATGTTTCACTATGACTCCCACTTAAGCCGATCATCACATGCAAGTGTGTTTGTAAACCTTGGCGCCATGTCAGATCGGATCCTCAGTTTGCTAAGGTGTATTTTGCCAGTGCACAGCCTTGTCCTCTATTTAGGACTTCAGGTAACTTGAGAGTTTCAAGAATGCTTTATCTAATTGATTCATCTAAGATTAATGTGAGTTATAATTTGGATAACTATTCTCTTGACAGTGTTAATTTGAAGTTGAAGCAATGTTGAATTCGTGCCTTAGAACCCGAGTGGTGCCAAATTGAGCCTTTGTAGTAAGGGTGGCTCTAGGAATCATTGCACGAATTTGAGAACCATAAAAGTGAGAATAAAAGAGCAGAAGTTCCAAATTGTCAATTCATGCAATGGGATTCTTTGCTTGTCAGATCCCACATATAATAATCCTCTTGCCATAAATAACCTAGTAACAGGTAAGTATTTAAATGTTCCAACTACGGATGGAGTTAATAAGAGCTTGAATGGTATTGTATCTTGTGGATTTGGCTTCAGTGAGAAGACTAATGAATATAAATTTATTAGAATGTTTGATCAAGGACGTCTCAGGAGCTTTTCAGTTGCCCAATTACTAGTAAACAAGTCTTAGATAAAAGAGTGGTTGAGGTACACACACTTGGTTTAGGATCATGGAGATGCATTGGTCATCCTCCATCTTATGGCAGTGAACTAAAATTTCCTACTTGTCTGAATGGATCTCTTCATTGGATTTGTATAGATGACGGGAAATTTGATTTCACATACTCTTTTGATCTCGGCAAAGAGCAATTTAAAGCAATTCAGCCGCCTCTATTGGGATAATCTGTGTAATATGAATATGGGAGTTTTAAAAAGTAGCTTGTGTTTGACTATTGGCCCAATCTACGATGAGATCAACATATGGGTTATCGAGAAGTATGGTGAACCCAGAGGTCAGATAAAATTCATTTCAATTAACTATTTGTTTGTTGAGGATAAGTGGCCTATCGATGTCTACCACCCCATAAATTTCATAGAAAGCAAAGGGCCGTTGATGTTTTAGTATCCTAAAAGTGCATTCATGTATTATGAACCTCAATCTGGTCACTGGAAACACTTCACAATTCAAGGCATCAAAATGAAATTTGAAGCAGTTGCTCATACTTCAAGTCTCATCTTGCTCAAGAATGTTGTGACCGGTAACAATGCTAAGATACTGAATGTCAACTCAAGGTGATGGTTTAACTGTGTCTTATGTTGGCTTAATTAAAATATTTTTTTCGACATATTATTCTTTGTCTCTCCTTTAGGGTACTAGTTAATGCTTTATTCGATTTTAATCTTGTTCAATTAAGTTGAGGCCAGATTTTCCTTAGCAAGGGATAGAGTAAACAGTTACACCTGATATTATTATAGACCTTTGGGGAAAAATCTGATTGTCACAAATCAAGTTTATGCAACCAGTTAAGAGCACCTGTAAATTCCTATGCTATTTTGCATGACAACATCACAACTACTATTTAAAACTTTGCATCTTCAAATGAGATATACTTATATTTGTTGCTGACATTCTCTATAGCTGTAAGTCCATAACATCCAATACTATCATGCTCCAAATTTCATGTCTTTTGTATGAATGAGTAAAGGAAATGACTTGCATTTATGCGTGTATATGTTTGCAAGGCATTTTTTTCCATACATTTTTTGCTCATGTTTTAACTTGTAAAACTGATAGAAGACTTGTAATTCTGGGTCTATTTTCTTGAATTTTATATTGATGTAACTCCTGCTTGTGCTTTTCTAATTATTGATTAAGCAAGTGCTATACCTAGATAGATAGTTTAATGTATACTATTATAATAGTGTTCAAAAAGTTTTTATTACTTTAGAATCTGCATTTCCTTGTCTATTCTTTTGTAATGTCACTTGTACATTTCCTAGGATCCTAGTTTATGTGCTTACTTGATGCCATCAATCTAATCCATGTGACAGAACTTAGTAGGATCATAAGTAATCTTATCAGCCTGTTGATCCTATTGAGTGGTTCATTTTCCGAATAGCTTTGTTTTCATAATTTTGATATTGTTATGCAGTAGAAATGTTTAACTAGTTATTTATGTGCAATCCATCATTTAGTATACAATGACATAAGGAAATAAGACTAATAGTTTTGCAGTCCCAAATGCAACCATTCTTATGGTATGTGCTCTGTTTTTGGTTTACTACTTTACATAATTTTTTCCCAAGTCGTGAGTATTAAATACTGTTCATACATACATACCAATTGGCTGCTATTATTTCGGCAATTATTATTTCATATTAACCATAAGGAATTGTTTTTAGACAATTCGTTAAGCTCATTTTATATAATCTTTAGAAGTTTTGGCACTTCAATATTTGACAGTGATGCTTCAATCGTACAACTTCCATGATATGATATAGGTGCAATGAGTTTAAATTGCTAGAGAAACCAAAGATCTCTTATTGGTGGAAAGATTTAGGAACTTGGAAACAGATATAGATGCCTTTAGCTACAGTTACAGTGATGAAGAATGATTTGCTGCAGTGTAAAACTTCTTGGTAGAAAAATTCAGTGACTTAGAAATAGATACAGTGCCTCTACTTATAGTTACAGCGATGAAGAATTATTTTCGAAGTTGTAAAGCATTTGAAAGTTTTGAGAACTTAGTACTAGGTCCATGCAACTAGAATTTGGAAGTTTTCTTTCCATCTTGTTGCTATATCAGGAGGCTACGCTTGCTCCTCCTTGAACGTACATGCTTTTGGTATTCTATAGTTTGTGATACTAATAAAAGTCAATATTGAGCACCTTTTTGCAAAAGCACTACTAAGTCGAAGCATGATCCTTTGGACTAGAAAATTCCATGAAAATGCATTTTTTTTTTCAAGTTACTGATCAATAGCAAACATTTGGTTCTCTTTAGAAAGCTTTTAAAACACCAAAATTCAATACAACTTCTAAAAAATTGGTCAATGAGCTTTGTTTTCTGCTAGTTGGATTTGTTGTTGTTTGAAATCTCGAATTTGAGCATAAATGCCCTCCTACTAGATTCTGCATTGTAGTTTTTACAACCAAATATGTACATGACCTTTTTTTTTTGGGGGGGGGGGGAAGGGGAGGGGTATGTTTATTTTGTTTCCATGCATCTTGGATCTGGTGGCATTGGTAGCCTCAATCGCATAAGTTAGGTTTGTATTTTTAGCACAAGAAAATTGAGATAATGGAAATTCAAAAGAAACACCTATGTTGATTTTGGACTTTAGCTTGTACCTTCTGTTTTCTTTTTGTAAAGTTTCTTTTCATAAAGTAAAATAAAACCTTGCAAGCACACTTTCACCAAACGACAAGACAAATAAATTTGGTTGATTTGTTGTGGTAACTTTATTTTTTTCCATATTTTTGACTCGTACAATAGGTTCTGTAAAACAAGCAAAATAACAAATAATGATTAGGTTACTGTCAAGGATAGAGATAGAAAAGAATTACTGAAACTACAACTAATTAAGATAGAATTATTTGACAAAATAATTCTTTGGCCATCATCTCCAAGTTTTTTTTTCTTAAAAATGTGAAATTTAAGGGTTTTTATTTCTAAACAAGATGTTTTCATTCATTCGCAGAAACCTCCACAAATGGCAGCGAAAAATGTTAAGTCTTAAATTACATGCTTTATTTGTGGACATTTTCCCTCAATTATGGCCTAGATATGATTTTAATTGCCTTATTCTACTCATATTTGGTTTTGGTATTGATTTTAGGTTCTTGGAATTAATTGAAGATTAAAAGCTCTATTTTTGGTGAAAATTCAGAGACCTTCAAGGATAGAGTATAGGCCGCTACATTCAATGTGAAGAAGAATTTCTGTGGAAAGATCCTGCTACCACAATTTCTACCATTGGTGGAAGACTTTATTTATTTTCGCAATTGGTTGAAGACCCTTTTAATTAGGGATTTTTAGTATTTGGTTTCCTTATTTACTTTATTAATGCTTTTTAGGAAAATAGACTCCAATTAGGACGAGGTTTCCTAAGTGATTAGGAAAGCTTAGGTTTCTATTTAATTGGGGAGGATCCAAGCCGCAAGGAGGGGGACTACCAGCGGATAAGCTCGAGAAACAGAACTCCACCGTGCTCTTCCTCTTGCATGATCTTTTGATTGATCACATATTTTAGTTAGGCAAAGATTCCTCTGCATTTTTATTCCCTTTCTTTCGTTTGTCTTTTTCCCTTTGATTAGTCACCTGATTGTGGCACAAGAAGAGTGGATTTGGTGGCTGACTTCGTTTCTTTGTTGAATTGGAAGCTTGGCAATTCGATTCGTCGTTTTATTTCTTTTCTCGTTACTCCCATGGTTGAGAACTTCTCAAACGATTCTTGGTTGACATTCTCCATGAGGAGCGGCTAGAACCCTAGTCTACTCGAAGGGCAACTCGAAGGCGCGGTCCAGGAAATTTGTGAGATCTAATCGAATCTCTAACTTTTCTTTTAATTTGTTACTATTCGTACGTTTTCTGGATTAATTGATTGAGGGTTACTTTGTTAATTGAGTATCGCGGCCGGGTATTTAAATTAACTTAATAGCCTTTACTTGTCAAATTAACTAATTGAATAATAAACGTTCATTTAGTTAATAACAAGTGACCACCATAATTGGTTTATGTTGGGAAAACGATGATCTAGTTTAAATGGACCCTCTTAGCGTGTTCATTGGTTGGGATTGGGTTTTTCTAAATTTTAATGCAATTGGATAATTAAATTCCTATGGTCATACCTAGGGTTGTTATCGGTTAGGGAAGCGATCGCATTGGTTGTTGAAAAAGTAAGGAAAGACTGGTTGTCAGAGCTTGTTGATAACTATAACTAACCTAGTAACAAATGATTGAATTATTTTTGCATCAGTGATCAAGTGATTGGACTGTGCCTGAGAAGTTGTTCCTTTGGGTAGAATTTCATTGCCTGCATTTTTATTAAATTATCTTCTATTCGTTCGCTGGTGATTTATTTTAGTTGGTATTTTTCATTTCTCATTTACTTAGTTTATTTACTTTATTTCTAGTTCTATTCCATCCAAACCCCCCCATTGTCCTGTGACTTGGAAAGAAACAATTTCCTACCGTTCCCTGAGGAGACGACCCTACTTGCCACTTTTACAAATTAATTAAATTCTCTGGTTAATTTCTGGTATATCGGATTAAGTAAACTCCTTGGAATCAGGGTGAAGCTAGTAACCCATTGCACATCAGTCCACTCCATTACCAGTTTAACTTCGGGAGTATTCCTGTGGACAGTTAGGTTTTAATATTTATTATTGTACAGGTTCGGCACCTGTCAAAAAAGAAAATCCAAAATTTCATACAAATATGCACAAATCTCTACAATTCCAAGGCTTGTGCATATTTTCAATAGAAAATCCAATATATACCAGTTCCAAAGCCCCAAGATAAAGTTCAAAGTGACCACATAAATATGATGAGATCCCAAATTTGATAAAATATAAATGAGAAAAAGTCATATTTAACAAGAAAAATAAAAGAAAATTCTAACAAGGAAAATCCAAGGAGATTTGAAAACTCTTAGTACAAAATTTTATTTTAGGAGAAATGAAACTCTAAATATAACTCCTAAAATATATAAAAATTTTGTTTTAGGAGAAAACCTCATGGTAAGAAAAAGAATGTAGAAATAGTGTCATCATATTTGGAATGATTTACAGTAATATTATTAATTTCTAAAAAGAAAACAAAACTACAATAAAAAGTACTTGATTATGCGTTTGATAAGGATAATAATTTTATAGTTTGTTGGAACTATGCTGGTGTTATTGGCTTCCATAATAACAATGCAAGAACTAATGTGCAGATCAAAGTGAAATAGTTATAAGGTTGTGCTAATGTATAACTTTCTTTTTATTTGATATAAAACTTCTTTTTGTTTTATTGATGGTAATAGAATAATAAAGTAATTTAGAAGGTTGCATTGAAAAGAAATTTCAAAAAATGTTGGATTTATGATTTCAAGTTAATCCTCAAGGAAATGTTAACCATACAATGTTGCTTATTTTCATTCTCTTTCCATATAAATTAATGTGCTTAGAAACTATAGGTTAAAAAAAAATCAAGCATAGATTGGTTTTAGTACCTAAAGAATATTGCGTTATAAGATAATACTATCATGTGCAAAGTACATGAATTTTTAAACTATTTTGACTGGTTTTCACTAGTTTAATGGTTCGACCAATTTAACTGATGTTTTAGTATTTTTCAGGTTTAGTTATCATTTAATTTGTTTTCGTTGTTTAGTCATAATGTGACTTACTATAGGATTTTCCTCATTGTATTGTGTCCCTAGTTGCGAAATGCATGTATTACTCCCTATTTTGATGTAGTGAGAACAATCTGGTTTACATTCATGAACAGGATTTTTTTTGGGGTGTATTCACAAACAGGATAAGTCCCAGCTTCTATTAGTTCCCATAGAAAAAGCATCTAAAATACCAAGATAAGCAGCCAGTTGAAAGTTTAAGCATAATTCACCAACCAACTGCAAACTAATTCTAACTCGTAAAGGCATCGCCTCTTCAACAAATTTCGGTTGTAAAAAAGAGCTTCCCAATAGAAATGAGTGAGAAAGCAAATTGCAGCAAGGTCCAATCTTCAGTCTATGTTTTTGTCAATGTCTTGAAACTTTCAAAATAGAGAAACAAACACAATCCACAAATTTGATAGGTAAAAGTTATGTTCAAAATTTTTCTTTCTTTTTTCCTTTTAATTATGGATGTATTATGTTTTTATTGTTTCAAAAAAGGTAATGATCAGTTATTGCTTTACTATGAAGGACACTTACAAAAACATAGAGTTATTTTACATCCTCTCAACATATTATAAGGATTATATTGAGAAAAAGAAAAGAGAACAAAATACATTCAAGAAGGAAATAGAATCAAATATTAGTTTTCATAAGTTAGAATATGTAAAAAGACTTTATTATTCTAGAATTAGTAAAATGTCTATCAATTTGGTCATACTCAGTATATAGTAAGAGTAAGGAATATAGGCGTACTATA
This sequence comes from Gardenia jasminoides, assembly GCA_013103745.1. Lineage (NCBI taxonomy): Eukaryota > Viridiplantae > Streptophyta > Magnoliopsida > Gentianales > Rubiaceae > Gardenia > Gardenia jasminoides. The sequence continues at coordinate 47,024,118 of CM023095.1, read as the reverse complement.
ATTTATCCAAGGAATAGATATATAAGATTTTGAAAATATCATATTTGTAAATAAAAAGAATTAATTGTACACATTTTTATTTGTGTTCATACATCCAGTTTTATAAGTGAACGTGCACATTCCTTACACAGATATACAAGTGAAAATTGTCTATAACTCTTTTTTGTGACCAATTATATGCAATGATTTGGTTAGGTGATGTAATATATGAAAATGATAGAAACTAAATGTATACTTCTTTTGGTGTGGAATGAATGAAAATAAATGAAATATATACTTCTTTTTTGTGTAGAGCTGATTGGAAATAGGTTTCTTTTCCTCATAAGAATTAGAGGAGGATTACTAATAAAAACTAGAATACTATTCCCTCATAGTACACTTGGATAGCTATTTACAAAACCATACTTTGTGTTTTTTTTTTTTTGGAATTTATAAGCAAGAAGAAGATCTATATACAAACACATGTACATATAAAGTAGAGTAATTTCTCCTGAGAAATTAATAGAAAAGAAACTTTTTCAAGATGGGCCATAGGAGGAAAAGACACCAGTATATCTCTTTATATCTTAATTTCTTTAAATTTTATTATTGAATTAATCAGAGGATAAAAAGGAGCATAGTTTCTAATTCGTATTTCAAGTCCATACCCAGATTATTGTCCGACATGAGCAAAGTGTTTCAACTAGACTAGTGGTAATAAAATATAATTAAGTTATTGAATGGACTATTAGATTCTTTGGTAAATAATAAGAGACTAGATAGGCATATTAATTGGCATAATGATCAAGAGTTTTTCGCTTTTTACCTTCTTCATTTTCTTTTATTTTTCAAATTAATTGTCTATTGCTTTTTCCCCCCCCTAAAATTCTCACAGAGGTGTACAATTAATTAAGTTTTGTTAAAAACCTATGAAAGTCTTTTATATGATTTATTGAACAAGAAGATTGATATCAATACAGTATTTTTAATCAGTTAAATTTTCTTTTAATTGATCTCAAGAGAATGAATTGTTTTTTCACCAAAACCTATTTTGAAAAAGAAAACATTCGTTTTGTTGATGGTGAATGGGTATACAAAGAAACTTCCTAGGATCGGACGCGTGTTTCGGACGTATAACTACCGTTCGGACATCCAAAACTCGCTAAACTTGTTCTTTAAAGGCCTCTTGGATGACCATTTGCATATTTCCTTCTCTCTCTCGGACTAAGGTTTCTCATGTTCCATTTTCTAAAAATCAAAATTCGTTCTTTTCAAGTAATGTTTTCTTAAAATTGCTTGCTAAATTGCCTTCTAAACATCCTTTATAGCAAATCTACTTTAGCATTTCCCTTCAAACATCAATTCTGTGAAAATTCCTAATTCTCTCCTAAAACCCTAATTCTTAAATTCTCCTCTTCTGAACTGATTCGTGGGAAATCAAGCACTTAGGAGACACTATCTGCACTACATTGTCAGCACCGCATCATCCTCTGCATTTTCTACATCATCAATGGTATGAGTTCGCAGTAGTTCATCCACTGCTAAGAGAAGAATCGGACGAGGTTCTGATACTGGGAGAACTACTGGAACAAGGGCTTCACAGCGACACAGCCATGATCATTAGCAGCAGGAACAGCAAAGGGAAGGACAAGAACAATCAGAGAACGTTTTGCATACCTTCATTGATGCTGAAACTAAAGAGAGATTTTTCATTGTCTGTGGGAAAAGTTTCATTACTCAACGGTCAATTTCTATTTCTGATTTCCATACCTATAAGTTTGATTGGATCATTGAAAAATTCACATTTCAAAAATGGAATCACCTCCTTACATTTTCACATATTGTTCATCCTCCAATGGTGCATCAATTTTATACAAATATTAGACAAGGAAGAACTCCTTTTGAAGTGATCTTTAGAGTTAATGGGATTGATATCACTCTTGATCCAAATATAGTGAATCAAATTTTTAACACTAATATCGAGATTGATTGCTCTAGCAAAATAGCAAATTTCTTTTCATATGAAAAGCAACCAACCTCTTATAATCACTTTAGAGAAGCAAAACTTTTATCCTACTTTCAAACAAATTTTCAAGTTTCAGCTGAAACTGATTTGAATGAATTAACTCCTTTGCAACAAATCCTTTGGGTTATGATTGAAAATCTTTTAGTTCCTACTTCTAGTCATCATACCATTGCAAACAAAATGGAACTTTATCTATTTTATTGCTTTATGGAAAATATCAGGGTAGACTTTAGATTTGTAATATGTCGGTTCATGAACAAAGTTAAATCTAACAGTCGTAGGAAAATTCCTTTTGGCAAATTCTTGACTTCAATTTTCAATCACTTTAACATTCCTCTAATTGGTGCACCAACAACTGAAAATTCTAATTATTTTTTCACCAAAGCCTATTTTGAAAAGAAAAACATTCGTTTTGTTGGTGGTGAATAGGTATACAAAGAAACTGCCTTGGAAACTCGCACCAAACAAGCCCATGATCCGACTTCCACTTCTCTTACACCTCTTACTCCTCGGTTTAAACGTCCTAGAATTGACTCTTCCACTCCACTTTCCTCTCAACTTACAACCTCTTCTGATCCTGTTCTTAGTCTGTGTTAAGTTCTTAATTGTGTGAATTATTTATGGATATTTCCCCTTAATTATGGCCTAAATATTGTGATAATTGCTAAATTCCACTTATATTTGGTTTTTGGCATTGATTTAGGTCATTGGAATCAAATTGGGAGTTAAAAGGTGCAATTGAATGGAAATTCTAGAAGACAATTCCAGATAAGGTACGGGCACACTGTGTTTGGATGGAAGAATGCCTTTTTGAAGAAGTGAACCATTTTCCTACGGAAGATAATTGCTGAATATTTGGAAACGAAGATTTCATTCACTTTTAGGAATTGGTCAAAGACCCTTTTATTTAGAAAAGTTTGTAATTGGTTTCCCTTTTTATTTTGTTATTTCTATTTAGCAAGTTAGACTCCAATTAGGACAAAAACTCTTGGAGTACTAATTAAAGTAGGAAAGCTTAGGATTTTTCGTTTAAGTAGCCAAGCCATCACTTGGAAGAGGGGGAGGGCTCCACGCAATTGGTTAACTACAAAACTTCTTCGTAGGTTTTCTTTTCTCGTTTTTTTGATTGGTATCACGAGAACGTCCGGACAAGAAAGGCATTTGGCTGCCAATCTATTCTTCTCATTGATTTTGAAGCTTTGGTATTTCGTTCCTTTGTTTTTCTCTTTTTTGGTTAATCGTGATTGAAAGTTTCTCAAACATCTTTTGGATGCAATTTTCCATGAGGAGCGGCTAAATTTCCCGTCTACTCAAAGGACAACTCGAAGGCGCGGTCCATATCATTTGTGAGATCTAATTGAATCTTTATTATTTCTTTTAATTTGGTTACTATTCTTACGTTTCCTGGATTAATTGTTTATGGTTATTTTGTTAATTGAATGTCAACGGTCGGATATTTAATTTAACCTAATAGCCTACTGTCAAATTAACTAAATTGAATCCGTAATTGTTCATTTAGTTAATAATTAGTGGCGACCACCATAATTGGTTTTATATTGGGGAAACGTAAGATCTATCTTAAATAAACCCTCTTAGCGTGTTCATTGGTTAGGGTTGGGTTTTTCTAGCTTTTAATGCAATTGGGTAATTAAATTCCTATGGTCGTACCTAGGGTTGTTATCTGGTTAGGGAAGCAGTCAATGGTCATACCTTGACTGTCGAAAAAGTAAGGAAAAGTTGGCTGTCAGAGCTTGTTGGTAGCTATAACTAACCTAGTGACAAATGAAAATATTTCTGCATCAATGATCATTTGATTGGACTGTGCCTGAGAAGTTGTTTCTTTGGGTAGAATTTTATTACTTGCTATTTCTATTGAAGTATTCTCTGGTTGTCCTCTGGGGATTTATTTAATTGGTATTTTCATTTTTATTTTCTAATTTTGTTTATTTTATTTCTAGTTCTATCCCATCCAAACCCCCCATTTTTCCTGTGACTTAGAAAGAAACAATTTCCTACCGTCCCCTGAGGAGACGACCCTACTTGCCACTACTACAGGTTAATATTTTCTCAGAGATAATTCTGGTATATCGGGTTTAGCATACTCCTTGGAATCAGGGTGAAACCAGTAACCCATTGCACATCCGGAGTCCCTGCTCTAGTACTCAGAATTATTCTGTAATTAATTGTGGTGGTAATTGGGATTTTTAATATTTATTATTGCACAAGTTCGGCACCTGTCAGTCTGCTCCTTGAATTCAAACAACGTAGCCTTCTTCTAGAGCAAGGACTTCAAATACTGATGGCTCTGGAGCAACAAGATGCTTTTCTAAAGTTGAAAGAGACACTCTTGCCTTCTCAATCTCAAGATGAACAAGCACAAGGGGGCCAAGAGCATGAGCAATTTCATGCACAAGAAACATCATCAAGATCATACTCCAGAAGTTGGCCCTTCAAGAATCACCACTCCTCTTACACAACAAGCTAGTGAATCAAATGAAAGCGCAGACAAGGAATTTTGTCTTGTCCGAAGGCGTCAAGGCTCATCTCATCCACAATTTTAGCTTCACCTAAGCATCCATTAGGACTATGTACTTACGCATCTCATAGGCCAACATCACTTTTGTATATGACTTACTTATTGGCTTCTTTTGCTGGTCTTGACGGCCTTAGCTATTTTGTTAGCCAAAAATGCTCATTGGCCTTGGTTGTTTTTTGATTGGCCTTGGCCTTGTTAACTTTGTTTGCTGAACTTCTATTTTGTTTTTTGAATCTATTTCATGTTTAATCTTGTGTTCAATATTGTGTTTAATATTGTGTTCAATATTGTGTTTAATCTATTTCATGTTAACAGTCTTCTTGTGTTTATGGAGTAAGGGGGAGTTTTATTGTTGAATCATGTGCAAATTTTTGATTGATGATAAAAGGGGGAGAAAAAGTGAGGCTAACAGTAAGGGGGAGTTCATGTAGTGAGGGGGAGCTTATATTAGTAAGGGGGAGTTTATGTTAACAGTAAGGAGGCTAAATAGTATAATTATGCTTTGAGCTCTTATGTACATGTTAAAAGAGTAAAATGGAAAGTTTGGGTAGAATAATTATGCTTTAACTATGCTTTATGCTTTTATTTCTACCAAAATTATCACTTGGTTTGTCATCATCAAAAAAGGGGAGATTGTTGATTTTTTGATGATTAACAAATCAAAATGATGATTTTCACTAATGATCTTTTGAGCATAATTTGAAGAAGATAGGTTTTCAATCAAGTGTGGAAGTTGGCAAAACTAAATATCAATATTAAGTGTCGGACGATGCTTTCGGATGTAGGACAGGGGTTCGCACGTTCGACAGATTGAAATGGAAAATTGAATTGCTACTGATTTTGTCGGACGATCTCTTTGGACGTCCGATAGTTTATGAAAATACTTTTGGACGATGCTCTCGGATGAAGAACTGAAGGTCGGACGTCCGACATATTGAGAAGAAATTTAAATTGACTACTGGTTCTGTCGAACGGTTGGTTTGGACGTCCGATAGTTGATGACACAAAATTTTGCCAGACTGTCGGATGATGGTTTCGGATGCAGAACAAGGCTTCGGACATCTGAAACCTCCAACGGCTAGTTTTTTTAGCATTTAATTCAAGACCGTTGGAAGAATTTTGGCGGTTATTTTAGTGCTCTATAAATACTACAAAGGCTGATAGAGTTAACAACTTTTGACAATCATTTCTTGCAAGCTTTCAAGAGCATATTGAGCAAGAATTTGCGTCTTTTCTTTGTACTTTTAGTGAGGGTGACTTAGTGATCATTCATTGCTTTTCAATTGTGAGTGAAGTCTCAAGTGTGTAGCTTAGTGAGGGTTTGCAAAGTTGCAGTAAAACCACTTGACTTGATCAAGGAGATATTGAGGCAAGCAAGGGGTGATCCTTCCTTGTACAACTTGGTGTAACTTCATCAAATTGAAGTAACATTACATTGAGGTATCTGGACTTCAAGGAGCTCAACTTGGTAGTCCATTTGATTTAAATCTTCTTATTTATTCTTTTACTTGCACTTTAATTGTGATCCTCTCCTTGGTATAATTGTCATATTCCTCATTCAAGTGTTAAATCACCTAGAAGATTTGATAAAATCAAATTGTGCTATTATTGCTATACATTTAGTTTAAAATTTTAATCAACCTAATTCACCCCTCTCTTAGGTTGCCTTTGGGACCTACAGTAACTAGTAGTATTATTTGTAAAATATTTTGTATAAAGTGAGACAATCTCAACTCTTAAGCATTATTTCTATATTGATATTATATCCTTGATATTAACAATGAAAAGTTACTCCCAACCTAGATCAATGTTGAGGATTGACTTTGTCTATCTCTGAAAATAAAGAGCTAAAAGATTTTACATTTTGATTTGTCTTTTCCTTTAATTCAAGATAGAGATTAGAATTGCTCAAGATTAGGAAGATCAAGCTGAAGATAAACATCTTAGAAACATAGGTTAAAAGTAAATTTCATCATTTTTCCTTCTTTACTAATCTCTAATGATTTGCTTACAAAAATAACTCCTTATATGACAGCCCCACTTCCCCTAAGGCGAACCAGAGAGGTAAGCGGACCGCCTGCCCAACTCTCGCCAGGACTCAAACATTCATTTATGAAACCATTGATAAAAGGTACCTAAAATGCTGACCAATTCCATAAAATACAGACCCCAACATCTCATCAAGGAGACATTGATAATAACTCAAAATACCATAAACCGTCAAAATCATCTAAATAGTTCAATCTTATACAAAAGAGGAAATCCTACAAAATTACTAAGAGGTAATCTTGCACAGGTACTAGGTTCCTCGATTCTCATGCCACCTCAGACACATTGGAAAACAAAACTTATGGGGTGAGCAAAGCCCAGTGAGGTCAAGAATGCATGCACAAGCAGGTTAAAGCGATAACAATTTTGAACAAATAACAGCAGTAGAAAACTTGGGAATCATACAAAATATTATAAAGTACTCACTATAAAAGGATACGGTGTCGTTCCATCTTTCTGCGATTTTTCCACGTCCAGCTTCAGTCTGGTCCCAAGCCGTATTTTCAATAGGCATGTTGACACTCCGTCAACCACTATCTCACCGACCGTAGAAATCACTTTACTCTCACCCGTCTACTTACACCCCCTGTACCGGGCCCGCTCGTCAAAATAGTATTAACATCAACATCAAACCAAGTCGGGATGGCGGCACCTCCGCTCCATAGGCGTGGTACATACTACCGGTAATTAACATAACATCAAACCAAGTCGGGATGGCGGCACCTCCCGCTCCATAGGCGTGGTACATACTACGCTTGGTAAATAAGTCGAGACTACGCTCAATCGACTTAACTAGAACCGTCCAAAGCGGGAGGAGAGCACCTCCACTCACTCGAGTGTGGTACATGCAACCGTTTGGTCTTATCAAGCCAAGAACAAGCACAAGTACAAGCACTTAATGACTTCAACTCAAGCAAATTCAAGCAAGGGTGGCGATAAAGTACTCACCAAGTCAAACAAACATGCTTTCAAATGAATTTCATCAAATCCGACATCAAGCATGAAACAACAAACGCACTTGAACACTCACCAACTGTTGGCATAAACCGGAACAATGTAGCGGTTAAACACGATCTTTACAGATCCGAAGCACACGAGGCGTGAAAGTGCAAGCAACTTACTTTTTTCGAATTCAAACTAAAGGTTTGGCAAAAGTCATTTTCAAATGTGAAATGGCGTGACAAACAAATACTCAATGAACTAAGCTCTCAAAAGCGCTTATAATCACTTAAAATAGCAAAAGGAGCACATACATGGGTTAGGCGAGGAAAAGGACGAGGACAAAATGAAAGCGGAAAACACACGAAGGTGGGAAAAATAGTTTTGACACCTTGTACACCATTTCCCATATCTCAGGCTACAAGTGTCGGATTTGGGCGTACGAGGTGCCGTTTCGAAGCTAAGAGAACAAGCTACAACTTTCATGAGACAACTTCGACCCAGATTCACTCCTTCTAGGTCAAAAACGCAGAAACAGTTTCAGGAATTTTTGCCATCAGAATGTCCGACAGGCTCACTTCAAACGGACATAACTCAGCGCTCACAAATCGAAATCAAGAAATTCTAGATGCGTTGGAAAGCTAGAACGAAGGGCTATAACTTTCGTGTCTTGGCCAAAAGCTAAATCACAGAGGATCAACACGGAAAATGAAGCCAAAGTTGCTGCCGGTAAAATTCTGTTTTCCTGTTCAACGCCCAAACAACCAGATTGCACCCAAGCAAATTCCATTGACTCAATTGCGATAACAACCATGAAATGCTGCCCCTTACACGCCACACACTGCCCCAAACACGCACACACACACACCACACACAACAATCCAAGAAACTAAACCAAGCGGTAAACCTTAGCACTGGTGGAATTCAAGAGCCCACACCAAGTGGAATCAAGAGCCCACACAACCATTTAAATCAACAAACCAACATTAATTCCTACCATTAGCACTTAAAACAAAACCCTAACCCTAACTCAAAATCATGGCTAGGCATAAATACATCAAAATCAACTAATCTAATCCATAGAATCATTCCATAAGCTGAAAATAAGCATGAACCAAGCCATGGAAATCACAAAACCCACAATTCATAATCTTCATTCAAATTCAAACTTGTAGAAAGTAGAAGAAACCTTTCTAGAGATGTTCTTGTGAAACCCCAAGTTTCCAAGTCCAAGCTTCACCTACTAGCTCCAAAACAAGATCAAATGGTTGAAAGGTTGCAAAATCTCCAAGCTTTTCTTCCTTTTTCCTCTTTTTTTTTCCTTCTTTTCTTCTCTTTTCTCACGGTTTTCCTCTTGTTTTTTTTTAGCTTGGCAACTACAAGCTCTTACATAGTCAAAGATAAGCTCATTTGGATATTTTTAGCTAGTCAAAACTTGGTCAAAAATAGCATGCCAATAAAACCACCAACTTAGATTATTTCCACTCTTACCCATAATTTCTTTTCCTATCAAATTAGTCCATAGGTACTCAATTTAACCTAGCCTATCAAAGCTTAATCACACTTGCTTAGGCCACTAATCACCCAATTACCCTAATAACTCTCGTACAAATTCACTGAAAATTCATGAAATAACAAACGTTTGATTTGTACATATAATTAGGGTTTCGAGAAAATATATTAGGGTTAGTACATTTAAGGTGTAGTGTGCAAACAAATTAGGGTTTTGTCGAAATTTAGGGTTTTCAAAACAAACCAGGGTTTAAATTTCAAATTAGGGTTTTTAGACTTGTAAAACAAAATAGCTAAAACAAAACATTTTGTGAAGTAACACAAACCATATAAACACTTTGGTAAACAATAATGATTAGAATTAACATTATGTTGTGTTAAAGTCGATGTTAAAATTTAAACAAAATATTAAATAAGTAGGTCAAATAAAATAAATTTTCGGGTCCTCACACCTTATGTTATTAGACAGGATTATGGTTCAAATTATTCAAATTATCTTACAAAATAATTATATATAAGAAAAAAATACATATGAAATTTCATAAAAATACATAATTGTATGTTATTTTCCTACTACCTTACACACATCTAACTATTATTCCTTAAAAAAAGATTTCAAAATTTTAGGAAAAGAAATGAAACTTATTTTATTTGACATCAATAATAACTTGTAGAATATATGAATTAAAATCGGTAATAATTTGTCAATAGATTATCTAACTACAAATTTCATGCTTCTCTCAATTTTTTTGGTTTCTATAAAAGCTTTATTTTTAATATTATCAATCAACATCAGTGCACAAGCTTAGTGCTTATTTTTTTTATAGATTTTAATTGCTTATATTGGCTTGTGTTCTTTTGTAAAAGCAACATATTGACTTTTCAAAGAATAGCAATGTTAGAATAGCAAAGAATATGTATCTAATTTCTTATGCAACGTTAGATTTGGAATGGAATTACAAAATTTCATTATGAAATATAAGATTTGGAATAAATAATGTGAATGTTAATTTCTCAAAAAAGGGAAATTAAATAAGGCAAAAAATAAATACTCTTTTCTTAAATAAAACTGCAAATAAATTTATGAAAGAAACCATAGTTGAATGTCAATAAAATAATATAGTCAATATTGATATAAAAAAGATTGGTTGTTTATATTACCTAGAGAAGGTAAATCAAACAATATTGCATTAATTGGGATTAAATGATAAAAGAATAACTCCAAAGCAATGGAAGAATACATGCAATTTAGAGAAAAAATTTAGAGTGTGAGTTCAAAAAATATAGAGAAAACAGAATCAAATCATATAAAAGTTAATGAACTAAAACACTGCTACACAACTTTCATCTTCTTCAAAATTATTAATATTTTGCATGTACATTTCTGATGATTTTCAAAGACTCTTTTAGGATCAAAAATCAAAAGATGCACAAATTCCTAAAAGTTATACTTTGAAAGTATGTAGAAAGGCTAAAGATATAATAATAAACAACATCAAATATATTTGTTCTAAATCTATAGAGGTATCTTGTTTTCTTCTTGTTAATTTATTAGATTTTGTGACTATTAAATTTCTTAGATCATTATGGGAGGAAATACATTTTTTAAAAATAAGAAATAAGTTCATAAAAAAATGACCAACGATGTGTAATGCACGTGTTTCTATACTAGTAAGGTAAAATACAGGTTTACAAACATAATTTTTTGAATACCATGATCAATTTTAAATTATGTTTTGAAAGTCTATCAAACGTTTCAGAAATGAAAAAACCATATATGAAAATACAATGCCTACTGCTTTCTAATGTTCCCACCAGCATTGTAAACTATAGATGAATTTGGCACCAAGTCTCCATTCTTGCTTGCATTTGGGTTCACCCTTTCGTGTCTCTTTCTTTGTATCAGTTGTCATTTTCCTTCCATCATCAAATTTTTCCCTTAGGTACATGTCTCTCTATCTTATTCTCTTTAATCTCCGGAAAAATTAGTTTCTTTATTTCTTGTAATCTAGGATTGTTTGCAAACTTATTAGTATTTTTTAGCTAAATGATGTCAATCAATGTGTATGTATGTTTTTCTTTTTTTTTTCTTTTTCTTTTGATGCTTTGTGTGACAGCCCCACCTCCCCCTAAGGCGAACCAAAGAGGTTAGCGGACCGCTTGCCCAACTCTCGTCAGGACTCCTTACATTCCACAATTTTTTTTACAGACACAAGTACTCAAAAGTCCATTCGAGATGACATAACCTTGAAGGTACTTCATAATAACATTTACATATCTCCAAAAGTAATTACATAAACTCATGGACCAAAAGGTTAGGCGTTTAGAATTCAACTTAAGTACATTCGCCTCTCCCAAAAGTAAAGAGGATTACAGATAGATATACCAGTTAAACAAACCTAAAATCCCAAAATGATCTAATGTTATTCTTGAGCCCTTTTTGCCTCGAATCCTGTTAAGGAAAACAAATACGTGGTATGAGCTTACGCCCAGTAAATATTCCAAGAAATCAAGCAAAACATGAGCAATTCCAAATTCAACATGTTAACATGTAATTTAAGAAACATAACACCAGGTATAACCATTACCAATTTAAGAATCAAGAAATAAGGTCCGGTATATAGTGAGCGATAACGATATCATTAATTCAAATAAACATTTACCCATTCAAGTAATTCAAATAATAAGTACTTAATACAATCTCAAAAGGATACGGAATTCATTAGGAGCCATATTCCACCTTATAACTTCCAATAAACAATCCCCTACATTTTCCACCTTATAACCTCCGAACTCCCACCTTATGACCTCCAAAACGATAAACAATCCCCGAAATTTACTTTCGCCTTATCACCTCCAAAACAATAAACAATCCCCAAAATTTAACATTCGATATTATACTCAAAGCCTTTCGGTGAAGAGTTTTGAGCTTTGCACTTAACATTCGTAAGTTATTACCCAAAACTGTCCAGCTGATCCGATCTCACGATGGTGGGTCCAGGATGAGCTTTTGGCTTATCGGACCTCACGATGGCGGATCAAGGACAGGGTTCCAGTAAAGAGTAAACTCAATTCAGCCGATGCGATAAAGTACACATCGGCCTACATTTATGTACATTTATCATTCAACTATGCATTGTGAGTAAGCAATTATATGAAATTAATCGAATTAACGAACCAAAGAAATCACGATAACATGACACTCAGTAGTATGTCAATCAAGGAGGCTTGTACAACAAATCATAGCATTTACTCAACTATCATGCATTGTCAAGGAAACATGCAGTGGAACACTTACCAAGTTAGAAAAATAACTTCAGGCCTTCGCTCCCAAATCTCCTTTATTTCCTCCTTTCAAGTCTAACGGCAAATGAAATGAAAACATTTAGGATTGACTACCCCAAATAAGAGAGACCAAATGCATACACTAGTTGTTTCTTTGTTTGATAACAATCACAATTTGGATGCACAAAATCATAAGAGGTCTAATCCAAAGCATGAGTGTAAACAAATGAGGAATCTTATAAACATAGTAAAATCATGAGTTAAGTAGGTTGGAACTCGGCAAAGGTGAATATGAGTCAAAAGGAATTAAAGAAGCCATTATAGAAAGGAAATGAAAATTGACAGGTTTGCCACCCTTCAGTATTTCAATCATAACTGTCGCTGTGGTTATCGGATTGGGGTAAATTTTATGGCATTTCGAAGCTAAGACCTAGCCCTACAACTTTCATGAAGAGGGAAAAAATCAAATCATGCTTAATCATAGTCGAAATGGAAAATCTCAGAGAAGCAAGAAAACTGTCGGAATGGCTACAGGTTGGTCGAACAGTCTCGGGAAAACAGCCATAACTCGACGTAGAAATATCAAAATCAAGCTCCGTCAGTGGCGTTTGAAACTAGGTTCATAGAGCTTTCTAATGGTATAAGGCTCAGTCTCTAATTCATTTTCTACAGTCAACAGAAACCTCGGGAAGTTTGCTGTTTTTCATCCCTGATTTCCTGAGAAAATTTCATCTTTGGTGCAACTTCATCTATTAACTCTTTAAAGTTAATCCATCACTTAACATGGTGTTTAACATGCTAAAACAGCAATTAATTCCATCATCAAAGCATCACAAGTCATTAAGCATTTCATCAAACACATGGTAACTAAAAATGAAAACCTAAGTTCTAGTTTTCAAACTCAAGATTTCCTTCCATAATCTTTCCTTCTAATCAACCCCAAACACCTTAAACTTAACTATCATGCATCCTTTTTGAATTTAAACATAACTAAAGAAAAGTTAGGTGTCTAATTACCTTGAGAGTTGAGAGAGAAAACTACCCAAAAAGCTTCAATTCTTCCAACCAAGTTTGATGATCAAGCAACAATCTAAGCTAGGGTTTCACTTGAACATGTTTTTCCTCACCTAAAATTGCTAGAATCAAGCTTAGGGTTTAGTGTTTTCTTACTTAAGGAGTTCGGCCAAGAGGACAGAGAAGGGAGGGAGTTTTTGGTTCAAAATTTTGAAAATAAGAGGTTAAATAGAAAGGCTTAAGTCAAGACTTGTTGGATGGTTGACAAGTGGAAATGTCTTGGCCATGAATTGGGTTAAAATTCTAGACAATTAGCTTCTAATCCTTCAATTAGAATGTAATCTACTTAATGCCACATAAATTTTATGCATTTAGCTACATAAAACATGTAAAATGCAATTCCAAATTTATGTCATGCTATGCATACAAAATAAAGTACTTAAAATAAAATAATGCACTTAATGCTTTCATGGTGCAATCAAGCCATTTTTTTTATTTTCTTTATTTTTTTTTGGGTTCTCACACTTTGATTGTAGGGCAATCGTATTACCGATGATTATCTTAGTTAATGGGTTTCTTGTGAATGAGAACTTTTGAAGTTTGCATCTATAGACCGATACTAACTTGTTTCAAATTGGGATTTCTGTATCTTGCATGAAATCAAGTAAAATGTTTTGATCTTTTTGTATGATTGTTCCGATTTTACATATGATTGTTCAAATTTTAAAGACCTCTATGGAATGAAGATTCATATATTTCTCGTATTGAATGATGATTCGGCTAAAGTCTTTGCCCATCGGATGCTTGTTTCATGTTGTAACACAATATCTTGACCTAATTATTTGTTGCCTGTTAAATGTTGATGTTGATGGATTTTTGCCTTAGACATTCTTGTAGAGTACTGATGAAGAGGAAGGGAAACTCAGAAGTAGTTGGAAACCAAATGTGGAAAGAGGAGCAGACGAGGAGGTTGTGATAAAGGGTACTTCTATACTGGATTTACTCAATTTTATCTTTACAGATGTTGCGTTGTGACTCCCACTTAAGGCGATCATCATGTGCATGATGTGCACGTGTGTTTGTAAACTTGGTGCCACGTCATATTGGATCCTCAGTTTGCTAAGATGCATTTTGCTAGTGCACAGCCTTGTCCTCTGGTTAGAACAAAAGAGCAAAAGTTCCAAATTGTCAATTCATGCAATGGGATTCTTTGCTTGTCAGATCCCACTCATAACAATCCTCTTGTCAAATGTAACCCAGTAACAGGCGAGTATTTATACATTCCAACGATAGATGAAGTTGACAAGAGCTTGAATGGCATAGTATCTTGTGGATTTGGCTTCAGTGAGGAGACTAATAAATATAAAGTTCTTAGAATGTTTGATCAACGACTCCAGGAGCTTTTTAATTGCCTAATTACCGGCAAAAAAGTCTTAGGTAAACGAGTGGTTTTTAGATACACACAGTTGGCTCAGAATATTGGAGACACATTGGTCATTAGTGGCAGAGCTAGGATTTCTTTTTTTTTTTTTTTTTTTTTGGGGGGGGGGGGTGGGGCAACTAAAATCAAATATATCATACAAAAAATTCTTTTAGTATAATTTATCTTATATATGTTACTATTATATGAAATATTCTTTTATAAATTTTATTATAAATGGCATTTCATATATAAAAGCATAGACAATATGCATAAAAATGGTTTAAATATGAGAATATTAAAAACAAAGATTAAAGTTAGTACCTTAAAATTGTACGCGACATTCTTATATGCCATAGCATAGAAAATATTACTAGCAAACAAAGAAGCATGAAATTTCAACCTTTATAAGCAATGTTCAATAAGAGCTTTATATTTTCTTTTAATTAAAAATTTTGAAAAAAAATTCCTAAAGTAAAATTGATGTTGCTAGAGAAATCAAACAATTATTTTGAAAATTATATCATCTACAAACATATATATTAGTGTGGTTTAGTAATTTTCACTTACGACTCCCTATTGATAAATACACATCAAGATTCACAATAATTAATAAAAATATAAACAAAAATTTCCAAATTTAAGATAAAAAAAAGCTCAGAACTTACATAAAATTAATGGCATACTAGATAAAATGGCATGACATTACTCTTTACATTAAACTTCCAAATAAGTATTCTTTTTGTTTTGGAATTTGTAGATGGTGTGAACTTTTAGGAAGTTAAAAAAAAAAAATCTTATTGGAAGAATAGAGATGATGAAGGAGATGATGACCAGTTACGAATGGAAAGAAATGAATGAAGAGCAGGCCTTTTCTCTAAATTCCAACCTTTACTCCTTTAACTTTGTTTTCTTTAAGGAACTTTTGCTTTTGTTTTTATCATTTTAACTTTTAAAGTTTTAGACGAACCACACTTTTATAAACATTCTAAAGAGTTAAAAGGTAAACTTTTTTCTTAATACTGTAAGTAAAATATTGGTGAGGGGGCTTACTTTAATTCTGAGGGGAGTTAGAATAGATAAATATATGGGGGTATATGGGTTTTAAAATCTTTAGGAGGGGGAGCCATGGCCCCCTAGGTCTCTTAATGGCTCCGCCACTATTAGTCATCCTCCATCTTATGGCAGTGAATTGAAATTTCCTACCTGTGTGAATGGATCTCTTCATTGGATTTGTATAGGTGATAGGAAATTTGATTTCATATACTCTCTTGATCTCGGCAAAGAGCAATTTAAAGCAAGTCACTCGCTTCCATTGGAGCATGACATGAAGGAGTGGGATAATCTGCATAATATAAATATAGTAATTTTAAAAAGTAGCTTGTGTTTGACTGTTGGCTCAGTGTACAATGAGATCAACATATGAGTTATGGAGAAGTATGGAGAAGCTGAGAGATTGGACAAAATTCATTTCAATTAACTCTTTATTTGTTAAGGATAGGTGGCCTGTCGGTGTCTACAATCCAATAAATTTCTTAAAAGTAGTGGGCAGTTGATGTTTTAGTATCCTAAAAGCCAATTTGTGTACTCCCTCCGTTCCTATATAAAAGTCTTGAATAACAGAATATCTACATTAAGGAAGTTAGTTAATTTCTAAAATTTAATAAATTCTATCTGAATTGATAAAATATCCTTCATATTAGCTAATTTCTAAAATTTAGTAAAAATTCTACCTGAATTGATAAAATTATCCTTCATGTTTCTAACTACATTCATGTTTAATGTTGCAAACATCACATTAATTTTTTATAGTTCCAATTCAAGAAAGTTGATATCATAAACAAGGGTAAATTTGGAAAAAGGTTCATAAATGCTTTCTTGATATGCTAAAAGGACAGATAAAAAGAAACATAAGTTGAGACATTTATATAGGAATGGAGGGAGTATTATTAACCTCAATTTGGTCACTGCAAGTACTTCAGAATTTAAGTCAACAAAATGAAATCTAAAGCAGTTGCTCATACTTCAAGCCTCATCTTGCTCAAGGATGTTGTCTGGTGACAGTTCCGAGATACTGAATGTCAATTCAAGGTGACGGTTTACTGTGTTTGATGCTCTCTTAATTAAACTATTGCTTTTGATATGTTATTCTTTGTCTCTGCTTTAGGGAACTAGTTGATGTATTGGGTTTCAATCTTGTTCAATTAAGCTGAGGATGCATTTTCTTTTGCAAGGGATAAACTAAACAATTACACCTAATATTGTAGATCTTTTGGGAAAAATCTGATTTTCAAAGGTCAAGTTTGTGCAACCAGTTAAGAGCACATGTAAATTCCTACACTATTTTGCATGACAACGTCACAATTACTACTAAAATTTCGCTGCTTCAAATGATCAGTACTCACAAATGGTTTTTAAAATCGGATTCTACCTTGGATCGATTTTTTACTTTGTAGGATCGGATCGTGGGATCGATCGATCCTACAAAAATCGTAAAAAATAATCTTACTAGTAATTTTGATTTTTGCAATTCACATATACAGCAATAAATAATGCAACTTATGTATAATCAATATAATAGTATTATTAATTGAGGTTAAAATCGTATTATCTAAAATATTTGGGATAATCTAAAAATTAAATAAAAATTTTGGAACAACATTTGACATATTGTAAATGAATCTGATTAAATTAAAAATATTGTTCTTTCTCAATTTTGAGTCCAAATGTAATTACTGGACAAGGCAGCTGAAAAAATTGACTTTGTATATATGCGTTTGTATCATTTAAGTATTTATTAATGAGACAATTAAATACCAATTTTTAAAGATTCACCAATTTTTATAGGTAAGGAATTAGCATAACATAATTATGTGGTTTTAAAGTTTTTTGAATCTAATTTTTAATGCAACAAATAGCAGAATTTTCTATACAAAATTATGATCAAATTATTAAAATTTTTATCATAATATCTTTAAATGGTAGGATCGTATCAAAATCGGATTGAAATTGAAAGCCATAATTCGGATCATCGGATCGCACGATCCGCATCGCAAGATCCCATGATCCGGATCGCGATCCTGACAACTAAGCTCACAATTGTTACTGAGATTCTCTATACCTGCAAATCTATAACATCCTGTTGGGCTCAATTGGTCCAGCCCATTTGGTGGGCCAAATCTCAAACCAAAGCCCATAAAACTATTTGTTAACCTAGTCAAGTATTTGATTAGAAGATTGATCATCCAAGTTAGATGACTTCAGAATTGCAGCCGCCACTTTGGGCTTGAGAGATCAATTGCATCAGCCATCTTTTTTGATTAGTGTAACAAAGACAGAGAAATAGAGTTGGGAAAAAGAGCTAAAGTGAGAAAGGAAGTTTGCAATTTTTTGGTCTTGATCGGATGATGATTTGAAACTCGGTTGAAATAAAATTTTGTTTAAGCAATCCTCTCATTAAACTCTTCTGGTGTTGATTTTGAATTTTCTTCATGTGGCAACATGCTTCTAAATCCACTTCTTTGACAGTTAATCTTTGGGAGATGAAATTGCAATGAATTTACTTGGTTGATGTTGGTGATGTTATTGTTATTCGGATGCTTCAGATAGACCTATATATCCCTCCCGATATAAGGTAAAAGAAAGGCGTGCTCCTACCTTTCCTCTTTGGAATCAATCAACAAAAGTTTCACCTGCACATTGGATCGTAGGCAGCAGTGGCCTACCAGCAGTTGGGCAGAAGTTAGAGACTCGAGGGGTTGTTTGCCTATGTCTGGCTTATTGCTCTTATGGTAACCAGTAGTTGGGCGGCAGTTAGAGACTCAGGAGGTTGTTTGCCTGTGACTGGCTTATTGCTTTTATGGTATTTTAGTCTAAAGAAGCCTTCACAGCGGCTTCAATGTGACTCCTATGACTACTCGATTAGCATAAACTAAATAATGGAGATTTTTGACTGGATTAGGTCCCGCGATTTTTCCCAATTTGGATTTTACACGCAAAAATCTTGATGTTCTGTGTCTTTTACTTTTCTATATTTTATTATTATTATTATTGATATCATTGTTTGGTGATTTTTTATTTAATTTTGTTATAATTGATATTTGAGGAAAGAGTAATTTGTCTTGCGATAACTTTCATGTTTTGTGCCTGTACCAGTTACCCCTTTCCGGCATATGCTTGCTCCTCCTTGAATGTTCACGCTTTTGGTATGGTATAGTTTGTGATACTAATAAAGTCAGTGCCAAGCACCTTGTGCAGAAGCTCTATTAAGTTAAAACTTGATCCTTTAAACTCAAAAATTCCATGAAAATGCATATTTTTTTCAAGTTAGTGATCAATAGCAACCATTTGGTTCTCTTTAGAAGGCTTTTAAAACACCAAAATTCAGTACAACTTCTGAAAATTGGCCAACGAGTTTCCTTTTCTGCTAGTTGGATTTGTTGTTGTTTGAAATCTCGAATTTCCACATAAATGCTTTCCAATTCGATGCTGCAGTTGATAGTTTTTAAAGCCAAATATGTACATGACCTAAGAGCAGAAAATGTTTATTTTGTTTCCATACATCTTGGATTTCGTGGCATTGGTAGCCTCAATTACATAAGTTAGGTCTGATTTTGTTGCACAAGAAAATTGAGATAATGGAAATTCGAAAAAAACACCTATTTAGATTTTGGACTTTAGCTTGTACCTTTTGCTTTCTTTTC
The DNA here is from genome assembly GCA_013103745.1 of Gardenia jasminoides. Lineage (NCBI taxonomy): Eukaryota > Viridiplantae > Streptophyta > Magnoliopsida > Gentianales > Rubiaceae > Gardenia > Gardenia jasminoides. The sequence continues at coordinate 47,004,655 of CM023095.1, read as the reverse complement.
ATAAAGTAAAATAGAACCTTGCAGGTACCCTTAGTTTCACCCAACAACGAGACAAATAGAATTGGCGGAATTCGTTGTGGTAGCTTTATTTATTTTTTTCCATATTTTTGACATGCACAATAGATTTTGTAAAACCAGCAAAATCACAAACATTGATTAGGTTAGTGTCAAGGATAGAGATAGAAAAGAATTACTGAAACCAACTTAATATAGAATTATTTCTACTAAATAATTCTATAGCCATCAACTTGAAGTTTTTTTCCTTAAAAATGTTAAATTTAAGTTTTTTTTTTTATAAACAAGATGCTTTCAATTAGTTGCAAAAAACTCCACAAACGGCAGTGGAAAAAAAACTCCAAAATTTCGTGTGTGTGTGTGTGTGTGTATACACATAAATATATATAATTCGAAGGCTTGTGCATATTTTGAACAGATAATCTAATATATACCAGTTCCAAAGCCCCAAGATAAAGTTCAAAATGACAACATGAGACCAATATTTTATAAATTATAAATGAGAAAAACTCATATTTAATAGGAAAAGAAAAAGAAAACTCTAGCAAGGAAAATCAAAGAAGGTTGAAAACTCTTAGTATAAAATTTTATTTTAGGAGAAATGAAACTCAAAATAAAACTCCTAAAATAAATAAAATTTTGTTTTAGGAGAAAACCTCCTGTTAAGAAAAAGAATGTAGAACTAGTATCATCATATTTGGAAATGATTTACGATAATATTATTAATTTCTAAAAGAAAACAAAATTACACCATAAAAATTAATTGAGTATGTCTTTGTTAAGGATTAAAAATTTTATAGTTCGTTGGAACTATGCTGGTGTTATCATCTACCTTTATAACAATTGAAGAACTAATGTGCAGATCAAGATGAAACAATGATAAGGTTGCGCCAATGTGTAGCTTTCTTTTTATTGGATATAAAACTTCTTTTTGATTTTTGATGGTAAAATAATAAAGTAATTTACAAGGTTGCATTGAAAAGAAAGTCCAAAAAATGTTTGATTTGTGATTTCAAGTTAATGCTCAAGGAAATGTTAACCACATAGGGTTGCTTTCATTCTCTTTCCATATAGATTAATTTTTTTAAAAACAATAGGCTAAGAAAAATTCAAGCATAGAAAGGTTTTAGTACCTAAAGAGAATTGCATTATAAGATAATACAATTACGTGCAAAGCGCGTCAACACTTTTAAACTGTTTTGACTGGTTTTACTAGTTTAATGATTCTACCTATTTTAACTTTTTTAAATATTCTCGAGATTTAGTTATTTTTTAATTTGTTTTGTCGTTTAATCATAATGTAACTTAATTAGGATTTTCCTTATTGTATTATGTCCCCAATCACGATATGTATGTATTACACCTTGTCCTCATATAGTAAAAACAATCTGGTTCACCTTCAAGTACAGGATAAGTCCCAACTTCCATTGGCTCCCTTGGTCTCAAGTTAATTTGCCATAGAGCATCTAAAAATACCAATATGAGCAGACAGTTGAAAGTTTAAGCATAATTCACCAACCAACTACAAACTACTTCTAGCTTGTAAATTCATCACCTCTTTAACAAATTTCGATTGTAGCTTCCTCTGATAAGTGTCTTTGAACTTGAAAAAGAGGTTCCCAACAGAAACAAGTGTGAGAAAGCATATTGCAGCAAGATCCAATCTTTGAATTTATATTGTCCCCAGTCATCTATTTCTGCTCATATAACAAACTTGCTAATTGCTATACTCGACAGGTCGACATTTTCAGATTCCAAATTTCTAAATAATGTGCTAGACAAGACAGATTCATCAACTACTATCAGTTTATCCAACTCTGTTGATTTTTGTCCCCGAAAAAAAGAGGTAAAAAATAACTACTTACTTTACCAAGATGACCTGCCAAAGAGAAACTCGAAACATATAACCCAAAATAAACACAGCTATGCAATAAACTAATATATATCGGTTTCAATACTAAGATGACAAGTTTAAAAACGGCGGACCCATCTCAATTTCCTGCTTTTACTTGTTGAACGCAACACAAATTTTTAAAAACATGGAGAAAAGAAAATTTTCAAAAAAAAAAGGGAAAAACAGAGAGAACTTGAAAAGAAATGTTAGAACTGGTTCCAGGAAATTGATGAAAAAGTTATTGACAATTGCAAAAGACAAATAACAAAGCAAAATTAAATAAAATAGAGACACAGGATTTACGTGATTCGGTCAAATTGATCTACGTCCATGGGCGGAGGAGGAGCAAAATTTCACTATGAAGAAGAGAGTATAAAAGTTTTAGGAAAGTGTTTCTAAACCCAAAAGCACCTAATACTAAAACGCAAGAGAGACCAAAATAATTTTACTATAAAAGAAGCTTAATGACCCAAAAAAGGCCTAAATAGCCCACTAAGAATTCTCTTGATTTGGTGCACAAAATCTCACCATAAGCCCATTATATTTATAGGCAACATAGGGAAAGACTCTCCAACAAGATAACTGATATAGGACAAAGCCACACATAACAAATCTCCACTTTGGTGTGTTTCCAACATCGACAAATAGTAAACTTATTCCATCTTTTCCACAGAAGCCCCAATGGGCTTAATCACAAACAATGAATACCAACCAAGTCCAAGCATCGCTTGAACTTGTAAACTGGAAGATGTTTCATAAACATGTCAGCAAGATTCTCCTTAATATTTATTTTCTGAACAAGGACTTTCCCTTCAACAATAGTATCTCGAATGAAGTAGTACTTCACATCAATGTGTTTTGTCCTCTCATAATACATCTGATTTAGTTAAGTGTATATCACTTTGATTATTACAGTGAATAACAGTAACGCCTTGATGTAGACTAAGATCGCCAAACAAACTTTTTAATCATAAGGTTTCTTTGATTGCCTCGGTCACAACCATATATTCTGCTTTCATAGTAGATAAAACTACAACAATTTGTAAAGTAGTTTTCTAATAGATTGCACAACTACCAATGCACAATATATAGCCTAAAAGTGATTTTCTTTTGTCAAGATCCCCGACGTAATCTGAACCTACGAAACCAACCAAAGTGTTATTATTTCTTCCAAAGTCCAAACAAGCCTTTGAAGTCCCACGCAGGTATCTGAGAATTCATTATTTCTTCCAAACTCCAAACAAGTCTTTGAAGTCCCACACAGGTCTCTGAGAATCCACTTCACAGACTGCCAATGTATTTTATCTGGACAAGACATATATCTACTAACAACACTAACTGCTTGTGAAATATCTGGATAACTACAAACCATTGCTTACATAACACTGCTGACTGCACTGGAGTAAGGAAGGCGTGCCATATATTCTTTCTCTTCATCTGATTGTGGTGACTGAGCAGCAGATAACCGAAAATAAGTAACAACTGGTTTAGTGTCTTTCATGCCAAATCGCTCCAAGACTTTCTCAAGATAATTTTTTTGGGTCAAGAATAATTTTTCTGCTTCTCGGTCTCATCTGATATCAATGCCAAGAATCTTCTTAGTTGCTCCAAATCTTTCATATCAAATTCACTGCTTAGTTGCACAAATACATAATTACAAATCACTCACCAATACAAATCTCACATCAACAACAGGATTCGAATACACGATCTTTTGTAAAGAAATAGCCCATTCTTGCCAATTGAGCCAATTTATGTTATTATCTAGTATCTGATCTGATGGACTGAAAAAGCATCACTATGTGTCGATTGAGCTTTGATTAAATGGCTTATTTGCATAAACTCTTGCATTTGTTGACTATTGAAGGAGCTAGTTTTGACTGAGCTAACTGGAAAGTGCTAGCAATTATGAATCGAGCAAACCATACCAACTGGGAGTAGTTGATTCTTCGGAGCTACGTTAACAAGGTTAACAATTGTGGATATTCAGGGTCAAGGAGGTTAAGGGGCAACTTTATTTCTGATATATGACTAAGACTGCTTAGTGTAACCACAGTTTGAACTACGTACGAGAACTATTCCATGTGTTCAATTTGAGCTATTTTCTTCTTCGTATAATAACAGCAGTAGGTTTGGATGTTTCAATTCAAATAACACGCCATAAATATGTTACAAAAAATTTATCTCTTTCAACCAATGTAATTATAGTTTGTGAAGCGTCGACACTTGTGACGGCAGAATGTTGTACGTCCATGTCGTTTTGCAGCAATTTATTGCAATAGAACAAGAAAATCTTTTAATAAAACCCTACTTTAGTAACTACGACTAAGAATTAGGCTAACCTCCCTTGAGGTTTACCTAACTACATACACATCTCTCTCGGTTTGAGATCATTTTATACCATCTTTACTATCAGAAATAGCAGTTAAAAGTATTTCTTGACCAATTATATCCTTTTGAAATACTATACACATTTTTTTTTGCTGTTTATTTTCTCCAAAGGCCAACAACTATAAAAATTAAAAAAAAAACCTATACATTTTAGTACAAATAGCAATTTATATGCTCCATGAAATTTTCTCGCTACAGAAAGTAACTCCTAATATACTAGGAAAATGGACAAGCACTTGAATTGCTTCTAATTAGTAAAAGTTTCTTTTCTGAAACTATGCACGAAACTTACCTGCTAGTGGTTAAGAAAAAAAAGTTGTTTTATACATAGAGTAGATCTATCCCCTTTTTCCTTATGTTAATGGCATAACTATGTAAAGACAGGTGAACCAGTCCGGACTGATTATTCTTTGATATATTAGAGCTGTACACTAAAAGTTGATTTTAAATATTTACTAATTAAAAATGATTTACCAAAAAATTACTAATTAAAAAATGATTACAAAAAAATTACTAATTAAAAAATAAATTAACAGAGGAGAAATGCTCCATAATGGAAACTGGAATGTATATTTGACATAAAACACGTGCCTTATTCGTGCATTTGTAGTGGCAGAAATGATTTATAGTGCTTGACTCCACCTATCATTATGAAATGTTTTTGATCTACCGATTGAATGGTCCATCGCATACTGATCCAATGGTGGCATCACCTATTAAATAGTCCTATCAAGTCGAGTGATTTACTAAAATGTTTTGATCTTGTAATAGAATGCTTAGGTGCCTCATTGGTCGTACTGATTAACTGTTTTGGTGAAAGAATTTAACTGTCAATTGGATGGCATGATTAATTGTTTGCAATGTGATTTGTTTGACATGCTTTTGTTTAGATATTCCATTGTGATTGTGGCAAGTTATTGCAAAGGGACTGCTCATTTTTATTTTTCAAGATATATAGCATGAAAGATAGAATTAACTAGACAGCCTAAAAGGTGATCGAATTAATCTCTTCTTACCTTAGGAATTTTTTAATTGATTGCAGCGAAATTCTGATACTGTATTTGACGTGCAAAATGCATTTCCCTCAAAAAAAAAAAAAAAAAAAAGTGCTATAGTGCGAGTATCACTCCAATATTATTTTAAGATCCGGTGTCCCATCCTTTACCTCCACGTGTTACTAGGGCTGCTGGATATGGGACTATCTCTCAATGTGCACCAGTACCTCCTCAACAACATTGACAATTATTATTCTCTAGTCGAGCGTCTCATCCTTTTCCTGCACCCATTACTGGGGCTCCTGGATGTGGGACTAACTCCCAAATTGCAGCAGCACCTCCTCAGCAACATGACAATTATTACTCTCTAGTCGAGATGTCGTCTCAGTCAATCCACTTATTTCAGTAGAGCTGACAGTAAAATCATATTCCAACAATTTGTTAGTGTACTATATTCACTAATCAGTCAATAAATATTATTCTAATTAAACATTCGATAATAAAGTGGTTCTTTAATCAATAGTAAAGAATATTATGCTTAAATAATTTTTTTCAAAAAACAAAAGTTTGGGTGAAACTATTTAAATAACAAACGTCTGGGTGAAACTATTTAAATTAAACTTAATGCACTTTTTAATAGCTAATTAACTTGAAAATATTTACTGTAGATCATTTATTTGGTACTGATATAGCAAGTTAGTTTAGACAAACTTCTTGATAAATTAATTTATCTAAACTATTGTCTCTACTTAGCATGTAAAAGTGAATTAAATTTAAAGAGATTCTATTAGGTAACAACATCAAATTTACTCAAAAATAATTCCAAGAACTTAAAAATGACACTTGGATTTGCTCATTAGAAGGATTCTTAAGCACATGAAATGGTGAATTGTAGAAAAGCAAAAAGAGGGATTTTGCATTTTTAGTATTCGTGAATCATTAGTTTGGACGACAAGATGCCTGCCATTTGTAACATGCATGTTGCTCCAATTGATCCAATATAATGGCGAGTTTAAATGTTTGTTGCCCGCTCCCTACTCCTTACTGCTAGCGATGCAATTGAATGGTAGCTAAATTGCGGCCTGCTTGTTCCCATCAAGTTTTGAAGTTTGATGAAATTGGCCAGTTCAATCGGTTGAACTGCGAATCTGCCGTGACTTCGGTCCATTCTAAATTTAATCCAGGAAGTCATGTGAATCAGTCAAACTCGGTCAAAGCCTGTAAAAAACTGGCCTTTCAATCAAATTTTCACCAAATATTTTTCTTTTTATTTATTATTTTTATCCATTTAATTTAATTTAAAAATAATTAAAATAATAAAATTATTGAATCAAAGTTAAACCAATTGAATCACAAATCGAAAAGTCATCTGATTCACTTGCTGATTTGGGTTTCAAGATATTGGTTCCATTTATCCAATTCAATGCTTTATTGAAATATTAAAATCTTGATGACATGAAAGAAAGGAGAAAAGGTGGCAAAAGTTTACGGATGTAGATGATGCAGAAGCACTCCCCCTTTATCACCCAACCCATCCTTCCCCCCACACATTTTAGTTTTAACCCTCAAAATTGTTACCCATTCCTCTATTATAATATAAGCTTCAATTTTAGGCAATTTATGTGTTAAGCTTTCTTGATAGTTGTGTTTTGCACCAGTAATTAATGGTGCAATTGAAAGTTGAATGAAAACACAACAAAATAATTTCTCTTTGCACCCTTAAATATTGAATCAATTCTCATCTTGCACCTTAAATTTTAAATTTGAGATATGTTGCATTCTAAATTGGTTCACATACCTAGCTTAGGTCCAATGGCTGATTTTATTAGGAAAAAAAGAGAAATAAAAAGAAAAACATAAATACACAATATCAAATAGTGATTACGTACAATTTTATGATTGCACCAATTCTAACATTTAGATTTAAATGTGTTGTCCATGTAATTTAAAATATTTTATTACTAAAAGAAAACTTTTGAAACCTTTATTAATTGCCAATTCGGCTTCCAATAAACAAAATCGAGATTCATTACTTAGCACAAACGCTTGCATGTGTTTTTGAAGAAATCGATCAAACCTTCTTTACTCTAATCTAAGGGTCCTTTTGGATGTTGAATTTTTGGGTATTTGTATAAAATTTTATAGTAATTTATAGTAAAATATGCAGAAAATTTTGTGGAGAAATTGAGGGTACGTTTGGATTGCTATTTTTTGCCCCTGTTTTTGATAAACTGTTTTTCACATCTCAAATGTTACAGTAATACACAACTAAAAACAACCCAATGTTTTGTTGATTTTTTTCTTTCTATTCCTTTTTTCTTTTCCATTTCTTTTTTCTTTTTCTTCTTTTCCCTCTTCTTCCTCCCACCCCAACCCACCATTTTTTTCTTTCTCTCTTTCTCTCCTCCTCTCCCACTCCATTCCTCCTCAGTTGCCACCCTTCCTCTCCCCTCTCCTCTACTCTCCCTCCCAACCCCCACCTAACTAGATCTGGTGGGGGGAGGGCAAGGTGGAGAGTGGTGGTGCAGTGGTGGAGGGAGAGGAGAGGGATGGAGGTGGTGGGGTGGGGAGGGAGGAAGGGGGAGGAGGGGAGAGAAGGAGAAAGAAAGAAAAAGAAAAAGTGGAACCGTCATAGGTGGGAGAAAAGAAGAAAAAGGAAAAAGAAAAAAGAAATGGAAAAGGAAATGGAAAAAGAAAAGAAAAAGAAAAAAAATTATCCAAAGACAGTTACAATACCATTTTTTCACATCTACAATGCTACAGTGCTATTTTTCACAAACAGCCCCAAAAACAAGGAATCCAAACGGACCCTGAGTTTCTCTTCTTTTTCTTTCCTTTTTTCCTTTCTTTCCTCCCTTCTTCTTTCTCTCTCCCACCACTCCTGCTCCAACCGCTGCTGGTTACCACTGTCAGCCTACATCTTTACTAAACCGGTGCTCTCTCTCTCTCTCTCTCTCTATCTATCTCTTCCCTCACTCCTTTCCTTCCACTATTTCCTCCTCCTCCTCCACTCCTCTCTCTTTCCTCCCTTCTCCTCCTACACCACCACACTCCCCCCCTCCTTCATCCCACCCCCTCCCTCTCGTCCATGACCTCTGGTTGCATAGCCAGATTTGGTCACATAGTCAATTCTAACTACACAATCAGAGGTCATAGGGGAGAGGGAGGGACAGGGTTCGAGAGGGGATGGTAGGAGGAAGAGGAGGAGGAGGAGGAGGACGGGAGAGGAGGAGGGGGAGGTCGGGAATGGTGGAGGAAAAAGAGAGAGGAGGGGAGGAAGGGAGCGAAAGAGGGAGGAAAAAGGAAAGGGAGGCAACAATAACGACAATGGTGGTGGATTCAAGTAGAAGGGTGGTGGTAGATGACGGAGATGGGAATGTGTTTTTGAAGTTTTGAATGTATATTTTAAAAATTTTGAAATTTTTAGACAGCACTGTAGAAAAAGTTGAGGAAACATTTTGTCAATTACAAATTCACAAAAAGCTCTAGTTGCCAAACAAGCCTTACTCTATCACATATGTACACCATTAAATCCATAATATCTAAAATCACTGTTAGTAGTATCATCTTTACTAATTTATTGGCTATTGCATGAGGATGCTTGAAAACATCCTTGAGTTCTGCTGTTAGGACACGAATTTGCTACATAAAACAAAAAACCTTCAAGTTGTCGAAGTTTGGATCTTTCAAAACGATATCTAGAGCCAAAGCTAAATCAAGACACAATTCAAATAAAGCGTGACAAATAATTCTCCACCTCATTCCAAGTTCCACTCATTAGTCATCATCAGCTCCCTGGAAATAGATCATGTCAAAATAAAAACCAGTCTCCTGCTAGAGCCTATATAATTTAAGTAAATCAAATAGAAATATGAATATATGATTGTAAAACAAAGGCTTGCAAGTCTAATAGCCATAGGATTCAAAAGCTTAAAGCCCCAACGTTAATGCCTCTTCTCTTCTCTGAGCTATCAATTAGGGGGGAAAAAGCACACGTGACACAGATGGGCTCCAGATTCTCACATCAAACAGGCGCCTGGAATTCCCTCACCAAAAAATACAAAAAAAAATACAAAAAATACAAAAAAAAAAAAAAAATCAAGCGGCAGGTGCACAATTTCGTTTTGCCTTTTTTTGATTTTATTGCTAAATCTGATAAATATCTTGTCATCTTCCTACTGCACGGTTTGATTGTTTTAAATTCATGAGTTCTCTAGTTTTTGAAGTCCCAAGGATATACTTCAGTTTCTTCAGATGGACGTCCCAATTTCTCTTCGGCTGCAATTATATATATATATTCAAATAATGTTTGCTTTTGTAGGTGGTGTTAATGCATTAAATCAACATGACATTATAAGTCCTTCGATAGCGTGGCAGTCCATAATTTCAATTCCATTTGAAGCTTGAAATTTTAAGTTGCCATGGTATAGAAAGGACAAATCATAATGCAGAGATTAAAACAACTATAAAATCCAAAATTAGCATTTATAACACCAATGTAACAATCCAAAATCGAATTACACAGCTGCACATTATAAATACAAGAAATATGCACGTGCGCTGCAAGTGACTGGGAATTAAAACTGAGTTTTCTTTGAAAACATATATATAAAGATTTAGCAAATTAAGCAGTGGGTATGATCAAAATAAAGGTATGGATTATGTATGGATTTAAGTTTTTGGTGCAAATAAGTTTTTCAATTATAAATCTTCAATAAAAAAACTCTAAAAATATCCAAAAACACTTCAAATGCACTTCATAACAAATAGAAATTATCAAAAAATTAAAAAATTAAATAAAAATATTAAACCAAAAAATTACTATAAAAGTAAACCAAAAAGTAATAAATAAAAAATAAAAACCCACTATCTTTCTTTGGCACCCATCTGCCACTCTCTTCATTCACCACCCTCTTTTTTTTTTTTTTTTTTTCTAAAATGGAGTTTTTTTTTTAAATTTTATTTTATTAAAAAATCAAAATTAAAAATACAAGAATTTTGAAAGGGGCTAAACCTGACCTCAAGAGCTCTTGAAAAGCTCTAAAAGAAATCATCTTCATGACCTACATTTTAATCCCATATGAAGGCATGTAAACCCCTTCTTTTTCCCACCGCCTGGAAACTAATTATTCTTGACATTTTTTCCATGTGGAGTTAACTATTCACATAATAGACGAAGATTTTCACTAACATATTATCTCGAGACTAGTTGAAATTCCTAAATATTTCCAAAAGGTCTGGTTGGCAATCGAATTCCTCATACCATGTTGTAGACACCAAATTTTGACTATTTCTTTTGTTTTCCTATGTTTTTATCTGTTAATGTTTAGTTATTTATCTTTGAATTTTCTAACATATTTTTCTCATTTTTGTAGGTTTTCCAAAAAAAAAAAAAAAAAAAAAAAAAGTCAAAGTCATAAACGCTGTGCTGTGAATCCAGTCCTAACTCGACGAAAAAATAACGCTGCTGATTTTTCCGTAAGCTTGGATCATCCTTTTCCAAATTGTATTTTGATGCTTGAACAATAAGAAACCTATTTAGACATTCCCAACTCACCCCTAAACCCTAACAACCTGATCTAACGCTCAAGATTAGCTCACCTCATCCCAAGAACATCAAAACCCTTAGTTCTAGGTTTGGGTGGCTATAAATAGCCTAGATTAGGTTTAGCTAAAGGTGGAAATCTGAGAGAAAAGAGAGAGAGAGAGAAAAGGAAAAGCAGAGAAAAACGATCGAAAATCAAAGTAAAAGGAGAAAAGAGAGAAAAGAAAGAAAGAACTAGGGTTTCTTTTTTGTGAAGATTTTCTGAATTTTGGTGATTTCTTTTCGCTCTTCTCAAACTTCTCAATCGTAGTCTTCCTATACTCTATCTATCGCTTTTCCGGTCAATCTTGTCAAAATGTGACCTTTGGTGGAACCAAGGTCTTGACTATGTTTTGATGTTTTATGATAGTTGATGATGTTTGTTTGTTGTTATATGAGCATGTTACGTTTATATAGCCTTGGTAAGGCTAGTAGATTTGTTTTACGCTTAAAATTAGACGCTTGATGCTTCGTGATGATGTCACAGTGATTCCCGAGAAATTTCTGAAAAATGTTCTTCACGCTTTTGAAGATGTGAAGAAACGCGACCACTTATGCGCCGAGTCCGCTTCCGTCCCTCTTGAATGTTTGAAGATGTGAAGAAACGCGGACCTCTTTGCGCGGATTAGTTCGCTGTAACGATCCGCTTCTCTTGAATGTTTGAAGTTGTGAAGAAACGCTGGTCAGCGAGCCACCACGCTTCTTCCCTTCCCCTTTTGCCTATTTGATGATGCCGATGCTTAAGATTTGGCCTTCTTCGATTTTATCTTGTTTTGACATGATTCAATGCTGATATTTGATGCTTTAAATAGATCCCTTGCCTCTCGAGGATTTTGTTTTGTGATATTGTTCCAAAACTGGAAGCAATCTTCCGATATTTTGAAGATGGGAAGAAACGCTGCTGTTACGCTGAGTCCGCTTTCCAGCCCTTCCTCTGATCTTTGATTTTTTTGCCTGGTTACGCTGAGTCCGCTTCCACCGCTGCTTTCTCTCTCTTTAATTTTGCTAACGCTGGATCAGGTTGCTGTTCTACCCGCTTTCCGTCCGATAACCTCTCGCTTTTTTGTATTCTTGATATTTCATGCTCTTTTGTTCCGAATCTTACTCTACTTCCTATCATTATCTGCTTGTTTGCGTAATCTGTTTAGATACCCTTTCTTTGAATTTTGATTGGTTTTCCTTTAAATTGGTACCTTGATCCCTTTTGTTGACATTGAGTCTTAGATAATCATTTCCATCATCTAAGGATTCAATTAAGCCCTCATATCAAGGGATGGTAACTTCTTTCTCTTATTATGTGCTTATTATGTGTTTTGCATGATTTTGCATGTTTTAAATTAAGTTTTCCTTTACTTTCATTCATGTCTAGTCTTTATTTATGTTATTTAATTTTGAGTAAATCATTTGAGGCCTTAGATGCCAAGTTGTAATAGATAGGTTTAATTTTGGGCAAAAAGTGTATTTAGTCTAGAAAATGTAATAGTTAGGTTATTATTTCGAATTTTTCCCTTAGAATGTATTTAGATTCCCCCCAATGTAATAATTAGTTTTTATATGCTTATTTTGCATGCTTGCATGATTATGTGTTTATTTGCTTTCCTAGGGCCTTGCATCTAGATATTATGCCTATGTGCTATGTGTTTATGTGTTTTATATGTTTACTTGCTTTATTATCATGTCTACATAATTATTGTGTAAATATATTGACGTCACCACACTAGTCCAATGCTAGTTGTGGCCTTCCCCTTCGATTTCTCACTAATCCAACGTTAGTGAGAACCTCTTGACGAGGGCTAGTCCAATGCTAGACCCTTAAACGCCATTCATGCATTAGATACAAATTTCACACACTTTTCACTTTTAGAGTTTCTTTCCATTTTGCATGTCACTATTATCCCATCCCGTATGTGAAACATCTCATTTAGTTTTTCTTTTATTAGATTAGTGCATTTAAGGCATTACCCTTTGAATTAGGGAAAAGAGCGAGTATGGCTTCCTAGCCTTAGCACGCTTTTATTTCCTTCTATAAAAAGGGAGATTCAAAGTCACGAACTTAGTCCCCCGCACCCATTATGTTGCATTATTCCTCTTTAGGACATACATGTGCATTATTTTAAATGCTATCAAAGCCATTCTTTAAAAATCAACTCTCTTCTTCATGTTTTAGCAAATTCAAAGTCAAAAATCATTTCTTAAAATTGCATCTTTTTGGAAATTCAAATTCCTCTTTGCACTTTAAAAGTGACCTTTTCAAAAACCCAACTTCTTTTCTCTTGATACTTTATAAAAATTGCATTTTGAAAACCCTACTTTTCGTTTGTTCGAGTCTCATCATTTGCATTCTTCGTGACCTCCTCGAGGGATCAAAATTGGACGACACAACTAATGTGATCAATTCCAATCACACCTCAAGGAGACATTTTGCCCCTCTCGATCCAACATTAGGTCTAGGTCTTGCATCCATATAGACAACATCCAAATGTGATAAATTTTAGAGTTAGAGTTAGGAAATTTTCAACTAAATCTTGCAACTAGCTTTGGCTAGGTTAGAAGGGTGCCTTAGAGACGAGTAACATCAATCTTTGCCTTCCCTTTTTCAACCGTGACCCCTAACCTTTTTTCTCTAGTTTTCAAAGACCTGAGTCGCCTAAAAGGGTTTTCTTTGTTTGTTTTCATTAAATCTTTGGGTGACTTGGTACACCTAAACTCCATACCAAGTGGCGACTCCAAACTTTTCTAAAAACCCTTTTCTAGACTTTTGTTTTTGGGTCCAAACCGTCGTGATTTTATAGTCCCATGACCCCTTTCCCTTTCTTTTCAAAACCAAAATAAAATCTCTTTCCTCTTCATCCACCATCAAAAAATGGGGCGACAGCTCCAACGGGATTTTCCTAAGAGGGTCCGAGCACTTGATTTAGTTGATTATTTCTTTTTCTAACTTCTTATATATCACATTTGGATGTTTTAGGTTGCATTCTTTTCTTTTCTCTTTAGGGTTTTCCTGCAAATCACTCCTTACACGTCATACATGATGAATGAATTATTGTTTATTTATTTACTTGTACCGCCTTGCATTGGGGTGGGTATGCATCTACCCTAGAGCCTCCTCAAAATGTTTGATGTTTAAATCCTCCTCTCAAAGGGAATCACTTTCATACGCATATGTATTTTACTTTGACCCTACTTTTTTTACTTTTAGTGGCTTGTCACGCCACTCTTCCCTATTTGGATTAGGATCGATCCACTTGGACATGTGGCCGTAACGACGCACGTAGTAAATGTCTAGGGATCACCAACCACCGACTGGGGCATTTGGATTGATGACCTTTGCCTTTGGTCTCAAGGTTTGGGAGCCTGTAACCTTTATCGAGTCTAGATGCATTAGTGAGCCCAACCTCATGCATCCATGTTAAAATTGCCTGGGGAGAGTCTACCTTACCCTATTAAGGATCACTAGACACGAGGAGGGATTCCACCCCTTTATTTTTTGTGCAATTTGTTGCTCCAACGCATGTGATATCTCAAGATTAAACTAACCTTTTGTTGTCTTCCCTTTCTTGCATTTCACAAACTCTAGAAAATAAGAGTCTTGGCACTCTTTAAGACAAGCCATCCTTCTAGATAGGCTATTGCACGCTTGAATCTATTGCATTTAAGTTGTAATTGCATATCATTTTTAGGCTTACCCCGGCATTCAAATGGGGCTCCTATAGGCCATGTTTCATTTTGCACCTTTACTTGCTTTAATAAACTGGCATCATGCATAAACCATAGAGGGAATGCCGCATAGGGAATCCCATGTTAGGAATAAACCACCCTTGTGTCTCGGATATGTAATCCAATGAGACTTGCATGTTTATGTTTTAAGTAACACCCAAAGGGGTAGTGCACAAGGTAAGGTAGGGTCCGATCCTTCCATGATGGCACCAAAGATATGGAGTGACCTTCACATGCTAGAGTATAAGCCTCTAGTAATCATTTTTTGGCCATTTTATCAAAGTTGGTAAAATCCCATACATAAGGACACTAAATCGAAAAAGTCACCAATAATTTCTCATTGTTGAGATAATGATTTTTATCAAGGTCAAATTTTGATTTTAGAAGGCTTATGAGCTAGTGTGTTGCAAATAAAATTGAGATGTGGAGTTACAGGTAAGCAATGAACCCATTCAACTTTTGGGAAAGCCATCAATCCCGTTCAATCTATTTGAGCTAGATCCATATTTCCTTCAAGAATAATCCTTTTCATGCCAAATTAACCTTTAACCTCTCTTCACATATCAATTAAAGTAATGAACCCATTCGGACTTTGTCCTCATGATGCATCAAGTATCACATATTCTTTTGGTCAATCCTCAGATTGTTTTACTAATCACATATCGGAGGTGATCGGATCCATCGTATTGTATACATACCCAGAGGATTGCATTTTTCATGCTAGGTCACCTTGGCATAAAAGGGCTTCCCCATAGGACATGCATTCGAATTATATAAGCAATCACTAACTTCGTTTTTTTTTCTTCTTTTTTCTTTCAAATAAATCTCCGCAGCTCCCCTTTGGAATAAGCTCCTAAAGTGTGTTTCCTTTCCCACTCAGGTACTTTTAAAAATAGCTTCACACAGAAGCCCCATCGTTACCCGATCTAAAACAAAAGCTCAAAGCAACCTGTAAGCATGAGTTCCGCACCGTAAGGTTCTGGATAGGAATGCTTTGGTCACTTCGCCAGATTTTGCTTTGGGAGCCCGCCAAGTGAAGTATTGGGAAGGTTTCATGAGATGAGTGCCGAGATGACTGCACAAGCAGTAATTGATCGGTTGGTGGCAAATAACAATGGGAGGTGTCTCAATGAACATGGACCCGCTGTTAGCAACCCCCCCAATGTATAATCAATTCCCCTTCCTGACCAATATTCAAACCACTTTTGTCCCGCCTACTTCCAACCCATATGATGTTACCTTTTCTCATCACAATACCAATTTTCCACAGTCCCATCCTAATCACATCCTACTAAGTCCAACCAAAAGAGCAAACCCTCATACTCAACCCCAGATCACTTTAAAAATGCCTCCTCACCCTCTAGAGCCTCAATACCATACCACTGAACCATTTGTGTGGGATCTGACTTCCCAAGGAAAACCAGCGGTGGATGACCTTATTGCACCAGTCGACAAAGATTTGCTGAAAAGGTTGGATAAATTTGATGAATTCATAAGGAAGAACCAAGGACTAAACCGACACGGTGGCCTGGACTATGACGACCTTTGCCTATTCCCTAATGTGCAGCTACCTATGGATTTTAAAACCCCCAAGTTCAGCAAATATGATGGTACCGGGAACCCTAAGACGCACCTTAAAATGTTTGCCAACAAGCTTGGTAAACCAGTGTATGATGAGAACTTGCCTATGCGTTTGTTCCCCGAGAGCCTAGAAGGAGATGCTTTGGATTGGTACTCGAACCTGAAATCTCAAGAGATCAAAACTTGGTTGGATTTGTCAACAGCTTTTGTGAAGCAAGATGAATTCAATTGTGAGTCGGCAACACGTAACAACATTGAAGGAGTCAAAAGGAGACCCTCGAAGATCACAAGTCATATGCCGTTGGAGAAAGTTGGTCGCTAAAGTTGAGCCTCCCATGACGGAAGAAGAGATTGTTCAGACGCTTATCAAGGCACATGATCCGCCTTTATTTCGGAGGAGATTTTTCAATGACCGGGAGTTCTTTACTACAATTGTCAATAAGCTGGAGGAGTATGATGAGTTCGTGGAAAATCGGAAAATTGTCAATGTGACCGCCTCAAACAAAGAATTGGAAACGCTGTAAGGGCAAATGGCGCGGGAGGAAGCTCCCGCTAGAAAGAATGAAGGAGAAGCTCGCTTTTGTGGGATCAACCCACCTTTAGGCCCGTAACTGAGCCACCCCACCAATCCACTCATACTTACCATACCCCTACCATCACATTATCACACCGCCGCTCGCTTTATTCATTTGGACCCCAACCTTGTTTGCAACTTCCCAACCTATCTCCTACCCCCCCAAAACTATGCTCCTAGACCTACTCCACACCATCCCGCTCAAAATTCTTTTCCGCTAATGAAATGCAAAATCAGAAAACCTTTAACTTTCACCGATCTCCGCCCATTGACCAACTGTATGAGTAGCTTGAAGGTCATGGAAAATTGGCACTATCCCTCCTAAATCAGATCCCCGAGGACCCCTGGGTATGACCCCATGCCATCTCGCTTATCATTCTGAAGCCTGGTCATTCGACGATTAACTGCTGGGCCTTGAAGCATAGAATTCAAGACATGGTGGAGGCCGGGATATAGTTCTAAAAGAAAGAATGAGCAAGGGAACGCCAATAGAAACCCTTTCCAAACATAAAGACGCGTTGGAATGATCGGTGTGGAAGAGTTTGTTGACCATGCTCGCCTATTAAGGGAAGAAGATGGTGATAGTGGTGGACCATTCAAGGAAAGGTCTGATGATGATATAGAGACGGGGTTATCTCAGCTGTTTGGAGGAGCCATCTTTAACATCGGTCTTGCAAAGAGTGTGGAAGTTTCCTTTGAAGGCCATACAAAATTGGGCTATCGATCGTCTGCCTGCTTGGAAGAGGTTTCGGTAAATTTGAGGGGGTTGTCCTTGAAAAATGAATCATGCTTTGATGTCAATCATTTCTTCAAAAACAATGCACTTGTTATTTCACCTTTTTGCTTGTTTAAAATTATGCTTTTAATTATGCTTCCATGGTATTATCCGTCATCTTGCTCTTTGCTAAATGAAATGAAATTTCTCCTTTGTCCTTCAGCTATGGTCCACTCATTTTATTTTCACATTTATTTTATTTACTCTTGGATGATCATGAATAAAACCTTTGACCCTTGGACATCATCCTTTGGAATTTGATGGACTAAAATTCTGATATCTCATGAACTTGGATGTCATCATTTGTAAGATGATCGAAACAACGAGATTGGCTTGAGAAACTACCTTGATGGCATATAGGACCGCAATCGAACTTCTACCGGGCAACACCTTACTCTCATGTATGGGATGGAAGCGGTATTACCTGTTGAGTTGAAACCCCATCTTTGGCTGCTCTAATGGAAGCTCGCTTGGAAGAAGTTGAATGGACCAAGCAACGCCACGAAAGCAACCGCCTTTGATCGATGAAAGAAGGTTGAATGCCATTTGTCATGGGCAATATTACCAGCAGAGGATGGCTCGAGCTTATAACAAGAAAGTTAGACCTCGCATGGTTCGAAGTGGGGGACAAGGTTTTGAAACGAATTCTTCCAATACAAGAAGAGGCTAAGGGAAATTTGTCTCAATTGGCAAGGGTTCATTATTCAAAAGGTGCTACCTGGAGGAGCATTATTTCTCATGGAGATGGATGGACAGATTCTTCCTCAACCAATCAATTCAGACATATGCAAAAGATTTTTCATATGATTGAGCAAGGTTTCTTCAGAAATTTTTTGCAAAAAGGTGGTCTGGAAAAATCGACCCTCTTCCTTTTCGTTTGAACACTTCAACCCCCCAGTTCTCCTGTTTGAGCCTACAAAAGAACAATTAATTATTTAGCAAAGCCCTTTGAGAATCACAAACCCCACACTGGGGCAATTTTTGTATTTTTGAAAAAGAAAAAAAAAACAAAAAAAAAACAAACATTTTAAAGGCGGAAGAAGAAGACCAAACTGGGGCAAATTTTCTACAAAGAAAATTTTTTAAGTTTAAACCTGCCCTACCACACTCAAACCCCTTGCAAAAGCCTAGTGTTATAGGCCCCCACCTTTTTGCAAAAATTTCTGAAGAGAACTTTCTCAATCAAAAGGCAAATGATGCATATACATTCTTTCTGAATTTTTGTCAGAGGGGATTGTCTCAATCGATGCCACCATTTTAACAAACATGTTTAAATTGACAAAATTAGTTTAAGTCTGTCCATTTCATTAGACTACCTTATCACCAACTGCAAATCTGAAAGGGTACTAAGGCAAGTTTTGAAAAGCAACAAGGTAAGCGTAAAGAAAAGTTCATGGGACAAGGAAGCGGTGATTACGCCTATCGGGGTTTACCTTATATCAAGCACTCCCTGTCACAAGAATTCCAAGGAGATGACATCCAAAGGGGTCAAGTGCGACGCTTTTGTTTTAAATATTTTCATGCTTTTTTTATTGATTTAAAGTGTCATGTTTAGCATTCATTCTATTGTCATGATATCATTTTAAAATAAAATTCTTTCTTTGCCCCAAATTTTTGCACATATTTTCATCAAAAGAGCATTTTCATCAAAGGACAATCCTCTTAGATTACCATGAAGGTATGGGGATATGGGTTCAAGCAGAACGAACAGACCGCACCGGCCAAACAAAAGGAATTAGCCGACACCGCCATCGACGTCAAAACTCATGTTTACTGGGTTGCTCGAGATAAAAGGGTCAAACGGTATGGGCGTTATTTTTGTTTTTTACCATTTCTTTTCTTTTGCAGAGAAGCAGGGACAAGTGACTGATCGGTCAAGTCAAGGAGATCAGCTTCATTTTGAGTCATGTTCGGACTGTGTGATTAAATCATTTTGAAGATTGATTAATTGCAAAATTGAGGAAGGACAAGTGCCTTTTCAAAAAATTTGGGAAACGGGTTTTCATACGCACACTATTAGGTGTTATAACCCACAGTTCTTTTCAAATTCCTTTCTTCCCAAATGTGGCGCATCGACATTCCTGAAAGCAACCTGTCCCAGGCTACCACAGGCGATGATGGAGTTGAGGGGATGGATCCCCGATAAGTAGCTTATTCTATTCTTGCTCTATTTCTTTTCATGTTTGATCTTGTGTTTTGATTTTTAGACATAGGTTTAAGCTTAGAAATACTTTTGATTGAATTGCTCCATCAAGATGTATTTGTTTGTTTAAATTTGGCTTTATGTGCTTATGTAAAAAAAAAAAAAAAAAAAAAAAAGAACAAGAAGAAAAGAAAAGAAAAGAAAACTTTGTCCAATTGCACATTTCCACAAATTGATTTGTTTTTCAAAATTTGATTCAAAAAGTGCAATGTCCAATTTTGGTTGCAATTGCTTTCATCCTTCTGAAATAAAGCCCGTGTGATATGAAAATCCTTTTTCCATCTTACTGAAATAATTGTTATGTGATTGTGACATTGGCATTTTAGAAAGTATGTTTTGTAAAATAGAGAAAATTATGCCTCAATTTTTCCTATTAAATGAGATCTCTTCTTTATTGGATTTTACAAGAAAATGATTGATATTGTTGGCAAATGATCCTTTTCCATTTGATAAAAAAAAAAAAAAAAAAAAAAAAAAAAAAAAGCAAAGAAAAGTAGCAAAGTGAGAATCAAAGTTCTACTCCAATGATTCTAGTACTAAGTAACCGGAGGTTTAGCATCTACAAATGTTAACTTTCGCGTAAAACGGTGCTTGAATTATGAGTATGCAAAGCAGTTTGAACAAGTAAAATGTTGAGTAACCGGGGATCTTCACCTAAAAGTGTTGATTTTCGCGTCGAAAGACATCTTTACTATTTGAGCAAGAAGGCATATGTCGAGTAACCGGGAGTCTTCACCTAAAAGTGTTGATTTTCGCGTCAAAAGACATTATTGCAATTTGAATAAGAGGAAGTGTTTTAATAAATCCTTTTCATCAGTAAAATCTGAGAAAATATGGAAAAGACAATCTTGAATTGATTATATGAGTTGTTTGATTGCAAAATTTGGTGAGAGTGAGAAATCAAGTTTGAATTGTTAAAATTGAGGTATAATTGTCTTTCTTTTACTTGACATTATGAGTACTTGATGCAAATTGAATAATTGCATAAAAATGTTTTGCCTGGTTTATGAGGATTTGGATTTCCAAGATTACATGGTTTATTTCAATCCCATAACTTGTTTTTGATAAATATTTCCTATCACTTGAGAACAAGCAATGCTTCATAAGCATAAGTATCTCATGAATGTATTTTATTGCATGGTTCTGATACATTTTAGTCATTTTAATGGCCAATAGCTGTGATCACAAGAGTTTTTACACTTTAAAAAAAAAAAAAAAAAAAAAGAAGAAGAAGGGAAGAAGAACTGAATTCCCATGGACTAATTGGTTAATATTTCATGACTTCTGCAGGGTTAACGATTCAGTTGACACTGGGGCAAATTTGTTTTGAGAGAAGTGCTCTCCAATTTTGGATAATGCATTCAAGATTAATTTTTGCCGGAAGAGATTTGCAGATCAAGACGATGGCAACATATGTGGATTTGTCCCAACCCTGCAGAGGAAGGGTTTCAGTTACACTCTTCAACTTTCCAAATCCATCAATTCTTGAAAAAAAAGAAGAAAAGAAAGAAAAAGAGAAGAAGAAGGAAAGAATGAAAAAAAAAAAAAAAAAAAAGAAAGAAAAAAAAGAAAGAAAAGAAGAAAAGAGAAAAAAAAAAAAAAAAGAGAGTCATTGTTCCCATCAATCACTTGCTTTTCAAATCAAGAAAATCAAAAATCAAAATTGCACCATTTCGTCGAATGCATCATTACTTGCACTCTACAGTTATCTTGTTTGAACAACTTGTGTTTTATTTTTCAAAGTCCGCAATCCAAAGATTTATGTTTTCATCTAGTCGTCGTGCTCGGGTCCAATCCCAATCAATAGTTTTTTTAGTCATTCGTGCTCTGGGTCCAATCCCAATAGTATGTTTAGTCATTCAGTTCTGGGTCCAATCCCATCAATCAGTTTTTAGCCATTCAGCTTGGTCCAATCCTAATAGCATATTTTATTTTCCCATCTAGTCATTCGTTGGGTCCAATCCCAATCAATAGTCTAGATTTGGAAAGAATTTATTGGTCGCTGTCTCACCCTCGCTCACCCTTTCTATCCCTCGCTTCATTTAATTTCTTGCTCTCACCCGCCAGCACCCTTCTATCCTCTCGCTTAATTTGATTGTTCTTTCCTCTCATTTAATTCCCCTCTCTATCCCTTACTCTGAGGTCTCCTCTCACGGACCCTTCTATCTCCATTCTTCAAATTTAAATTTATGTTGGTGAGTCTCAGCCTCACACCCTTTATCTCCTATTCTTCACTTGGTGCTTCCCCTTCCTATCTCACTTTCAGACCCCTCGCTTCTTATTCCTCAATTTAAGCCCACCCTTTCTACGTTCAAATGAGTCTCAGCCTCCACTGCACCCTTCTATCTCCCTTCTTCAATTTAAATTTGTTGGTGAGTCTCAGCCTCACTGGCACCCTTTCCTCTGTTTCAGTTGTGAGTCTCGCCTCTCCACCTGCACCCTTCTATCTCCGTTCTTGATATTTAAATTTCATTGGAGTCAGCCTCCGTAGAACCCCTTCTATCTCCGTTCTCAAATTTTACAGGTTTTAGTATTCATTTCATCATATTTCATTTGATTGAACTACGCTTTGACCTGATTCTCATGTCGAGATACGTAGGCAACTCTATACGAGTTCGGTCACATTATGCTTTTTGTTTGAAAATTGGTAATATAACATTCCTTTGTTTACAATGGTTCGATACAACCAAAAATAGTATTTGGTGTTGTCCTGAGTTTCTTCAAACTCGACAAAGAGAAAGTCATAACCCAAATTTTGACTATTTCTTTGTTTTCCTATGTTTTATCTGTTAATGTTTAGTTATTTATCTTTGAATTTTCTAACATATTTTTCTCATTTTGTAGGTTTTCCAAAAAAAAAAAAAAAAAAGTCAAAGTCATAAACGCCCAATTGGGAGTCCAAGGAACTAGTCCAAGTGAACTGATCGGCGAAAAAAAATAACGCTGGATTTTCCGTAAGCTTGATCATCCTTTTCCAATTGTATTTTCGATGCTTGAACAATAAGAAACCTATTTAAACATTCCCCAACTCACCCCTAAACCCCAACAACGATCTAACGCTCAAGATTAGCTCACCTCATCCCAAGAACATCAAAACCCTTAGTTCTAGGTTTGGGTGGCTATAAATAGCCTAGATTAGGGTTTAGCTAAAAGGGGAAATCTGAGAGAAAAGAGAGAAGAGGAGGTGAGAAAAGGAAAAGAGAAAAACGATCAAAAATCAAAGTAAAAGGAGAAAAGAGAGAAAAGAAAGAAAGAACTAGGGTTTCTTTTGTGAAGATTTTCTGAATTTTGGTGATTTCTTTTCGCTCTTCTCAAACTTGAATCGTAGTCTTCCTATACTCTATCTATCGCTTTTTCCGGTCGAATCTTGTCAAAATGTGACCTTTGGTGGAACCAAGGTCTTGACTATGTTTTGATGTTTTATGATAGTTGATGATGTTTGTTTGTTGTTATATGAGCATGTTACGTTTATATAGCCTTGGTAAGGCTAGTAGATTTGTTTTACGCTTTAAAATTAGACGCTTGATGCTCGTGATGATGTTGTGATTCCCTGAGAATTTCTGGAAAAATGTTCTTCACGTTTTGAAGATGTGAAGAAACGCACCACTTACTGCCTGAGTCAGCTTCGGTCCGTTTCCTCTTGAATGTTTGAAGATGTGAAGAAACGCGGACCTCTTGCGCTGATTAGTTCGCGAACGATCCGCGTTCCTCTTGAATGTTTGAAGTTGTGAAGAAAGCGGGCTGTTACACAGGCCCGCTGATCCCGCTTTCTACCCTACGCTTCTTCCCTTCCCCTTTTGCCTATTTGATGATGCGATGCTTAAGATTTGGCCTTCTTCGATTTTATCTTGTTTTGACATGATCTCAATGCTGATATTTGATGCTTTAAATAGATCCCTTGCCTCGAGGATTTTGTTTTGTGATATTGTTCGAAAACTGGAAGCAATCTTCGATATTTTGAAGATGGAAGAAACGCTGGCTGGTTACGCTGAGTCCGTTTCCAGTCCGCTTCCTCTCTCGATCTTTGATTTTGCACATGATTGGAGTCCGCTTTCCAGTCAGCGCTTTTCTCTGGTCTTTAATTTTTTGCTAACGCTGGATGTTGCTGGTTCTACCGTTTCCGTAGAACCTCGCTTTTTTGTATTCCGCTGATATTTCATGCTCTTTTGTTCCGTAATCTTACTCTACTTCTATCATTATCTGCTTGCTTGCGAATCTGTTTAGATACCCTTTCTTTGAATTTTGATTGGTTTTCCTTTAAATTGGTACCTTGATCCCTTTTGTTGACATTGAGTCTTAGATAATCATTTCCATCATCTAAGGATTCAATTAAAGCCTCATATCAAGGGATGGTAACTTCTTTCTCTTATTATGTGCTTATTATGTGTTTTGCATGATTTTGCATGTTTTAAATTAAGTTTTCCTTTACTTTCATTCATGTCTAGTCTTTATTTATGTTATTTAATTTTTGAGTAAATCATTTGGAGGCCTTAGATGCCAAGTTGTAATAGATAGGTTTAATTTTGGGCAAAAGTGTATTTAGTCTAGAAAATGTAATAGTTAGGTTATTATTTGAATTTTTCCCTTAGAATGTATTTAGATTCCCCCCAATGTAATAATTAGTTTTTATATGCTTATTTCGCATGCTTGCATGATTATGTGTTTATTTGCTTTCCTAGGGCCTTGCATCTAGATATTATGCCTATGTGCTATGTGTTTATGTGTTTTATATGTTTACTTGCTTTATTATCATGTCTACATAATTATTGTGTAAATATATTGGCCACCACACTAGTCCAATGCTAGTTGTGGCCTTCCTGATTTCTCACTAATCCAACGTTAGTGAGAACCTCTTGACGAGGGCTAGTCCAATGCTAGACCCTTAAACGCCATTCATGCATTAGATACAAATTTCACACACTTTTCACTTTTAGGTTTCTTTCCATTTTGCATGTCACTATTATCCCATCCATTATGTGAAACATCTCATTTAGTTTTCTTTTATTAGATTAGTGCATTTAAGGCATTACCCTTGAATTAGGGAAAGAGTAGTATGGCTTCCTAGCCTTAGCACTTTTATTTCCTTCTATAAAAGGAGATTCAAAGTCACGAACTTAGTCCCGCACCCATTATGTTGCATTATTCCTCTTTAGGGACATACATGTGCATTATTTTAAATGCTATCAAAGCCATTCTTTAAAAATCAACTCTCTTCTTCATGTTTTAGCAAATTCAAAGTCAAAAATCATTTCTTAAAATTGCATCTTTTTGGAAATTCAAATTCCTCTTTGCACTTTAAAAGTGACCTTTTCCAAAACCCAACTTCTTTTCTCTTGATACTTTATAAAATTGCATTTTGAAAACCCTACTTTTTTGTTCAGTCTCATCATTTGCATTCTTGACCTCCTCGAGGGATCAAAATTGGACGACACAACTAATGTGATCAATTCCAATCACACCTCAAGGAGACATTTTGCCCCTCTCGATCCAACATTAGGTCTAGGTCTTGCATCCATATAGACAACATCCAAATGTGATAAATTTTAGAGTTAGAGTTAGGAAATTTTCAACTAAATCTTGCAACTAGCTTTGGCTAGGTTAGAAGGGTGCCTTAGAGACGAGTAACATCGAATCTTTGCCTTCCCTTTTTCAACCGTGACCCCGAACCTTTTCTCTAGTTTTCAAAGACACGGAATTAGTCGCCTAAAAGGGTTTTCTTTGTTTGTTTTCATTAAAATCTCTTGGGTGACTTGGTACACCTAAACTCCATACCAAGTGGCGACTCCAAACTTTTTCTAAAAACCCTTTTCTAGACTTTTGTTTTTGGGTCCAAACCGTCGCATTTTATAGTCCCATGACCCCTTTCCCTTTCTTTTTCAAAAACCAAAATAAAAATCTCTTTCCCTCTTCATCCACCATCGAAAAAATGGGGCGCGACACATGTTGATCTGAAAATAAATCTTATAGAAAAGAATGATACACATACAATCCATCACTTTTACAAGGGAATATATGCTCTAAAACTTGTTATAATGCACTTTTCTCCTTGTTTGCACAAACACGCTTGGAGAGGAAATTAATTATTGTTGTTCAAGACAAACTATATACTTTGATTTTATGAATTAAACTGTAGAAGACTTTAATCTTTGGAATCTAACTTTTACCGTCCATACTATTTAGGTAGGTGTCGGATTAGACAATACCTAACCTCAAAAATAAAAAAAAAAAAAAAAAAAGGAAGAAGAAGAAGAAGAAGATATATACGGAAAGAAAATTTCATAAACTTTACCTCTAACCTGCGTTGAATAATCAAATTTGTCAACAATTATATGTGATTGCATGCATAACCTATCACATCAATGATCATAAGATACTCAGCAGTTTGTCCTACAACTTCCTTTTTCTTGATCCTAAATCTCACTAAGTAGATTCTCCTCGAATATTAATTACATTACTTGCCAGCTTAGCTAAAATATTTTATCATTGAGACAAAACCATAAGTAACACATAGCGGCCTTCTGTAGCAATCCTCTTGGTTACCTAGTGTAATTTTGACTGCGTAGCCTGTAACTGAAATCTAATGACTCCACTGAGATTCTCTGCAGCACTACTAAAAAACGATTACTCTTACCTATGAATGGAATGCGTATTGCGTTGATGTCTAATTCCCTATTCCAATATTGATCATCTTTAGGATTAAATATTTTTATTCTTTGATTTGGTATTAACTTCCACATCTTAAGAAAGTACAACATTTTGCTAGTTAATCAATGAACCCAAAGGGAAATAGGGATTGATTGAGTAGTGATTCTCATCCAATTCTAGAGAGATAACCTCTCGACTTTTCTGTATTTTCGTTATATATTAGTTATATATAATAACCGCAAACATGTATATGCCCAACATGTGGTTGAACATGTATATAATGACGCTTGGGGGGGGGGGGCGCGGAGAAAAACTCTTGAACTGCATTGGCTACGAACTAATTCAAGCAACTTATGAGGAAATTCTAAAACTGTGATGGAAAAAAAAAGTTTCTACAAGAGGGGTTGTTTGCAAAAGAGTTTCTGACATTGTGATTTTCGCATTTGACAAATGCGAGTTTAGTGAAACTTGCATTTGTCAAATGCGAGTTATGGTAATTTCGGACGAAAAAAAAAGCTTAAAAATTATATTTTCCACGTGTGAAACTCGCATTTGCCAAATGCGAGTTTCATAAACCTTTGCCAAATGCGAAGTTATGGTAATTCGGACGAAAAAAGAAAAAGCGGAAGGAATACATTTTCACGATGTGATAACTTCGCATTTTGTGCTGATTTTTCTTTTTTTTTTCCATTTCTGATGCAATTATTTTTTTCCATTTGTGTTGCTTTTCTTTTTTCCAATTTCTGATGCAAATTTTGTTTTTCCATTTCTGTTGCATATTTTTTTTCTGTTTCTGCTGCTAATTCTGTTTGTTTTTTTTTATCGTGTATTACGACATTTATGTATCATGTATTATAACTGCATAACAGTTGTAAATTGTAACCACTTATTAAAGGAATAAAACTATCGTATAAATTATTGAAGAATTTTCACTGTCCAAGATACTTTTACATAAACTCTGTTACTTCACTAAACTATCCACAAAATATGTTACACAAATTAACCAATACAAGAAGAGATATAAGCCACAACTATTGCTTCATAAACCGAAAAAGCGGGTAGAAAAAATTTACTAACACAGCGTGTAAATTATCGAAAGTTATCGAGTTTATTATACATGGCATAAGTAACTCAAAATGATCTTGTATTTTCATTGGGGAGAGTTGAAAATTATTGAGTTTAGTATATTCATGTTTGAGTTTGAAAAAATTGTGTTTGCTGGCAAAGAGTTTTAGTCTATCCGACTAGCGAGCGGTTCGATTCGTTTGCAGCTCTAAGAGGGTGTTTGGTAACTAGTTTCCCGTTATTTAAGGAATTTTTGGTAACACATTAACCCGCTTGTGGGTTATGATGTTATAAGGTTATAAACAATTGCCCGCTTGCGGGTTTTAGGGATTATATTGACGAAGACAATGTCAAGTAATTGTGAGAACCTCAGTGTAACTTCACTTGTATTTGATCGTAGATAGCAGACAATTAGACTTGTTTCTCTAGTAAAATGAAAAACTATGAACCCGTGTGGTACAATTATGTGTATGGTAATATACAGATCATACAAGGAAATTGACATTGGTGGCGACAAAGGAATTTGGTAGATACATATCATCAATTGTGACAGCCTCACTTCTCCCTAGGGCGAACCCTAGGGTGCCTGTGGACTGCCTGCCCAGCTCTCGTGAGGACTCGGTAACCAAATATAAATCAACAACTCAAGACTTACAAAACCAAATTCTTCCAAAAGCAAAAGCCATCAAACATAGTTACATAAGTTTCACACTACCATTCAAACATAAATTTCAACGGGGCTCAAGGATACCAAGTTAGAAGCTAAACTTATCCATGATAGGGTTTTACAGAACATCCTCTCTTAAACAAAAGTAACACGAAAACTTATACTACTCGTACGTACTTCCAACCCTGAGCTCAAGCAAATTCCCCTGCTAAGGAAAACAAAAGGGAGATAGGGTGAGCTAATAGCTCAATGAGGTTCCAAAACATGCAACCAAGTATACAAGAAGGATTCACTTAAGAAACAAGTGTCACAAATAAAAGCTCCAAATAAGTTGAACATATTCAATTAAAGGATACGGATGGTTTTCAAAAGCCAAATTCCCGAAGCTTGATCGAAACATAAGCCGTTGACTCTCCGCCAACGTGTGAAGTCAAGAACCAGGTCCGTAGACACCACTTACACCACAACCATCCACCATTCACCCCATTACCGGGCCCGAACACCTCAACTAATCAAATTGGGTAATACTCGAGTATACCAAAGCAAGCTTAAGCATGGCCGATGAGATAACTCTCCAATCGACTTAATCAAATCAAGGTACTGAGACGGTATGAGAGGTGCCTCTCACTCTAATTGAGCGTGACACATACTGTCGTTCAGTATACAAATCAGATATAGGACTAAAACGGGATGAGAGGTACCTCCCACTCGACTTGAGTGTGGTACATACTACCGCTCAGCACTTATAAATCAAGCACTTAATCAAGATCATAGTACTGGGACGGGATGAGAGGTGCCTCCCACTCTACTCGAACGTGACACATACTGCCCCCCAGCACTCACAAATCACGTATAGGCCATAGTCACACCATAGGTTTCATAATTCAAAGATACAAAATTTCAAGTAAAAGAGATTGAGTGTGAGAAAGTACGCACTTATCTCAATCACATTAACTTATGAGAGCATTTAATGTTCACAATTCACAAGTAATTCAAATGATCAAGTAAGTCACATATTCAAGCAATCCAACTAGTTAAGTTGGTCAAGTAAACAGGCAATGGAACACTCACCAAATCAAGCAAGATCTCTTTAAGTGCTTGCGCCCAAATCACCTCTATTTCCTCCTTCCAAGTCTAATACAAATGAAACGAAAATATTTGAGTTCGGCTACCCCAAACAAGATGACCTAATGCATATGCTCATTGTTCGCTTACTTGATGAAAAATCACACGTGAGTGCACAAGTTATAAAATAACCATTCCAACTTATAAGGACGATCAAATGAGAAGCTTATCAACATATTAGAACCATGAATGAGTGAGTCGGGACAGGGCAAGAATGCACAAGAATCAAAAGAAATAAGAGAAGCAATTGTGAAAGTGAAACCAACAATGGACAGGTTCGTCGAGTTTCGGTAATTTGATCATAACTGTGGCTACACTTATCGAATTGAGGCATATTTTATGAAGTTTCGAAACTAAGACATAGCCCTACAACTTTCATGTAAACATCTCAACCATGTTCACAGCTTAACTAGGTCGAAATTGGAGAAAACAGTCCCAGCTTTCTGTCAATAGTTTGTCTGTCAGGCCTGATTCAAACGGCCATAACTCAGTGTACCAAAGTCCAATTCAGGAAATTCCAGATGCGTTGGAAAGCTGAAAGACAGGGCTAAAATGTTTGTGTTTCGTCCAAAAGCTGGTTTGACACGAATCATGACGAAAACGCAGCTAAATGGACTACTTGAGCAACTCCGATTTTCTGGTTTGAGCTATGCGATGCATGATTCAAATCCATTTCTTTCACATGCAATTTATACCATTTGCAAGCTAACATAAACACACATGTACATATATAAGTTAACTATCAAGTTCAGTCCAAACTGGCACAAACCAATCACATTTACTAAGCAAAACACAAGATCATACTATCGGCCAACCAACCAGTGAAATTTTCCAGAGTTTGCGAGCTACTAGAAAACCAAAGCTTAAACCTTCTTAAATGTAATTAAGGTGGCCTAAACTCAGCATATCTCCATAGAAAAATATTATTAACATGATATTGAACCAAAATCACCCTCAAACAAGTCATTTAAAAGCCCCAAAACAAAGCTCCATCACTGATCAAGCATGCTGTCCAGAAATTCCGGCAAGATATACCTCACTTGTTTATCACTTTTGTCTAATTAAATCACCACAAATTTGGCTCAAATTTAACATACATATAGAGGGAAGGATGAAGATTCAATCCATGTTAAAATCCTGCATCAAAGTCTCAGGAAATCAAGCTCAAACAGGCTGCCCTGTTCTGCCATTCACACTGCCACAAATTTCCAGCCATGTTCATGCAAGTTCTAGTCTATCAAATGCATGTTTGACATGCTCAAATTGCTATTCAATGATTTAAACAACATCTAACACACATAATCAAGCATATGTGAGCAAGAAATAAAAGAAAAGAAGCTTCTTGAAGTATTTACCTTAAACCCTTATGAAGATATGACACCTTAGAGTTTCTTTCTCCCAAATCACTACACCAAAACCCTTAATCTTCCTTAGATGTCACCTTTTTATGGAGTAGTTTGCAAACTTATGGTAAAAATCAAGGATTCAAGCAAGAAATCAAGGTTGGAGTTGAAGTTTTCTCTTGTGTTTTCTTTCTCAAATTTTCGTCCAAAAGAGAGAGAAAATGAGAGAAGATTTGTGTGAAACAACAAGATAAGTACAAAGAAAAGTTTGGTCAAAGATGAAGTCTAATGGTGACACTTGGCAGCATAAGATTCAAGCTTCCTTTTGTCTCTCTTGCTTATCTCTAATCACCAATCTAACTTGCTTCCCTACAACTAATTCTTAGCACTTCTTGGTACATAATCCCCCTAGAAAAACATCCGTTCTTATCCACCAAATTCTATACACATCTTTACTAGTCGGTCACACTAGTCTAATATACTATGAAGCTTACAATTGTAAACCACTTCCAGCGAAATCTTTGGGGTTTAACCACTTATATACCTAGTGCTAATATTCCTTTCCTCCCTTAATTCCAACTTATAGCTAAGACTTTCCCCCTGCGCCTCACTATTCATCTCGAACGTGAAATTTGGAGGCTTCACGACAAAATTAGAAAATATAGTCTAAAATCATCAAAAAAAAAATTAATTTAACACTTAAATGAAGGGAATTATATATATTGGATTATACATGAATTAAAATAATTAAAAAAAATTTTAAAACTACATACATCAGTTAAATAATACACTTTTAGTCTTAATGAAAACTAGGGTTTTTGTTAGAAAATTAGGGTTTTAAAGCAAAACGACATTTGAGAAAATTAAACAAACCTTGTAATCACCCCTACAAAATAATAATTACAATAATTATCATCAGTTAACATATGTAGAAAAATTGGGAAAAACCGGAATCTCACATCAATCCAGTTTGCTTAGGACAGTTTGGCAACTCGCATTCAATCCAATTGACATTAACATTGCTTAGGACGGTTTAGGGTTTAGGGTTTAGGGCCTTGGCGTTGTCGTTTTAGGGTTTATGGTTTCGGGATTATGGTTACTAATCTTTAGGGTTGTAGGGTTTAGGGTTTCAGTTTTATTAGGTTTAGGGTTTGGGGTTTGAGGATTACACACAATGTTCACTACATAACAAATTAATCATCAGTAGTAAAGAAGAAAAAATAAAGAGGGGAAAAAATTCATTTTTTTTAACAATCAAGTATTTCCTTAAACCACAAAGAGAAAGAAAACAAAATTAATAATCATTTTCTTTTTTTTTATTTCCCAAGGAACTCGTAATAGAACTCGCATTCTATGAATGCGAGTTGTTCTTTTCATTTTCTTTTTTTTTATTCGCCATTTTCCACTAAACTCACATTTGGGAAATGCGAGACCACTGGAACTCGCATTTTCCAAATGCGAAATTCACTGGTTTGAACCCTACACCCAAATCACCCTATTTGCAGAAAAAATTTAAAATTCATAACATTTTTAAAAATTTCTCAGCAACTTATATGTCTATTTCCCTTGAACTGCATTGAAGAAATATATCGTAAGTTTTCTACGATAACATAAAAAATCACCTCTTCTGTAACTGGTGGTTGAGGATTGTTGGATGAAAGGCAATTATGGAGTTCCTTTCTTGGTGGAGGCATATTCGCTGATTGTTAGCTAGTGTTTTTTTTTCCTTTAATAATTGCCATTAATACTGCCAGATGTCAAACAGAATATCTTATATTTATACCTTCACAAGATGATATCTTAGAAAAACTAAAAGTTGTCAGGCATACTTCATAATTCATAGTATAGAATTAATAGACAAATGACACAGTTTAGAGCATACCTTTGCTCTTGAACACATGAATGTGAAGTGAAGAAGTTAGGCACCACAAGCATCAGATACGCTTTTATATCGATTGAGTGACGAAGAATTGAAGGAATAAGAGAAGCTCCTGGAGAAATGCAGTGAAAATGTGAAATAAGTAAATATTTTGCTCTTCCTAATAAATCTTAAACTTGCAAGTAGTATTAAGTTACTAACTTCAACTCATTTAAGAGAGACGTGAGAAAGGAAACAGCAGCTGTTCATGTTAAGTGAGGCTGGATTAGCTAACAACCAATTCTCTCCTCTTTCTCTACGAAAACTCCTCCTGTCAAAACTTCCTCTGACTCTCCAATGAGAGAGACCAGAATTTTGTGGTCTTTTTCCATGAGAGGAGTCCTCTTCCTAGTTTCTTTTTAATTTTTTTGAATGAAGTCTAGTTTTTTAGTAAGAGTTTCCTCTAAGGATTTCCAAGTGAGATTTCTTCTACCTTGGATTCTTTTAGTGGGAGATTTTCTTAAGATTTCTTTGTAAGAGTTTTTCTTTTCGGCCAGTTTTACTCCGGTATTTGAGATCATACAAATCTTCAAAGATCTAGATTTCTTACATCTATTATCACATATAAATTTCTTTTTGAACTTAATACAATTTTTATTAGATGTGACTATTGGAAGACATACACAATATTGCACCTTAAAGCGATGCATATGAATTGAACATAGGGAAATTCACCATTTTAATCCCTGAATATTTTTACTATAACCAATTTCATACTTAATGAATTATTTTAGCCAATTTAATCCTTAAACCAGTTTTTTATTTCCAATGTAGGACTCTTGACCAAATTTTAGTCAATTCGCGTGGACCTGTCGGGATATAAGAGTCACATTGGTCTAATCTTCTATGATTAACAGACGAAATAGATCAGCAAGATCATTAAAATTGCTTAATGTCTAAAATTACTTAACATTAAATATAGCTCTCACCCATTTATTTTAGATGTTAAGTAATTTTAATAATCTTTTTGACCTATTTTGTCTGTTAATTGTAGAAAGTTAGGCCTAAATGACAATTATGCCCCTGTAGGTCCATGCAAATTGAACAAAATTTGGTCAAAAATCCTACATTAAAAGTAAAAAACTTGTTTGAGAACTAAATTGGTTAAAATAATTCATTAGGGATGAAATCAGTTTTAGTGAAAATGTTCAAAGACCAAAATGGCAAAATTCCCTTGAACATATATTGGAGTTGAAAATATTATTTTATGATTCTTGCTCTATATGATCTGTTATATATTATGATGTCTATATGTTTATGACTCCATCTACTCATGAGTGAGCCTCATAAATAGTGTTCGTCAATATTTGGCTATGTTGCAAACTAAGGGCCTATTTTGATGGCCAGTTTTTTCCAAGTTTTTCTTCTACAAAATATTTAATAACTTTTAGTTATAAGAACCTCAAAAAACTCCTTAAATTGCCTAAAATACACATTTCAAAATACACAAAAATGTTGTCCTTCCTTCCTTTCTTCTTTTTCCTTCATCCACCTCAACCTATCTCCATCACCGGCCAGTGCCGGCTTCATTCCTAATCTTAACAGATCCAGAGGATTTGCCTTTTCCTTCCTTTTACAAAACTGCTCCTTGGTCGTTCTTGAGAGGCAATTTTGAAGGGGAACGTACTTGGCCGACATCTGCGATTGTTCGATCTGCTTTGTCATGTTCTTCCTTCGGCGGATAGGCAAGTCCCTCAAGTTGCTGACTCTCCAATGGCTGGACGGGCAGATTCTAATTATAATTTTCAGCTCCTTATGTTGTTGACTTGGAATCTTTTCGTCTGCAAAAACATCAAACCAATTGAAGATACGAATAGTCCATTATGAGATTTCTGAGAGAACCAATTGCCAATGAAATTGAGAAGACATATAAGCATCTCGAATGACTTAGTTTGTTTCATCTTGGAAGTTGGAATCACGAACCAGGATTTTAACGTCTTTGGTCACGGACCAGCGGAGAGAGGAAGGGAGTGGCGGGAAGGAGAGCGGCAGCAGGGGAAGGAGGGAAGGAGAAAGAGGGGAACATAAAAAAGTGGCATCGGGGACTGTGCCAGATGGGAAATGGCAGCGGCTAGACAGTGGCAGTAACAAGGAAGAGGGAGAAGAGAGGAAAGAAGAAGAAAAGAAAAAGAAAAGGAAAAAATTATTTCTGTTATGAAATAATTATTTATGTAGATGTCTATCATTTTATTTTATCTCCTAAATAAGGACGGAGTCTTCATGTCTTACGAGGTAATCTCGACTTTTGAGAATCATGACTTTTGAGGAACACGACTTTTGAGGAACATGACTTTTGAGAAGTACGACTTACGAGATGAAGTCAAGCTGCTCTGTAAGTTACTGTAAGCTGCTCTGTAAGCTATTTTGTATTCCCCTATAAATAGGGGCCCCCTGTAATAGAATAGATACAATTCATAAGAAGTTCATTTCTGAATGAATGAAACTTCAGTTTTCTCTCTAACTCTCTATTTCCTTGAGTTCTCTAATTTTCTTGCTTTCTATTAGTATAGTACCCACTATATAAATACCGCCTCACCACCACATTAGTATTAGTTTTACAACACGTTATCAGCATGAGACTCTGCCAAAATTCTGCCGGTGTTAGATTAATCATCGGGCGCTTCCCTGGACGATCTCTACCGAACGTTTGGAGGTAATATTTTTCATCTTTAATCTATTTCACTTTTATTATGACTAATCTCACGAAACAAGAGTTTGTGCCTTTTGATATCTCTGGAAAGAACTATTTATCATGGGTAATGGGTGTTGAAATATATCTTGAATCCATGGGTCTTGGCAAAACTATTGTCAGAGATAATGATACAACAAGCCAAGACAGAGCCAAAGCTATGATATTCCTCCGTCATCATCTAGATGAAGGACTGAAAGTGGAATATCTTACGGTCAAAAATCCACTTGATCTTTGACATAGTTTAAAAAAAAGATATGACCACCTAAAACTGGTCGTTCTTCCAAAAGCCAAGTATTCTTGGCTTCACCTGCGACTACAAGATTTTAAATCTATTGGTGAATATAATTCAGTCATGTTCAGAATTATCTCTCAGTTAAAATTATGTGGGGAAAATGTGATTGATGAGGATATGTTGGAAAAAATATTTTCAACTTTTCATGTCTCGAATGTGCTCCTGCAGCAGCAATATCGAGAGAAAGGTTTTAGAAAATATTCTGAACTGATTGCATGTCTTTTATTGGCTGAGCAAAATAATGAATTATTATTGAAAAATCATGAGTCCCGACCAACTGGAACTAGTCCATTCCTTGAAGTGAATGTGACCCAATCTTCAAACTCTGTACGTGGTCGTGGCTGTGGTCGTGGAAGAAGCCGTGGTGGTCGTGGCCGTGGTCGTGGACGCAGTCGTGGCAGATACATGCCATATTACAATGACTATCACCGTGGCAAGAAATAAAATGACCCCCAGAAGAGGGACAATGATAAGAAAGGTGAAGAAAAGAAAATTCATGAAGATAAATGCTACCGATGTGGCATGGAAGGCCATTGGTCCCGTACCTGTCGTACGGCGGAACACCTCGTTGAGCTTTATTAAGCATCATTGAAAAAGAAAGATAAAGATGCTGAGACAAACTTTATTGATCAAGAGAATATCTCTGATGATGATGTTGCTAATATTGATATAGCACATCTCGACGTGGCCGATTTCTTTGAACACCCTGAAGGTGCAAATGACCTGATGTCAAATACCCAATTTACTTAGCATTTTGTTCTTTTGTTATTTTCACATCTTTTTTGTAATTTCCTTTTGAGTTATGTATATTACGCACTTTCTTAATATTTACTTTTATTTATACTTTCCTTATCATTTCTTCTAGAAGAAGAAATGGATGCCAAATATTTGGGATTAAATAATGGTGATGATAAAATTTATCTCTTTAATAGTACAACTACACATACTATATTAAGCATGAAAGGTATTTTTTCCATCTGAAAGTGGGAGAAACGAATGTCAATACTATCAGTGGTAGTGCTAAATTGATTGACGGCTCCGGAAGAGCCACTGTATTTCTCCCTGAAGAAACTAAAATTGTAATTAATAATGCACTACTATCTGCTAAGTCTCGAAGAAATCTGCTGAGTTTTAAAGATATCCGCCGAAATGGATATCATGTCGAGACAATGAATGAGACAAATGGTGAATATTTATTGACTACAAATACCATTTTTGGCAAGAAATGTTTATTGGAAAAGCTGCCTTCTCTCTTTTCTGGTCTATATTATACAAAAATAGATGCAGCTGAAACTAATCACCTAGAAGACCAGAAGTTTTCTAATCCCAATGATTTTATGATTTGGCATGATTATCTTGGACATCCTGGTTGCATCATGATGTGGCAAGTAATTGAGAATTCACATGGCCATTCATTGATAGGTCAAAAGGTGTTGAATGCAAATGAATTCTCCTGTGTTGCTTGCTCTCAAGGGAAATTAATTATTAGACCATCTGCAACTAAAGTAGGAACTGAATCTCCTACATTTCTAGAACGAATTCAGGGTGATATATGTGGGCCTGTAGATCCACCATATAGACCATTCAAATATTTTATGGTGCTAATTAATGCATCAACAAGATGGTCACATGTCTGCTTATTATCCAC
The DNA here is from genome assembly GCA_013103745.1 of Gardenia jasminoides. Taxonomy (NCBI): domain Eukaryota; kingdom Viridiplantae; phylum Streptophyta; class Magnoliopsida; order Gentianales; family Rubiaceae; genus Gardenia; species Gardenia jasminoides. The sequence continues at coordinate 46,967,531 of CM023095.1, read as the reverse complement.
TCACAACCTGGCGTTTGCGAGATTGCTCGCTCAAATAATAAAATTATGAGTACAATTTCCTGATTATCCAATTGAGAAAATTCGTCTAGACAATGCTGGTGAATATTCATCACATGCATTTGATGACTATTGCATGTCCGTTGGAATAACGGTTGAACATCTTGTAACTCATGTTCATGCACAAAATGGTCTAGTGGAATCATTTATTAAAAAATTGTAATTAATTTCCAAACCATTATTGATGAGGTCTAAACTCCCCTTATTTGCTTGGGGACATGCTGTCTTACATGCAACAACACTAGTGAGAATTAGGCCGACAAGTTATCATACTTATTCTCCCTTACAATTAACCTTTGGTCATGAGCCCGGTATCTCTCATTTGAGAATTTTTGGATGTGCGGTTTATGCTCCCATTGCACCATCCCAATGTACTAAAATGGGCCCCCAAAAAAGAATGGGAATCTATGTCGGGTATGAGTCACCTTCTATCCTTAAATATCTTGAACCCTTAACAGGTGATCTATTTACTGCAAGATTTGCAGATTGTCATTTTGATGAATCATATTTCCCGACATTAGGGGGAGGAAAAGATCAACTGAAAAAGGAAATCACTTGGAAAATATCACTGGATTTCCTTAATCCTCGTACAAAATAATTTGAACTGGAAGTTTAACGAATTATTCATTTGCAACAAATTGCAAATCAATTACTGGATGCATTCAATGACTCCAGAAGAGTTACAAAATCATATATTCCTGCAGAAAATGCACCAGTTAAAATTGATATCCCTGAAGGACAAATTTCAAGTGCTAATGAGTCTAGACCCTGCCTGAAGCGTGGTAGACCCCTGGTTTCCAAAGATAAAAATCCTCTGAAGAAAAGGGGATTAGATGATGAGAATAAGATTGAGGACTTAAGAATTGATCTAGAATCTCAAAATCTTAATAGTGACAAAATTCAACCTCCGGAAGAGATTGCTCCTGAAGAGTTTACTCTTGAAGAGAATGAAACTATTGAAGTTTCAATAAATTTTGTCACTTCAAGAAAAAATTGGAACCGAAAAGAAATAATTATTGATAATACTTTTGCATATAATGTAGCACTTGATATTATGGAAGACGACGAGGATTATGAACCGAGATCGGTTGATCAATGTCGGAAAAAAAATAATTAGCCGAAATGGAAAGATGCTATCCAATCTGAATTGGATTCACTGGCTAAAAGAAAGGTATTTGGACCTGTAGTTCGAACACCAGAAGGTGTTAAGCCAGTTGGTTATAAATGGGTATTTGTGAGAAAAAAATGAGCAAAATGAAATCTTGAGATATAAAGTAAGGCTAGTAGCTCAAGGCTTTTCACAAAAATCTGGAGTTGATTATGATGAGACATATTCTCCAATAATGGATGGAATTACATTCAGATATCTTGTGAGTCTAGCAGTGCATGAAAAACTTGATATGCGTCTAATGGACGTAGTCACTGCTTATTTATATGGAACATTGGATAATGATATATACATGAAAATCCCTGAAGGATTTAGCATGCCTGAAGCATGTAAATCAAGTTCTAGAGGAACTTATTCCATCAAATTACAAAGGTCCTTGTATGGTCTCAAACAATCTGGCCGTATGTGGTATAATCACCTTAGTGAGTGTTTACTCAAGGAAGGTTATGCTAATGACCCAATATGTCCATGCATTTTCATAAAAAAAGATGGGTCCAATTTTGTGATCATTGCTATATATATTGATGATCTCAATTTGATTGGAACTCCTGAAGAGCTCCAAAAAACAGTTGAATATCTGAAACGAGAATTTGAGATCAAAGATTTTGGAAAAACCAAATTTTGTCTTGGTTTACAAATTGAACATCTGGAGAATGGTATTTTTGTTCACCAAACTGCTTATACCCAGAAGGTATTAAAACGGTTTAGAATGGATAAAGCACATCCGTTGAGTACCCCAATGGTCGTTCGATCACTTGACTCTGTCAAGGATTCTTTTAGACCAAAAGAGGAAGATGAAGAAATACTTGGTCCTGAAGTACCATATCTTAGTGTTATTGGTGCACTAATGTATCTTGCTAATTGTACAAGACTAGATATATCATTGTTGTGAGTCTATTAGCAAGATTTAGCTCATCTCCTACAAAGCGATATTGGAATGGTATTAAACATATTTTTCGCTATCTCCAAGGAACAATTGATTTTGGCCTATTTTATTCTAATAAATCTCGACATGAATTGCTTGGCTATGCTGATGCTGGGTATCTATCTGACTCACATAAGGCAAGATCTCAAACTGGATATATATTCATATGTGGTGGTACAGCCATTTCATGGAGATCTACAAAGCAGTCAATGACTGCCACTTCTTCGAATCACGCTGAAGTGTTAGCAATTCATAAGACTAGTCGAGAATGTGTTTGACTAAAATCGATGACCCATTATATCCGGAAGCATTGTGGGTTGTCATTTGAGAATGAAAATCCTCCAATTATATTGTATGAAGATAATGCAGCTTGTATAGTTCAATTGAAAGGATGATATATTAAAGGAGATAGGACGAAACATATTTCACCAAAATTCTTCTTTACTCATGATTTGCAGAAGAATGGTGAAATTGATGTGCAACAAATCCGATCAGACAATAATTTGGTAGATCTATTTACCAAAGCATTGCCGACTGCAACATTTGAAAAGTTGTTGAAAAATATTGGAATGCGTCGGTTGAAGGATCTCAGATAATATTTTGGATTAGGGGGAGAAATAAATACACAAGAATAGTGTACTTTTTTTTTCCTTCACTAGGGTTTTCTCCCACAAGATTTTTTCCTGGTAAGGTTTTTAATGAGGCACATTCTTTGTGTAATAGACATCTAAGGGGGAGTGTTATGAAATAATTATTTATGTGGATGTCTATCACTTTATCTTATCTCCTAAATAAGGACGGAATCTTCATGTCTTACGAGGTAATCTCGACTTTTGAGAATCACGACTTTTGAGGAACACGACTTTTGAGAAGTACGACTTACGAGATGAAGTCAAGTTGCTCTGTAAGCTATTGTAAGCCGCTCTGTAAGCTACTTTGTATTCCCTTATAAATAGGGACCCCCTGTAGTAGAATAGATACAGTTCATAAGAAGTTCATTTCTGAATGAATGACACTTCAGTTTTCTCTCTAACTCTCTATTTCCTCGAGTTCTCTAGTTTTCTTACTTTCTATTAGTATAGTACCCACTATATAAATACTGCCTCACCACCACATTAGTATTAGTTTTACAACAATTTCTTCACAAAAAGTCTTCATAAAAATTTTTCTATAACTTCTACGGTGAACCATAGTAAAATTTTATACAAAGACTAAAAAGCTCACCATCCAAACAAGCAGTATTATATAATTAACTAGCTATCATTTTTCATAGTTGCTCTGCACCATTGACCCTTGGCCAACTCCATCTACCGCCGATGTAGTTGCTTTTGGATCTAACTCCTCCAATTTTCATTAGTTCACTACTGATTTATATAAATTGCACGTGCAAGGTGCGTGCTTTTCATGAGCTATAATCCATTCAACCTTCTATGGCAAGTCATTTCAATCCAGTTTCCTAGCGCAGGCAACACACTTTCAAAATCTCTCTTCCTTGACATTCTACTGAAAAGCTAATGTAGAAAAGTAGTCTGAATGGTGGTATTCCATCCTTAGATCACTAGTGGTCTAAAATTTGAAACATACTATCTAAGAATTATGCAATACTCCTTTTGTCATATTGAAAGTGTCATTTTTTTAATTCAAAATGTTTGTCATCTCATCAAACTCAAAGTTACTTTTGGTCTTTTTTTCTTTCAATGTTTTCTCCACTTTTATCTACATTTCATACTAAATTCAAAATTGAAATTTGAATTTTCAAGTGTAGCTTTGAAAATAAATCTACTAACACTACCATTATAATTTTAAATAGTTGGAATCTCTAAATATGGCAAACAATTTATTATGGAGGAAGTATTAATTTCTATTTGTACCTTTGCAGTGTAGATAAAAGTTAGTCTTAAAACAGCAAACTTGTCAAATGAAGTTATGAAACGACACACCAACTCCATACCAAAACATTTTTGGTCCAAACGTTCACAAGTCTAAAGACTAAAGCTTAGTATATCACTTCCTCGATTAACATAATTAGGAATCGTATATGTTACAACATCAAATGAAAAATTTGTTCCAAAATGGACGAATGCTTTATTCATAGGATTGCCTATTATTATTATCATTTTTTTGTCAATCGGTAACTATCTAACCTGCTTCTACTCCTATTCATAGGATTGCCTATTTGCAGGGTTGCAGTTTGCTACTTCACTGGTTTGAGGTTAGTCATCCAGCAGCTGTTGTCTATCAAAATCAATTTGAATGTCAGAAAATAATTAACCGGCCATCAGTCATCGTCAATGGTTGCGGCAGCCAGCTAGGCCCATAATATCTAGTGAAGCTGTTAGCACAAAAAGACGTACTAGGAAAGTAATACTAAAATCTTACGAATAAGAAAGACATAGGAGAATAAAAGAAATTTATTTTAAGAAATTGATTCTCCTCAACTACAAGTGTAGGATTTTAAATTCTTAAATAAAGAAACAAAACTACAAATCCTATTCTAAGTATGTTTCCAAAACATTATGCAACCCTATTTTCTAAACAGATTTTGATTTCCAATTCTGACCTACTTACTAAATAATAAATCAACTTCTAAAACTAATAAATTTCTAAATATGCTTGATTTGAATTATGCCAATAATGACTCCTTTAAACCGAACTTTTGATCTCGCCATCTCCAATGCCATCATAAGTTTGAATCATTTTTGCAACTTTTGTAGCAGTATAATTGACATGCAACTTCAATTTGCAATAAGTCTTCAATTTCTCCTTCATTCATCTAGGCGAATAAAACTTATATTTTGCATACAATTTTTCAGCAATTTTTCTTCATTAAATTAGTCACCCATACAAACCCATTCATCATTAGAGCCACCATATTTTCTTGAATAATGATAATCCACATAATTTTCAACTAAAAAATATGTCTTTCATAATCTTTTTCATGACAATAATTTTTACCATTGTCAAGTTCTCTCTATGGCAACTCAAATAATTTATGTACCTTCACAAATAATTTTTTTCTTCCCCGCTTGAATTCTTGGCCTTCCTGACTTTAGATTTCATCAAACTCCAAAATAGATAATCAACAATTCGGCAGGATCTTTTTTCCTGATCACTGCACACCACCAACAATTTTGACAAAACCCTTCTTTTTAGGCCTTTGTCCAATTAGGGTCACTTTGTTTCTAATTTCAATCAACAAACGAGTATTCTAGACCAATTCTCGTTATCTAATCCTTCAATACGAGTACTTTACCACAATCTTTACACCCTTCTATGGGACATGTTTATCTATCACAAATTTTTACAGATACTTCAATATCAAACTCTTAAATCTAGAATTCTGGTACCATTTATTTGCATAAAAACACCCTTAGCAGAATTAATACTAAAATCTTATGAATAAGAGCAGCATGAGAGGATAAAACAAAATTTATTCCAAGAAGTTGATTCTCCTCAATTACAAGTATAGGATTTGAAGTTCTTAAATAGAGAGACAAAACTACAAATCCTACTCTAATTATGATTCCAACTCAACCTTATTTCCTAAATAGATTTTGATATCCAATTCTAACCTACTAGCTAAATAATAAATCAACTTTTAAAGCTAAAAAACTTCTGAATATGTTTGGTTTAAAATATGTCAATAGAAGGGGCATCTAAAGACCAAAACCAACAGCTTGAGGATACTCGAAATAAACAAGAAATGCAAATGATACTCTTGTATGCCAAAATGGTGGTTTTGACTTCTGACTTGCTTAGCCAGTCATTTCTTAAAAGGATAAAATCCAGTAGACCCCTTGTAGCTTGATTTATGCGAAGTTCAGAAGGTGTTGTTATCACTTAAAAATATCTAATCATTCTATTGTACTCCTAACTAAATTGGAAAGAGCAAATCGCCAAAAATGTCACTATACTATATGAATGTGCAAGTTCGTGTCAATAAACTATTTTGTAAGCCAAAAATGTCACTGAACTAACCAAAAGGCATGTTTTGTAGCATTCCGTGTAATTGGAGCGTTAAAGCAAATGGAATGGACTTCACATGAGCTGCACCTGTAGGGTTTTAAGGGTAAAATCGTCAAAAAAATATGAACTCACTAATAAACCCATGACGATCAGAATCAACAATTCAGAATCTGGATTTTTTGTCTTCCTTTCAAATCAAAAGAAAGAAATATAGGGTTCCTCTAAAAACTTAAAATTGAACTCACTGGGAAAATCGGAAGAGTGAAGAAGAAAAATTGAAAACAAGTTTTATCAGTGAATTAAGCCTTCAGTTCAACAAAGGCAATGAAGTGGGTGAAACGAGGGAGAGATGAATACATCAATCCGTTTGAACAATACGGTAAGAAATGTTGGCTCTTTTGACGATTAACAAACCAATATGATGGTTTTTACTAATACTCTTTCAAGATTAATTGTAGTGAGACAGGTTTTCACCTAAAACACATCACTCATATGTGTCAGACGATGCTGTCGGATGCAAGACAGGGGTTCGGACGTCCGACAGGTTGGAATGAAAGATTGGATGGCCACTGGTTCTGTCGGACGATCATTTCGGACGTCCGACAGTTTACGACAAAGCTTCGGATGATGCTTTCGGACGGAGACCCAAGTTTCGGATGTCCGATAGGTTGAGAGGTTGTTCACTTTAGCTACTGGTTCTATCGGACGGTGGATTTTTGGTTCGGACGTCCGACAGTTTGCGACACAGAAATTCAGCAAACTGTCGGACGGTGGCTTCGGACGCAGAACAAGGTGTCGGACGTCCAACACGCCCAACGGCTATTTTTTCCTGCATTTAATTCAAGACTGTTGGAGAAATTTGGGCAGTTATCTTTGGACCCTATAAATACTTTAAAGGCTGGATATGCTCAGAACTTTTGACAACCATTACTTACAAGCCTTCAAGAGCAAATTTAGCAAGAATTTGTGTCTTTCTTAGTACTTGTAGTATAAGTGAGTGTGTGAACTATTATTGTTTTTCAATTGTGAGAGAAGACTCAAGTGTGTAGCATTGTGAGGGTTAGCAAGGGTGTTGTAAAACCTCTTGGCTTGATCAAGAAAAGATTGAGGCAAACAAGAGGTGATCCTTCCATGTACAACTTGGTGTGACTTTATCAAATTGAAGTAGCAAGTGCAATTGAGGTATTGGATTTCAAGTTGGGTGCAACTTGGTAGTCCATTTGATTTCATCTCTCCTATTTATTCTTTAGTTCGAATCCTACTTGTGATCATCTATTTGGTGTGATCTTTATATTCCGTGCTCAAGTGTTTGTGTCACCAAGAAAACTTGATTAATTCAAATTGTGTGATTATTATCAATCATCAAGTTTTAATTTTCCATAAACCTAATTCACCCCCCCTCTTAGGTTGCTTTTGGGACCTATAATTGGTATTAGAGCTTGGTCTCCTAGAGATTAAGGTCAATCGATTTTGGAGTGATCATGGCAACTAACAATGCATTATTCTTGGAGGGACAATCTATCACTAGGCCACCTATGTTTAATGGGGTTAATTATGTGAGTTGGAAGGATAGAATGGAAATCTTCTTGCAATCAATAGATATTGAGTTATGGTATATAGTAAATGAAGGTCCATTTGAAGCAATTATTATAGATGAAATTACTCATTAGCCAAGACCAAAAACTCGAATGGAATTAACTCCCCAAGATAGGATAAATCTCACCTTGAATGCAAAAGCTGTGAATGTGCTGTACAATGCCTTAGATGCTACAGAATCTACAAGGGTAAAAGGTTGTAAGACGGCTAAGGAAATATGGGACAAGCTTAGAGAAATACATGAGGGTAGTGACAATGTTAGAGAACAAAAGAAATCACTTCTTGTCATTAAATATGAATCCTTCAAAATGGAACCTCATGAGAATATTGACAAATGTATTGTAGATTCAATGATATTATAAAAGATCTAGAAGTGTTGGAAAAGAGTATACATTGGGTGAGAAGAATAGAAAGATCTTAAATGCTCTATCTAAAGATTCGGAAAGCAAAGTGACAACTATAGAAGAAGCTAAGGATCTGAACTCCATGTCTATTGAAACTCTCATAAATTCTTTAACCTCTTATGAATTGAAGTTCAAGTCTAAAGTACAAGAGGAAGAGGATGCAAAGATGAAAAGGAGTATAGCTCTCAAAGCTTCACAAGAGGATGATGATTCATTCTCCTTAGAAGATGAAGATGTTGAAGTTGATGATAATGATTTGGCACTTCTCTCCAAGAGCTTTAAAAGAATCTTCAATAGAAGGAGGTTTAGAAGGGGAGATCCTAACAACTACAACCCCAATCAAAGAAGTAAAGGGAAGCAAGAGGTCAACAAGAAACAAGGAGATAAATGCTTCCAATGTGGACAAATTGGGTACTATGCTAATGAATGTCCAATGAAGAAGAAAAAGGAAGGTAGAAGAGAAAGAAGGCAAAAATACAACAACTTCCAAATAACTTTGAATGAGTGAAATTCCGAGGGTGAAATACAAGAAGAAGAAGAATCCGCTCAAATGGCATTTATGGCCATAGGTGAAAATGAGGTATCTACTAGTAACTCTATTTTTGATTGTGATGATGAGAATGATGATGATGTTGAATCTTTTGTTGAAAAATTACATGAAAGTCTAAAGGATTCTTATGCCAAGAACAAAGAGTTAAAAGTTAAAATCAACTTCTTACTTCGTGAAAATTCAAAGCTCTTTCAAGAAAATAAGAGACTGAAAAATGAAAATGATGAATTAAGAGAGTTTGAAATTGATTTGGATTTGCAAAAGAAACTAGATGCGAAAGAAAAGTTTTGTAAAAAACTCCAAGAGGAGCAAAATAGCTTGAAGAAAAGGATGGATGATTTGAATGAGTTTCTTCAAAATGAGAAACAAAAGATTTATCAAATGAATGTTTGAAGAACTGCTTATGGTGAAAACAAATTTACAATTCTTAGAAAAATGGGAATTAGGTATTTAATACCCATTAGTGGCAAGGACACTAGCAAAATGTGCAGTTTTTGTTGTCAATATGAACATATGAAAAGTCATTGCCATGTTAAGAAAAATATGAGAAATGGCTTAAAAGATACTTGGATAGTTAGAGATTGCAACTAACTCCTTAGGACCCAAAGATATAAAGGGTACCAAAGGTTATTTCTCATTCTCTTTTGTGTAGGTATGATTGAAAGAATTCCAACAAAACATCAAAATGGTTCATTGATAGTGGGTGCTCAAGACACATGACCGGTGATCCATTCTATTTTGTCAAGCTCAAGTCAAAAAGTAGTGGAAAAGTCACATTTGGCGATGACACTAAAGCTAAGACAATTGGGATTGGAGACATTGGTAAAAATGGTGAAACCTTTATTCATAATGTCCTTCTAGTTGATAATTTGGGTTACAATTTATTGAGTGTTAGTCAATTATGTGATAAGAATCTTTATCTGCTTTTTAAGAAACATGAATGCTCGATTCTTGATACAAAATTTAATATTGTCTTTAAAGGAAAAAGATACAATGACATTTATGTTGTTTTCCTTAAGAAAATGGATTCAACCAATTTTCAATGTCTTAAGATTACTAATGATGATCCTTGGCTTTGGCATAGAAGACTTTGTCACTTCAACATGGATTTACTCAATGAGGTTTCCAAAAAGGAGCTTGTTAGAGGACTACCCAAAATCAAATTTGTAAAGGTTCGTATTTGTGATGCATGTCAATTTGGAAAACAAACAAAAGTTTCCTTTAAACCAAAAAATTGTGTTTCCACCTCAAAACCCTTGGAGCTTTTACATCTTGATTACTCAAATTGCTAGTTTGGGCGGCAAATGCTATTGCTTTGTGATAGTTGATGATTTCTCTAGATATACTTGAGTTGTGTTTTTAGTTCATAAAGATGATGCTTTCAAAAATTTTGTTTCCTTATTTGCGAAAGTTCAAAACTTGCTAAACTTGAGTATTGTGAAAATTAGAAGTGACAATGAGACTGAGTTTAAATATTGTGGTTTTCTGAAATTTTTTGATCATAATGGAATCTCTCATGAGTTTTCAATAGCAAGAGTTCCACAACAAAATGGTGCTGTTGAAAGAAAAAATAGGACTCTTCAAGAAGCTGCAAGAACCATGCTTAGTGAATGTGACATGCCAAAATATTTTTGGGCCAAGGTAGTAAATACGGCATGTTATGTGATGAATAGAATTCTTTTACGACCAATTTTAAATAAAACATCATATGAACTCCTTTTTAGAAAAAAGCCAATTGTTGGCTATTTTAGAGTATTTGGTTGTAAATGCTTCATTTTAAACATTAAAGAACATCTTGGAAAGTTTGACAAGAAAACGGATGAAGGTATTTTCTTGGGATATTGTGAAAATAAACATGGTTATAGAGTCTATAATAGAAGGAGTCTAGTCATTGAAGAAACCATATATGTTACTTTTGATGAAACTAATGATGTTGTTTTCAAAAATGTTTGTGAAGATGATGATGTAGGTGTGCAAGAAACTCTCAAAGAACTAACCATTCATGAAGAGCAAGACAAGGAGGTGAAGGATGACACAAAGGAAGATTCAGCTCAAGATGAAGAGGAACAAGAAAAGAAAGATGAAAGTGAAGAAACTCAAAAACATCTTCCAAAAGCTTGGAAATTCACTCAACACCATCCAAAGGAGCTCATAATAGGTGATCCATCCGAGAGGGTAAAGACTCGCTCCTATAAAAATGCTCTAATAGATAATCTTGCATTAATTTCTCATATTGAGCCCAAAAATATCAATGAAGCACTAAAAGATGATTGTTGGATTGTAGCCATGCAAGAAAAGCTAAATCAATTTGAAAGAAATAGAGTATAGACCTTGGTAGAAAGACCGTTAGACCATCCCGTGATTGGTACAAAATGAGTGTTTAGGAACAAGTTAAATGATAAAGGAGAAATAGTTAGAAACAAGGTTAGACTTGTAGCAAAAGGTTATGCACAAGAAGAAGCGATAGATTTTGATGAAACCTTTGCTCCCGTAGCTAGATTAGAATCCATTCGAATGTTTCTTGCATTTGCATGCTTTAAAGGCTTCAAACTATTTCAAATGGATGTTAAAAGTGCATTTCTAAATGGTTTCATTGACCAAGAAATTTATGTTGATCAACTCCCCGGTTTTGAGAATGAAAAATTTTCAAATTATGTTTTCAAACTCTCAAAAGCTTTATATGGTTATGAACGTTTGAATGGTTTCTTGGTGGAAAATGGTTTTAAAAGAGGTGTTGTTGATACCACACTTTTTACCAAAAATAATTCGAATGATTTATTAATTGAGCAAATCTATGTGGATGATATCATTTTTGGTGCTACTAATGAACGTCTGTGCAAGGAATTTTCAAAAGCTATGCAAAAAGAATTTGAGATGAGTATGATGGGAGAAATGAACTTCTTCCTTGGACTTCAAGTGCATCAAAGTCAAGATGGCACCTTTATCAATCAAACAAAGTACACAAAAGAACTTCTCAAGAGATTTGGTATGGAGGATTCAAGACAAGTTGGTACTCCTATGTGCACCTCCACCAAACTTAACAAGGATGAAGAAGGTACCAAAGTTGATGAAAAATACTATAGAGGTATGATTGGTAGCCTACTTTATTTAACCGCAAATAGACCCGATATCGTGTTTGCTGTTTGCTTATGTGCTAGGTTTCAATCATGTCCAAAAGAATCTCATATGCTAGCTGTAAAACGGATTTTTAGATTTTGAAGGGAACTATTAACTATGGTTTATGGTACCCAAAATGCACTAACTTTGCTTTGATTGGCTTTTCGGATGCTGATTTTGCTGGTTGTAGAATAGATAGAAAGAGTACAAGTGGTACATGTCATTTTCTAGGTGAATGTTTAGTTTTTTGGTTCAGCAAAAAGCAAAATGCAATTTCCTTATCTACTGCTGAGGCTGAATATATTGCAGCCGGTGCTTGTTGTGCTCAGTTAATTTGGATGAAACACACCTTATATAATTTTCGTTTAAAATATGATTGTGTACCTATATTTTGCGACAATACTAGTACTATAAACCTGACCAAAAACCCCATTCAACATTCTAGGACGAAACATATAGATATTAAGTATCATTTCATACGTGATCTTGTTTAAAGAGGAGAAATTTGTGTTAATTACGTATGTTCAAAAGATCAAATTGCTGATATTTTTACCAAAGCATTGCCCTTGGAGCAATTTGTCTATTTGAGAAGCAAACTGGGAATTTCAGAAAAATCTCTTTGAAACAGTAGGGGATCGGACGTCCTACAGACTGGACGTCCAACAGCGTTCATACTATGTGTCAACTATTATCGGACGTCCTACACGAGAATCGGACATCCGACAGTTCTAAAAAGTTATCTCTTCACAAAACAGGGGATCGGACGCAGATGTCGGACGCAACCTAACTTTCGGACGTCCAACACTCTTAAAATTCTTTTTAAAAGGGATTTCGGACGGTCATTTGCTATTTTTCTTTTCTCTCTCGGACAGAAAGCTTTCTAATCACTTTCCCCTAAAAATCGAAATTTCATCCCTTTCAAGAACATATTTTCTCAAATTGCTTCCATATTCGACTTCTAAACTTCATTTCTGGTGATTGATAGTCCACATTTTCATCATACATCGAAATCAGGAAAATCCCCAAATCTTCTCTTCAAACCCTAGGTCCACAATCTCTCCTCTCCAAACTGATTCACGACATTAGTAGTGTTTAGAACGGTCATTCAGCATTGCATCACCATCACTGCATCATACATTCCACTGCATTTACTCAAAATGGTTCGAGTTAGAGGAAGCTCTTCTTCTGCCAAAAAAAGGACTGGAAGGTCTGACACTAGACGAACTAGAGGTTCCCAGAGGAGAACCCGGGCTGAAACTGGAAGGTCTGATCAGCAAGAAATAGAGGAGCAAACAAGAAATGTTCTACCCACCTTCATTGATGTTGAAGCTGAAGCACGATTCTCCATAGTTTGCAAGAATGGCTTTATAACTCAACGTTCTATTTCTCTTTCTGATTTTCGTACTTACAAGTCGGATTGGGTTCTTGAAAAATTTTCTTTTTAAAAATGGAGACATCTTCTCACTTTTGCTCACATTATCTATCCTCCTATGGTGCACCAATTCTATGCTAATATTAGGCAAGGTAGAACACCCTTTGAGGTTGTGTCTGGGGTCAATGACATTGATATCACTCTCGATCCTAACATTGTGAATGAAATTTTTAATACTGCTATCGAAGCTGATTGTACTAGTAAAGTTGCACATTTTTTCACTTATAAAGAATAACCAACTTCATATAATCACTTCAGTGGAACCAAACTTTTATCCTATTTTCAAATAAATTTCCAAGTTCCGGCTGAAGCTAATTTAAATGAATTGACACCCTTACAACAAATTTTATGGGTTATGATTGGCAATCTTTTAATTCCTACTTCTAGCCATCGTACCACAGCAAACAAAATGGAGCTTTATCTCTTCTATTGCTTTATGGAAGACATAAGGATTGATTTTGGATTTATCATGTGTCGTTTCATGAACAAAGTTAAGTTGGATAGTCGTAGGAAAATTCCCTATGGCAAGTTCTTGACTTCTATTTTCAATCATTTCAACATTCCTTTGATTGGAACACCAACCACTGAAAATCCAAATTATTTTTTCACCAAAGCATATTTTGAAAAGAAAAACATTCGCTTTGTTGGTGATGAATGGGTATACAAGGGGACTGCCTTGAAGACTCGTACTAAAACAGTTCATGATCCACTTTCTTCTCCTCAAACTCCAGTGACTCCTCGTTTAAAACACCCAAGACTTGATTTCTCTACTCCTTTGACATCACAGCCTTCTTTCTCTACTTCCTCGGATCCAATCCTTACCCTTCTCCTTGAATTCAAACAAAGACATCTTCTTCTTGAGGAAGGTCTTCAAATGGTTATGAATTCAGAGCAAAAGGAAGCCTTTCTCAAACTAAAGGAGACCCTCCTACCTTCTCAAGCTCAAAGGGCTACTGATCAAGGAACGGAAGCACAAATTCACACTCATGAAGAAACAGCCCAAGCCACTGAAGAACAAGCACAAGAAAGAACTGATGAAACTGACCCCATCCATGAAGAAACTGCACAAGACCAACAAGTTGCTCAAGGTCTAATGGAAATGTGGGGCACATCTCAACAGGCCACATCTCAAGACCCTGGACCTTCTCAATTTCACACTCCTCCTCGAGAAATGGACACTGATACGGATGAAAATTCTCGTGGCTCATCTCATCCTTAGTTCTAGACATTTAGGTATCTAATAGGTCATATCATTAGGTATTTCTAGGCTAGCATCATTTTGTTTCTAACTTCTCATTGGCTTCTTTTATTATTTTTGTGAAGCCAAACTTCATCATTGGCCATGGCTATTTTTGTTTGGCCTTAGCATTGTTGGCCTTGCCTCACTAAACTCTTGTGGATGTTTCCTTTTATTAACCTTATGCTTGAATGTTTACTGGCTTTACCCATTTGCTATCAATGCTTTTGTATTTCATAATGGTTGATATTAACTTTTTGATTGATGACAAAAGGGGGAGAAAAATGGTGAATGAATGATAATGGTGGTTGATTGATAATGATTGTTTTGGGTTGATATGAGTTGTTGTTGTGATATTGGTTGTTGTTGTGATATGAGTTGATGTTGGTTTTGATTTGGTTATGCCAAAAGATGGTGCTTTAAGTAACGGGGAGTATTTTCTTTTCCTTCTCCAATTATCCGTTCTTACCTCCTTTTTTTCATTCAAATCATCACTTGGTTTGTCATCATCAAAAAGGGGGAGATTGTTGGCTCTTTTGATGATTAACAAACCAATATGATGATTTTTACTAATACTCTTTCAAGATTAATTGTAGTGAGACAGGTTTTCACCTAAAACACATCACTCATATGTGTCGGACGATGCTGTCGGATGCAAGACAGGGGTTCGGACGTCCGACAGGTTGGAATGAAAGATTGGATGGCCACTGGTTCTGTCGGACGATCATTTCGGACATCCGACAGTATACGACAAAGCTTCAGACGATGCTTTCGGACGGAGACCCAAGTTTCGGATGTCCGATAGGTTGAGAGGTTGTTCACTTTAGCTACTGGTTCTGTCGGACGGTGGATTTTTGGTTCGGACGTCCGACAGTTTGCGACACAGAAATTCAGCAAACTGTCGGACGGTGGCTTCGGACGCAGAACAAGGTGTCGGATGTCCAACACCCCCAACGGCTATTTTTTCCTGCATTTAATTCAAGACTGTTGGAGAAATTTGGGCAGTTATCTTTGGACCCTATAAATACTTTAAAGGCTGGATATGCTCAGAACTTTTGACAACCATTACTTACAAGCCTTCAAGAGCAAATTTAGCAAGAATTTGTGTCTTTCTTAGTACTTGTAGTGTAAGTGAGTGTGTGAACTATTATTTCTTTTCAATTGTGAGAGAAGGCTCAAGTGTGTACCATTGTGAGGGTTAGCAAGGGTGTTGTAAAATCTCTTGGCTTGATCAAGAAAAGATTGAGGCAAGCAAGAGGTGATCCTTCCATGTAAAACGTGGTGTGACTTTTTCAAATTGAAGTAGCAAGTGCAATTGAGGTATTGGACTTCAAGTTGGGTGCAACTTGGTAGTCCATTTGATTTCATCTCTCCTATTTATTCTTTAGTTCGAATCCTACTTGTGATCATCTACTTGGTGTGATCTTTATATTCCGTGCTCAAGTGTTTGTGTCACCAAGAAAACTTGATTAATTCAAATTGTGTGATTATTATCAATCATCAAGTTTTAATTTTCTACAAACCTACTTCACCCCCTTCTTAGACTGCTTTTGGGACCTACAAGAAATTATATGATTCCTTTAGATTTGATATTATTACACGATTGAGGAGACGCCGGCAGTGGCTGAAGGCTATGATATGGTGGCAGAGTACAAGGAGGCGCAGTCCAAGAGAGAGAACCAGCGCGGAGGCCCACCGTCATCCTTGGATCGAAGGACCAATTCCTTTGATACTTGAAAGTAGTCTATTAAACCAGCACTCATCACAACTCCTCCTGCTGCTTCTTGTTTGGTTGTAGCAGAGAAATGGGGCAGCTACTATGGCCTGTTGTTGTTGTGGTCTTGGGGAGGAGTACCAAGCTTTGTGCGGCAGCGGCGGCGGTTCAGCTGAGACAATCGGTTGCCTGCAACTCAGTGTTGAAGCACCACCCCGTTTTGAGTGGTTGGAGTGTGGTGATAATAATCTTGCTATCCTTCTGCTCCTTCTTCTTGGGTCGGAAGACATTTTCTGGTGGGCTTAGATGCCTATATAGGGCCACAAGCAGGAAGCTAGTACAACCACCCCACTTCCGGCGGGCACCATGGATCCCAGACACTGGTGACAGTAGTAGTAGAGACTTTGAGTTTGAGATCCTCCTCCTGTCTACTGCTCTCCAATCCAAGACCGCCCAATTAATTAAATTAATGACAATTTTCATGTGGTTGGGTAATTGGGTTGAGGACAAACAAAACAAGATATGCTATACTTACTAGTAGAGGAGTAGTACTTCTTAGAAAGTAAAAGTATAGTCTGATCGTCATGTGTTCATTAATGTGCTTATATTTTTTTAATGATTTTACCCTTAAAACCCTACATGTGCGCTTATATTTTTTTTGATGATTTTACCCTTAAAACCCTACATGTGCAGTCACGTGAAGTCCATCCCGTTTGCTTTAACGGTCCAATTACACGGAATGCTACAAAACATGTATTTTGATTAGTTCAGTGACATTTTTATCTAACAAAATAGTTTAGTTATACGAACTTGCACATTCGTATAGTATAGTGATATTTTTGGCGATTTGCTTAATTGGAAAATGCTCAAAGACCAACTAAATGACTGGCAAGTGATATCCACATGAACTAAAAATGCGAGTGGCAATAAAAAGTACAAATGTTGCCCTAAAATATACATTTTCATTCGAAGCATACCCTTAACCATCTAAATAAAAATATCAGATTGTTAAATTAGGGTTTCTTTCTTTAATAGCCAAAATTAGTGGGCCAAATTAAAATTTTAAAAGTTTTTTCTTTCTCAATCATTTACTAGAATTCACCACCACCATGGCCGTCACAACTTTCATAGTTCATGCCACACTGCCACTACTGCCATGCCTCCACAGCCACCATCACCACTACTAAGTCGCTTTAATACTCAATTTCACTTCAAATCAGCCAACCATTTCTTACATCTTGGTTTCAAGAACTTCGTTGTAATTCCTCACCCAAACCATCGAGAGCCTTTGCAAAGTCTCTAATTGATTATACCAGGAAAACACACATTAAAATGGATTGAACTTCATTGCAATTCAATCAGAGTTACCAAACCACGAAGAAACTCTTTTCAAAATTCCAGGTCGATTAGCCCACAAAAGCCTAATAATATTTGTTTCTTTTATCTACAACTAGGATTTTTCTCCTATGCATTTTTTGCCATGATTAAAACTTCCATGTTGTATTTGGGTTTGCGATTTATAGATCCAAAGATGGATTGAGTTGTATAGATTATGATGGGGGAGGGAAAGAAAGGAATAGAAAAGAAGGAAAAAGAAATAAAAAGGAAGAAGAAGATCATGATGGAGGGAAAGAAAGGAAAAAGAAATAGAACGGAAGAAGAAGATCACGATGTAATGCAGCAAGAAAAGAAAGAAAAAGGAAAAAAGAAAAAAAGAAGAGGAAGAAGAAAAAGAAGACTCGGATATTACATGAAGGAAGATAAAGAAAGGGCCTAGACTAAAGGAAAAAAAGAAGGAAAAAGAAGGACAAGAAAAGGAAACAAAAGGAAAAAGATTAAAAAGGAAAGAGAAAATCAGGACAAAGAAAGAAAAAAGAAAGGACATTCTAATTCTTTAGTTTGGTCAACTGTATAAAGTGCTTTGCACATAATTATATTAATTTATTGTTGGAATGCAGAGTTTTAAGAAATGTCCAAGAAAAACAGAAGCAATAGAAATTCACATGCTTTGCACATGATTATATTATTCTAGAACGCAATAATCTATTGATGCTAAAACTTTCTAGTGTCTCAATTTTTTTTAGACTATTGTTTTTGAGAAGATTAATTCAAATTGAAAAAGACTAAAAGCAGCCCTATGTGGTTAACATTCCTTGAGGATTAACTTGAAATCATAAAATCAAACATTTTCTGCACTTTCTTCCCAGTGCAACCTTATAAGTTACTTAATTACTCTATTACCATCAATAAAAAAAAGATATTTTATATGCAATTAATAATAAGCTATACGTTAGCGCAAACCATGTCACTGGTGCATCTGGATCAGCACAGTAGTTCTTGCATTATTATAGTGGGAGATAATAACGCCTGCATAGATCCAAAAAACTATAAAATTATTGATCCTTAACAAAAGCAAGCTTAAGTGCTTTTTATAGTATAGTTTTGTTTTCTTTTAGAAATTAACTATATTACCGTAACTCATTTCCAAATATGATACTATTCCTACATTCTTTTTCTTTCTTGGTTTCCTTTACGCTTTTCTAAATTAACATCACTATAATAAATCCTCTTCCTGAAATAAAAAACCAACAATTATTCCCTTGTATGTATAAATTTTGGTGATACTCCATCAAATAACATATTTCTTTATATTAATAAAAAAATTTTACTATATAAATTACTTTATAAAAATATCATCATCACTCAACAAAAGGATAAAAAATAGCTTAGGTTCATTCTAAATTTAGCTTTATTTCTTCAGGGAATTTGACGCGATGAACCCACTTCCTCAAATAAGAGCTTAACATTAACATGGTTTCAAATTCTCTGTCCCCATTTTTCCTCTGTCCCCTCTATCCCTTTCACCAAAAACTGCCACATGTACATGCAATCAAATATCTATTAGATATATATCTTGTATTTTAGATGATAAATCAAAACAATTATTTGTTTTTATCAATCTTTTACTCAAACTCAATTCACTTTACTTTTTCTTTTTTTAATTAAATGGAAACTCCAGAGCAAAAAATCTTTTGTCCTTTTTTTTAAAATAATCACAACCATACAAATTCTAACTTTTTTCTTAAAGGAAAAAAGAATGGAAACAACTGCAAACAATATAAAAAAAAAGAAAAAGAACAGTTGATTGAAATAAGATGTCAAATAGGGAATCAATTGATAAAAGGTACAACTACATAATGTAAGAATGTCTTTTTTCTCTTTTTTTTTGGTGGAGATATTGTCATTCTCTTTTAAAAAAAATAGATAAAGATAAATATTTTTGTGTCTCTTACTTTTGACAAAAGAAAAAAATAGAAAAGTATAATAAATTGGCATTAAGAGTCTTTTGAATTCTTTAAGGGAGAAAAAAAATTGAGTTCTAATAAACAATTAAACAACTGATAAAAATTAGTAATGTTTTAAGTTCTTTGAATTTCTAAGAAGAAGAACATTAGAAATAATTGAATGCATTGACACATGGCATGTTTGGGTATAGGGGATAGAAGGGACAAAGGAAAAATGGGGACAGAAGATTTGAAACCCACTAACATTTCACAAATAATATTCAAATTTGCAAACGTACATAGTCTTTAACAGAGATGATTGCAGTTTTGATCTTAAATGTTAGGAAATGAGAAACATTAGTTCCTAAAATTTAGATGAAAGCAAATGTTTTAATTTCTAAGGAAATTTATTCCTATTGACTGTTTCAATTGGTACTAAAATCCCATCATGTGTCATCTTGTGTCAAAAACTAATTTTTTTGAGAAATTTTAAAACATGAAGAAAAAAATATTGTAGCCATATTCTTTAAAAAAAAAAAAAAGAGGACTAAATAGTTGCATGCCAATCATGTGAGTAATTTGTCTTTGATCCAAAATAAAAATAATTTTTTTGATTGACAATAAAAAATTGTACGTAGAAGATTGATTACTTATGTGATCCCCAAATAGGTGATAGTCGTCTTTTATTACATATTATGGCCAAAAAAAGTTCAATGTCTATGGTGTGCTGAATTAACGTGGTCTTGTTTTGCTCTATATTTTAGGTAAACAGATCTTTTATTGAATTCATGTTCTCTTCAATGATGGAAGCATAGATTCTTGTACTTACTAAATCCTAAAGTATGATGTTCTTTCAACTCAATTGATAAAGTCAACAATTTGTTCAACAAAATGTTAACATAGTGTTTAAAACGATTTTGTGCAAATATGTCTGCATATGACTAGGAGACAGATTTTTTTTTTTTTGTATATATACGTTACACAAGTGAGTTGAAATCATTTATAGAATACTTACTGAATTAATTATGATAAACTGTGGCCTGGAATCATTGGTTTAGTTTGAAAATAAACAGCTGATTATGCGTGAGAAAGGAAATCAATATTTTGCTTCTTTTTCATTTTTTTCCGGCTACTTTTTCAAGTGGAATATTAATTTTCAGATGAAGTTCTTTGTGATGGTCGTTAGGATATCAAGGCTGGTTCCTTCTTTTTGTTTAAATACATTATTGAAGTGGCTAATGAATAATTAATACTTTCTCCTAACACTAAATTAATTTGGCTCTTGTTAGACTCACAAAGAAATCTTACCTCGTAAGGTTAACTACATTTACCTCTCCCTAGGTTTGACCAAATAATGAAATAGAATCTAATATTTTATCAAATAATAGTCTAACATTTTGACTGTGCAAACATATAACAAAAACCCGCTACTGTTTGTGGACGTTAGGATTCTTGGTAATGTCAGCAGGAAATTAGTGTTGTAAGACAAAAATGGCCTTATAAAGCTAGTTGCCATCAACGTGATATTTTTTACATCCAAAAATATCCTTCAGCCAACTTTAGCATAGAATACTCTCAATTATTGTAGTACTAAATTATTTACATACAACCTCAAAACACATGGGCCTGATGATTGAAAAAATGAAGGAGAAGATATACTGCTATGATGGAATGAGCAAAGAGAGTTTAAGTACCAGGATTCAATCTAACTTGGAGAATTGAGCAATCAACATAGCCATCAAGATTTGGAAATAAATCAAGGTGCTAAGGTACAAGGATAATAGGTAAATATTAGTAATTTGAGGTTTATCTTATTTTAATAAAGTGATATCAAAGTTTTCATAATATTTTTGTTTACAAATATTACCTAACATAGGCATAGAAGGTCGACTTTCAGACATTGAATGTTTTCGTTTCTCTTAAATAAATTGCAAGTATTGACTCTCTCTTATTGCTTGCTTCATTTGCTTATTTTCCATTTCATCAATTTGTTCGTCATCCTCATCATCAATTATATTGATATTGCATACATAGTTTCTTTTTGCAAAGAGTTCAATATTTCTTCTTTCTTCTTTTTTATTGTAATTCTTTGAGCCTTACCAGCCCTTAAATACATTTTTATTACATCTCTAACTTCTTTTACAGCATTTAGACAACCTTCAACCTGTCCCAAAACATGACCAACATGTTCTTTCAATCTTGTAATTCCACTCTGCATTACTTTTCCACAATAATTACATCTCACAATTTTTCTATTCCCACCCACAGGTGTACCACGTTCCTAACCAGTATCCTTACTTGCCATTTTCACCTATTACACATGCCATTATACATGATTAGTCCATGGTGTAATAATTAATAAATTTCAAAAAATATGACAAGTAATTGTAAACATTTTACAACAAAATCATTATTTGGATTATGTTAGTAAGTTTAAAATCTTATCTCCAATATTAATTTGTTTGCATGATCACTAATTCATTTTTTTGAAGTAATTTTTGCTGGAACTTAAATGATTATTGCAATAATTTGTGTGTAACAGAAAAAAATCATCAAATAGCTAATGCATCATATTTATCATTACATATTTCAAACTGATTGCTCATTAAAATTTATTTGCTACACATGGAAGATATAGTAAGAATTACATGGAATTATAATAACTATAAAACTCAACAAGAATGAAATTTAGTATATGTTAATTCATAAATGAGAAAATTTATATTCATACGTATAGCAAGGATTTTATTATTTTTTTATAAAATATCAAATAAATTTAGACTAATCTACCGTATAACTTGAGTACTTTATGAGATCAATATTATGATTTAATTTGAAACAAATTATATTTTAACACAAGAAATCAATAAAACAAATTCAACACCCTAAACTTTAATATAGACATAAATATACTTAATCAGGTTTTGGTCCAATGTAAGGCAATAATAAACCCAATTTCTAATAAATAATATCAAAGCAGGAAAATATAGACATAAATATACTTAATTAGTCTTTGGCCCAATGCAAAGCAACTATAAACCCAATTTCTAATTTATCATATCAAACCAGAAAAATTAAATAACTTACTATTTTATCACAATGGCCAATTATGGGCCTAATCCACTGGGGTTTGAATAAGATATAAATAAACCAAATATGGATTTATAATATAAACCCAATTTCCAATCGCTCCTCCTCCTTGTTAATAACGATGTCTCCTCCATGTACAGACACATAAATCTAGCCGTCTTCTCCTCCTCAAATTTCAGTTCTCCTCCTCCTTCAATAGCTTTTTCTTCCACTTTCCAAATTTGAAATGGGTTTCCTTGGGCTTCTCCTTCTCTTTGAAGGAGTTCTTCTCCTACTTCCCGTAGATAGACAAGACTTCTCCACCGACCACCGACAAGGATTCTCTTTCAAGGATCTCAGACAAGGCTTCTTCACCGACAAGGCTTTCTTTTTCTTGGGAGTGGCTTTTCTTTTATTTGGGTGTGGTTTCTAATCTTGAATGAAAGAAATGAAATAAGGTGCGTGAAGTTTCTCTCTCTCATATTATTATGTAGCAGATTGAATTATTAGGTTCGTTACTGTGCTTGTTCTTCTCCGATTTTGTTGTGTTATGTGTTTGTCCATCAGATTTTGTTGTATTTATCCATTAGATATTGTCTAGTTTTTCCCATTTTTATTTTTGTCATTTTTATCTATGGCATCAAATTTTCCTTTGGCCTTTTGACCTCGATTCAACTCGGGACGACTCGGCGTCTCAGCCATTTTTTGGTATCTCGGAACCGATTTGGAATGAGTCGACCGAGTCTCAATGATTTTCCAGTGAGTTGGTGTTCTCAGAATTAAATCGAAACAGTTTCAGAACGTTAAAATCCGTTCTGATGATGGCTCGGCCGAATCCGAGAGTCTTTGAATGATGATTTGGTCACACACTAGATCTAGTTGCACGACTTGTGATTGTGCTAGGGAAGGGAAGGGGGAGGGAGAGAGAGACGGGATGAAGGAGTGGGTAGAGAGAATGTGGCAGAAGAAGGAGCGGAGGAAGAGGAGGAGGAGGGAGGGAGGGAGGGAGGGAGGGGGAGAGAGAAAAGAAAAGGGTGGGAGAGGGGGTGCCAATGTCAGAAGGAGGTGCTCAGCGGCAGTGAGTGGAGCACCTATGGTGGCTAAAAGGAAGAAGAAAAGAGGAAAGAGAGGAAAATAGGAGGAAAGAAAAAGAAAAGAAAAATAGAAGGAAAATAAAAATAAAAAGTTTTAAATTTCTCTGCTAAAATTTTTCTATAAATTTTATATTAATTTACAGTAAAATTTTATATAAATATCTCAAAAGATAACTTTGAAACGGACCCAATTTACATCTGAAGAAACTGAGGTATATCCTTTGAACTTGAAAAACTAGGGAATTCATGAATTCAAAACAATCAAACTATGCACCTAGGAAGATGACAAGATATTATTTCGGATTTAGCAATACAATCAAAATAATGTGGTACTGCAAAAGGAAATTGTGAGACATCGGGGCTCATCTGCGTCATGTATGCTTTTTTTTTTTCTATAAAAAAATTTTTTCTTATGAATTTTTTTTTTCATTGATAGCTCAAAGGAAGAGGCAGTAACATTGAGACTTTAAACTTCTCAACAGTGAATTAATCCTACTGGCTTTTAGACTTGCAAGCCTTTGTTTTACAATCACATTGGTATTTGATTTACATAAATTATATAGGCTGTAGCAGGAGACTAGTTTTTATTTTTGATATGATCTATTTCCAGGGACCTGGAGATGGGTGTAACTTAGAATAACATAGAGACTTATATGTCAAGCTTTATTTAAATTGTTTCTTGGTTTGGCTTTGGCTCTAGATATCGTTTTCAAAGACCTAAACTTGGACAACATCAATGTTACGACAAGCAACAATGGTAATAAGAAATGAAAGACGAAAATTGAAGAACACACACGAATTTACGTGGTTTGGTCAATGTGACCTACGTCCATGGGCATAGAGATAGAGCTTTCTTATTACGGTGAGAAGATTACAGAGAGAATCGTTACAACCCTAGAACCAATAAATTCACCTATATATAATATAGCTTGTACCGTACCGCCGAGGGGGGGGCTCCAGGCTTGGGCCCTTCACAAAAAATTCCTTTCGGGTTGAATTCCCAAAATTTCGAGTCGGGTTGTAATTCGAATCCACTATAGAAAATTCCAAGGCAACTAACAATTCTCCACCTTGACTTGAATTTTCCCAATCTATCAAACAAAATAAGAATATCTCCCTGCCATTCATGCCCCGAAGGGTCTCATGCTATGTGAACATTCACCAAGTCCAAGCTATGCTTGAACTTCTCTGCAGGCAAAGGCTTCGTCAACATATCTGCTGGATTGTCAGCTGTGGCTATCTTCTCCATAGAAAACAACTTCTCTTCTATGATATCTCGAATGAAATTTAGCCTGACATCAATGTGTTTTGATCTCTCATGATACATTGGATTCTTAGCCAAGCTCAATGCGCTCTGACTATCACAATAAATGATAGGTCTCTGAACTTCCAAACCCAGGCTACCAATAAGACCATGCAACCACATACCCTCCTTAGCCCCTTCTGTCAATGACATGTATTCCGGTTCAGTAGTGGACAAACCAACTGTAGATTGAAGTGTTGCCTTCCAACTAATAGCACATCCATAAAGGGTAAAGGTGTAGCATGTCAGGGATCTTCTTCTCATCAGGTCTCCACCATAGTCAGAATTTGTATAGCCAACTAGACCACTAGTAGAATCTTTAGTGCCATAAACCAAGCAAATATCAGTCGTACCTTTCAAGTATCGCATAATCCACTTGACTGCTTCCCAGTGAGCTTTACTAGGATTACTCATAAACCTGCTTACCACACTCAGAGCATGAGCCAAATCTGGCCTAATGCATACCATGGCATACATCAAGCTCCCAACAACGCTAGTATAAGGAATTCTTCTCATGTAATTCTTCTCTTCACTAGTACTAGGTAATGCACTAGCATCAAGTTTGAAGTGTGCTGCTAAAGGAGTACTAACCTGCTTAGCTTGTTCCATCTGAAAAGACTGTAGCACCTTCTCAATGTATTTCTTCTGAGATACATACAATAGGCCTGCATTCCTGTCTCTCCAAATTTCCATGCCTAAAATCTTCTTGGCTGCACCCAAATCCTTCATTTCAAACTCACTGCTCAACAAAGTCTTCAAATTTTCAATTTCATCCTTGTTCTTAGCTGCAATCAACATGTCATCCACATATAGCAACAAATACACAAAAGAACCATCTACAAGCCTTTTAGTGTAAACACAATTATCAAAAGAATTCCGAACAAACTCATGAGCAATCATAAATGCATCAAACCTCTTATACCACTGCCTAGGAGACTGTTTCAAACCATACAAAAACTTCTTCAGCAAACACACATGATCTTCCTTTTTAGAATTAAGAAATCCCTCTGGTTGTGACATATAAATCTGCTCCTCTAGATTCCCATGTAAGAAAGCTGTTTTTACATCAAGTTGCTCTAACTCAAGATCCAAAACACTCACCATGGCTATAAGAACTCTAATTGTCTTGTGCTTCACAATCGGTGAGAATACTTCATGATAATCAATTCCCTCCTTTTGTGAAAAACCTTTTGCCACAAGCCTTGCCTTGAACCAAGCTGGTTCAACTCCAGGAATGCCTTCCTTTTTCTTGAACACCCATTTGCATCCTATTGGTTTCACTCCTTTTAGTAATGGTACCAGATCCCATGTTTTGTTCTTTGTAATAGACTGCATCTCCTCATTCATAGCAATCAACCAATTTGCTGCCTCTTTACTCTGCACTGCCTTCTTGTATGACTGTGGCTCATTTGAATTAATATTCTCCGCTACTACCAATGCATAAGCAACAGAATTAGTATCGACAGCATTAGCACAATCTACATACCTAGAAGGCTTTCTGATTTCCCTTCTTGTTCGTCTTGTTGCTATAGTCTGTGGTTCTTGTTCTTGCACATCTCCAGGCTGTTCTACAGGATTAGTAGCAATCGTCATTAGAGTTTCCACCTCAAACTCCACTTTCTGGCTAGCATCATGACCTTTATTCCTTGCAAGTTCATTAAGCTCCTTTTCTGGCCAAACATAGCAGACTCATCAAAAGTGACATCTCTTCTAATAATAAATTTTGGAGTTCTGTCTTTTTCAGTACACCACAATCTATAACCTTTAACTCTAGTTGCATACCCTAAGAATATGCATTTCATTGCCCTAGGCTCTAACTTACCATCATTAACATGAGCATAAGCAGGACAACCAAATATATGCAGACCAGAATAATCAGATGGTGATCCGGACCATACCTCTTGAGGAGTCCTAAAATCAATTGCAGTTGATGGAGATCTATTCATCAGATAACAGGCAGTATTGACTGCCTCAGCCCAAAAAATCTTGGAAAGTCTAGCATTAAGTCGCATGCATCTAGCATGCTGTAGAAGTGTTTGGTTCATGCGTTCTGCAACTCCATTTTGCTGTGGTGTATGGCGTACAGTGCGGTGCCTCACTATACCTTCTTTCTTGCAGAACTCATCGAATGGTGTATTGCAGAACTCTAACCCATTATCTATTTGGAGTGTCTTGATTTGTTTCCCTGTCCATTTTTCAACCATAATCTTCCACTCCTTGAACCGTCCAAACACCTCATCATTTGATTTCAGAAAATATACCCAAACTTTTCTAGAGTAGTCATCAATGAAAGTGACAAAATATCTGCATCCGCTATGGGACTCAACTGGAGAGGGACCCCACAAATCTGAATGAACACAATCCAGGATTTCTTTAGATGTGTGCCTTCTAGAACTGAACTTGACCCTGCGCTGCTTGCCCATTACACAAGTCTCACAAAATCTGAGCTTTTCTGTTTTTGCCCCATCTAACAATCCCTGTTTGCTCAGTATCGCCAACCCCTTCTCACTCATATGACCCAATCTGCAATGCCATAACTCTGTACAATCATCATATTGCTCTAACGAATAAGAGACAGCCACCGTTCCCATCACTAAATTACCCATCAAGGTACAAATCCCATGCTGCAATCTACCCTTCATTATTGTAAGAGCACCCTTAGAAACTCGAATCTGTTCATCTCCATCG
The DNA here is from genome assembly GCA_013103745.1 of Gardenia jasminoides. Lineage (NCBI taxonomy): Eukaryota > Viridiplantae > Streptophyta > Magnoliopsida > Gentianales > Rubiaceae > Gardenia > Gardenia jasminoides. The sequence continues at coordinate 46,939,927 of CM023095.1, read as the reverse complement.
GAATAAGTGTAACCTTGTTTATCTAAAGGTACCCATAGAAATCAAATTTTTCCGTAGGTCAAGAACATACCAAGCATCAACTATCCTAACCATTCCATCGTAAATCTTAATCTGCACAAAACCACTGCCCTTGACACTAAGCTCCTCATCATCACCCAATCTGACACTACCATTCCACTCCTTAAAAGAAGTAAATAGACTCTTCAAAAAAGTCATGTGATAAGATGCACCAGTGTCCATGACCCAGGTATTTGCAGAACATGAAGTACTAACAGTCAACACATCACCGTTCTCTCATTCATCTGAACTATCGTAAACCACATTAGAGCTGTTTTGAACCACAGCTGCACTGTTATTATTTGATTCCTTCTTCTCGTTTCCCTTCTTCCGTTGTGGCCAGTCTTTTTTCATATGCCCCTTTTCTTTATAGTGAAAACAACGAAATCCACTAGATCTCGATTTGAAACGTGGCTTACCCCTGCTGCCACCATTCCTTTCCTTGTTCCTGCCCCTGCTAACGAACAGACCTGCATCTGATCCATCTTCATTGGAACCAGAGACTTTTCTCTTCAGTTCCTTAGATTGCATAGCATCTTTCACATCGTTAACAGAAATACTATCTCTACCATATAGCATAGTATCCACAAAATTCTCGTATGAATTAGGCAATGAGCACAACAGAATGATAACTTGATCCTCATCCTCAATTTTAACCCCAACACCTTGTAAATCTAGGATAATGTGATTAAAATTGTCAAGATGATCTTTTACCTGCATATTTTCTGTCATCTGCAAGGTATACAAACGCTGCTTTTGATATAGCCGGTTCATTAGGGATTTCTTCTGGAACTTGCTTTCCAATTTCTTCCATAACCCCTCAACAGACGTTTCATCAACCACCTCTCTCAAGACTTCGTCAGTTAAACTCAGCAGAATAGCGCTATGCGCCTTTGCCAGAATCTCAGCCTTCTCTTCCGCCTTCAAACTCCAGGCAATTTTTCTTCTCATTCCAATGCTGCCGCACATCCTTGCTGAACTAGAAGAGCCCGCATCTTCACCTTCCAGAGAGTGAAGTCGTTTGAACCATTGAATTTCTCAATATCAAACTTGTGCAATGCCATTCTTCAATCCGCAAAAGGAATAACCCTAGATACCTTAATTCGAACAGAATTTCAGGGTAACCCAACTCTGATACCACTTGTTACAACAAGCAACAATGGTAATAAAAAATGAAGATGAAAATTGAAGAACACACACGAATTTACGTGGTTTGGTCAATGTGACCTACGTCCATGGACAGAGAGATAGAGCTTTCTTATTACTATAAGAAGATTATAGAGAGAATCGTTACAACCCTAGAACCAATAAATTCACCTATATATAATATAGGTCGTACCGTACCGCAGGGGGGCTTCGCCCCCCGCACCCCCTACAAGGTCAATGGTAGGCTCCAGCCCAAGTGCTTCCACCACAGACCTCCACAAAAAATTCCTTTCGGGTTGAGTTCCCAAAATTTCAAATCGGGTTGTAATTCGAATCTACTATAGAAAATTCCAAGGCAACTAACAATCATGATTCTCATTTTATGTAGCAAATTTGTATCCCAACAACAGAAATCAAGGGTGTTTTTAGGCATCCTTGCATAAGAAGCGACAAATTAGTAAAGAAGATAATACTAACTATGGTTTTAGATATCATGGATTTAAGGGTGCACATATGGGATAGAGCATAATTTAGATTAAAGTAAAGAAGTCTTAATTGATTTCTTCAAAAACACGTGCAATATACGTGCATGCCTTTAAGTAATGAATGTGGGTTTTGTCTAACTTGAGTAGGGATGCTACATGCATCCCGCCGACGCCACTGTTGCACTACGGCCGCAAGTAGTGTGATGAGAGTACATATGTCCATTGTGTATGCATTTTTCTCTGCAATTCTATTTGTGCCTTCTAGGTTGTCCACACCACCTTCCGTTTTTGTTGATATATGTAATAGCATATTTTTATATAATAGTATAAGAATTGTTGTGATGTATGGAGCTGAGGAAATAAATATTGATGGAAAAATAAAGCTGAGATTTCTTATATGAACTCATGGTTTTCTTGAGAATAATCAGCCTAATGTGCTTATGAGTAGTGTCCATTTGTACCCATGATTTTAAGGTTATTTTTGTGTGTTTGATGATATTGATAATGGATCATCATCATAATCAACAACATCAAGAAAAGCTGAATTTTACTGCTAGAGATATGGGTTCTAGGTTCTTTAACAAGCCTAGTACAGAGTCCATGTTGAATGTACCATGTGACACGGAGGAAGGAGGGGAAAGAGGAAAAGGGGTTGAAAAAAGAGAAGGGAGTGACCGCAGGTGGCAGGGGTGGGAGGAGGGAAATGGAACTTTTTAAAAATTTTAGAGTAGTTCAAAAGTTTTAAAATTTTAAAAACACCCAAATAGTTAGGTCAAAGAAATTTGAGCACAAAAAAATAAAAGCAAAAGAAATGAAAGGTAAAGAAAAGTGTTTAAAAAGTAATAAATATATCACTTGCTGGTCACATATAGGTTATAAATGAAATTCCATTTTAGTTTGAACCATATGTGGACATTTTAAAATGATATGGGGGCTTCCCGATTTTGGTGAAATCACAGGGAGACCCTTTATTTATTTATCTTCGTAACATTATTCATAACCGTGCATTGCACAAGCTATTGGACTAGTCTAGGCACAAAGCATTTTTAGCCTGGTGAAATCATGACACTTCTAACTGTTAATGTTTGTGGTCTAATAAGGTTGCAGAAAATTTCGCAGAAAATAGAGAATTACAAGACAAAACTCTTGAGGCGTGTTTAGAACAGTATCCTTAAGGTTTTGATTGCCCCCACTACCAAAGCACTTGGTATTTGCTTCAGGGTTAAAGGCCATCTATCTCTAGGATACAACAAGAGACAAGAAGGTTTTGTAAGCAAAGAACAAAACTTCTTCCAAGAAATGATCAATAATGAAAGATGTTAGTTTTCTGAAGGAACATGATGAATTTATATCATCACTATGTTTTCCAACCAACAGACACATTCTCATACGTACTAGGCTTCAGTAGGTTCCAAGTGAAAAGTCACAAGTCTCAAAAAGATGCCAGAAGCGTTTCAGAATATCAACCCTTCAGTAGATCCGCGACGAAGATCCGCGAGCTAAAGGTCGCGTATCCGCATCGCAGATGTTTCTGGAAATGAAACTATGAATCAGAAGTTTTACTTCTGACGATCCGCGAACTATACCTCGCGGATCCTTGACATCGCGGATCAACTTCTAAGACCTCAATTTCGGAATCGTGAAGTCAGAAACGCGCAGCACCATTCGCGGTTCTTGATCCGCGAACCGGATACGCGACACTAGGTCGCGGATCCATTCGCAGATCTACAGTGCTATACTAACATGCCTCATTTCCTCTATTTTACAAACTAATCCAACAATCCCCCACTTAGTTTGTAAAATAGCATGTCAAACTAACACACACCCAGTGCTTTGCATAAAGAAAGTATCGTTAGATTTAAACTTTCCTCTTAGTGTAAGTAAACCACTAAGACTAACCAAATCAAGGTTGCATTTAGCATTAAACCATAATTTGTAAAATTAGTCTAGTTCTACCACACACAATACACCTAATATCAATGATCAAATCACAATAGATTAGCACTATTACTGGCCATGTGCTCAATCCTAAAATCATGACCATTTACAAAGTACATAACTTTGGAGAAGGTGGCACCACCTCCATGATCACTTAGGTGAAAACACTCTTTAGCTATAACTAACACCAAGAGAATTTACATTTCATTAAGAATGTATCTTGATATACATTCAACCTCCCACTCAAACACTAGCAGGGTAAAGCTAGTGCTCACAGCCATATCACAACTTATTATTACCTTTTAAACATTATCAAATCGTTGTAGTGATAGTATCAAGGTAGGGTTTCCATTGATCAGTGACTACAGAATGAATGGTTTTAACCCCATTTCTTTGGTCGTCGTATTCACTAAATCCCTAGGCAAAGGTTTAGTCAACGGATCCGCTAAATTGTTGTAGGTTCTAACGAACACTACAGCCACGATGCCATCACGTATTAATTGTCTAAGATATTCATGTCTAAGACTGATATGTCTAGATTTACCATTATATACCTTATTTAAGGCTCTAGACAAAGTAGATTCACTGTCACAATATAAAGAAATCGGAGGCATAGGTTGTGGCCACAACTTGATATCAAGTAACAAATTCCTAAGCCACTCCACTTCTTTACAAGCAGCTGCCAAAGCTATAAACTCAGCTTCCATTGTGGAATGTACAATCACCGTTTGCTTCTTTGAAGCCCATGAGATTGCTCCACCACCTAACTTGAAAATCCACCCGGTTGTGGAATTTTTGTCACTCACAATAGTAAACCAACTAGCATTCGAGTAACCTTCAAGAACAGCTGGAAATCTACTATAAAAGATTCCAAGGTTCTTCGTCCTTTTCAAGTAACCAAGAACCCTTTCAATGGATTTCCAATGATCCGCACCAAGATTCTTAGTATATCTAGCAAGTCTACAAATAGCAGAAGAAATATCTGGTCTAGTGCAACTCATAGCATACATCAAACATCCAATTGCACTAGCATACTCTAACTGAGCAATCGGATTACCAGGATTCTCATGAAGTTTCAAACTAGAATCAAAGGGAGTATTCACTTTTTTGACTTTAAGATATTGAAACTTATTCAACATTTTGTCAATATAGTGAGATTGGCACAAAGCAAAACCCCCACTATATTTCTTAACTTTAATGCCTAAGATAGTATCTACCTCACCAATATCTTTCATTTTGAAGCTCGATGAAAGATACTTCTTAGTTTCAACTATTCCCTTCATAGAGTTGCTAATGATTAACATGTCATCAACATAGAGACATATAATCACAAGATAGTCTTGAACAAATATAGAATACATGCACTTATCAGCATTATTATACCTAAATCCATTCGAGAGTTTCACTAATTCAAACTTTTCATGCCATTGTTTAGGTGCTTGTTTCAATCCATAAAAAGATTTAATCAACTTGCACACTTTCTTTTCATTACCGGGCAAAACAAACCCTTCAGGTTGTTCCATATACACCTCCTCATCTAGGTCACCATTAAAAATGCTGTTTTAACATCCATTTGATGTACAAACAGATTGTACAAAGAAGTTAGAGCTACTAGTACTCTAACAGATGTTATCCTAGCCAGGGGCATAAGTGTCAAAGTAGTCTACCCCTTCTTTTTGTTTAAACTCTTTGGCTACTAATCTGGCCTTAAAGGTTAGTAACTTTCCATCAGTGGCATATTTCCTTCCAAACACCCATTTACAACCGATGGGTTTGGAACCTTGAGGCAAATCAACAAGAACCCAAGTATTGTTAGATAATAATGAGTCCATTTCATCATTTACCACTTCCCTCCAAAAAGCAGCATCTCTTGACGACATTGCTTAAGAGGAAGAGGACGCGTCGATCGCCCTCTCGGCCTTATTCGGGGGGAGAGCCCTCCTATTGGCAGTCTCACGCCCAAATCCCTTTCTCGGCCAATCCAACTTGGGAGAACATTGACAACCTAACTTGGGAGAACCTGGGTAATTCAGCTCGGGAGAACCTGGGGAACCTAGCTTGGGAAGATCTAGATGGTACGGTTCGGGAAGAGCTAAATCGAATCCTTAATTCAGATGTGGACCTACGTCGGTATACACTCACTCCCTTCACATCTGATGTGGAGAACTACCCTTTGCCAGCTAAATTCAAGATCCCCACTATAAAACCTTATGATGTCACTACCGACCCTGAGGATCACCTGTTCATCTTCCTGACCCAGATGAGGCTCCAGGCCTTCCCCGATGCCATAAGGTGTCGGACCGTTCCTCTATTTCTGGAGGGGAGAGTTTGGCTGTGGTTTCAAGACCTGCCACCGAACTCCGTCAATTTGTTTGAGCAGTTAGTTCGGCAGTTTGTGGCACAGTTCGTCTCCTCTAGGGCCTTTTTCAAGAACACCGCGCACCTCATGGCCATCAAACAGCGGTCAGAGGAAACGTTGAAAGAATACATGTTGCAGTTCAACAATGAGAACTTGCAGGTAAGGGACCGCGATGATAAGGTGGTAATGGCCGCATTCATCAACAGCCTGCGGTTGCAAAAACTCTACGAGGAGTTTGTAGAGAAGCCTCCTCGAACAGTAAGGGAGATGTTGGATAGAGCTCATGACCGAGCTAACGCCGACCAGGTGAGACGTCTCAAGTCCGAGTAGGAAAAGTCTCGAGATGACAGGAAGTGCAAAGGAGGGGAATCCGGAGGGACACGAGAAGTTCCTCCGTGGCAGAGCATCTTCGAACAGCTCTCTCAAGGGCCGAGCTCGGGTCCGGCACGGGTTCCAGTCCCCCTCACTGCTTCTCGGTCACAGATCCTAGCCATTATAGAGCAGGAATGTCTGGTCCGACCTCCCCCGAAACTCACTAACCCCAATCGTGACCCCAATCGATACTGCACTTTTCACCGTGATGTAGGGCATGACACGGAAAGATGTCAGGAGCTTAAGAAGGAGATTCATGACCTGATCCAGAGGGGCTACCTGAGGCAATTCGTAGGGACAGACCAAGCTGGCCGAACCGGTCCAGGGCGAAGGCAGGAATACTATCGAGGTAGCCAGAACGACCGACCTCCCCAGCGCAGAGAAGACCAGCCCGACAGAGAGGGACGCCAGAACTCGCAGGGTCCTCCAACTGGACCTAACGAACACAACCTTGTTAGGGTAATTAACACCATTGTCGGAAGTCCCACAGGGGGTGACAGCTATTCAACTCGGCGTAGGAACCGGCCCCCTAGGGACGAGGAGCTCCAGGAGAAGAGGCTCAAGGTTAGCGAGAAAATCACCTATGGGCCAAGTGCTGGCTTCCCAGAATCGTGAGGCCATAGTGATTGAGGTCATCACTTGTAACTACAAGGTGAAGAAGGTTTACATTGACAATGGAAGCGCAGTTAATGTGCTGTACTACCGAGCCTTCAAGGAGTTGTAGTTGGAGGACAATCAGCTCACACCTGTTCAGACACCCCTCCTTGGTTTCGCAGGACCCCCCATCCGACCTGAGGGAATGATAACCCTCCCGGTCAAGGTGGGGGTGGCACCTCGAAATCGAACTGTCCCTGTTCATTTTGCTGTGGTAAGAGAGAGTGCTTCCTACAACATGATTCTGGAAAGGCCCGCTTTGAATGTCTTCTAGGTTGGGTGCTCCACTCTCCACCTTAGCATGAGGTTTCCCACGCCTGCCGGGGTGGCCGAGGTGTTAGGGAATCCGGAGGTAGTTCGGGCCTGCTACATCGCCACTCTCAAGGAAAGAGAGAAACTAGTCGGACAGACTCTCACATTGGACTCCCTGAAACCCCTAGAGGAGGAAAAGAAGGTGGAGACGGATGAACAGTTGGAAGAAATTCCTTTGTCCAAAGAAAGCCAAGAAAAAACGGTAAAGAATAGCTCTTCTTTAGACGACTTGACTAAGTCTAGTCTGATTTCACTTTTGCAGGAGTTCGTAGAGGTATTCGCGTGGACGACTGATGACATGCCCGGCATACCTCCCGAACTTGCAATACACAAACTCAACGTAGACCCTCAGGTTAGGCCCGTCAAACAGAAAAAGAGGCACTTTGCTCCTGAACGGAATGAGATGATCCGAGGGGAGGTCGGCAAACTTATGGAGGCTCGGATAGTTAGGGAGGTTCACTATCCGACCTGGCTGGCCAACCCTGTCCTGGTAAAAAAGGACGAGAAAGCCTGAAGAATGTGTGTCGATTTCACCGACCTGAACAAGACTTATCCAAAGGATTGCTATCCATTGCCTCAGATTGACAGGCTAGTGGACTCCACGGTAGGGTACATCATTTTTTGTTTCCTGGGTGCCTTCAAGGGGTATCACCAAATCCTGATGAGTGAGAAGGATCAGGAAAAGACTTCACTTATCACTGAGTTCGGGACATACTACTACACCACCATGCCATTTGGGCTGAAGAACGCTGGGGCTACCTACCAACGGTTAATCAATAAACTCTTCCAGCACTAGATCGACAGAAACATGGAGGTTTACGTGGATGATATGCTGATCAAAAGCCAGACTCTGGACTAATTCACAGCCGACCTTCGAGAGATTTTCACCATACTCAGAAGCTCCAGGATGAGGCTAAATCCCAAGAAGTGCACTTTCGGGGTCAGATCGGGAAAATTCCTGGGATACATAATCTCCCAGGAGGGCATCCAAGCTAATCCAGACAAGCTCTAGGCCATCAGGGACATGACTCCTCCTCGGACTATAAAAGAAGTTCAGCGGCTAACCGGTCAGATGGCAGCTTTGAACAGGTTCTTGTCCAGATCAGCTGTGCAAAGATTGCCTTTCTTCAAAGTTCTCAAGAAGGGCCCTGGCTTTAAATGGATTCAGGAGTGCCAAGAGGCCTTCGAGGAGCTAAAGCAATACTTGGCCAAACTGCCTGCTCTCATTTCTCCTGAGCCGGGCGAGACCCTGTTCATCTATCTCTCTTTCTGCCAGGAGGCCATCAGCGCAGTACTGGTCAGGGATGAGCAGGGTACCCAACAGCCCATGTACTATATGAGCCGAGCACTTCACAGACCTGAGACCAGGTACACCAAAGCAGAAAAGTTTGTGCTCACCTTAGTATATGCAGTCAGGAAGTTCCGGTCATATTTTCAAGACCATCCTATAGCAGTGATAATCGACCAGCCACTATGGCCTATACTTAGTAAGCCAGAGACGTCGGGAAGAATAGCCAAAGAGGCCATGGAACTAGCAGAGCATGACATTACCTTCCAGCCACGAACGGCGATTAAGGCTCATGCCTTGGCCAACTTCATCGCAGAGGGAGTGTCATTATCAGTTCCGGAGGGGGTAGAGGCACCGACTGCTCAGATGCCTCGGTAGGACAGCCGGCCTCACCAGGACGGCTCTTCCCGCCAGGTTAGCTCGGCCTGGACCCTTTACGTGGATGGAGCATCCAGTAAGGAGAGCAGTGGTGCAGGCCTACTTCTCCTTAGTCCTATGGGTGAAGAGCTCACATACGCTCTCAGGTTTGACTTTTCGGCCTCCAATGACGAGGCAGAATACGAGACTCTCATCACAGGGATGAGACTAGCTCAAAGGTGTGGAGTAAGTTCTTTAAGGGTTTTTAGTGATTCTCAACTCATTGTGAACCAGGTCTTAGGCACCTACGAGGCGAGGGAAGAGCCCATGAAGAAGTATCTGGCCCAGGTGGCCGAGCTGAAGAACCAATTTGGCACGTTCAAAATTCAACAGATATCACGGTCTCAGAGCAAGAGGGCTGACGCGCTCTCTAAGCTGGCCTCCTCTTCTTTTGCTTACCTAAAGAAGTATTGGTGGAAGTCGTCAGGCACAGAGGGTATGAGCAACGTCGGGAGCATCTCTGCCAGGTTGGCACCATTACCGATCAGAGGTCTTGGATGAGCTTTATCATTAAGTAACTGTCCACCGGAGAGCTCCTTCCCGAGAAGACTGAGGCAAGAAGGCTGCGGCTGAGAGCAGGTCGATATGTGCTTCACTGAGGCACTCTATACAGGAGATCTTACTTGTCTCCTTGGTTGAAGTGTATTACGCCGGAAGAAGGTAACTATGTCCCAAAGGAGATACACGAGGGTATCTGTGAAAACCACATCGGGCCGCGAGTCATGGCCAAGAAATGCATGCTCACCGGGTACTATTCGCCGACTATCTTTCATGACTTAGCCGAGCTGTACAAAAGGTGCGCTGCTTGTCAAGCTTACACGTCCGTCTAGCATCTTCCGGCACATGAGATGATCCCAATCTCGAACCTATGGCCTTTTACCCAGTGGGGAATCGACCTGCTCGACCCCTTCCCAAAAGCACCTGGGGGGCTAGAGTTTCTCGTGGTCGCCATTGATTACTTCATCAAGTGGATCGAGACAGAGCCGCTAAGCACTATAAGCGGAAGAGCTATCTTGAAGTTTTTTTGGTAAAACATAGTTTGTCGGTTTGAGATCCCGCATTGCCTTATCTCGGATAATGAGAGGCAGTTCGCGAAAAATCCTTTTAAGAACTGGTGCACGGAGCTCGTCATCCAACAGCACTTCTCTTCGGTTGGGCACCCCCAGGCTAATAGGCAGGTTGAGAATGCTAATCAGACCATTTTACATGGTCTAAAAACAAGGCTAGAGACAACTCGGTCAGCTTGGGTGGATGAGTTACCCAGTGTCCTATGGGCCTACAAGACCACTCTTCGAACAGCTACTCAGGAAACCCCCTTTCGCTCTGACCTATGGAGTCGAGGCGGTCATACCAGTCGAGATCGGGATGCCCACGTCTCGGACTTAGAACTTCATAGTTCAGACCAATGAGGAGGAGATGAGTTGCAGCTTGGATGCCCTTAAGCACCGCAGGCAGGAGGCGGTTGTTCGGATGGCTCGTTACAAGCATCAGATAGTTCAGTACTATAACTCTCCGGTCAAAAATGTCTATTTTAAATCGGGGGACTTGGTGTTACGTAAAAACTCAGTGAGAAGAGTATATGAGCAAAACAAACTGCCGGACACAGGAGGTCCACAATGTTGTACGCCAGCGGCTGCGAGTTGGCCGACTTGGATGGTAAGGCAATCCCTCGTACTTGGTACGTCTCGAATTTGAAAATTTTTCATCAATAGTCCTTTATTTACTATAGTTCGGCATTATTCTTTAGTGAATGTAATCAGCTCGGTAGCTCGGCTATAATCAATGTGTCTGAGTTGCCCTGCATATGTTTTAGTTATCTATGCAATTCCTTGTTCAAGTATTCTGTTTTAAACATCAGCTTGGTCTCTCAGTTTTATTAGCTCAAGTATACTTAGTCAGCGACTAAAGTATACCGGAGATGAATAGGGTGGTCACATTGACAAGCATGCAAACGAGAAGCAAAAAGTAGGCAATAACAGTCAACTCGGTTAAGAAAGCATGGAGATGAACTGTTTTCATTTCATTTCATTTCATCTAACAATATTTACAAAGGAAATGAAGGGGAATACGAAGAAGCCTAATCTAAGGGGCCTGCTGATCGGTCCCCGCATACTCGGCCTGGCTCTCTCCGGCCGATTCCTCCTAAGCTCTTTCCTCGGCTCAACCGACCAGGGTGTCTACGTCCAAAGAAGAATTGTTGATAAGGGTGTCCAGGTCACACCCCCTTGTGTATCCATCCAGTCGGCTCCATGGTCGGGAGTTATATCGCGCCCCAAATTGAAACCAAAGTTCGGGCACGAGCGGCATTCACCGCTTGAGTGTAGTCGAACTAAGCCACGGGTGTGTTCAGCTTGGCCAGGTCGGTCTTGAACTTGTCCAACCTCAGGAATTCTTGCACCCTGACTTTCCCTTTGGAACACCGGGTTCACGGGCCCTGAGGCGATTCGACCTGCTTTGACCTCAGCGATCTCCTTGATCGAAGGTCTTCTACTACTCTCTTTCCAAGCCAACTTCGGGCTGCTCGGCTTCGCCTTGACCTCTTTGGTCGTCACTGCCTAGGCTGCTGGTGAGGAAAGGACTTGACTTGTCCCTCAAACCTTCGAGTCATGTCGGCCTCTATCAGGTCATGCTATGGAAGAAGAAAGAAAGGGTTAAGAGAAGACAACACAAAAGAGAGGGGGGGAGATTAGCCTTAGAGGATTACCTGTGCTGTGTTGGAGTAAAGGGCCTCCAGCAGCTCCTCGTCTGAAACTACCCCGATGAAGGCTTAATCTCGGGGTAGGACGGCTCCCCGAACTAGTTCCCGAGCTACTTTGGGGAACTGGACCCGATCGTTCAGGAGAGCCCCCACTCTGGACAGAAGTGGTGGGGGTCGTGAGATCGGGACATCTGCAGGTCGAGGATGTAGGAGGTGCTCCGTAGATTCCACAGAAACAAAGGAGGCTCTTGCTGAACTTGCTCCCAGGGGTGTTCACTGGTGCTAGGGGCGGGCGGTCTTGGCGACTCCCTACTAAGAGGGACCTCCCGACTCCTCCGGGCTTTCTTTTGGCCTTGGTCCTCTTCTTCTTCTTTGGCTCCTGGATTCGGCGGGGGCTGGACCGAGGCAGCAGTGTCTGCTAGAAGGCGGAGGAGCCGAACTGGTGGGAGCTCCAAGGTTGAGGAGATCGGCAAATTTCTTCACTACAAAAAGAAAGGGATGATTTGTTCCGGAGTTTCACTGCACGATTTTCGAGTTGGAGAGAGGAGACCTACCTAGCTCCTCCGAATTGAGGACCCTCTGTTCGCCAAGAGCGACAATCCTGGTGTCAACCAAAAGCTGATAGAGGAGGCTTTTTACATTTAGTTGCATAGCCGAACTGAGGAGGCGGTCCAATTCGGCCTGAGGAGGGGGTCTGGATATTGGTCGGCAACCTGCGCTTCCTCTCTCCAAGCCAAGTTGAGGAAGTTCAAATTCTTTATGTAGAAAAAATTGAATTTCCACCCCCTGATCTAGGTTGGGGCGCCGAAGAACAGGTTCCGGGTGGAGTGCTTCCCATTTCGGCGGGTGAAGTAGAACCAATCCGGGACATGGCCGGACACTTTCATCTGAAAGTAAGCCCGAAAGACGTTGAGAGAGTACGGGATTCCAAGGAGTTTGCGAACAATAAAAAAGCCTAGAATGGGCCTGATGGTGTTCGGATTCAACTAGCCAACCTGAACCGATCGGGAAGAGAGTATGTCAGAAAAGAAGGAAGGAAAGGGAAGCCTTAATCCGGTCTCGAGTTGGTCCCGATAGATGCCTACATAGTCCGAGGGAGGGCTGCAGATCACCTGACTCGGGTGAGTAGCTCGGGCCTTGTATTCGGCAGGGATGTCGTATTGTTTGACTATCCTATTTATGGCATCCTAGTCTAGAATGGAAGGGATGGCCCTCACAATGCCAAAGTCCATGTATGTGCCTTCAACCACCCGAGCTGGGCTGGAAGGCTGTTCGGCACTTACAGGGTTGGACTCCTCGGGAAAATGAGGTACTACGGCTATAGGAATTGGTTCGGGAGAGCTAGATACGTCTATGGGGGAGCTCAGGTCTGAGGGCATATATTTTGACTCGGAAGAACTGAAGGAAGTAGAGTTAGGGGGAATTTCCTCTGGGGACCTTTGCCGAACTACCCTATGCCGAGGTCCCAAAGTGGTGATGTCTGAGTGTGTGGAAGATGAAGACATAAAATAGAAAGCAAAAGCAAAGGAAGAGGGACTTACTAGTAGACTAGGGGGAGAACTCTCCTAAAACTTGAAGGGGCCGAACTGACAAGGCGAGGCCGAACCAGTGAATCTGAACTGGGCTCTGAAGTCTCTCTAAGTCGTGAAAATGAAAGTTGAAAGTGAGAAAGTAACGGGCCTCTTCCTTATTTATAGGCGGAGGTAAGCGGGAAAGTCAGAGGTCGGAGCGGTTACTCTTTCGAAATTCGAACTGAAGCATTAATGAGAGCGGACGTGAAGAGACACACTGGGCGGAGCTGAAGGGTCATGACCGTGACTCCCCAATGCTGACCTGCCACATGTCCCCACGACCGTTGAGGGACTTCACTCGCCTCCCTTCTGGAAGCGACGTGAAGGGGTTGAAAGAACGTGCTTCAGACCAACCAATGCCGAGCTGCCATGTGTCCCACGTCAGTCATGATCATATCCATCCAAGGAGTATGAACCTGGTCTTGGGGGGCTATTGAGGGAGTTATGAATAGTCACCATACATATGGCACCGTTAGCGAAAAGCTCGGCTAACTGCCTAGCTAACTAAGACTCCAGGACTGATCTGACTCCCGATCACACCTACCTGGCTTGGCCGACCTACACCATGGCCAAGTTGCTTACCTGACAAGCCAAGCCGGCCGAGCCGACCTCTCGTCGTGGGCGAACTGGTCACCAAGATGACTAGGGCGCTTACCTACATAATCGGGGGTCTCGTCTATCCTTATCCTCCCACCTGACGGATAAGTCTCATTCCCACCTCCAATGATATTTGGGATAGGTTACAACTCTGGGAGGCTCATTGCCTATAAATACACAGGTAAAACACCGGAAAAAGGTACACCTAAAATTATCATAGCAATACTGCCTGCTTTTTCTTCATCTTACTGCTGCCCTACTAACTTGAGCGTCGGAGTTACCCCGGGGGTAGTCCCGCAGCTTCAGCAGGAACAGATCAGTTCGGCATGTGGTCGCAAGTTCGCAGGGAGGTCAGTTTGGCTGGAAAAGTTTTTGCTTTTACATCTATCATACCATTTCTACACGATCTTATATTCAGACCAAAATGGTACTAGGAATTTGATTGCCAAATTTGAACTAGTTTCGAGCTAATATGTTAAACAATATCTTCATCTACTTTGTGAACACACTCCGCTTTGGACTTTCATATTACACGTAAACTTTCATTATGCAGATTTACAATTTTGACTCATAATGATTCATGTGCATATCACGAAGTTTTATACTATTTTTTTGAAAGAGGTGCAGAATGAAGTGTTTGAACATTTTGATAATGATGAGTAGAGGAGCAATTAGCAACCAAAAGTAAAACTATGAACACCTTAAGTTTTAAAAACCATATTGGCCTTTTGGAAAAAAAAACTATATTGGGTTCATATGAATTAGGTATTTTTTGTGTTAAGCTTAGATGTGTATCTTGTATATGTCAATTGGAAATCAATTATATCAATTAGGAATTATTTAGTAATATTTGTATTGATTGATAAAATTAATCAATGATTAGATTAGATACTAATAGATTATTGTAAACTGTTTACATTCATCGTATTTCTTGTATCTTCTTGCTTATAAATACAGACATTGTATATTATTGAGAAGTATGGAACACAATACCAATTCCTCTCTTTTATGATCTTTTAATTTTGGGTACTTTTTATAAATTAACTGCAATTGTATTTGTTAAGAACGTCTACAAAACTTTATTCTAATACTATACTTTGATATGTTTTTAAAATTTTGAATTTTTCTAGGATGTTCTTAGGAATTTCCACCACTCTATTCCTCCTCCTCTCTTGCTGGCCAATTTTTCTCTCCCCTTCTGTCCTCTTTCTCACTCCTCAATCTACTCTTCTCATCCTTCTAATCTCTCCTCCCTCTTTCTCTTCCTGCCCTCTCTTGCTTCTCATGGCTTTCCACAGATTTGATCATAATCAAATATGGTTGTGACTAGATCATTTGACTTGATCTAGGAAGGGAAAAGGGAGCAAGGTGGGGCAGAGGTGGAGGGAAGGGAGAAGGGAGAAAAGAGGAAGATGGAGGAGAGAAGGGATAAAAGATGAGAAAAGAGAGGGTGGCAGATGAGTGGTAAAAAAAAAGTGGTTTTTTTACCACTTTTTGGTTTAAGTTTTAGTTAATTTTGGTTATTTATTTATTTATTTATTTTGATAATTTTCTATTTGTTATGAAGTGCATTTAAGGTGTTTTTAGATAATTTTAGAGTTTGTCATTGAAAATTTATAATTGCAAAACTTATTTTCATCAAAAACTTGAATCCATCCACAACTTTATTTTGACACTACATACACTGTGCTTAATTTGCAAAATTTTTATTTATGATTTTCTAGACAAAACTTGGTTTTAATTTGTAGATGTGCGGCACATGTGCATATTTCTAGTATTTATAAGGTGCAGCTATGCAATTTGATTTTGGACGGCTACATTGGTCTTATAATTTTGGATTTTGTAGCTATTTTTATCTCCACATTCTAATGTTTTGTTGTATACCATGCCAACTTAAAATTTCAAGCTTCAAATGGAATTGAAATTATGGATTGCCAAGATATCAAAGGACTTACGATATCAAGTTGATTTATTGCAATAAAACCACCTGCTAAAACACTTAGTCATGATTTGAAAAAGATATAATTTTAGCTGAAGAGAAATTGTGACATTTATTTTAAATTAATCAAACTCGAATTTACATCTGATGAAACTAGAGTAGGTGTTTTTGGGCAATTTTTCTTAAATTTTACTGATTGTATATGAAAAAATTGTTACCATATTTATTTATTAGGATATTTTTATATTCTTCAATATTATCAAGGTATTTTAAAAATAAAATATTCCAAAACCACCCGCACCTACCACCCCTCCTCTCCTCCCTCTCTCCCTTCCTGCTTTTTCTCACTCCCTTTTCCTCCTATCACCTCTTTTCCTTCCCCCCTCCCCCAAAAAGAAACAAACCCCCTCCATAGAAATAGACCATTAGAAAAAAGTAAAATCTTTTCATTTCCCACTCTCTCTTTCTGACCAGAGTAAATTTGGAATTTGAAGAAAAGTTGATTGTTCTGCTCAAAATAAGGTTGGCAAATTTCCTAATTTCCATCTCTTCACTTAAATTCCTTTGAACGTATCAGATTTCCCCTTTTGTGTTGAGATGCTCTACGGTCAAATAATTTGACAATGGAGTACCCCAGCAAAGACAATCCAATCCCGGACCATAAGCTCTACAACTACCTCCAAACAGTCGTTACAGTTCTCCCTCCTCAGAATCCACAAACCCCTGCCTTCGCTCGACACCCGATGTCACATTTCCATTGATGGTTTTGATGGCATCCACTTTGTATTGGAGAATGGCAGCTCACGTCTCCCGTTAGAAGTTCCTCCGCGCCGATGAAAATGGTGAAGTCTTGAACAGTTTGATGCTAGTAGGTTTAAAGAAAAAGTGGAGCAGAAAGGGAGGGGAAGGGGTTTGTTTCTATGGAGAGAGGGAAAGAGGGATGGTGATGGGGGAAGATAGGTGGCGGTGGTGTCGTAGTGGTGAAAGAAATAGGTGATATGGTTTTCTTTCATTTTTTTGTTAGTTGTATTTGAAATATATAAAACCCATATTCATCACTTAGCATACACGGATATTGCACGTGTTTTTGAAAAAATCAATTAAAACTACTTTACTTTAATTTGGGTATCGGATGGTAAATTTTTTGGTGTTTGTATAAAACTTTATAGTAAAAAATTTGTAGAAAAATTTTGTGCGAAATTGAATTTTTTTCTTTTCTTTTTCTTTTTCTTTCCCTTCCTCCCTTCCTTCCTCTCCTTCTTTTCTCTTCTTTCCTCTCCCCTCCTCCTCCTTCCTCCACCACCCTCTCTCCTACCTCGTCTTCTCTCCCTCTCCTATGACATCTGGTTGTGTGGCTAGAGTTGGCTATGCAGCCCAATCTAGTTCTACAATTAGAGGTTGTGGGAGAGGGGAAGGGGTGGGGTGAGAGAAGGGAAGAGGGGGATGGGATAGTGGGAGAGAGAATGGGGGGAAGGGAAAAAAAAATAAGGAGGAGAAGGAAAGGGGGAATGGGGGAAAGGAGGAGGGGAAAGAGAGAAGAGGAGAGAGAGGGAATGAAAGAGAGAGGGAAAAAAAGGAAAGGGTGTCTGGGTTGGTGAAGTTATCGGCCAGCAGTGGTGATCGGCAAAGGTTGGAGTAGGGGTGGTAGAAGGGAGGAAAACGAAGAGAAGAAAGAAAGGGAAGAAAAAGAAAGGAAAAGAAAAAAGAAAAAATTCAATATCTGTAGAAAAGTTTTTTTGCAATTTTTTTACTATAAAGTTCTATACAAACACGAAAGAGTTTACTATCCAAACAAACCCAGATTAAAATAAAGAAGTTTTAATTTGTTTCTTCAAAAACACGTGCAATATTCGTGTAATGTATTGTATGTAGGTTTTGTCTAACAAGAGCCAAATTGACAATTAATAAATGTTTCAAATTTTTTTAAGTAAAATATTTTAAATTATGTGGACAACATATGTAAATCTAAATTTTAGAGTTGGTGCATTCATAAAATTTTAGTTAATCACTATTTGATGCTGTGTATTTATATTTTCCTTCTGCTTTTTGTGAATAAAATCAGCCACTGGACCTGAGCTAGATATATGAAACAATTCAGAATGCAACGTATCTCAAACTTAAAATTTAAGATGCAAGATGAGAATCGATACAATATTTAAGGGTGCAAAGAGAAATTGTGATGCATGTTTTCATTCAACTTTAAATTACACCATTAATTACTGGTGCAAAATGTGATTATCAGAAAAGTTTAACGCACAAAGTGCCTAAAATTGGAGCTTAGATTATAATAAGAAATGAGTAACAATTTTTGGGATGCAAACTAAAATTAGTCTCAACACCTTTGCATCACCTACGCCAATAAAATTTTGCCAAACTTTCTCCTTCCTCTTTCCTTTCATGTCATTGAGATTTTAACATTTCAATGGACCATTGAATTGGGTAAATGGGAACCAATATTTTGAAGTCCGGATCAATAAGTGAATCAGATGAGTTTTCGATTTATGGTATAGTCGGTTTAATATTTTCAAGTTAATTAGCTATTAAAGAGTGCCTTAATTGGTTTATTTTACATAGTTCTACCAAAACTTTTGTTCTTTGAAAAAAATTATTTAACAATAATATTGGTTACCATTGATTAGACGAACCGCCTTATTATTATGGCATGTTTAACTTAGAATAATATTTAATAACTTGAGTGATTAGTGAATATTGTGCACTGGCTAATTGATGGATGATGATTGTACTATCACTAAAGCTTCTCTGACATAAACGGATCTGCCTCAGTTTGTTTTTACAGATGAGATGGCGTCTTGAGTAGAGAATAATAATTGTCATTTTGGAGGTGCTAGTGCAAATTAGGAGTTAGCTCCATTGTACCGGATGTTAGGAAACTATTGAAGGCACATAGTTTTAACTTCGGATAATTTTAGAAACCTCCCTTGAGGTTTTTAACAATTTCACCTCGCACTCTTAAAGTTTTTAATATAACACTTACCTCTCTTGGTCCTATAACATGACCATAATATTCTTACATATTAATATTTTTCAAGCAATTAAACAATCCACTCCTAATCTTGTGCGTATGAATGCATCACACAGTTAGACATCTAATGAAAATAAAAACAAGTTACATATTAATATTTTTCAAGCAATTAAACAATCCACTCCTAATCTTGTGCGTATGAATGCATCACACAGTTAGACATCTAATGAAAATAAAAACAAGATTCACTTGTGGAATAACAACTTATGTCCTAAATATAATATTAGCATATTGTAAATTAATTTTAACTTTGCTTGAAGGATATAAAGATGAATAGAGGAAGATATAAGATGAAGGTTTAAAAAGAACGCAATTGGTGTTGGTTCTCCAACATTTGAGCGATAAGATATCATATTAACGTAGTGAGTGAAATTTCTTATGTTGAACAGTATTGATTTTTCCTTTTTCTTTTTCTTTTTCTTTTTCTTTTTCTTTTTAACTTAGGCCCTGTTTGATAACTCAATTCAGTACGTCAATTTAATAGATTCAGATTTTAACACGTTCAGACCGTTTGATAATCGAAAACAGAACATCTGAATTAATTAAGTGGCACTAAATTTTCTAGGCAAAACTTGCTCCCAAAATTTTGTGATAAGCTATCACTTAATGTGATATACATTCAAATTAAGTTGAGGTTTTAGAATTTAGAGACTTATCGTGGTGATGGTCAGGTGATAGTGGTACTAATTTGAGATCTAAGAATATAAAAGTTTTAAAATAATAGAGATAAGAGTTGAAAGTGGGTTTGAGGCTTTTTACGTTTCACATTTTTTAAAGAATTTTATGCAAAAGTAAAATGAATTTCACAATTTTATGAGGGCATTTTAGGGTATTCATCCAAAATTTTGACTATTGAATGACTTTTGTTACCAAAATGCTAAACTTAAGGGAGGTATGTGTAATTTTTAAAATCTCAAGAGAACTAAGTGAAATTGTCAAAAACCTCAAAGAAGATTTCTAAAAGTAACCCTTTTAACTAAGCGCAGTGAAGGACAAACTTGCACTTCGGATACAGTATCAGAATTTTGCTGCAATCAATTAAAAAATTCCTAAGGTAAGAAAAGATTAATTCAATCCTGCATGTTGCTATTTGATTCTATCTTCCTGCTATATATCTCGAAAAAGTAGAAAGGGGTAGTTCGTTTGTAATAACTCCACAGAAATCGAACATAATGGAATATCTAAACAAGTTAAGGCATGTAAAAACAAATCATATTGCAAACAATTTATCGTGCCACTCAATTGATAGTTAAAATTTTTCACTCAAACAGTTAATTAGTACGACCATCGAGGCACCTGAGCATTTTATTAATAGATCAAAATAGGACTAATTAGTAGGTCTTGCAGCCATTGGATTGGTATAAGGATGGCAATTGATCCCAAGTCCCAATAGGCTATCCATGCCCAAAAGGACTTAAGGCGGGATGGGTTTAAGAAATTGTATTTCTATTTTAAACGGCACCATTCCCAAAAATACCCAACAATAAATGGGAGTAATTGGGTATCATTTGGGATCCCATTGGAAACTATGATAATAATTCACAATATTTTAATTTTTTTAAGTTGCTTTTTTTTCATTGCCACAGTATCCTCTATATTGAGAGCAATAATATGCTTTAATTCAATGAAGGAATTGCATGCTTTTCCTCCCTTCCTTTTGACCTCCTTAATGAAGGATATGCATCCTTATGTAAATAACTAGTCTTGTACATAGCTAGAAGCCAAAGGAAGAGGGTCACGCTTTGTAATATTTTATTATCTAATTCAATCCCCTTTTCACTTCAAAAAAAAAAAAAAAGGAATTCCATACTTTAATGTATTAGTATTGTCATCAAAATTCTTAATTTTATGAAAACAGAAATACTATAACTAGTACTAGTACAGTCACTACAAGGAAAAAGGGAATTAGTGACCAGGCATTTTAGTTGCAAAAGACCAAAATTTGGCTGCCAGAACAAATACCAACCTAAAAAAAGTTGGTCACGAAGTGGTCGGCATACCCTCGTTGCAAAAGGGTATTGCGATCAAATTATAATTGTTCACTAAAAAATTGCTTTAGTAGCATCCAAAAGGATTTTTACTCACTAGTTTCTGAACTAATAGCAACTAATTTTCAGTTGCAGAAGGTTGAAAATGTTGGTTGCTATGATAAATTTTGGTTGCTATAACCAGGTTCATCTATTTGTAATAGCGACCAAAATGTAAGTTTCATTGGTAAAAAAGACATATAGCAACCAATTTAGAGGTAGCCAAAATTTAAGTATGGCTGGTAAAAGTATAATTTACAGCAAGAAAAAATGATCTTAGTTGTTGCAAAATTTATGAACGCAACTGAATGAAGAGTTAGCCAATTTGGATGCCAAATAATAAATTTTTTGCTACCAAAATTTGTAGCCATAATATTTTTTTTCTCAGCAATATATATATATATATTTTACAAATTAGCTAATATTTGATACCTAAAATATGTTATTAGTAAAAATTGTTGAAATTAAATAATCCAAACACCAATATAAAAAATGAAACAATAAATTCAATGAATGAATCACTAAATTCAATAACAAAGAAACCATTGTCTTTGTACATTTGTCTATAAATTGACTCCATTATCAGTGCATAATGACAACAAGAGTATCAAACACTCATTCTAAATTCAGATATGTCTGACATTGAAATCAACAACTAAGTAAATAATCTCAAATAACTTATCCTAGTCTTCGACACAAGAAAGGGAATTTTCTAAACCTTTTTTGTGTCAAAAGAGTAATGATTCTTAATCCTGTTCTTCAAAGATTCCTAGTCTGACTTTCAATTTTTCCAGATGTATAAGAGCTTTTTTCAATTTCTTATGAAGTAAAATAATATAAGTATAAGAAGTGGGGGGACAAATAAAAAAGTAAAGTAATTCCTATAAAATAAAAGTACGAAAGTTATTGCAAAGGATTTTAAAGATTTAATTCATTAGTTTTTTATTCAACCCTTTAATTAAAATAACTTTTAACTAAAGGTCTTATCCCCACTCTGCTAAAAAAAGAGAAAATTTTTATTAATCTAACTTTAACAAATAGGTCGATGGGGAAATAAACCTCCCCATCTTAGGAATGAGAAAAAGAAAGGTAAACCTTTTACCTTGTATTTATTCGTTTGTAAACAAAATTTTTATTTTTTAGGTCAATAAAAAAAAGTATTAGGACTTTTGGAATAATTCAGTAACCAACAAATTCTTATTTTTAAAATTCAAATAATGAACTTAATTCCATTTCATATTGATTACATCAACTCAAGAGATGATGAAATTTTTCTGTTTTATAGAAAATTGAAAATGGGTCGATTTTTGAGTGGATTCTAATTATTCCAAACTTTTATTACTTATTTATTTGTTTGCTGTACAAAAAAACTTTTTGAATTCCCAGTAGAAAGAGATTTTCCTAAGGAAAAAGTTTTTAAGGCAGTCCAATATCCCTTCCTTTTCCAAATATTTTTATGAATACGCTTTTTTGATGTAGAAGTACGCTTTTTGGAACTGCCATTTAAAGGGGATTACTTATTGTTCTAACTGGATATGAAAGACATCTATTGTTCAAAACCAATCATTTAGTCTATTTATTATCGAAATAATATTCTCTCCAGAAAAAGGAATTTCGATAGGGTAAAGATATGTGAAAATTGAATCAATAAAATTTTATTAGTATTAAATACTCAAATAAAAATAGAAAAAAATGAAGATTATGTTATTCTTTTTTTTTCCAAACTTTTTCTATTCCTTAAAATATCCGTAAAATAATTTCTTTCTTAAACATTAGTGTTTGTGCCTTTGTAAACAAATAATTCACTATTAGGGTTTGCACGTGTGTAAGCTAATAGAGCCTGTCCCCTACTGAGCAATTTCAGAATACCCGCTGGACAAGGGCTTCAGTTCTGCTATTCTCACCTCCTGGGTGGGCTCGAACTCAGAACTTCACATCAGTTCCTGAAGGCAGCTAGGAAGCCCTGGGAGGGCGTCCTAGCAGATATGTAATCCAAACTAATAGTTAACGTTGTTGTTCTAAATATTTGACATTTATAAGGTAGTAGCACCCTTCCATCGTGAATCTGCATGCATCATCAATCTATATCCAAAAAAAAAAAAAAAAAGAGACAAAGAGTGAAAACTTAATTTGCCAAGTCACTTATAAGATGATATATTATTCTACTCGAAGATATGAAATTTTGTGTGAGTTTTAAATTACGTACCATCACGGATTCATCATCAGAATCTAAAGTTGGTAAAGTCATACCAAACTTGTCTGTCACAATGTCTTTCATCCAATTAATCACTTTCTCCTGCTTATTGAGTTTTTTCTTTGTTGCTGCAAGCTCTTCACTTGTTACTTCTAGTTTCTTGGTTGTTTCAGTCATTTCCACCTTAGCTTTAGTAAGCTCATCTAGCATTTTTTCATCCACAGTTGTTGAAGAAGACCTTACTTTTTTAGGCAGTTTAGGACCACGACCCTTACCATGGATATATCTAGAAGGAGTCCCAAGATGTCTTGCACAAATTGCTGCCTCATTAACAGGAGTTCCATTGTCAATTGCTTATTGCAATTCTGATTTCATCATATTCTGTATTTCAAATTAAGAAGGAAAAAATCTTAAGCAATCAAAGTCGAAAAGAAAAAAAATATTGATAGTAATTATATAAAATAAAAATTACAAATATATTCTCATGTTCATTGTCTACCTAGTTTCCATTCTTATCAGTATACTCAGCCTTGTACAAGTCAATATCTCCACACCCCTACATCATGTCAATTGATATGTGTTAAAATAATATTAGTTTAAAGAGGATGTGTTAAAATAATATTAGTTTAAAGAGGGATGTGTATGTGTGTGTGTGTAAAGCAATAATAGATATGTGCTAAAATAATATTAGTTTATACACACACACAGAGAGACATATATGAGAGAGAGAGAGAGAGAGAGAGAGAGTGTGTGTGTGTGTGTGTATCTTTGAAAGAAATAGAGTTGTTACCTCCTCGTATTGGTACGCCACAAGTGAAACTGAACCAGTTTTTGGAAGAACAGTTATATGAGCCCTATTTTTTGAGTTCCTCATAGAAACTTTCTGCAAAGAATGTAATCAAAATAACCACACAACCATTGCCAATCAGCTGGACGGTTTAGAAAAACTTTATGTGGATTTTGTCTACCATTTTCTCCACCCCCTAAGGCTTTGTAGTGTAGATGTGCCTTAGAATGACAATCTTGCCATGCCCTTTTCATATCATCTTCTATGTAGCTCTTAACATGGGGTTTGATCAAGTCCAGATTAAACTAATTCTGTAAAATAAAATTTTTAATTAAAAGACCATAAGAGTAACTTACTAAGCATACAACCAGTATGATTCCTATAAACCCTTGATAAGTTATTATCTAATAGTTGAATGCATAAAAATGTAAAAAGAATTGATGCACGACATTTTCATAAAAATCATTAAATATTCTAATTCCATGTGAACAATAAAATTGAAAAATAAAACACAATGCAGCAAGTAAAGACTTACTAGCAATGTCACTTACCAGCAATGTCTTAATTATCTTCTTCTTCTGATCAACTTCAACTTCAGACCAATTTGCAGCTCGCATTATCGCAATACTCCTAACAAGAAATCCAATTTCTCTTGGCAACCTAGTATGATTCTCTCCTACTGGTTTGTTTATACCTTCAGGAATCATTATGTCTAATTTTCCCTTTTCCTCAACTTGCCTTGAGAGCTCTATCCCTCTATTTGGACCTCTACCTCTTTTCTTTGATGTGATCCCTATATAAAGAAAACATAACATGGATGAGAAAAGAATATTAATAAACGAGTAACTAGATTTCATGTGATTTTCTTGAATGACTTAAATAATGAGAAGACTAACACTATTGGGGAAAACACAAATAATAAATTAGAGAATTAAGTATCAAAAGAAAAAGCAACAAAAACATGTACCAGAAGCATAATTTTAGGTCTCTAGTTCATTAGAATTGGAATCAAACTCAATTGGAACATTTTCAGATGCTTCGGATACGATTTTTGCTGCTCCATCATTAGTTTCATTTTCATTGGGAAGGGGTACAATTGATGCTAATGGTGAGGTACTTGTTTGTTCTTTTGACTTTCGTTGACGTCCCGGTCCAGCCATAATACCCAAATACCTTAATATAAATAAATGATTAGTAAATATTTTTTTTGAATACTAGAACTCTTTTTTTTCTTATGAAACTCTATATCCAGAGCTATTATTTTTTTTATTAGATGAACCAATACTAATGTAAAATTGTTACAGCAAATCATGACGAGTGTATGATGGAAAAATATATTTGTCTATGTACATGCATATGCCATTGTTCCAAATTCAACAATATAGAATCTAATTGGATTGGGTTTATTCTATCTATTCAGTTTCCACCGAACAACGTGAGGATGGTAGAATTACCGGTTAATTCACATTGTTTATGGAAGAAAAGTTCTAAATTGATAGAAATTATTCAAACCCAAAACTAAAGCATTTTCGTTTTAACCCCCAATATGAACCAGCAATAAAAATTTTCTAATGAAGCCCGTTTCATCTACTATGTGTTTTTTGACATCAACATAATATGTATACTGAGTATGAACTATACACTAATATGACTTTTCATCTATTCTAGGGTGTTTGGCATGTAAATATAATACCAAATACAAACCACAAAGTAATCTGTTGTAGGGTATTTGACTTGTAGACATAATACCAAGTACATGAAATTTCTTAGAGTTTATCTTGGTTTCACCATTTAACAAAATCCTTCATCATGTTCATAATGAGTTGCTACTATACTACCGACAAAGAATTGGGTTTCTAAATTGACAGAAATTATTCAAACCTAAAGGATTTTCATTTTAACCTCAATATGAACTAGAAATAAAAAATTTCCCAATGAAGCATGTTTCATCTACTATGTGTTTCTTATTGCAAACCGAATCAAAGAGAACAATAACTACAATTAGATGAATTAACATATGAATCAATTGAAAGGATTGAAAGTTTTATGCATTACTTTTTGATGACAACAATGATAAAGCCCAAACCAAATCCTACAAAAACAGATATTGAATACATAAACTATAATCTCAAAAGTATAATAAAAAATGAATATCTAAAAGAGGAGAAGCCTTCCTTTGTTGTAGTAATAATTGATTACCTTTGGAAAGTTGGGGTGTTAGAGCGTCAATTGTTCATTTTTTTTCAATATTTTTCCTCTTAATTATGGCCAAAATATGGTGTTAATTGCTTGATTCTACTCATATTTGGTTTTTTTAGGTCATTGGAGTTAAATTGAAGTTAAAAGCACAATTAAGGTGAAAATTCCAAAAGACTTTGGCTGATAAGACGCGGGCACGCCTTATTCTGCTGTGAAGGATGGAAGTCACGGGATTAGAACGGACCCTACAGTTGGAATCCTTGCTGCCAAAACAAACTCACGTCTTTGTTGGATTTAGAAGCTGATTTTTAGGAACAAATTTGATTTCTTTTTTTATTGTTAGGGTTATTTGTTAGTATTCTAATGGTAATAGGATTCTTATCTTTTTAGTTATTTTGTTAGTATTAATAGGGAACAAAAGAAGGACGGTAGACTTCATTTTCTTTTTGGAGGCTTTTCGATTGGAGACTTTTTGGGGAGGTTCCTTGGCTGCGAACTTTGTTTGGCCAAGAAACAAAAGTGCCGTTTTCTTCTTTTTCTTTTAGTCGACTCAAACATTAAATCAAAAATCCCTTTGTGGATGCGAATCTCAATGAGGAGTGGCTAATTTTTTCCATCTAGTCGAAGGCTAATCGATCTTTGGTTTATCAATTCTGTGAGACTTGATTGAATTATTTTTATTTCATTTATTTACAAGATTTGGATATTTCCTGATGTTCACATTTGTGATTATTTCTTGTAATTAAATACCTGATCACTATTTGGTTGTGTGAATAATCTACTTTCATCTAGAATGCAAAATCCGTAATTGTTTGGTGATTCTAGTATTTGTGACAAGTGGCTTAATTCAATAGTACAATAAACTTTTGAATTACTGTCATGGAAATATTCAATCTAACTTAAATGAACCGAACTTGTGTGTTTGTTGGTTAGAATTGGTAGCCTTTCTAATTGTTAATACTGTCGATAGGTTAAATCTTAAGAACTTCTTTAGGGTTGTCTATTGGCAAGAGAAGTAGTCAGAGAACTTGTTGTGACTATCGACACGGTAAGAAATGGTAGGTTGTCAGAGATTTTTGACAACCATAACTAGTTTTTTTGTAAATGAATGATTGTTATTTTAGCGTTGATGATCAGCTCGATGATACCAAAGTGAGATTAGGCCTTTGACTAGAATTTTCCATTGCTTGATTTAGTTTTATTTGAATTTTGTAATATTGTCTATTTTTATATGAATTGTTAATTAGGAAGCTTTCGAAATCCTCCCTCCCATTTATTTATTTTTGATTCATAGAAAATAATTCTTCCAGTTCCCTGAGGAGATGACCCTACTTGCCACTTACGCAAATTAACTAAATTCTGGTATATCGGGTTCAATATACTCCTTGGAATCAGGGTGAAACTAGTAACCCATTGCACATTCGGAGTCACTGCTCCAGTACTAAATTGACTCAGAGATATTTTGTAGGTAGTTAGATTTTATTTATTTTTGTCCAGGCTCAACACCTGTCAAATTTTGGCGCCATTGCCAGGGACTGGTGCCTTAATTGATTTATTTTCTATCAAAATTTGTTTTTACTTCTTTTTCATTTTTACACTATTGTCAGTTTATGCCCCGATCTTCTCGTACAGGTAAACTACTGTACAATCTTGAGATAGAGAACACCGTTCGTGCACTAAGAAAAGAAACAAGGCAACAAATAGAGGAATCATCTTCTTCTCCTAGACTTCAATTGGCAGTAGACTTTGTTGAATATTTTTGCGAACCAGAAGGGGAGATTGAGACCATGGCTAACAAGAGAACATTGAGAGAACTAGCTACAACGGATTTAAATCAACAAATTTTATGCATAACCTATCCTACTTAGATGCTTCATTTGAGTTAAAATCTGGATTGATTCACTAATTGCTTTCTTTTCATGGACTTCCAAGTGAAGACCCTCACAAGCATCTCAAGGAATTTCACGTGGTCTGTTCAACGATGAATCCCCAAGGAATCACTGAGGAGCAAATAAAATTACGAGCCTTTCCATTCTCTTTAGCTGATAAAGTTAAGGATTGGCTCTATTATTTGCCTTCAGGATCAATCACCACGTGGACTAAAATGAGGCATCAATTCTTAGAGAAATTTTTTCCAGCTTCTCGAGTTGCAAGCATTAGGAAGGATATCTGTGGAATTAGACAATTCAATGGAGAGACACTACACGAGTATTGGGAGAGATTCAAGCAATTATATGCCAGTTGTTCTCATCACCAAATTTCGGACTATCTCCTCATCTAGTATTTCTATGAGGGACTAACTCCAACAGATAGAAGATTAATAGATGCTGCCAGTGGAAGCACCTTAGTGAACAAAACGCCTACTGAAGTAAGAAACCTGATTGCGAGCATGCCTGCTAATGCCCAACAATTTGGAGAAAGACAGGATAATACATCCCGTCGAGTCAATGAGGTAAATATTTCTTCAATTGATCAAAGATTAGATTCCCTAACGTCTTTGGTAGAAAAATTGGTTATAGGCCAGGTACAGCAAGTGAAGACATGTGGAATCTGTTACAATTCGGGCCATTCAACTGACATGTGCCCCACACTTCAAGATGATTCGAATGAGCATGCCAATGCAGTTGGAGGATTTCCTAGACCACCTCAGAGGTGCTATGATCCTTATTCAAACAATTACAATCCAGGGTGGAAGGATCATCTGAACTTCAGCTATGCAGCAAGACCACTAGGATTTCAACAGCAGCAATATCAGCCTAGACCTCTTGTTCAACAACAACAACTAGCTCTTCAACAAGGTACTTCTCTTGAGAAAATTGTTAAATCTTTAACTACTAACACGCAACAATCTCAACAGGAGATGAGAGCCAGCATTCAAAATCTGGAGAATCAAACGAGAGCCAGCATTCAAAATCTAAAGAATCAAACGAGAACCAGCATTCCAAATATGGAGAATCAAGTAAGCCAGTTGGCCTCTACAGTTAATCGGCTGGAATCTCAAATTTCGGGAAAGCTACCTTCACAGACTATAGTTAACCCGAAACAAAATGCTAGTGCCATCATGTTAAGGAGTGGAAAAGAATTGCAAGAGTCTAGCAAGAGAAAGTCCGAGCAAGCAATCGAGGAAGAAATTAAAAAAGAGGAAGAGGCGACCCAACCTAAGGGTGCACAACTGCAAAAGTCTAGAGATGAGCCTTACACAATAGTGACACCTCCACCTCCATTTCCTAGTCGCCTAGCAAAGGTCAAGAAAGAGGATCAGGAAAAGGAGATTCTGGAAACTTTTCGTAAGGTTGCGGTAAATATTCCTCTTTTAGATGCAATTAAGCAAATTCCTCGATATGCTAAATTTTTGAAAGAGTTATGCATTACTAAGAAAAAGTTGAAAGGAAATGAAAAAGTGCATACGGAAGAAAATGTATCAGCTGTGCTACAGAAAAAGCTACCACCTAAATGTAAGGATCCAGGTATGTTTATCGTTCCTTGCATGATAGGAAATGTTTAGATTGAGAAAGCTATGTTGGATTTGGGTGCTTCCATAAATGTTATGCCTCATTCTATTTATAATTTGATGAATCTTGGACCTTTAAAGGAAATAGGTGTAATAATTCAACTAACTGATAGGTCAAATGCATATCCTCATGGTGTTTTGGAGGACATTTTGGTTCAAGTAGATAAATTGATTTTTCCTGCAAATTTTTATGTACTTGACATGGAAGATGATAATTATTCTAATTCACCTCCAAAATTTTGAGAATAGTTAGAACAAAAATTGATGTTTTTATTGGGATGTTGACAATGAAATTTGATGGTAACATTATTAAATTTAATATTTATGATACCATGAAATATCCTAGTGAACCTCATTCGGTTTTTGTTATAGATGTCATTGACTCTTTGACGTAGCAAAATTTTGAACTTAATGTGATGATGCGTTGAAGGTTGCCCTTTCTAGTAGTTTTGATCGAGAGCATGTTCAAAATAGAACAGGAAAGTTTGATTTTTCTTCTGAATTGCAGGAAGCAATTTTTGAATTGGGCTCACTTAAACCACTAGTTTATGATGTGTCTTATATTGAATTACCTTTGTCTCATTCGAAACTTCTGCCATCCATTGTGCAGGCCCTAAAGTTGGAATTAAAGTAATTACCAAGTCATTTGAAATATGTGTTCCTTGGAGAAGGAGATACTCTTCCAGTGATAATTTCCTGTAAGCTAGCTGCTTTGGAGAAGAAAAATTAATTCTGGTGCTAAAGGATTATAAAGAGGCAATAGGGTGGACTGTAATTAATATTAAAGGATTGAATCCAACCACGTGTATGTACAGAATCTTGTTGGAAGAGGGTGCTAAACCTACACGAGAGGCTCAACGTAGGTTAAACCCACCATTTTTTTTTTGTCAAACGTTGTTAAACCCACCATTGATGGAGGTAGTAAAGAAAGAAATTTTAAAACTTCTTGACCCAGGTATAATCTATCCAATTTCGGATAGTAAGTGGGTAAATCTTGTACAAGTGGTCCCTAAATAGATGGGAATAACTATGGTTGAAAATTCCAATGGTGAGTTAGTTCCAACTTGAGTTCAAAATAGGTGAAGAGTTTGTACGAATTTTAGAAAGTTAAATGCACTAACTCACAAGGACCATTTTCCCTTGCCCTTTATTGATCAAATGCTTGAAAGATTGGCTGGAAAATCTCATTCTTGTTGTCTTGACGGTTTTTTAGGTTTTCTTCAAATTCCTGTGGCTCTTGAAGACCAAGAGAAAACTACTTTCAACTGTCCTTTTGGTACATTTGCATATCGGAGGATGCCTTTTGATCTTTGCAATGCCCCAACTACATTTCAAAGATGTATGGTTAGTATATTTTTTGACTATATAGAGAATATCATAGAAGTGTTTATGGATGATTTTACTGTCTATAGTGATTCTTTCGATGATTGTTTGGGTAACCTCACTAAAATCCTTCAAAGGTGTATTGAGACAAATCTTGTATTAAATTATGAGAAATGTCATTTCATGGTAGACCAAGGCATAATTTTAGGACATGTGGTATGTTTTAGAGGGATTGAGGTAGATAAAGTTAAGGTAGAGATTATTAAGTGTTTACCTTACCCTGCAAATGTGCGAGAAGTTCACTTTTTTCTTAGTCATACAGGTTTCTACCAACGCTTCATAAAAGATTTTTCAAAGATATCCCACCCTTTATGCAAACTGCTTAAGAAGGGTGTGATCTTTAATTTTGATAAAGTGTGTAAAGCTGCATTTGATACACTTAAGGAGTCACTGACCTCAACACCAGTTGTTTAACCACCCAATTGGAGTCTACCTTTTGAAATAATGTGTGACGCAAGCAATCACGTTGTTGGTGCTGTACTTGGGAAGAGAGATGGGAGAGCAGCTTATGTGATCTACTACGCCTCAAGGACATTAGATAGTGCTCAGTGCAATTATTCAACTACAGAAAAGGAGCTTTTAGTAGTAGTTTTTGCTTTAGAAAAATTCCGTTCTTACTTACTTGGTACTAAAGTAATTGTGTACTTTGATCATGCAGCGTTGAAATACTTGCTCACCAAAAAGGAGGCAAAACCAAGGTTCATAAGGTGGATCAACTTACTACAAGAATTCAACCTAGAAATTCGAGACAAGAGGGGCGCTGAGAATTTGGTTATAGACCACCTCAGTCGATTGGTCACAAGTGAAGACCCCATACCTTTACAAGA
This sequence comes from Gardenia jasminoides, assembly GCA_013103745.1. Taxonomy (NCBI): domain Eukaryota; kingdom Viridiplantae; phylum Streptophyta; class Magnoliopsida; order Gentianales; family Rubiaceae; genus Gardenia; species Gardenia jasminoides. Next base: position 46,908,123 of record CM023095.1, on the reverse strand, counting down.
TAACTTTCCAGATGAGCATATTTTTGCCACTCATAAGATAATTCCATGGTATGCTGACATAGTTAACTATCTAGTTACTAGAGTGCTACCTAGTGATTTATCTAGAGCTCAAAAAGATATGATTAAAAGTGATGCTAAATATTATATGTAGGACAAGCCATACTTGTGGAAATATTGTTCTGACCAAGTAATTCGAAGATGTGTCTCTGAAGATGAAATTCCCTCTATTCTCTCTTTTTGTCACCCTTATACTTGTGGTGAGCATTTTGGTCCTAAGAGAACTGCCCAAAAAGTGCTAGAATGTGGTTTGTTTTGGCCTACTTTTTTTCGTGATTCATACGTGTTTTGTAAGTCCTGTGAAAATTGTCAAAAGACAGGCAACTTAGTGTGCGACCCCGTACCGTCAATTTAAATAATAAATTGTGAAAATCCCATATTTTCATAAAATTATTTATTAAATTAGTTTGAAATATTTGATTTTTGTATATTAATTGTATCGGCATGAAAAGTTTTAAAATGCATTTCGCACGCTTAAATTATGTTGTTAATTGTATTACTTGAATGTTTAAATTTTGTACTCGGGTTTAGAGTCGACCACTAGACATAAGTTTTGAATGTTAGAATATGTATTTGAGGTATATAAATGAGAGAAACTGGAGTTGTAGTGTCGCGTCGTGTGAATTAACCCCGACGCAACAAAAAGAGGCTTTATGTCAAGTCAAGTGACATTTCCCTTTTCTTCCATTTTCCCAACAAAAAGCCCAAAAGTCAACAAAACTTCACATCTTCTCATCATCTTCTTCCTTGGCTGATTCTCCCTTTCCCTTTTCCACTTCATTTTTGTCATAAAAAAACTTCATCAAATCTCCACCAAATCAACCAAGAAAAGCTTGAGTAATCTTCCATCCTCTTCACTTGGAGCTTGAGGATCATCAGGGGGGGGGGGGAGATTGAGCCAGCTAGGAGCTTGGAAAGGGAGGAACTTAGACACCACAATCTTGAATTTTCCCTTGAGCTACAAGAGGTAAAATTGTTTTATCAAACCCTAGTTTCCTTTGTTTCCATTGTTTGGTTTTGGAGCTTGTAGCTCTTATTGGTAATTTTGTTGAATTTGGTTGGTTGTGTGGGCTCTTTGAATTCCCACAATTCTTGATGGTTGGTTGTCATGATATATGTGTATGTGATGGACTGAGTGTGGTGAGTTTTGGAGGTAGAAAGTAGGAAGAAAAAAAGAGCCAAAAACTGAGATGGAGGGGAGAGTGCTGCCGGTTTTCTTGCAACTTCATTTCTTCAATTTTAAGCTCAATGATTTCATGTATCACTTGCTGATTCTTGACGTTGACATGATGAACTAAGTATGTGAGAAATTTCATGTAAAAATAGCTTTGTTTGATGTAGCAAAATGGTTGAGAAAGAAAGCTTAGAAATCTGGAATTTCGTATGACAGGGTTGGTGAAACAGCTTTCTTGAAACTGTTGTAACTTGGTGTAGGAAGATCCAAATTGAGTTCCATTTTTTGCATTTGAAACTAGAATCCAAGTTCTTTTAATGGTGTAAATTTAAAGGGCTAGTTCGATTTATGTGAATTTTGAAAGTTGACTGAAAATCAAGACTGTTATGTCCTGTTTTTACTGTAGCAGCAACTTTAAAACTGAAATTTGACTGGTTTTCAATTTGAATCCTGTATAAGTGTGTTTTTGAGAGTTTTAGTTAACTGAGTCTATTTTCTAATGGTATAAGATTCATAAATTTTGGACTTATAGAACTCAAGTTATGGTTTTTCAAAGAATGCTGAACAAAACTGGAAAATTTTACCTCTTTGCACTTTGCTAACTACTGCCCTGTTTTTGAAGCATTTTAATTCAAAGTTTTGCTACCATTTTGCTTCCATTTGATAAAGGAATGCTTCCAAAGCTTTTGTGTCAAAATTTGAGTGATTTGGGGCTGATTTAGTTGAACAAAATGTTCGCAAATCAAAGAAGAAAAATCTGGCAGCTTAGTTCCAAGATTTTTTGCAAACTTTGGCCATCTAAAAAGCTACCTTCCCGTGCAATTTTTTTGCTCAAATTTGGTACACACATAGTTCATCTAGTGAGGTTTGAGTGTACAAAATTTTATGATTTTTCAGTGGCATTTCGATGCCCAAATATTGTTCCAAATCTTGCTCTTCAAATCTGGAAATTCTGTCATCAGTCCATGTAAACCCCTGTGTTTCTAATGACTATAATTTCTTGCTCAGGAGTCAAAATTGAGCGTCGTCAGTGGTGTTTGAAACTAGACTTCACAAGTTTTCTAACGGTATAAGATTCGCATGCTAGTTCTTTTCCTATCAATGCCAGTGAAGTCGCAAAGATGGCTGATTTTCCAGCCTGATTTCCTGTTCTTGTCTCTGCTGGATCTTCCACTTATTTTAACTCATCTTGCTTAACGAATTTGAAAGTGAAGCCTTCTAGTGAATTGTAGTACTCCGAGTCTAGTTTCTATATCCATAAGCCTTGCCTAATTTTGATGAGTGTAGCCTTAGATATAGTCTGAACAAGAAATGGTGGCAGTGTAGCCTTTGGTGGTATTAAGTAGTTTGAGTTAAGTTTTGAGTCTTAGTTGTTTGGCTAGTGTTTAATAGTTGGAATTTGGTTCAGGTGACCAAGGCTTCGTCGAGGGCGACCCGACTACCGAAGTGTAGTCTTCTTGCTTGCTTGCTCGCTCGTTTTAGTGATTCACTGTGAGTGTTCCTTGAATGTTTGTGAATAAATTGCTTAAGTGTGAAATACTTTATGATGAATTGCTCATTTGACATGTTAGATGCCTATCAATGCTTTTCAATGATTATGTGAAAGACGGGTGTGTACTTTATCGCACTCGACCTAACTTTCATTACACTGTTCCACTGTTTATTTTTTTCCATTATCTGTATATTACTTGTGCATAACTGTAGGCCATGTGTACTTTAACACATTGGCTGAACAAGTCCTTTCCCCCTTCGTTATCGACCTATTCGAGTCAGAAGCGGACTCGATCGGGTAGGTTGGTAACTTAGGGCATTGTATGGTATACTCGATTATTACCACTGGGAGTTATAAGGAGGAGTAGGGGATTGAGTGATGGACAAGACGGACTGCAACTGCTTCCAGTGGACCCTGTATCCTTTCACTGAGTGTTTTCTCAGTTTATGTGTTTTATAAATTTTATGCTTCCAAACTGAATTATATTGACCTGCTGAGTGCTTAATTGATATATATATTGTTTCACTGCTACTATGAGATTGCATGTTATTAGAATCGCTCACTGGACTTTTAACTCATTCCTTCCAATTTTGTCTTTCCTTAGCAGGGTTTGAGAACGAGAGCTTCCAAGGATTGCATTAGATTGTTTGTTTGGAGACTTTAAACTTGTATTTTGATGTAATTCTTGTATTTTTGGATTGTATCTAAGAAATTCCGAATGGATGAACTTTTGTAGTTGTATTTGTAATCTGGATGGTTGTAATTCTCTAATAAAGTTTAAGGTTTAAACGTTTTGTTAGACTAAGTTATTTTGTTATTCGAAGTATTTGTTCGCTATTAAATTGAGGATTGTAGTGAGTCTTGGCGAGAGTTGGGCAGGCGGCCCACCGATACCCGAGGATTCGCCTTAGGGAGAAGTGGGGTCGTCACACTTAGGACATAAGGATCAAATGCCCCTTGTGCCTATACTTGTTTGTGAAAATTTGATATATGGGGAATTGATTTTATGGGTCCGTTTCCTTCCTCTTTTGGCAATGTTTATAAATTACTTGTTGTGGATTACGTTTTAAAATGGGTGAAAGTTAAGGCTACTCGAACTAACAATTCTAAGGTTATTGCAGATTTTGTCAAATCTTACATTTTTGTCAGGTTTGGTACGCCGAGAGCCATTATTAGTGACTGTGGAAAGCACTTTTGTAAGAGTGATTGAAGCTTTGATGAAGAAGTATGGTGTAACCCATCAAGTTTCTACTTCCTATCATCACAGACCAACGGACAGGCTGAAATTTCCAATAAGGAGATAAAATCAATTCTTGAAAAGATGATGGATCCAAGTCGCAAAGATTGGAGTTTGTGCCTCGATGATGCATTCTGGGCATATCGAACAGCTTACAAGATTCCCATAGGTATGTCTCCTTATCGTTTAGTTTTCGGTAAACTGTGTCACCTTCCTGTTGAATTGGAACATAAGGCCTATTGGGCAGTCAAACATTGCAATATGTGGTTGGATGAAACTGGAGAACAATGAAAGTTGCAATTGAAAGAATTGGAGGAAATTCGCAATGATGCCTATGAGAGTTCTCACATTTACAAGAAGAAAACAAAAGCATTTCATGATGATAAGATTTCGAGGAAGAATTTTTTCATTGGTCAAAAAGTTCTACTATTCCATTCTAGACTTAAACTTTTTCCTGGTAAATTGCGTTCTCATTGGTTAGGACCTTTTATTGTCACTAATGTTTTTCCCCATGGTGCAGTGGAAATACAAAGTCCTATGACTGACAAGGTTTTCAAAGTTAATGGTCATCGCCTCAAGCCTTTTTATGAAGGATTTCAAGCATATATTGTGGAGGAGATGACTCTTGATGAGTCTATCTATTGTGATTGAAAAATAGCTTGGTCTAGCCAAAGACGTTAAAGAAAGGCGCTACTTGGGAGGTAACTCAAGAATTTTAATTTTCAGTCGTTATGTGTTTTTATATTTTTGTGTGCAACCTAAGGACATTCTTGATTTTAATAGAAGGCTTGTGATTGTAAGCCGTGGTCGCATCTTACCAAAATTTTGGTTAATCTAGAAGGCATCATTAGGCATAAGACTTTCAACGATAAAGCGTGCCCACGCTTTATGTCGAGGTGGCTCATCATTTTTCATCTGCTTGGATAGAAGACTTCCGATGTTAAGGTATGCCCACACCTTGCGGAAGAAAGTCTTCTGCTAAGACCTTGGGGTAAAAAAAAAAAGAAAAAAAAAGAGGGTCAAACCCCAATTCTTTTCTTTTTCTTCTCTTTCTTTTTCTTCTTTCTTTCTTCCGCCGCCTACCTTTCCTTTCTTCTTTCTTCTTTCTTTTCTTCTTCTTCTTCTTTATTTCTTCCACCTCTGTTGTCCCTCCCGGGTCGCATACCGACTACTGGAGGTTGCCCCGTCGTCATTGCTGCGCTGGAGTTAGTTCATTCACAAGAGTTCATCCGTGCCTCACCACCACTGGTTGCTTCATTGCTGCACGACGCCGCTGCTTCAAAGTCGCAAGGTCACACACCTGCTGCTACTGAAGGTCTGCAACTACTGTTGACGCTCGCTGCTCTCCGACCATCGTTGCCCATGGATCGTGAAACCCCGTTGCTGTTATTGGAGGGTCGCTGCCATCCGCCACTCGCCATCGTTGCTCGTCGGAACAAAGCGATGCCCGTCCACTGTTGCTCCAGAGCTCTGCCACTGCTACTGAGATCCGCTGCTGCCTTTGCTCGCTGCTAGCTACTCGCTACTTGCTGCTGCTCCTCTGCACTCCATCACCATTCACCGTTGTTTTGTTACTTTGCCAGTCTACCCCATCTATGCAATACTTGCCGGCGTTGCTCTACCCGAAGTTCGTTCTACTACTTTTCATCCACCACCCTCGCTGGTGGATTAAAGGTTATCTTCTCAATTTCACCCTAGTAGCTGATGCCAGATTATTCATTGTGGTAGCTGAGGCCAAATATTGGTGATTGATTGATTATTGGTGGCTTGATTTTGTGCCTTTCGAAATTTGGGAATTTGCTGGTTTATTGCTTCTGTGATCGTGCTGGAATTTCATATGGCCAAGACTAATTTACAATCCAAGAAAAAGGGTAAGGCCCCGGCTAAAACCACTCCACCTGTCCAGCCAACACAGCCTGAAACGACCCCCACCCGGCCTAAAAACCGGTCCCGTTTAGGATTAGTTACGGGTTATTTGCCACATGACAATGTTGATTTGGGGGGTTCTCTTGATGGCTTTAATGTTGAGCAACAAGCAAGATACCAACAAATTCGTAGTTGACCTTTTGCTGCCTGTAAATATGTCCATAGCCCTACAGTTGCTCGACTAAAAATTGCTAGTGATTTGCATCGCTTATTTTCTAACATTGGTTGGGAAAAATTTCTGTTGATTGATGCACCCACTTACACTGAATTGTCTTGGGAATTTTACTCTACATTCCGTTTTGAAAAACCGGACAACCGTAATTTGTCTACTTCGGATATGATCAAATTTCAATTGATGGGTCATAAGATGAGTCAATCCATTAATGACTTTAATATACTGTTGGGCTTTGTTAATGAAAGTGCTCTTACCTCCACTAACTATCTAAATTGTGTATGTGATTACACCAAGCCATTTTCTAGTGATTATATTGACATTTGGAGGGAGTGGTCTATTGATAAGCAAGTCTATAATCCTAACAAGTCCAAAGCCTGTTACCTTAAGGACCCTATTTTGAGATATGTTTAGAGGTTGTTGGCTTATACCTTTTCTGGGCGTAAAGATACCTCTAGCACTCTTACCAAGACTGAGTTTTACTTTTTGTGGTACATGGTTAACAAGGTGAAGCTCAATTTTGGTTATTGATTAGCTTCTCAGCTACAGACTGTGGTAAATAAGCCTAATAAACCGTTGATTTTAGGCTTTATCATTACTTATTTGGGTAATCGAATGCATGACCTTAACCTTGGGATGGATACCCGGTGGCCCATGCATATTGCTTGTCAAACTGAGACTTTGGACTTAAATTGTTTAGAAAGAATGGGTGTCATTCGGCGTGTTGGTAATGAATACTAGTTTACGCCACCTGGTGAACTGGGTCCTAGGGTCAACAGCTCTACTATGGATCTTACAGACGCCGGTCCTTCTATCGAGACAACAGGCCCTTCTACATCTGCCCCATCATCATCCTCTTTGGATACTCGCCTCCAGAATTTGGAAGAGCAGTTTCAGCAATTTGATAAGCACTTGGCAAATATCAAGCTTCACACTTCCACCATGGCGACGCACATGGCTGCTTATTTTGTATTTGTGGGGTTCACACCACCTTCTCCCTCCCATTCATAGCTTTGCTGTTCAGGGAAGTCCTCTATTCCTTCTATTTGCCTTATTACATTGAGGACAATGTAGTGTTTAGGTGTGGGGGAAGGGATACACTTTTGCTAATATTGTGCTAGTTCTTTAAGTTTTAGTTTTAATTCAGTTTCAATTTTTAGTTTTCTTTTTTTCTTTGTTTTCCATTTTTCTAGTTTTCATCCTTCTTTAGGATTTATCTAGTTTTCGAGATTCAAATATGAGTAGTATAATGTCACTAGCATGAGTATTAGATTTACTTGCAATTGATTTGAATGATGGATGTTCTTGACATGACATATAGCCATTTGTGAGTTTTTGAGATTAAATATCTCATTATTCAAAATTTGTTCTGCATCCTTTGTGAGTGTAATTATCACACCTAGTTAGATTATTCTAGAACTTGCTATGACATGCATGTCGACATCACATTGTTAAATTTGATGCATGAAAATGACAAAGGAAATTAGGCTTAACCCTTTTGGCTTTCTTAAAACCTGTCCTAATTATATGTTCCTGGTAGTTGACCAAGTTTGGGCCTTAAACGTGTTTCTTTGTTTAACACACAGCTTATTACCCTTTAACCTCTTTATTTAAAACCCCTTTGTTTGAACCCTATGTCAAAGGAATACCTTAAGGTTCTTTTGCATGATGATATCACAAGTGAAGAAAGCCGATTACTTCTATAGCTACCAAGTGCTTTTATGTTCTTATATTATCAATGTCTTGTTCAAAAAAAAAAGGAGAAAGAAAAAAAATATTGGTGAAGTACTCTTGTAAATAAGTGTTGTGTTTTGATAGAAGGGTCAATCCCTTTGTTATGTATGCACTTGCTATGCTTGTGGAGTTATTGTTGTGCTTTAGAGCTGATATTAGGATGTATGTGATATTTCAATTCATGTAAAGGACGATTGGGTATTTTCTTTGATATATGCAACCTAAATTGCCTTTTTGTCCAACCTTTACCCTAAGCCCCGTCACAACCTTTGTTAAAGACCCTTTGATTCTTGCATTTGAATTCATATTTAGTGGTGGAGATGTGATAGATTAGCAAGCTTATGGTAATATCTTTCCATGGTGTTGATTTGAGTGTATATGTTCCTTTAAATATCTTGACTGCTGAGTGAATATACCACTATCCATGTGAGGATTGTGAAGTTTTGAACATCCTGACTTTGATGAGATTGTTAAGGAAATGCAAATGCTGGTCTATTATGCTATTCGACATTTGTCATCTTGATTTCGAGTTTTGGAATAGTGAATGATTGAGGGCAAGCATTATCTTGGTGTAGGGGAATTTGTTAGAGCGTCAATTCTTCATTTTATTTCAATATTTTCCCTCTTAATTATGGCCAAAATATGATGTTAATTGTTTGATTCTACTCATATTTGGTTTTTGGTACTGATTTTAGGTCAATGGAGTTAAATTGAAGTTAAAAGCACAATTAAGGTGAAAATTCCAGAAGACTTTGGCTGATAAGACGCGGGCACGCCTTATTCTGCTGTGAAGGATGGAAGTCACCGGATTAGAACGGACCCCACAGTTGGAATCCTTGCTGCCAAAATGAACTCACGTCTTTGTTGGAATTGGAAGCTGATTTCTAGGAACAAATTTGATTTCTTTTTTTATTGTTAGGGTTATTTGTTAGTATTCTAATGGTAATAGGATTCTTATCTTTTTAGTTATTTTGTAACTATTAATAGGAAACAAAAGAAGAAGGATAGCAGACTTTGCTTTCTTTTTGAAGGCTTTTCGTTTGGAGACTTTTTAGGGAGGTTCCTTGGCTGCGCACTTTGTTTGGCCAAGAAACAAAAGTGCCATTTTCTTCTTTTTCTTTTAGTCGACTCAAACATTAAATCAAAAATCTCTTTGTGGATGCGAATCTCAATGAGGAGTGGCTAATTTCTTCCGTCTAGTCGAAAACTAATCGATCTTTGGTTCATCAACTCTGTGACACTTGATTGAATTATTTTATTTCATTTATTTACAAGTATTTGGATATTTCCTAATGTACACGTTTATGATTATTTCTTGCAATTAAATACCTGATCACTATTTGGTTGTGTGAACAATCCACTGTCATCTAGAATGCCAAATCCGTAATTGTTTGGTTGTTCTAGTATTTGTGACAAGTGGCTTAATTCAGTAGTATAAGAAACTTTTGGATTACAGTCACAGAAATATTCAATCTAACTTAAATGAACCAAGCTTGTGTATATGTTGGTTAGAATTGGTAGCCTTCTAATTGTTAATGCTGTCAGTAGGCTAAATCTTAAGAGATTGTTTAGGGTTGTCTATTGGTAAGAGAAGTAGTCATAGAGTTTGTTGTGTCTATCGACATGGTAAGGAATGGCAGGTTATCAGAGCTTGTTGAAAACCATAACCAATATATTTGTAAACGAATGATTGTTATTTTAGCGTCGATGATCAACTCGATGATACCAAAGTGAGATTAGGCCTTTGACTAGAATTTTCCATTGCTTGATTTAGTTTTATTTGAATTTTGTAATATTGTCTATTTTTATCTGAATTGTTAATTAGGAAGCTTTTGAAATCACCCCCCCATTTATTGATTTTTGGTTCATAGAAAATAATTATTCCAGTTCCATGAGGAGACGACCATACTTGCCACTTATGCAAATTAACTAAATTCTGGTATATCGGGTTCAACATACTCCTTGGAATCAGGGTGAAACCAATAACCCATTGCATATCCGGAGTCACTGCTCCAGTGACAGGTGTCGAGCCTGTACAATAATAATTAATAGACCTAATGCCAATAAAAATAACCAAAAGCTAATCCCGGAGCTGGGACTGCAATGGTTATCAAGGCTTCACCTTGATTCCAAGGAGTATACTTGATCCGATATACCAGAATTAGTTAATTTTGTATACAGTGGCAAATAGGGTCGTCTCCACAGGGATTGGGGAAAATTAACTCCTTTTCCAAGTGACAAGAAATGGGGGGAATCTTGAGAATTGTATGCTAACAAAATGTTAACTAATTAACCAACTATGAAAAATAATTAAAAGAGAGAATTAATGGGAAAAACTCTAGCCAAGGATACACTTCAGAAATGGTTCAAAACAACTGATCATTGATGCAAATATAATTCCAACATTCATTGATAAACAAGTTTTTCACTGCCGATACGATCCGACAAGAGCCTCTCCCATCAAGCTTGATAGCAAAGGTACCATTGACTATTTCCCTAATTCAGGAATAACTCTAGGTACGACCATAGGATTTAATTCCTAATTGCATTGAAAATTAGAGAAACCCTGTTCTAATTAACAAACACGCTACAAGGGTTCATTTAAATTAGATTGTATATTTCCCTGACACAAAACCAATTATGCCAGTTGCTACTAGGATTAGAGTAATCAAACAATTACGGATTCAACTACTCTAATTAGCAAATAGATCACGTGAGTAATTAAATATTGTACACCTATTTAATCACACACGATCACTATAATCAATAAAGGCAGAAAACATACAAATACCAATGAATAGAAGAAATAAATAAAATCGATTAGATCTCACAGTAATAGTTGAACCAAATCCTCAGTTGTTTCCTTGACTAGAAATAAGAAATTAGCCCTCCATTAATGGAGAACAAATCATGAAGAAAAATCCGTTAGAAGCCTTCTCAATTGCTGACAAGAAAGAAATGAACGAAGAGGATGATTGATGATTTTCCGTTTTGTCCAATGTCGTCTCCTTTTCCTTGTATTCCGTCGGGTCCACCAGGAAAAGAAGCAAAAGTAACAACGAAAAAGAAGAAGACTTTCAGTAATGAAAAGCAAAGAAAACCTAAAGTACCAATCAACGTCCCCTCTTTTTCGTTTCTCCCTTCTTTTTCCTTTTATACTACTAACTCAAATTTCCAAAAATAACAATCCTAATCCAACTACTACTAGCCTTCTCAAATAAAGGCCAAAAGCTTTTTACAAGGTGCCATCTTTCCTAATTTAAATAGCTCTTGGACTTCAATTCGAATTAGGAAACTTCCTTGTATCCACCCCAAATCTTCTTCAAAATCACCAATTAAGCCTAATTTGCTCCAATTCCTGAAATTAACACAAAATACCAAATATAAGTAGAATCAATTAATTAAAACAATATTTGGTATAAATATAAAGGAAAATAGGAACAAATAGACCGACAAAATACACCTTATCATCCAGTACTAGAATTGACTCGGGGATATTTTTGTAGGCAGTTAGATTTTATTTATTTTTGTGCAGGCTTGAGACCTGTCATAACGAAGAGAGGAAGTTTGGAGGCAAAAGATATAAAGGATATAAACTTGATCTCAATATTCGAGAGGGAGAATCCATTGCAATTTGTCTGCCAATTTTTTAGGAGGGAATTGGAATGTTTTTGGAGGGATGTTGTATATTGGGGACAATGTTTTCCGCCGAATTTAGAGAAAAGAAGAGTTTTGTAGGGTTTTAAGTGTGCGCTTAGCATGAGTTTAGCGTGAAGCCTTTTTTTAATATTGTTTGAGCATAAATTATGGTACGTATATTTTTATTTATTGAATATGGTTGCTTAAAAATGATGATGGTGATATGTCAAGCATGCATGGGTTAATACTAATCTAAAGTCATATAGAGTTATACTTGATTGATGACTCTGCTTCAACAAAAAGAAGTAAATTCCTGTCAAAATTTTATTATAGAGTAAAATTTATTGTGGAAATAACTAAGTCATGACTATTGTCTCCAATTTTATGACCGCCTTACCAAGAAAACTAGACTCTAGAAAGTATTCTAGAAATTTTGTTGATTATTACTTATTGATATCTGAAGACAAATGAAAAACCAATAATGTACAATATGCTCATCACAGTCTTTTAAGGATGGCTTAAATTACTTGCACAAAAATTCTAGAAATTCTGTAGATTTTTACTTTTCAAAATTTGCTTTAATTATATTGACGAGAAAGGTCATCTATTTAGCAAAATTTTTCTACTACTAAATGCTAAAATGTCAATAATCATATTCAATTTGACCTCCCCAAGTTCATTACCACAATTTAACCTATGAAATTCATCTCAGTTTAACCTATGAAGTTAAAATCACATCTCCATTTAGTCCCTAAAATATAAAATTAGTCTCACTTTACTCCCTAAAATGCAAACTTTGTCTTGCATAACTATTCAATTTTTCTCACTTCCATCAACTTTCTTATTGCATGCTGACAAATTTTATATTTTTAAGAATGAAATTGTCCAATTTTAAAGTTTTATGACACAAGTGAAATGCAAGTAGAGATAATTGGTGCAAATTGAAATTGACCTAAAAATATTGTCATATGTAGAAGAATGTATTCAATTATTCCACAAGTATACTTGACCAATTGACAAGATATGTTCATTATTCAAGCTTGATTCCTTTGTTAGACTTACAATCATTTTCAAACTCGAACAAGCATTTTATGTAAGCAGCTTAAGGTTGAGTCTTTAGGACATATATAGAAGTTTTGGACTCAAATCTCCCTTCCTTCTCCCCACTTCTTAACTATTCCTCTATTTGTAGAAAAAAATTGAAAAAAAAAGTAGCTTGGTCAATTAGAAACTCTACTAGCGTATAATTCTATATCTATAATTTAGTGTTTATTACGTAAAGTTTATTTTCCTAATGCATATAACTTTTTCCACACTTTGTAGGTTTTTTTTGTCATCCGACTAATGTTCCTATCAATTTAGTTACGACTTGGGACACTCTAACAAGAATTAGGATATGTCTTAGAGGGTAAAAATGTCAATAAAATTTTTTCCAATTTTTCACTGCAAGTTCTTTTTTTTCTTTTTAATGACTATTTCTGTACTTTATTATTACTAAGAATAGGAATTGATTAGTCATGTAACTTTAAGGTTCATGATTAAACTCCAAAACTCTCCACATTCCCTCTCGTTTTATTAAGACTTAGTATCTCAAATGAAAATAAATAAATAATATATATTAACCCAATTCTTGACATCAAGTTACTATTTAAATATACATTTACTATTTTTAATCTTTGGATCCATTTGAGTTATAATTGGAATAAAAAATATAGTTATGTTACAAGTATTTAAGAATCACAGCATCACAATTCAATAATGTTAAAAAATACAAATAAATCATAGTATTGCTATTTGACTCCATTCGGGAATCGTGTGAGTACATGTTTATGAGACAGTTTCTCGTAGAACTTCACCTTGAGAATCTTTTTTTTTTCCTGTGTTTTTTATTGCTGCAAACCATCTCATCTCTCAAAAACCTATGAGACCCTATCTTAAATCATCAAAAATAGGCAGACAAATAGAGAGTAGTAAATGGTGAGACCCTATCTTTAAACCCTCAAAATTTGACAAACAAGCAGGGAGCATTCTCTTTTGTTTTTCTTTTTTTTTTTTGTCTCTGGAGTTTTGTTCCTTTGCCATCGCTATTGACAATCAAAAGGTAAGATTCTCCTTGATTGATATTTGAAATTAGCAATATATAATTAATTGTTGATTTGTACGTAAGTAATCTGATATTGATGAACAGGATTGAACTTTTGGACTCTATTATCTTGATTACAAGGGTGTGTCACTGCATAAAGGTATGCTCTGCAAAAACACCTTCAAATTAAAACCTGTGGGCTATAGTGATTAAATTGCTATGATGACCTTGTAAATTTAAGTGATAAATTACCAAGAATAAAGGATTAATTTTCCATCTTTATGAAATTTGCTTCTAGCTTTTGAGTTGAAATTTAAGCCTTGCTCAATTTGTGTATGGAATCCAAAAAGAAGTATTTTTTCAGCTTCAAGTGGGGAGAGCAGGCTGATTTTCGTCCAATCCCCAAAAGTTACTATCAATTGTTCTTATAGAAATCTCATGATAAGTGAAATATTTTATTCTGCTGGCTGGTCCACCTTAAATGTGCTGTTAAAGGAGTATAGCTTTTTGTGTTAATGTTTAAAATTGTTCCCCTGTTCTTATTAGGCTATTACACTAGGTTCTTTAATTTCAAGGAGTTTGGCTGAAAATATTTGAAGGTTGTGATTGGATCAGAGTGACTTGGATAGTTTTTTGACTAGCTGATGTGATTTTGATCGGAGGTACTTTCTGGTTCGGAGGTACTTTCTATGATCTTTGCGTGTTATCTTACTTGAAGTGGCTTTATGTGGAAATTATTTTGCAGGGGTTTGATTTACTGTTTAGCTGAATGAGAATTTGCTACTGTTATTAACTAGTCCTGTTTGACTTGTTTGTTGCTACTTTAAGATCATTAGTCAGCTGAACCATCCATGATAAACTTTTTAATTTCTTGGTAATCAGTCCATTAGGAGAGAATGTGAGTGCTATTAACTTTCATTTCTTGTAGGTAAAAGCTTTAGGACTTAGAAGGTCCTGGTTCCAATCCACTTTCCCCTTGCCTACTTCTTAAATCCCACCCCTCCCCTGCTAAAAAAAATTTTAAAATAGTAGTGAAGTAAAACTTTTCTGCAGTTCATTTCATAAAAACTTCGAATTTATTGACTTTATTTTCTTGTGATTTTAGTAAATTGCGATGGTTATGGTGTTATCGCATGGTGACTATAAGAATCATACCATGTCCTTCTCAACGTGCTATCACTGAACTCCTACTGTTTCAGTTTGTTGGGTTTGAGGTTGAACTATGTGTACGTGTTTACCTTTTGTGTGATGCAGGGGTTCCATTACAAATACATCTTCTTCTGCTTCCCAATTGCATATAATTATTATCACATATCGTGTAGGAGTTTGCATTCTAGAAGAGGTTAATAGCATTGAGTTACATGATTTGATTGCAGTGCTTTATGCTTTTCTTTTTCTGTCACCATCTTGCTGCTAGTCTATTAATACTTTAAGAAACTATTTGAGTACACTACCAAAAAATTTACATTAAGAATGAGTAGACGAATGTACTCAAACTAACCCCATATAATAATGTTTTGTCATTTAATTTTTATGTAACATTTCAAAGGGTAATTATGAAACAATTTAACTATAGATAATTTAATTTCAAAGGGTAATTTATGATACAGGTTATTTTAGAAATTTATAAAAATATCTCAATTTTAATATGCTTTTTTATAGGTAATATTCAATGGATAAGAGTTGGATGAGCTCAACAAATCATCATTCTAAGGAGTATTTAAATGGTGTCAATGATTTCATAGAATTTGCTAAACGAAATATGAGAGATGAAGGCATGATCCCTTCTCCTTGCAGACATTGCATGAATTCAAAATGGGGGACACTCTATGAAGTTAAATCACACTTGAAGTATACGGGAATTGACAAATCATATACTTTTGGGTGCATCATGGGGAATCTTTAGATAGTGATGAGAATAATGATGATAACGACAATCATTTAGAAAATGATATAGATCAGCGTGATGATATAGATGAGCAAGATGAGGTTCACCAAATGTTAGAAGATATGCAAACGAATACAATTTTTGAAAGTAGGCCTATTAGTCCAGAATGCAATTCTGATTTTGACACAACGCCAGAAGATGAGGTTGGTTGGTTTAATAGGTTAGTGAGAGATGCTGAACGTGAGTTATACCCTGGTTGCAAATTGTCACTGTTGTCTACACTTTTGAAATTATTACATGTGAAAGTGCTAAATAGATGGAGTAACAAATCATGGAATATGCTTGTTGAAGTGCTAAAAGAAATGTTACCAGAAGGTGAAAGGTTTCCTATCAATTACTATGAAGCTAGAAAAGTTTTAGAAGACATAGGTTTGGGTTGTGCACGAATCCATGCTTGCAAGAATGCCTGTGGGCTATTTTGGAAGGAACACAAAGATAAGCAGGAATGCCTTGTGTGTCTAGAGTCAAGATGGAAAATTAATGATGGTAAAAGGCAGATTCCCCACAAGATTTTACGTCACTTTCCACTAAAACCAAGATTGAAGAGATTATACATGTCAAAACAGACAGCATCCGACATGAAATGGCATAAAGAGAAAAATGTTGTGGAGGAGAATATTATGAGACATCCATTTGATTCTGAGGCATGGAAGTATTTAGATAGGCAATTCCCTTGGTTTGCAGAAGATCGCCGTAATGTTCGACTTGGGTTAGCAACATATGGTTTTAATCCTTTCGGCAACATGAGTAATTCTCACAGTACATGGCCTGTTATTGTCATGCCTTACAATCTTCCACCCTGGCAATGCATAAAAGATGAATATTTTATAATGCCATTACTTATTCCCGGTCCTTGATCTCCAGGGAAAGATATATGTGTTTATATGAGACCATTGGTTGATGAACTTAAAGAATTTTGGACAACTGGAATTAAAACTATTGATGCAAGTACGGGTGAATATTTCACATTGCATGCAGCAGTTTTGTGGACTATAAATGAATTTCCTACATATAATGACTTATCAGGATGGAGAACTAAAGGATACAAAGCATGTCCAAATTGTGGAGATCAGACATGTTCACATAGATTAAGAGACAAGATATGTTATATGGATCATAGAATATTTTTGCCGAATAATCACAAGTGGCGGAGAAGTCTGAAATTTAATAGGAAGTATGAAAGAAGATCGAAGCCTACGGAGTTATCTGGTAGTGAAATTTTTGCGCAGATACAACCTTTGAAGAATATAAAATTTAGAAAGCACCCAGAAAAAAAGAAAAGGAAACGTGCTCCTAAGGACGGTAATTGGACAAAAATGAGTATATTATTTGAGTTGCCATATTGGAAAATTCTCAAAGTGCGCCATAATATTGATGTAATGCATACATTGAAAAACATTTTTGAGAATTTATTTGGGACTATATTGAATATTGAAGGAAAAACAAAAGACACATACAAGGCTCGCTTGGATTTGCAAGACATGAACATCTGACCTGAATTACACTTGCAGTTGAAGAATGGTAAGTACGTGAAACCCACAGCAAATTACACATTATTTGGAAAAGAAAGGAAATAGTTCTTTGAATTTCTCAAATCTGTCAGGTTTCCAGATAGTTTTGCATCCAACATTTCTAAATGTGTAAATGTGGATAACTATAAAGTATCGGGATTAAAGAGCCATGATTGCTACGTTCTTTTACAGAGAATATTTCCTATTGGAATCCATGGATATTTAAATAAAGACATTCATAATATTGTAATTGAACTTGCTCGTTTCTTTCGAAATTTATGCTCAAGAACTTTGAGTATGGACATCCTAAGAGAATTAGAGAAACAGATTATACTAGTGCTTTGCAAGTTGGAAATGATTTTTCCGCCTACATTTTTTGATATTATGCTTCATCTTGCTGTGCATTTGCCACATGAAGCATTGCTTGCAGGTCCTGTTCAATCTAGATGGATGTTTCCAATTGAAAGGTGAGTAACTGAATTAAAATTATTTGTAGTAACTACATTAATTGTTTCTTTCAAATTAATGATTTTTTCTTTTTTTTTAATAGAAATCTTTGTCGCCTTAAATCAACTGTTCGGAATAGAGCTCGACCTAAAGGTTCAATTGTAGAAGCTTATATTGTGGACGAGTGTCTAACCTTTTATTCAAAATATCTTCGGGGAACTGAAACCAGATTTAATCGTGTGGATCGATACTATGATGGCGAAAATCCTTGTGAGGATCGGATTTCCATATTTTCACATAAAGTTCATCCTTTTGCAAAATCTAATTATGTTACTTTGGGAGAAGAGGAGTATAACTTGCTGCATTGGTATGTATTGAATAATTGTGAAGAGTTAAAACCATATCTTGAGTAAGTAATTTATGTTTTTATTTTCTTTTTTTGCATGATTGATAATTTTCAAGTTTTAAGTATAATTTTAATCTTGTAGTGAGTATGAGGAGGAATTGATAGCAAAAAATCCAACTTTAATCTCAAGATATATTGATGATGCAAAAGAAGACATTTCTATCATGGTTTGAGAAACGAGTAAGATATATGTATTTGATATATTATTTTTGTGTATATGTGGGATAAATTCTAACATGTATTTCCTTTTTTTGTTTTCAGATTAGGAGTTTATGTAAGCAACGTAGTTTACAAGATACTGATGGTATATATTCCCTAGCAATGGGTCCTGATAAGCGCGTTGGAATATATGCTGGCTGTATTGTAAATGGAATAAAGTTTCTCAACAAAAGACGTGATGCTCATAGAGTGACTCAAAATAGCAGGGTGTGTGTAGAAGGATTTCACAAAGATAAAGATATTATTTTCTATGGCGTTTTAAGCGAAGTTATTGAATTGACCTATGTGAATAATAATTGTCAAGTTGTCTTGTTCAAGTGTGTGACAGCCCCACCTCCCCCTAAGGCTAACCAGAGGGGTTAGCGGGCTGCCTGCCCAACTCTCGCCAGGACTCAAGCATTCAAATAAAGACTAACTTAAACGTGCAATTTTATCAACCACCATAACATTAATATTAAAACTGTAAAAAGACGATTAAACCTAAAATTACATTCATCCATTCGAAATACCCAAAACCCTCGAGTCTAAGTTTAATACACTTCCATAAGTTCAAAACATTCATCACCCAACATAAATATACAAGATGTGTCCATATACTGTGACAGCCCCACTTCTCCCTAGGGCGTACCCTAAGGTATTCGTGGACCATCTGCCTAACTCTCGCCAGAACTCACTCACTCAGTCATCAAACTAAAACTCCGGACTTAATATACAAGGTACAATATTTAACAAATTCACAACTCCCAAATTTCAAATCCATAGTACATCAATCATTCATTCATACAATCAAGTTTCATTATACAAAAGCTCTCAACATTCACAATTCTAGTTCTCTAAAAACATCAAAACAAGAAGAACCCTAGTCTTAAGGGTCAGCATCTTCATCAGGGATCTCATATCCTGCTAAGGAAAACAAATGAAAAGGGTGAGGTAAAAAGCTCGTGAGTTCCCAAAAAAAACATGCAATTCACATAACACATAAGAACATTCACTCAATAAGATTTCACTTGGATTTAAATCAGATAAGAAAGCATTTAACAATACAAGTATGGATACGGGGCTCTCAAGAGCCAAAATCCAAGTCGCTTGTCCACGAACCAGTAGTTGACACTCCGTCAACTGTCACTATTACCATGTAGAACTCCACTTCCCTTTTACTCCTCCAAAACCCCACCGGGCTCGTTCTTCAAACAGTACAGTGGGTAACAGTATAGTGGGTAGCAGTACAGTGGGTAACAGTACAGTGGGTAATAGTACAGTGGGTAACAGTACAGTGGTCTAAGTCACTGGGCTTTGTGACATTGAAATAACCCTATGGCTCTTCCCTTTCTTCTCGACCTAGGCCTAGCCTCCGGCTCGAGTTGAAGGGTTCACTGATAGGTCTCAGGCATTTCCTGACCTTTTCAAACACATGCAGTCACTAAGTGGTACTGTAACAGTCAATCATTTCAGTTTGCATTCACTTTAAAGTATTTTCATAACTGATTCACTCAGATAAGGGTAAATGCGATAAAGTACACACTACCCTATCTGAGAGTTCAAAACTAGGTTTCACAGTACAATCATAACAGTAAACATCATTGCAGTCATTTCACATAAACACATAACAGGCATGAGAACTCACCAAAGCAATAAGGCTCAGCCTCTACGTATGGGTCGAATTCACTTTCCTCCTCAAACCCTAAACAAGTAAAAACAGTAGTTGAGAATTCTATCCTTTCATTCATTAATCAAAACAACTCACTTCCACTTTTTAGTTTTCAATCAATGTTTTCCCAATAATCCCCTCAAGGAACACTTTCATTTTAAACGATGCCATATTTCAAATATCTCCTTGAAAATTACTCATTCCTCCCAAAAACAATGTTCCAAGTAAATCTTTGGAGGATCAAGATCTCATTTCAAATGAAATATGTTATCGACATTCTCACTAAACGTTGTTTTCACATTTCTTTAGTAAAATACTTAGGTGAAACTTATCACCTCAAAAATCACTTTTAACATAAACTCAACACACACTCCTTGATAATACTTTAATATAAGTTCAAAACACTTTAAACCATATCTTTTCTTACAAAATTCATTAAATGGAACCATAATACTACAAAACCCTCAAACGACATTTTTCGCCCAATTTTCATAAGAAATTCCATTCTTTATCTTTTCAAAAAGTCATACACCAATAAATGTACATATCATATATTTTCTTAAACAGAAATTCATCACAACTGAATACAAAATTTCAAAGTCAAACATAGAAGTTTTCAAGTGTGGTTTTGGCCATTTTAATCATTTTTCCTTCAAACTTTTCAACAACTAAAACCCTAATTTCTAACCATATCAAGGCAAGTTCACAAATAACAATCAAATTCCCAATTAGGTCCTCAAGTCCGCTACCTAGAGGTCACCTCAAGTCCGCTACCTAGGTTGGGATTTCAAGAGTCCAACGTCATCTTTTCAGATGAGATCTTTTCACCAAAATCAACCATAGATCTAAGCTACTTAACACTAATAAGGCTATATATACAAGTTTTAGGACTTATATCTCCGGATCTATCAAGATCCAACAAGATCGACAAGATCTAGCAAGATCCCTTGAGCTCTCCTTCAAGAAAGTTGCTTCCAAGCTTGATGACTTCCAAGAACTTCGATCCTAGCTCCCGATCTACAAGATTCGTCAAGGATCTCCGTCACCAAGTTCAGTCTCGAGCCCAAGACAACCACCCAAGCTTTTCTTTCCTCTCTTTTTCCTTCAAAAATTTCGGACCCAACTCTCTCTCCTCTCTCCTTGGTTCGGCTGAAATGGAGGGAAGAAATCAAGCCCAAAACTTCCACAAATTTCAAGGAACTAGTTGAGAAAGAAATGAAAGATCAACTTCAAGACTTACCCCTTCTTTTCTTCCTCCAAGAACCGGTCCAAAGCCCCTTCTCTCTCCTCTTTCTCGGCTGCAAAGAATGGTGGATTGGATGGGCTTCAATGGTGGTTTAAAACTCCAAGCTTGGAAGGAACAAGAATGGAAGAAAACTAGATCTATTTCTCTCTCTCTCTCCCTTAGAGCTCTCGGCTCTTTCTCTCTCTATCTCCCAAATTTGCAGCTGAAAATGAAGTGTGAAGATTGCAAGAAAGTCAAGGCTTTTATGGTGCAAAAAGTGCATTTCCTTATTTTAAGGGAAAAAGTGCTTTTTGGCACTTTATGTCGCGTCACGCGCGACAGTCTAACTTACACTGTTCTAGTCCATCCCGACACTGTCCAAACTTATTAATATTCCCAAAATATCGCCACTTATGCTTAATTTCAACTTAAAGTCACTAATCACGCTCCGGTAGAAAATTAGACACCTAATTTGGCCAAAATCGCACACCGGCAAATAAATCGTATAAAATGTTATAAATTGGAAAATATTCAATTTAAACACAATTGTACTCATAAATAAATAAATAAACACAATATAAATAGTATTATGCATTTTTTAAAATAATTTTAAATTTCGAGGCCCTCACATATACTCGAGTCAAAAGTCAAAAGATCAATACACTAGCTCTATCTACGACTCGGGATCCTCGGCAACTATTAAGGAAAACAAACGGGAACGGGGGTGAGCTAAAAAACTCGTGAGTTTCCAAAATTCATGCATATGCATTTAAAATGGTAAAATTAAAAGTAAATAAATAAAACACTTAAACAAATCAAATTCACACATATTGAGGATACGGGGGCTCTCAGGAGCCAAATTCCACATTTTCCAAGCATTTATAGTAGTCGACACTCCATCGACTTTCAATCCAAGTAGACGACTCTTCACGCCAAACTCCAACCACCAAACTCCCCCTACCGGGCCCGCACGCCAAAGATTTAAACAGTGAACAGTAAATAGTAGGCCACTCAAGGCACACGGCCAAGAGTGGCGGGGTAACACTTCTCCATTTCCAAATTTGACACATGCAAAATATTTAAATTACCAACTCTACAAAAAAGGAGCAATAAAGTATACTCTCCTTTAAGTGAGTGGTTCATCAAATCTCCATTTTTACAGCCAAATCAAGTAACATGTCATGGTACACATACATTCACAAAGCATTTAAACGAAAACATTTAACAGGCATTGAAAACTCACCAACAAAATAGGGGTCGGAATCCAAATTATGATCAGATGCAAAATCAGCACTTCGCCCTAAAATAATTAAAAGAGAACGAAAATAAGTTTCCCTAGTTCACTGGCCAAATTTTCTTCGAAAGAAAGTAAACTCGATAACTTTCCATTTTGAGTTGAAAATTTTGAAAAATCATAACTTGAGTTGTACAAATCAAAATTTCACGAATTTGGTGCCGTTGGAAACCTCTTTTAAATTTCTAAAACTTTGTAGAAGGCACCTAGTTAAAATTCTGGGCGAAAACTACCCAGATTTTCGTTCAACAGAAAGCTACAGTACTGAGACAGGACATATCAGGCAGGCCATCCAGGCTACTTTGAAAATTCGCCATAAATTACAGAAAATTAGTTAGCCTCTGAAATTCATACACAATATAGTAATGAATAAGGAGTTTCAACAACCACTGACAGAACTCAATTCCGACACCCGAGCATGAAATTATAACAGTTCAAACAGAGGGGTTCAAATTTCTGAAATTTCTGGGTTTCAGTTTGACAGGGCATAATTCACAGCTTCGTTTGAGTGGCTAATTCTTAGCCAAAATCACCAAATTTGGTACACTAATACTTCCATATATAGGATAAGTTCATACCAAAATTAAACCAAAAATTCGAATGGGAAGGCAGTTTTCTACGTGCCCAAAGTTCACTCATCGAAACTTCTCAAACCAGTGAAGTTTAATTCCTTTTCTTCTACTCTCTCATAATCAACATATACTAATACCATTTGCCCTAAATTTCGACCCTATGCTGGTATTAGTCTTCCTTAACCTAATGATGATAAAAAATGGTCACATATTTTAGCAAAATTATCACGAAATAGTCCCATAAAATTCGGGCAGCATAATGCCTCAATTTTCCAGATTTTACTTCCAAATTAGTAACCCTAATTGCATCAACTCTTGAAGGGCTTTTTGTGGGGAAAAATAACATCTTAACATGCAACATTTAAACATCAAATTCAGGCCTTAAACTAGCCAAAAATACAGCCACGAAATTTGACCCAAAAATCAGAAAATTCACCCCCAATTTCTTCTTCCTCTAGCCGGTTTTTCCTTAAGGTTTTCTTCCAACTTTTAACAACCAACATTAAACATAATGCACTAATATAACACCATTTAACCATCTAGCAAACAAATACACATATTTAGTGGGAATCCAAGAGCCCACAATTTTCCATAATCATCAAATTACAAAAGTAATAAAGCTAACAGTTCCAGCTACTACCTAATCAACATCAAGTAAGGTGCTAGGGACATATCAACCATCAAACCCTAATTTCATGGTTGGAGTTTAAAGAAAATGGACAAGGGGCAAGTTATTAGAACATTACCTCCCTTAAGATTAGCAAGACACCAAGACAAATGCAAACTTGAGCCAACCACAACTTCTTCCTCCACTCCTTGTTCAAGTCCCAAGCTTAAGCTTTAACTTAATGGAAGATTGGTGGAGTTTTTAGTGAAAAGAAATGAATAAAATTTTGATGGAAAAACAAGAGAAAGAAGAAGAGAGGAAGTCGGGTGAGAGAGAGTGAGAAATGAAGAGATTTTGAGTGAATTTTGAGGAGTAAATGGAAAAAAGAAAGACAAGACTTGATACTTATCCTTTAATTCCCAAAAAGTCCAACTTTAAATAGTAAACTTAATTAACTACTTGAAGGGAAAATTAATTACCTCATTTGGCTTGAAATTAAAGAGAAAATCTCGATTAGGAGAGAGGATGAAAAAGTAATTTTTAAGTGATTGGTAGGAATTTAGTGGAAAGAATTAACGGTTAGATAAAATTCTATACTTAAGGAGGTTAATCCAAATCTTAACTAAAATTTTCAAAACCCTAATTAATCAGTTTCAATAACCCAATTCCAGTCATTTAATTACACTTCTAACCTACCAGTGATCATCCGTACTTATCTTCACTAATCTACTCACAGCCCGAATTTACCTCGAAAAATGTGCTTTTAACATTTTACCGCTAATAAATGCTACGAGACGATATTAACAGATAAATAGGGTTAAAATTAAATGAAAAGTTGTAGATGAGGAAAAATCGAATTTCATGAGATAATGAAATAAAGAGATAAATAAATAAACAAACAAGAATTTTGAAATTTTTTTTTTCGAAAACAAAATTATCACATTAATAATATAAAATAAATAAAAGAATAATCAAATTAATTATTAAAGAAAATAATAATAATAATAATAATAATATCTAATTTATTAAATTTTGAGGCCTTTACATTCTCCTCTCCTTAAAAGAATTTTGTCCTCAAAATTCTCACCTTGTTGGACAAATAAGTCTGGATATTTCTTTTGCATTTCCTCTTCCACTTCCCAAGTTGCTTCCTCAACATCGTGGTTTCTCCATAGGACTTTAGCCAGAACATTTTTCTTCGTCCTTAAATCCTTTACTTCTCGATCGAGAATCTTTACAGGTCTTTCCTCATACGAGAGTGTCTCATCCATCTCAATCTCGTCTAATTGCAAAACATGGCTCGGATCTGGATGATATTTCTTGAGCATTGAGATATGGAAAACATTGTGAACTTTCGACATGCTGGCGGGTAAATCTAGTTGATAAGCCACTTTTCCAACCCGCTTAAGAATCTCAAACGGTCCCACGTACCTCGGCTTCAATTTCTTCCCCTTTTTAGATACTACACCACCCTTCATGGGCTTCACCCGCAAAAAAACTTTATCACCTACCCCGAACTCCAAATCTTTTCTTCTATTATCTGAGTAGCTCTTTTGCCGACTGTGAGCCATTTGAAGTCTTTCTCTAACCAATTTCACTTTCTCATAAGTTTCCTCAATCCAAGGTATAGCAGTCGGATTAAGAACTTTCCTTTCTCCTATTTCATCCCAATGAATCGGTGATCGGCACCTTCTCCCATAGAGTGCCTCATAGGGTGCCATTTGAATCGAGGCATGATAACTGTTGTTATATGCAAACTCGACCAACGTCATGTACTGACTCCAACCTTCACCAAAATCCATTTTACATGATCTTAACATATCCTCCAAGGTCTGAATGGTCCTCTCAGACTGGCCATCTGTCTGAGGATGATAAGCTGTACTCAACTTTAACTTTGTCCCCAAGGTCTCTTGCAACTTCTGCCAAAACCTCGAAACAAATCTAGGGTCTCGGTCGGAAACAATACTTACTGGAATTCCATGCAATCTCACTATCTCATCCAAATAGAGTCTCGCCAATTTTTCCAAAGGATACTTCATAGTCACAGATAAAAAATGTGCGGACTTAGTGAGTCGGTCTACGACCACCCATACGGCATCATGTCTCTTTTGACTCCTTGGCAGTCCAGTGACGAAATCCATAGTAATATGCTCCCATTTCCATTCAGGGATTTCTAAGGGTTATAGATGTCCTGAGGGCTTTTGATGTTCAGCTTTCACCTGTTGACAAGTAAGACAAGTCTGCACATATTTGGCTACATCTCTCTTTAATCCATCCCACCAGTACAGTCCTTTCAAATCTTGGTACATCTTATTACTCCCAGGATGAATAGTATACTTGGACCGATGTGCTTCTCCTAAAATCTCTCTCTTTAATACCTCATCATTCGGCACTACTATCCTTTCCCGGAATCTCAACACTCCTTCTGGTCCTGTTTTAAAATCTTGAGTCTCCCCTTTCTGAACTTTTCCCAGTAATTTCTGCACTACTGAATCTTTTGACTGTGCTTCCTTAATCCGTTCCAATAATGGAGACCTTAATTCAACATTTCCAAAAATGACCTTCTGTTCTCCCAAACAAGGTTTCCATTCACTCACTTGCTCCAACATTTCCCATTCTTTCTCTATTACCCCCGCTACTTGAGCCTTGCGACTTAACGCATCCGCCACGACATTTTCCTTTCCAGGGTGATACTTTATGGAGCAATCATAGTCCTCTAGAAATTCTACCCATCTCCTTTGCCTCAAATTCAATTCCTTCTGGGAGAATAAATATTTCAAACTCTTGTGATCCGTAAATACCTCAAAGGTCATTCCGTATAAATAGTGCCTCCACTTCTTCAAGGTAAAGATCACTGCCGCTAATTCTAGATCATGAGTTGGGTAGTTCTGTTCATGGGGTTTCAGCTTCCTAGAAGCGTAAGCTATGACTTTTCCATTTTGCATTAACACGCAACCCAACCCATCCTTAGAAGCATCTGAGTACACCACAAACCCTTCCTTACCATTAGGTAGAGTCAAAACCGGAGCCTCTGTCAACCGTTTCTTCAACTCCTGAAATCTCTCCTCACACTTAGGGCTCCAAATAAATTTTCCATGTTTCCTAGTCAAGTCGGACAAAGGCCCCGTAATTCTTGAGAAATCCTGAATGAACCGTCGATAGTAACCAGCCAACCCTAAGAAACTCCTGACCTCAGTAGGGTTTTCAGGTCTCTTCCAATGAATAACCGCTTCCACCTTAGTTGGGTCAACTGCAATTCCTTCCTTGGAAATCTTATGCCCTAGAAAAGCTACATCCTCCAACCAGAATTCACACTTACTAAACTTGGCAAACAACTTGTGCTCTCGGAGGGTTTGTAATACAATCTTTAGGTGCTTGGCATGATCTTCTAGGGTTTTGGAATACACTAGTATATCATCAATAAAGATCACAACAAATTGATCCAAATAGGGCTTGAATACACGTTGCATCAAATCCATAAATGCGGCCGGAGCATTAGTCAACCCAAAAGGCATTACTATAAATTCAAAGTGCCCATACCTGGAATTGAAAGCTGTTTTTGGTATATCCTCCTTCCTAATCCTCAACTGATAGTATCCCTGTCTAAGATCTAACTTGGAGAATACCACTGACCCTTGTAATTGATCAAATAACTCGTCAATGAGGGGTAATGGATACTTGTTCTTAATCGTCACATCATTCAACCCCCGATGGTCTATACACAACCTTAGACTACCATCTTTCTTTTTAACAAACAGTACTGGTGCTCCCCACGGAGAATCACTTTCCCTGATAAATCCTCACTCCAGAAGATCTTGTAACTGTATCTTAAACTCTTTAAGTTCAGCCGGAGCCATTCTATAGGGAGTCTTAGAAATTGGTGCCGTTCCAGGTACCAGATCAACCTTAAACTCTACTGCCCGCTCAGGAGGCAAAGACTCCAATTCCTCAGGAAATACATCGAAAAAATCCCTAACAATCGGCACGTCTTCCAACTTCACCTTATTATTTGGAGGGTTTATAAGAAAAGCCAAATACTCTTGAACTCCCTTACTTAGAAGTTTTCTAACCCTAATTCCCGAAATAAGGGCCGATGAAGCCAACATTCCTCTAACATCCAATCTCAACGTCGTCTCCCCCGGTATGTCAAATTCTACTACATTCAACCTACAGTCCACCTTGGCATGGTGTTTAGCTAAGCAATCCATCCCAATAATCACATCATACCCCTTAATATCCAAACTTACCAAATCGACCATTAATTTTCTCTCTCCAATCCACAACTCACAATTTTTATACACCAAACTCGTAATCAAACTTTTGTCCCCTGTTGGTGTTCTAACCTCTAGGTCAAAGGGTAACCTAACAGGTTTTATATCTATACCACAAACAAATGCAGGATTAACAAAAGAATGAGTTGCTCCTGGATCAATTAAAATTCTAGCTAAGCGATGGAAGAGGGGAATGGTATCTTCGACTATTTCCGTCGACTCAGGCACCTCTTGAAGGTCCAATGCATATACTCGAGCGGGTACTTTTTTCCTACTGCCCACTGTACTAGCTTGGCTCGAATTTGACTTCTGGGTACCACTCCGTTCTCGGGTTTGGGGAGAAGTAGATATTTGATGGTCAGAACTTCCACACCTCAGGCATTTTCCTTGCTTCTTCCAACATTCATTGGCAGTGTGGTTTGGTTTTCCACAGAAACCACATGTAAGGCCTGAGTTCAAGGCTTAGCTCCCTTGTGGAACGCTCCTTGTTGGGCCCCTACCACTAATAGACCCTCTAGATGCCCCTCCTCGAGAAAAGGTTCCTCTTGATGTTCCCGAGGCACTGGCCCCACTTGAGCCTCTCCCAAACTTGGAAGGCGGGGCACTTGAGTCCGTTGGACCCCAACTGCTAGAAGGGGCACTCCTTTTTCTAGCATGAAAAGTTTTCAGTTGAGTCTTGGCGGTTTCGATCCTCTGAGCCTTTTCGATGGCCTCACTAAAACTGTTAATCTGACCTGCCGCTAACCCTTCTTGGATCTCTAAATTCAAGCTCTGGATAAAACGTCTAATTCTCCTTGGGTCCGTGGCCACCAATTCTGGGGCAAACTTAGATAACTTAGCAAATTACACCTCGTAGTCCGCGACGCTCAAGAGCCCCTGTCGATACTTAATGAAATCGTCCTCCCTCTTTTCTTGCACTAAGGGAGGAAGAAACTTAGCATAGAATTCCCAAGTAAAATTCTCCCAAGTCCTAGGAGTCTGGTCCCTATCCCATTTGGCCCAAATCATGTTCCACCATGATCTGGCTGCTCCCTCAAACTGGAAAGCGGCAAAAGATACTCGCCTTTCCTGCGTATAGTTCAAGGTGCTGAAAATATCTGCAATACGCTCTAGCCACCCCTCAGCGACCTCCGGATCGGGTCCCCAAAGAACTTAGGCGGAGCGAACTTTTGGAAACGCTCTAATGCCCTATCCTCGCCACCCTCGTGGCCTCTAGGCTGATTGACTGGACCCTGGCCTTTTTGGTCCACTAGACGAGCCAGGATGCCCGTCATCTAGTTTATGGCTGTCGCCACTTGTTCCCCGAAATCTACCCCTTGACCTTGTCCCAATCCTCGTCCTTGACCTTGGTCCACTGCTGACCCTCGGTCGTCTCCCTCATTTTGGGGTTGTCCTGCCCCGCGCCCTCGACCTCGACCTCTACTTCGGCCTCGGCCTCGTCTACCGTCCATGATTTCTATAATGGGTAGACGTAATTAAATACAAATATAAAATAAAATTAATACATAATAATATGGAACAAGGTGAAGTAAGATAAGGGAAAAGAAAATGTAATGAAATAATATAAATTGAAATAAACAACTTAACAAATTAAACCGAGAAACAAACAAGAGAATTTTCTAAAATTATCTGAATTTTCATATATATAATCCGTGGGAATTCAGTACACTACAGTGGCATATTTATCACAAAAGAGTACACAAAAAATGCTTTCACGGCCAATTTACCAAACAAAATATAATAGTGAAAGCAATAAATAAACATGCATCCCAGGGACGAGAATCTCTCTAATAAAGTCTCCTTACAAAAGATTAATAAAACCTTAAAACTCTAGTACTACTACTCTAGTCCTCAGCAGGACCACCAGGAGGGGTACCCTCAGACGGGTCCTCCTCCTCCTCCTCCTCAGGCTCAGCCTCCTCGGAAGGGTCGTCCCCCAAATTAAGCAGTCTTAATATATTAAATGATAAGAAATTTATGTTATCAAATATATTGAGTTTAAGAAGTTCTAAAGTATAAAATGAGCCAAAAATACACAAGCAGATTCAGAGATATGGCCTGATAAAGATTCTGACGGGTGGGCGAGCTGTCGTGCGATCCGGTAGCGGATTAGTTGCGTCGACACACCCCTATTGATGCCCGTGTGCACGTCCGTTAACGGATTGCCTGCCGTGAGGTACGATCCGTTAGCGGATATGCCTATCCCATGCACGAACGTTAACGGAAATGATGTGACGTCGTGCGATTCGGTAACGGGACTGCCAAGCCCCGTGCGACCATTAGCGGGACTGTCGAGCCATCACGCCGACCCATTAATGAATTACCTAACCTGCAGAACGGTCACCCGATTGGTGCTGGTAAAGCCCGGCACCAATACTTGACTAGGTAACCGTTACCACAATACAACACCAGTAGCCAATAGCCTTATCAACCGTTAACTAGCCATGACCCGTACTCTAGCTGCTCGCTAACCGACCCCCGTGTCTTACCTAGCACGATCGTTAACCCTCCGCTCAACTCAAAACCCCAGTAACCCGTAGACGATCCACCTTACCTGTTAAACATAAAACGGACTCGTGACAATCCAAAAAGGCCAAGTCGCAGACACACTGGGCCTCGGCCGTACCCAGTTGTAGGACACCGACCATTTCCGTCCAACCCTATGCCCAGTCACCCAACGCACACCAACGTCCCCGACACATCCCGATCGGCACCAACTGGTGCCGATTTGGACCAATTGTCACTGACTACCCCCGAGTCACACGAGAACGGGCCAACAAGTGCCAAACACCAGCGACTTGCCCCCGTAGGCACCGACCGATGCCGACCCGTACCAAACGGCTTCGATACGCACCAACGGTTGCCAACTGATGCTGATACGCACCAACGGCTACCGATCGGTACCGACCTACACCCAACCAATGTCAACTTGCACCA
This sequence comes from Gardenia jasminoides, assembly GCA_013103745.1. Classification (NCBI taxonomy): domain Eukaryota; kingdom Viridiplantae; phylum Streptophyta; class Magnoliopsida; order Gentianales; family Rubiaceae; genus Gardenia; species Gardenia jasminoides. The sequence continues at coordinate 46,877,524 of CM023095.1, read as the reverse complement.
ACGGGTGCCGGTGTGCCCCAATAAGACCTGACCAGTGCCGACCGCTGTCGGTCGCGCCCAAAACCTACCAACCCATGTCAACTATTGCCGATCGTGAACAAAACATGCCGATTTGTGCCGACCACCTAACAACGCCATACCCCGTGACCTGTGCCACCCCGATACCAACCCAAGCCCTAAACCGTATTCTAATCTTTAACCTAAAACTGATTCATTTGTTAACCTATTAATAGAAATAAATTGATCAACTTATTTTGAGAACAGAAAATTAGCCAAAATCAGTACCTAATATCTAATTACTCGCAGGGCTCAGCCAGGAGTTAGGAGCCCCGTTCGGACCAACTAGTCAGACTTAGACTACCACAAGTAAGGGACCCATCTTGTTTAATTGTTTATTTGTTTACTTACTGCCAACATGCTACTTGCCTATTTATTCATGTAACAATTTGCCAATTATGCTGAACGGGCAAGTGTGTACTTTATCGCACTCGGCCTAAATAATGTTGTCCTATGTGAATTACTTGTGCATGATTGTAAGCCATATTACTGGCTGAACTGGGCCCTTGCCCTTCGTTATCGGCCAACCTGAGCCAGTAAAGGACTAGGTCGGGACGCTGGTAACTTTGGGATAATGTTTGGTATACTCGAGTATTACCTTGAAGTTAGGTGGAGAAATGGCCAATGAAATGAATGAGTGAGCAATGCAAAAAGGGGTTTTCTAAAACTTTACGGAGGGATAAAGAGGATGGTAGGCGGAATGAATGAAATGGCTCTCAACGAGCAATTGTACCGAATTGTATCCTTTTATTGAAAGTGTTACTCTTTACTTGTCCACAAATAGTGGAATACGTGATTCATGATACTGATACATGACCCCATTCAACGGGCTTACATGATTGACTGTTTACATGCCCTTTCTGAAAAATGCTACATGCTTATTTACTATTTACCGGGACACTCACTAAGCATTAGACTTACCCCTTTAATTGTTTCCCCTCCCAGATTAAGGCTTGACGATGATCGAGTTTTGTGGATAAACCTCTAAAGGCGGACTTTTGATATACTAGGTACTTGTAAATTGTTGTATAGTTCTAGGGTTTGAACTTAGATTCGACATGTAAACTTAGATATGTATAAGTTTAAATTTTCTTAAGTATGAATTATCAGTTATTTCGTGAGTTTTATTCAAACAAATCATTGAGTGATTGAGTGAGTCCTGACAAGAGTCGGGTAGGCAGTTTGCTGACCCCTCTGATTCGCCTTTGGGGAAAATAGGGCCACCACAGGAATTGCAATTGGAATTGGAACGTGATAATGGAAGCTACCTAACTTGATAGGAGAAAGATTCATTTGGACATAACATTGCATGGATTTAAAGGTTTCGTGAAGAGACACTCAATTGTGATGTTCAAGAATTGAAGAATTGGAGACTAATCAAAATTTGTCAGACAACAATCCACGCCAATAATGGCACCAATCATGTCACTGATTATCGTTTGGAAAGTGATTAATTGGTATATGATGAATAACAAGTGCAGTCTTATCACCGGTTATTGCACCGGTCTTTATCAGAAAGTCACGCGAAACTCGTTTTTGTCTACTTTTGAAAGCATATTCCTCTTGAAATTCAATTGTAATTTTAGAAAACTATAAATAGAAGTACTTAGGATGTATTTAAAGGTTAGAAAATAATGCTTTAGCTTAGAAAACATCTCTTCTTACATTTCTCTTGAGAAATCAAGATTGTTCATTCAAGATCAAATCAAGAAACGACCAAGGAGAAAATTGATGCAAGCAAACTGAGAGTTTTCTTACTTATTTTTTTTCTTATCTTTGTATACTCTTTGAATTTATGGATTTAATTTTTTCAATTATGTTGAACTAAATTTATTTCTAGGGTTAAGGTTTTTATGATAGGATTTTGATTAATTTTTTCTAATTAAATTCTTGTCTTTTGTTATGATTTATTTATCTTGATTTTAATTACATGTTTGTGATTGGTCACCATAATCATGATTTTTGGGTCTATATTGAATTGAGAAAGGAGATACAGCCGTACACTAGATAAATAAACATATTTAGCGTAATTACAAGAGTAGTTTAGGATTTCTGTGATGCACTTATATCACTTATAATCTTAATGGGTTTAATTGAACTCTTATAATCTTGAGAGAGATGTAAGATTTAATTAGACACACTTTAAATATATCGAGAGATTATCTAAAATATAATTGTGTGACACGTTTATAATATGGCAAGAGAATAATTGAAAAATTAATTCAAAATTTTGGATTAAAACTTGACACCCTAAACTTTAGTTTTTCATTTTCCCTATATCTTTTTGTTTGATTTGACCATTTGTTTAATTTCTTAGTTAAATATGAATTCTTTTTAATCCAAATTTTGTTATTTTTCATAAGTAATTAAAATAGAAAATTTACTTGTCCTTGTGAGTATGATCCGTGAAATACTCCAAGTAAATCATTATTACAACTGATCCTGTGTGCTTGCAGAAAATTGATGATCAAATTTTTGGCACTGTTGCTGGGGACGACGCTAAGTTTTCCTACTTTAGTTATTTTATTTTTAGATTTACTTTTTACTTTAATTTCTTAACTTTCGTCTTTGATTTTTCTTGTTTAGGTACGTTGGTATATGACCCAATATTAAGGTGACTTGATGTTTGATCCTGAAGTAGAGAAAATTGCAAAGTATTTAAGGAAGCAAAACCATTTACAGAACAAGCTATGCAATTATCGTCACTTGGGATTAATATTGTCATTGAATTAGTTGAATCAGGTAATTCAGGTGAAGAAAAGATAGTTTTGGAAAATCCTAACAATGGAGCTGATAATGCTAAACAAATTCTGCCACTTGCTCCACCTGCTAGCCTTTATTTGAGAGACATCCAGTGCCCTGTCCTTGCAGCTTCCCTGCACTACATTGATTTGAATGAAGGGGTCTGAAATTATGAGTTAAAGATAACTCAGTTCAACATGCTACCTGAGTTCCATAGGTTAGCCAATGAAGATCCTCTCTCCTTCATATGAGAGTTTTATTCGATGGTGCAAACTTTTCCACTCAGTAGTGTGTCAGAAGACAATTTAAGGATGAGGTACATCCTTTATTGCCTCAAACATCACATAAAATCTTGACTTCTTAATTTACTTGAAGGATCTTTGAGGATTTGGAAAGATGTTTATAATATCTTTATGACCAAGTACTACTCACCTCAGAAGACTATCGACTTAGGGAATAAGATTTGCACATTTTCACAAATGGAAGGTTGGCCAATTCATGAGGCATGGAAGCATGTTAAGCTACTTTTTTCTCAATGCCCCCACCACCAATATTCCTTGGCATTGCAAGTTCAATTTTTTTGATGATGGATTGAAACTCACAACCTAAAATATTGTGGATATAGTAGTCAGAGGATAAATTGGTGATAAGACTCGGGGACCTGGTTGCCTTAAATAAGTTGTTGGCTAGTAATTCACAACAAAAAGGCAATTTAGGGTAAGAGAGTAGGAGTACATGAGATTAATGCTTCAAGAGATTTGTGTTCGCATGTGACTAAGCTGAATCGTTAGTTGCAATTACATCTAAATTGTGGAACTCAGTCTCAGGGTCATATGTATGGGTATACTTCTATTGGTTGCTATAATAGAGAACCTCCCACCACATTAGAAGAGATCAATTTTATTGGAGTGTATGGTGGACAAAAGTTGCAATTAAGGAATGACCCTTTCTCTAGTACATACAATGAAGGGTGGAAAAATCACGCTAATTTTTCTTGGAGAAATCAACACATCAACTCTATAGGACCACCTAGATTTCAAAATCAGTAGCAACCCTCTCAATTTCCTTCTCAACCTGCTTAAGAGAATAGGTCTAACTTTGAAGAGTCGATGATGCAATACATGCAAAAAGTGGACCAAAGGATTGATCAAATGAACCAACTTGTTTAATTACACAAGCATTCATTCAAAATCTGGAAAGGCAGGTTGGTCAATTAACTAATCTTGTAACTGAGAGGGGATCAGGAAAATTACCTAGCACTACAGAGGTGAACCAAAGGAGGCTACTATAGCAATAATTCTTCACTCAGGTAAAGTGCAAGATAATTCATGGTTAAATTTAATAAGGCATTTGAGAAGAAAAATGATGTTATGAAAATGAAGAAGTTAAGCATGAGATGGATGGCATGGGTGAATAGGGCCATGGAGATGATCAAGTTAGGAAGATGCTTGAAATTAAAGCTTACATGGCACCTATTCCCTTCCCTCAAAGGTTCAAGAAAAAGGCAACGTATGTGCTTTATCAAAAATTTGTTGATTGCTTAAGAAACTTCAAGTGACAATGCCTTTTTTTTGAGATATTAAGAAATATGCCTGCTTATGCTTAGTTCTTTAAGGGGTTAGTGTCTAATAGAAAGAAATTAGAATATTTTGCATAGGTGTCTCTTACTGAGAAGTGTAGTGCTGTGTTACAAAATTGCTTTCCAATCAAGATAAAGGATCCAGGGAGTTTTACTTTGCTTTGTCAGTTTGAAAATATTTTTGTTGATAAATGTTTATGTGACCTTGGGTCTAGTATTAATTTAATACTTTTATTATTTTTCAAGAAATTGAAGCTTGCCAACATGGATCCTACACAAGTGATTCTATAATTAGCTGACCGTTCAGTTCGCTGTCTTATTGATATCATAGAAGATCCATTGGTAAAAGTCGGCAAATTTTATTTTCCTACTAATTTTCTAGTTCTTGATGTGGAAGAGGACATTTCTATACCAATTATCCTTGGTAAAGGATTTTTAGCTATGGAGGGAACTAAAATTGATTTGTCAGAAGGAAAATTAACTTTAAGGATTGGCAAAGAAAAGGAAGAATTTAATGTTTTTGAACCCTTAAAATATTCTTCTTATGAGGAGTCTTTTTCTAGTTTTGATGTTATTGATAATTTGTTCGGTGAGAAATCTGTCACAGAGCAAGAGCTAGACCTGACGAGGTTCTACCATACACCAAATTTTAATTATAAACCTAAACACCCCATTTACTACAAGTATACAGATCGTTTATTGGGCATAGGGTATATTAGGTGTCGATCCCACAGGGAAGATTGTCAAATACCGGTGGTTTTCGAACTTCTTTATTATTTAGACTATCACAAGCAACTAAGTAACTCTAAACTACAAACATGAAATAGAATGAGTAAAAATAGCAATTAAAAGCTCCTAGAGTTATGGAATTCCTTACCACTCTTGCAAATGAAACTACCAGTTGAATTAACGTTATTATTTTGACTAAGCATGGCGTAATTTCCTATGCATGTGAAACATACTTTCATAGTGAATCAACTATACTCATAGCTAAACCATACCTACACGTATGGAATTAACTACAAGTTCATTTGTTCTATAAAATTACCTGAAATAAATCACTAAAGCCACAAAGGTGCCCCTTTATACTTGTGAGTGACTACCTAGGTTTAGCACTTCATGAACTAATATCAAATTCTCATTTTCATTTAAACTTAACACCTTGAGATGATCACAATTAATGGCTAGTTAATCATGATTATAAAAGCCAAAGTACTAAATGACTTGCTCAAACAATAGCATCAAATAACCAAGTAAACATCACAAACAAGACATAGAAAGTTCATCCATAACTCAAGGCATAAATCTTAACTAAACATGATAACAAAGGAAAATATCATACTTGTATTATACTATAACTACACTACTAACTATACTAAACTAATGAACTAAGAAAAACTAGTGAAGACTACATTTTTGGTAGTGTTTCTAGCCTTCCTCCAATTCTCTAAAAATGTCTACCAAAGGCCCTATTTATAGAAAAATTCATCCATAAACTTCCAAAACTTCATCATGTGAACACAAAACCAATTGAATTTCAAAAGGTCAAAGAAAATGGCTTCAATGAATCTTCATTCTTGAATTGTCTTCATGCATCTTGAATCAATCTTCATTCATTGAATTCAATCCTCAAATGAGTTGTAAAGTTGATGCAAGTTGTGTTTGGAATTGCTTCTCCAACTTTCCAAGATTCTTCAAGCAATTTCTAGCTGAAATTCACTCAAAAAATTGAGGTGGAAGTGAGTTGAAAAATTTCTGGAATCGACTGCAATTTCTATCCATCATTTTCATGGATCCGCGATGTGGATCCGCGAGGCAGATGCTCATGGATCCCTTCGCGGATCCGGTGCCCTGTCTCTTCTGAGAGGGAGTCGCGAGCTACTCAATTTTTCCAATTGGTACGTCGCGTTTCTGGGTCGCGAATCTGGATAAAACCCACAAAATCTGAATTTTTTTGTTGTGAAATTGAAGCGTTAAATCCTCGACTTTTGACCATTTAGTTCCTCGATGATTAAATTGCATTTTACTCATTTCGATTTTAAACTTCATCAATTTCAGATATTTCAATTTTCCAACTTTCCTTCCAAGATTCATTGCAAATATCTTTTCATTTCACTTCATTTGATTATTGAACATTTAATCCTACAAAAGCATGATGTTTTCACTACATTAATCCATAAAAATGCACTTTTGCTTTTTAAACCTTAAAATGAAAAACTTCACTAGAAATCCTAGTTAATTAGCCATTAAAATAACTAAAACATGCAAAAACTAAATAGAAAACATACTTTAAACATACAAAATAGACACTTATCAAATTCCCCCACACTTGAATCATTGCTTGTCCTCAAGCAATAAGAAATACAAACCAACAATGATTTAAGTGTTTTGAAATAACCAATGTGAATTTTAAAAGTCAATCTCCACAACTTTAGTAATCAATTTTTATGTAAAGATTCCAATTGCCTCAAATACTTATAATAATTAAGTAAAAGAAAGCTAATTATACCCTAAATTTAAACAAGTTAAATTCAACCTTTTACTTCGACCTAATTACACAAAAATGTAACTCATATAGTCATTGAGTTGGCTTTCCTCCTTCCACAATTATTTCTTCCTTAGAGGGATTATATTTTACTTAAATAATAGAAAAGTCTTTTGACGCGAAAATTGACACTTTTAGGTGAAGATCTCCAGTTACTCAACTTTTTCTCTTATTCAATTTCTCCTTACTCAAGTGCCTTTTTACGCGAAAATTGACATTTTTAGATGAAGATTCCCTGTTACTCAACACAAGAATAATTAGAGTTTTTTTTATTATAGAAAGTTCCCCTCTAAAACTCAATTCATGGAAAAGAAAGCCTTATTGAGTTAACTATATCAATCACATCTTTGTATAAGTAAGTAAAAGAAAAGATATCGTTTAACAAGTAAAATTATAGGCATAATTTTCCTCATTTTTCAAAATATACTTTCTAAAAGACAATTGTTCAAATCACATAATAACTAATTCCAAGTCAAATGAAAATTGAATTTCCCAATTCACATAAAGGTATTTCAAGAAGATGAGAAAATTTGAAAAAGTAATACTTAAAACTTCCACCCTTGTGGACCAATTTGAAAAATTTGCAAAAATTTTAAGGTAATTTCACAATTTTGAATAAGTGTTTGGAAAAATTTTGGCAAAGTCTCCCCTTAAAACTGGAATAAACTCCTACCAACAACCCAAATTTTCAACAAAGCATATCACAAAAACATTTCCAAACACATATCAATGTTATTTAAGCATAAAAAGCATAAGAAACACTTAAAACTCTCCCCCACACTTAAAATGCACATTGTCCTCAATGTATAGGGGAATATATAAAAAGCAAAACAGTAAAACTCCCCAAATTAGTACGGTAGAGATCCAGAAAAGTCCAAAATATCACGAACATCCTCTACAAGTCCATAATCGCTGCATAAGAAAGGAAGGATAATTCATGAGTTTTAAAAATACATAAGAACAAGAAAACAAAATAAAATAAACATGGTCTTCAATTTTGGCCATCTTCCCGTGATCATCACCATGGCCCCTTGGAGCCTACTCCCACCGCCTGGAATGTGCAAATGATCTTCAATCCTACGGATGCAAGTATCCATGGTGTCTAATTGGGTGTTCACTTGATTGAACCCTTCATTTACTCTAGTCTCTAAACACCCTATGGTGGCTAATACAGGCTCCCAAATTGATCTTTGCCTAGGAGGAGCGGAAGTAGAAGGGCCAGTGTGGGGAATAGAAGATGAGGTGCCTACTCCTTCTTCTTCCTCGTGAGTCGTACCAGAAGGTCCACTGGTTTCAAATTGAGAAGTAGGCTGAGATTGCCAAACTCGTGGGTGAACAATAGTGGCCGATGTAATACACAAGTCATTCAATGCATAAAAGTTCAACTCATAATTGGACTTGACTGACCTTTGTTCTACCCCGTCCAAATTCACCTCTATCCTCTCAAAAAGAAGAGAGAGAAGTCGTGGGATGCCAAACCGATATGTAGTAGTATGCCTCGCCGCGGTCCTCATATAGCAAATAATGATATTTGTGAGAGGTATGTTGGCAAATGGTGACGTCCGGTCATTGAACATCTTGTTCAAGAAGTATAAGTCACTCTTCCTTACTTCATTCAAACTACTCTTCTTGGGAATCACGTTGTGGGTGAACAAGTATGTGATCAATCTCAGCCTAGAGTCAAACTTGTTGGCCTTCACTGTGGCCTTTTGTTGGGAGCGAGTAAACTCTTGCTCAATTTGAAATCAGGCCACTGCATGCCCCATCTCCCAATGCCTATCCGGAGCATGGAATTCTTTCTTTAAATCTATAGCCGGACTGGCATTCTATATTCCAAGATATTGAGCCAATATATCTCGCTCGATCTCAATTCTCCTTTCTCGAACATATGATCTTATATTCACTCCACTATGCCCAGATTTGTTCACCACATTGGCATAGAACTCCTTTACCAGTTGGGGGTAATAATGGTCCAGCAATGATAAAATCGGACCCCAATCGAGAATGTCAAATGCCTCAGTGAGTCAGTATTCGGCATTGACATCGGGAGTTACGTGCATCTCAAAAATGAAGCCCTTATGCACCCTAGCCTCATACCAGTCTTGGTTCTCTTTTGAAGTGAACCGAAGAGCGTCCGACTCCGATGGTGGTGGCTCTCGAGTAGTCGTCCACCTAGGTTGTCACCTTTGTGGTGGAGGTGACGGCTCACATTGTTCCTCTTCACCACTTGAAGTTGAGGATGGGGAACGGCGACGAATACCTCCTCTAGTACGGGTCATGATATCTAACAAATTATCAAAATTAACTATTTTAAGCACATTTACTCATCAATTAATTTTAACAATTTGTCAAATAGCAATTGAAAGCATAAAAATCAACAATTTCAAGCCATATTCCAACAAATCATCATCCCTTTAAACAAATTTGAAAATGCCAATTTTCATCAAATTTTCCCAAAAATTTCTCCAAATCCCAACACAAATATACACAACATACTCCATATCAAGATTTAAAATCCATGAATATACTCAAATTCACCAATAATTGCAATTTTCTATAGAAAGAATTAAATCCCAAAATTAAGCAAAAATTGGCAAAAATTAGCAAAATGACTCCAAAATTTCTCACATTTGGAACAAATAGTATCCAAGGACAATTATAAGTTCCATAAAATCAACCACATACACTCCTAATCATGCTAAGCATTACTTCCAAAATAAGCATTTTATAGGAAATTGAAGAAATTAAACTTCACTAAAAAGTACCACATTCCAATAATTTATTTACAAAACATGCTTAAACATCATCAATAAGCATAATGGAAGCAAGAAACAACAACCATTAATCACGAAAATTGAAACCCAAAATAATTGCAAAATTGCTCAAAAACTTGGAAATTGGAAATCGAAATTCGTAGATATAAATTGAGGAATGTTACCTGGAATCAGGAGAAGGATGAATGGGGAGATGATTGATGCAAAAAACCCTTGAATTTAGCCCAAAACAATCACAAATTGAAGAAATAAAAATCTAAAAACCTAGCTTCAAATTCTCCAAAAATCCGATTTTGAGGTGTTTTTATTGGATTATAATCGGATATAACTGCTTTTTGATGCTCACTAGAGGTTGGGTTGATGATCTTTGAGAAGATTAACGAAGAAAATGAGTGATTTGATGAAGTGTGTGCTAATGTATGTTTTTGCAGGTTGAATCGCGAAGAAGAAAATGAAAAAATCACTTCGTGACTTCTCGTATTGTAGTTTCTAGTCAAGGGTTCGCGAAGCGATCCGTGATTCACGCATCACGGATCCGGGTCGCAGATCTGGATCAGCGAAATGCACTTGTTTCCTGCATCGCGACTTCAATTTACAATTCTCAGAAGTTGATCCACGAACCTCAGAGATCTGTGAGGCATGGCTCGCAGATCCTGTTTGCGGATCTTCCTGGGTGTTCTCTGATTCTGATCCGTGAGCCTCGGAGATCCGCAAGGTAAGTCTCACGGATTGGCTCGCGGATCTCGCTGGAAATGATATTCTGCAATTTTTCTGCAACTATTTCATTGAGCATTCATTTTCTACTATTTCCAAATTAAAAACCCTGCTTGTTAATTATGAAATGCACCTTCCCTAACACATGTAAAATGATCGAAACAACATAACTGACCTCTTTTCTTGGATCATTAACAACTAAAACGCGAATTGAGGTACCAAGTTGTTTGCATTTTACTATTTACACCGCACCAAAAAGGTCACTTTTGCCATGTTTGATTTTCCTACAAAACAAATACAATTAAAAACATAAAATACACATATTCAAACATTAAAATTAAACAAAATAACATAAATTGATGGGTTGCCTCCCAACTAGCGCTCTTTTATAGTCATTAGCTTGACTATATATCCTATTCATCAAGGAGGTTTAGTTAACGAATAATCCACCATTTGAATACAAGGTGAATCATTAAAAGGTGATTCAATCATGTGAGTCATATCATCAAATGATAAGAAAGAAGGAAGTGGTTTACCACTCTCAAGTGAGTCATAAATATTACCTTGTAGTTCCACCACTTGAGAACTTACCAAAGGAGTATCCATATAGCCTTCTTGGGGTGTTATGATCTTGGAATCTATATATTCACCACATTCCTCAAAAGGGGTTATATAAACATCATTCATGCTTGCCTTTTGAGGTTCAAAATTCATTCCAAAGACATCATCATGTGAAATGGACATTTCATCATTAAAATGCAAATAAGATTCATTATTGTCATCAAAATGTATTCCACTTTCACACGCAACATTCCTACCATTGATGTTAGGGTCAATTTACATTTCACTACATGAAATAACTTCAAACAAAGTATGCAATTGGTCATGTAATCCTTCAAAGTTAGAAGCTAATTCATTTAATCTTTTCTCAACTCTATCAAAATGATTGAAAGCTATATTAGCTAACTTTTCAATAGCTATTCCCAACATGGTGTAGAGCTAATCTTTCTTGTTCCCAAGGTAAAGGTGTATTAGCTAATTTTTCTATAGCTAATTCCCAAGATGGCTTTGATTCAAGTTGAACACCATTGGGTTGGTAATCATAAAAACATGAAGAATCACCATAAGCACTTGGATTATTCCAACCATAAGTATAAGAATTATCACAATTAGCACCATATTGATCAAAACAATAATTGTAATGCTCAAATTCATCACAAGAATCCACATGTTGTGCTTGCCTACATATATATATAGCATGATTACTTCCACACAAGTCACAAACCACATGATTAGAATTAAAAGCATTAGCCTTCCTTTTTTGTTCAAGCAAATTCGTAATGGTGTCTATTTGCACATTTAATGTAATATAATCAAGTTTAGCCTCAATGCTACTTGTGCAATCTTCAAATGACATACCTTTGAACATCCTTTGGTTACCTCCATAGTTATAACCTTGAAAATTGTAGGGGTTCATTGTCAATCTTCCTTCTTTCAAGCCTTAATCCACTTGGTTGATATCCTTCCTTAAAACCTAAAATTGCTTTCAAATACACTAAAAGCAAGATTAGTGAAGAAGAATAGCTAATAAGACATAAACTGAAAACAATAAATGTAAAAATGTCTAAAGTAATAAAGTTGTTCTTAGCACCGATATTGACTCGAATCATCCTCGACAACGGCGCCAAAAACTTGACGAGATTCTACAATACACCAAATATTAATTATAAACCTAAGCACCCCATTTACTGCAAGTATACAGATCGTTTATTGAGCATAGGGTATATAAGGTGTCGATCCCACAGGAAAGATTGTCAAATACCGGTGGTTTTCGAACTTCTCTATTGTTTAGACTATCACAAGCAAGTAAGTAACTCTAAACTACAAACATGGAAAAACATGAAATAGAATGAGTAAAAATAGCAATTAAAAGCTCCTAGAGTTATGGAATTCCTTACTACTGTTGCAAATGAAACTACCGGTTGAATTAACGTTATTATTTTGGCTAAGTATGGCGTAATTTCCTAATGCATGTGAAACATACTTTCGTAGTGAATCAACTGTACTAATAGCTAAACCATACCTACACTTATGGTTATGGAATTAACTACAAGCTCATTTGTCCTATGAAATTACATGAAATAAATCACTAAAGCCACAAAGGTGCCCCTCTACACTTGTGAGTGACTTCCTAGGTTTAGCACTTCATGAACTAGTGTCAAATTCTCATTTTCATTTAAACTTAACACCTTGAGATGATCACAATTAATGGCCAATTAATCATGATTATAAAAGCCAAAGTACTAAACGACTTGCTCAAACAATAGCATCAAATAACCAAGTAAACATCACAAACAAGATATAGAAAGTTCATCCATAACTCAAGGCACAAATCTTAACTAAACATGATAAAGAAGGAAAATATCATACTTGTATTATACTATAACTACACTAATAACTATATTAAACTAATGAACTAAGAAAAACTAGTGAAGACTACATTTTTGGTAGTGTTTCTAGCCTTCCTCCAATTCTCTAAAAATTTCTACCGAAGGCCCTATTTATAGAAGAATTCATCCATAAACTTCCAAAACTTCATCATGTGAACACAAGACCAATTGAATTTCAAAAGGAATGAATCTTCATTCTTGAATTGTCTTCATGCATCTTTAATCAATTTTCATTCATTGAACACAATCCTCAAATGAGTTGTAAAGTTGATGCAAGTTGTGTTTGCAATTGCTTCTCCAACTTTCCAAGATTCTTCATGCAATTTCCAGCCGAAATTCACTCAAAAAATTGAGGTGGAAGTGAGTTGGAAAATTTCTGGAATCGACTGCAACTTGTATCCATCATTTTCATGGATCTGCGAGGCAGAGGCTCGCGGATCCCTTCGCAAATCCGGTGCCCTATCTCTTTTGAGAGGGAGTCGCGAGCTACTGAATTTTTCCAATTGGCACGTCGCGTTTCTGGGTCGCGGATCTAGATAAAACCAGCAAAATCTAAATTTTTTTGTCGTGGAATTGAAACATTAAATCCTCTGAATTTTGACCCTTTAGTTCCTCGATGATTGAATTGCATTTTACTTATTTCGATTTTAAACTTCATCAATTTCAGATATTTCAATTTTCTAACTTTCCTTCCATGCTTCATTGCAAATATCTTCTCATTTCACTTCATTTGATGATTGAACATTTAGTCCTTCAAAAGTATGAAGTTTTCACTACATTAATCCATAAAAATGCACTTTTGCTTTTTAAACCATAAAATGCAAAACTTCACTAGAAATCCTAGTTAATTAGCCATTAAAATAACAAAAACATGTAAAAACTAAATAGAAAAACATACTTTAAGCATACAAAATAGACACTTATCAAGACCTAATGTCCAGACCCAATATTTACTAGTTTTTCTCTTAGACAATAAGTAAACGAGCGACCAATGACAACAATTGTGAATGAGTTCAGGCCCATAACAAGGAAGTTGTGAGGTCATCTAGATTTTTTCATCCACCATAATCACATTTGCTATATCTGGCTAGAGACATTAAACTTAGCGCTTCTTAGAGGCAATCCAACTTTATTTTTGAGTTTATTTGATATTTTCCTCTTGCTTTTGGGGTTAGCGGTGGTGTTTGTTACTTTAAAATTTTATTACTTTTACATTTGAGTTATATTTGGTGGTGTATTTAACTCCTATTTGTAATGTTTTTTGGTTTTCTATTTCGACACAATGGCTTCTCGGGTTTGACTGTTGGATGGTATTTGGTGATTTTCTCTCATCCCACTTGGCTTCTCAGGCTTGGCTACTTTGTGTCAGGGAAATTTCACTTTCAACTCTTTTTTCTTGCTTTTATTTCTTTATTTTTATCCTCAACATTGAAGACAATGTTGTCTTAAATGTAAGGGAGGGATAAATGGCTGAAGTGAAGATTTGATTAGAATTTTCAAAATTTTTGTGATTCCTTGATATACAATGGCTTACATCTCAAGTTTTGCTGTTGTTAAGGCTTATATATTTTTATGTGTTAAGTGTTGAATGGTGTAACTTTAGAATGTCTCGTAGGTAAATATTTCAAAATTTGTGACTTTTGCGATTTCTGGCTAACATTTTCAGGTATTGTAAATATTTTTATGAAATTTTTCTTGTGAATTTAGTTTGATTATTAATTTGAGTTCTCCATGTATTGGGATATGAAGCAAGCTTTAGTATTTTTATTTGGTATTGGTACTTAATTGTTGATATTATTTGACTATACTCCGCTAGTTGTCGTTACCTAGTAACTAGGAGTTCTCAATTAAAATTGTCGACTTTTGCATCAAACAGTGACGAATAGTTATGAATATGTGATTCTTAAGTAGTGAAAATTAAGTAATTGAGTTCCTTTATTTGGGAGATATCGGAGTTTGCGTCAAAAGCTTGAACAGCTAAGAATTAAGTCTATCCCCTTTGTTAAAAAACCAAAAAAAAAAGAGAAAAAATTTGGAAGATGTGTTAATTATAATGCTAGCTTGTGGATCCATGAGGTTATATGTTGAGATTTTACTTAATAATTAGACTAGTTGTAGGAAAATTTTGATTAAATATTTTATATTGTTAATCTAGTTAACCAAAATTGAAGGGTCGTTGGTATTTAGAGCTAACTAGAGAGGTATCTCTTGGGATTTTCACTTTGAAGATTTAACACTTGTTTTCATTATACCTTACTAATAGATGACTTGAGCAATAGCCATTGTTTGAGCTTAATTAATTGTTGAGTTTAATTCGTTGCTCTCATGCTTGGGAGACAAGCACGAATTAAGTGATGAGGACTTGGATAGTACGCTAATTGGAGTATATTTGCATGCATGAGTTGCTAATTATTTATATTATATTGAGCTTTAAGTTAAAAAAACTAGCATACCTTGGTTGTGTTTTGTTTTAGAAGGAGAGAAGTTTAAGTTGTTGGAAATTTGATTGGGTTTGCAATTGGAATTGGAACGTGATAATGGAAGCTGCCGCACTTGTCAGGAGAAAGATTCATTTGGACATAACATTGCATAGACTTGAAGGTTTCGTGAAGGGCCAATCAACTGTGAAGTTCAAGAATCGAAGAATTGGAGACTAATCAAAATTTGTCAGATAGCCAGTCTTGTCAACGGTTATCGTTTGGAAAGTTATTAACGGATAACATGCGCCGATCTTATCACCAGTTACTGTACTGGTTTTTGTTAGCAAGCTATGCGAAACTCATTTTTTTCAGCTTTTGGAAGCATGTACATTTTGGGATTCAATTGTAACTTTAAGAAACTCTATATAGGAGTACTTAGAACGTGTTTAGAGGTTAGAAAATAAGCATCTTTTCTTATATTTCTCTTGAGAAATATCTTGTTCGTTCAAGATCAAATCAAGGAGGGATCAAGAAGAATATTAAGGGAGTAAATTGAGAAATTTTCTTTCTCTTTTTCTTATCTTTGTATACTCTGTCAATCTTGATCCCGGATTTTAATGTTTACAAAACAATTGGATAATTCAATCTAATATTTTTCAATTGAGAAAAATGACAGGTCAGATCCTTAGGTGCAAATGGAAACAACGAAAGATTCAATCAAAAAGAGCAAAAGAAACTCTACTCTGTCGGACGCTTGAAAGTTAGAACCGGATGTCCGATAAAGATTAAGAACTCTCAGAAGAACTACTATCGAACGCTCAAACTGAAGTACCAAACGTCCAATAGACAGGAGAAGTATCGGACACTCCTATCGAACACATATCATCATCATCGGATGTCTGATAGAATTAAAGAGGAAATCCAAACTCTCTGACCAGGTTCGGACGCAGACTCCATCAGACGCATAAAATCTATTGGCCATCCGATAAGCGTTGAGAAGAATGTACCGGACGTCCGATATTCCAACGGCTATTTTTCTAACAACCATATTTGATAAGTGTTTATTTTGTGTGTTTAAAGTATGTTTTTCTATTTTTATGACTATTTAACTAGGGTTTCTAGTGAAGTTTTACATTT
The DNA here is from genome assembly GCA_013103745.1 of Gardenia jasminoides. NCBI lineage: Eukaryota > Viridiplantae > Streptophyta > Magnoliopsida > Gentianales > Rubiaceae > Gardenia > Gardenia jasminoides. Next base: position 46,861,106 of record CM023095.1, on the reverse strand, counting down.
TATGGTTTAAATGAGAAAAATGCATTTTTGTGGTGAAAACTTCATGTTTTTGTAGGATTAAATGTTTAACCATCAAATGAGGTGAAAATGAGAAGATATTTGCCAAGAAGTCTTGCCGGAAAGTTAAAAAATTGAAATATCTACAATTGATGAAGTTCAAAATTGGAATAAACAAAATGCAATTCAACTATCAAAGAATCAAAGGATCAAAAGTCGGAGCAATTAACGCATCAATTTCACGACGAAAATTTCGGATTTCACAATTTTAGAGCAGATTCGCGAGGTAGAGACGCCATGTGACAAGTGGAAAAATGAATTAGCTCACGACTCCTTCTCAGTGGAGACAGGGGAGGTGATCCGCGATGGGATCCGCGAGTCTCTTCATCGCGGATCCACATCGCGGATCTTCAGAAAGTGACAGCTGCAAGTTGCAGCCGAATTCTGGATTTTCCAGCTCAATTTTCAGAAGAATTTCAATGAAAGCTGCGTGAAAAATCTTGTGAAGTTGAAGAAACAACTCATAGCAAATCCAAAACACAATTTGCTTCAACTTTACAACTCATTTGAGATTGAAATTCAATGGATTCAATGCATGAACACACTTTGAAGACAATTCAAAAAAGGAAGATTCATGAAGCCATTTTCCTTGACTTTTAAAGGCCAAATTTTTCTTGTGTTCACATGAGAAAGTTTTGGATGCTTATGGATGAAATCTTCTATAAATAGGGCCTTTGTAGACATTTGAATTAGAGAGAGAGAAGGCTAGGAATCACTACTAAAATGTAGTCTTCACTAGTTTTTTAGTTCATTAGTTTAGAATAGTTAGTAGGGTAGTTGTAGTGTAATTCAAGTATGTTTAGTTAAGGTTTATACCTTGAGTTATGGATGAACTTTCTATATCTTGTTTGTGATATTTACATGGTTATTTGATGCTATTATTTGAGCAAGTATTTAGTACCTTGGCTTTTATAATCATGATTAACCGGCCATTAATTGTGATAATCTCAAGGTGTTAAGTTTAAATGAAAATGAGGATTTGACACTAGTTCATGAAGTGCTAAACCTAGGAGTTCTCTCACAAGTGTAGGGAGGCACCTTTGTGGCTTTAGTGATTTATTTCATGTAATTTTATCGAGCAAATGAGCTTGTAGTTAATTCCATAATCACGCTAGTAGGTATGGTTTAGCTATAAGTATAGATGATTCACTACGAAAGTATGTTTCACATGCATTAGGAGATTACGCCATGTTTAGTCAAATTAATATCATTAATGCAACCGGTAGCTTCATTTGTAAGAGTAGTAAGGAATTCCATAACTTGAGGAGCTCTTAATTGTTATTTTCTGCTTATTTCATTCCATGTTTGTAGTTTAGATTAATTTATTTGCTTGGGATAGTCTAAATAATAGAGGAGTTTGAAAATCACAGGTACTTGACACTCTTCCCTGTGGGATCGACACCTAATCTACCCTATGCTCGATAAACTATCTGTATACTTGCAGAAAACGGGGTTGTTTAGGTTTTATATTAAAATTTGGTGTATGGCAAAGACTCGTCAATATTTTTGACCATTGGAGAGTTTCTTGAGGCTATTTTTCGCACTCTGTAAATACCCACAAGTTCAAGAAGATAGTTGTGAGGACCCGGTTTATTCCCTATTTTCTCACCCTAGTTATTTATAATAAGTATTGATTTGTGTCTTTTAAATGGCAAAAGTTATTTTGGAAACCGTAATTGGATTTTTTTAAAAAAAACCTAAATTGTATATTTAAACCCTAATTTGTTTAGACCCTAGTTGTATATTAAACCCTAAATGTACAAATCCTAATATGTTTTCCCAAAGCCTTAAGTATATGTAAAAATCACAAGTTTATTATTTCATAGCTTTTATGTGTGATTGTGCATGCTCTCATGAGAGTTAATTATAGTACTTGGGTGATTAGTGGCCTAAGTAGGTGAGATTAAGCATTAGTAGCTTAAGTTGAATTAATGGTTTATGGAGTAAATTGATAGGAAAAGAAATCATTTGGACAAGATTGCAAACCAACTTAAGTTGCTAGGTTGAATTGGCTTGAGATAGTTGACTTGGACTTGGACCCAATTTTGACCAAACTAAAAAAATATCTAAGGGACTTCATCTCCTAGCTAAAAGACAGCCAAGAGGGTCGGCCAAACAAGGAGAAAAGAAGGAAGAAAAGAGAAGGAAAAAAAAAAGAGAGAAAAGAGAGGAAAAAAAGAGAGAAAAGCTTGGAGATTTTGCCAATTTCAACCATCCAACCTTGATTGAAAGCTAGGAGAAGTGGATTGACCTTGGGAGCTTGCAACTTCCTCTAGAACATAAGCCAAGAAGGTATTTTTCCTTTATATGTAAGCTGGAATTTGGTTTAATTCGATGAACATGATGGATTTTGTTCTTGTTTTGGGTTAATTCATGATCATTGATAGCTCTTGAGATGATTCTACGGATTGGATTGGTTGATTTCTATGTGTTCATGCCTAGCCATGGTTAGGGTTAGGGTTCTTGAGTTCAAGCTTTAATGTTGGGACTTGATGTTTGTGATTGTTGGTAGGATGAAATTAATGTTTGTTCTTAGCTTAATTTGTGAAATTATAGTGTAAACTTGGATGATTCCATGCCTTCAATTCTCGGCCAGCAAGCATCATTTAGTGCTCTTGGTTTAGTGTTACATTGTTGCTTCCATTAGTGCTTAGATTGGTGTTTAATGAAGGCATTGAGTATTGTTTAACTTGTAGTTGGTGATTTGATTGCTAGATTGTGAATGAAATGGTTAAAACCCTAATAAGGAGGTGATGATATTGGACCTAATTAGTGCATTTGGTTGCTTAAATGGATGATTGATAATCCATGGTTAGTGCATTGGTGCACAATGGATGAGAAATGTTTGAGTTGGAATCGATTTGGAACCGAATTGGAAGAGTTAAGCACATTTGGTGCATGAGTATGTAATGTGTGTGTGTGTCGAGGGTAATGTTGGACGTGCAAACGTTGCATTTGCATGTTTATTATCGCATTCGAGTCATTGGAATTGCATGCGTGTGAATTGGTTTGAATTTGACGCATTTGGCGTAAATCTGGAAGAAAAAACAGGGGAGGCTAAATAGCAACTTTGGCTCTGTCTTTCTTGTCTATTCATTGTGAGTTGGTTCTTAGCCAAAACACGAAAGTTGTAGCCTTGTATTCCATCTTTCCAACGCCTTTGGAATTTCTTGATTTAGATCTTTGTGTGCTGAGATATGGCCATTTGAATTAGGCCTGTCAGAAAATCTGATATGAAGAAACTGGAACTGTTTTCATGTGTTTTGACCCAGAAGGAGTGAATCTGGGCAGAAATGGTCTTCATGAAAGTTATAGCTTGTTCTCTTAGCTTCGAAATGGCACCTCGTGCACTTTAATCTGATACTTTTAGCATGAGTTATGAGTAAAGGCGCACAGGGTGTCAAAACTGCCTTTTACACCTTTTAATGTGTGTTTTGCGTTTTGTTCCGTTCTCGTCCGTTTTTAGTCGAACGCCCATGCATGTACCTTATTTGTTGTTTTAAGTATTTTTAAGTGGTTTTGGCATCTTAGTGATTGTTTGAGTAATCTTTTGACTCAACTTTTCACAGGAGGTGACGAGGTCGAGGAGACCGGGGAACCTTTCTAAACTGTTTGCTTTTGTACTACTTTTGATGAGTAAGTAGGACTCTATATGTGATTGTATTGTGAAATGTGATAAGTGGGCATTTGGACGAGGGTGTACTTTATCGCACTCGACCTAAGGTCCGTATATGGTTCTTGAATATATGTGTTGTGTGATATATGAATGCATATGATGTGTGATATATGATCTGTAAATGTGATATTGTTAGTGATAAGTGACCAAGTGGATGGTCTGATCCCAAGGGGTGCCTTTGGGGTCTCAATGTCAATGTTGCTCTCTGACCACTTGAATGGTTTGATCTCAAGGGATGCCTTTGAGATCTCAATGTTAGTGTGGCTCTCTGACCACTTGGATGGTCTGATCTCAAGGGTTGCCTTGGGGTCTCAATGGTAAATGTTATTCTCTGACCAAATAGATGGTCTGATCTCAATGCCTTTGGGATCTCAATGTTATTATTGCTCAAGTTGCTATGTACTGTAGACTGGCCAGAGTGGGTTGATAAGGTGGACGGTAGGAGTATTGTGAGGCCCCGTACCACCAATTTAAAGTATAAATGCAAAATCCCATATTTGCACAAAATTATTTTATAAATTGAGTTTGAAATATTTGAAGTTCGTATATCAATTGTGAGACCCCGATTTTTCCCAATTTCTGGAAAACCTTAAGTAATGCTAATTATAGTCATTATGGTATACCAAAGTGTTTATATGGTTTATTTTACTTCACAAAGTGTTTTGTTTTGACTATTTTGTTTTACACGTCTAGAAACCCTAAATTGGAACTTAAACCCTAGTTTGGATTCGTAAAACCCTAGTTTTGAAAATGAATATAAGTTTTATGTCCAACTACGAGTTTGTTACCCCTTGGATTTTATGTGTGTTAATGCATGATTAAGAGGAGTGATTAAGGTTCCTAGGTGATTAGTGGCCTAAATAAGTGTGATTAAGCTTTGATAAACTAAGTCGAATTAAGAATCTATGGAGTGATTTGATAGAAAAGGAAATTTCTTGGGCAAGGGTGAAAATAACCTAAGTTGTGAGGTTTAATTGGTATGACAATTTTGACCAACTTTGACCAAAGCCTAAATATCTAAGTGATGATAACCTTTAGCCATTTTATGGCTTCAAAGAGCCGGCCAAACCAAGGAAAACAAGAGGAGAAAAAAAAGGAAAGAAAAGAGAGGAAAAAGGGACAAAAAACAAGAGGAAATCTTGTGTTCCAACCACCCAATCTTGAAGTTGAGCTAGGAGGAAGTGGACTAACTTGGGAGCTTGCAATTTCATCAAGAACATAAGCCAAGAAGGTATATTTTCCCTTTATATATAAGCTGGAAATTGGTTTACTTTGATGAACATGATGGGTTTGTTCTTGTTTTGGGTTAATTCATGATCACTGATAGCTTTTGAGATGATTCTACGGATTGGATTAGTTGATTTCTATGTGTTTATACCTAGCCATGAAAATTAGTTAGGGTTAGGATTAGGGTTCTTGATTTCAAGATTCATAGTTGGGAATTGATGTCTATGCTATGGTTTAGAATAAATTGGGGCTTGTTCTTGCTTGATATAATCTAAGCTAGTTGATTTCTTGGTCCAAGAACTTCGGTTACCAAGTGCTTGATAAACTGATTGTGGTTTTGTGATGCTTTGATGATGGAGTTAATTGTTGTGTTAGCTTGTTAAATACCTTGGCAAATGATGGAAATGACTTTAAAGGATTGATAGAAGAAAATGCACCAAATCTGAAAATTTGCAGGAAAACAGGAATGGAAATCAGTCCATTTCCTGAGGTTACTGTTTACTATAGAAAATGAATTAGCATCTGAGCCTTCTACCATTAGAAAACCCTATGAACCTAGTTTTAAACACCGTTGACGGAGCTTGATTTCGATTTTCCTACATTGAGTTATGACTGTTTTCCCGAGACTGTTCGACCAACCTGCAGTTGTCCCGACAGGTTTCTTGCTTCCCTGAGATTTGCTATTTCGACCTTTCTTTAGTGTGATTTGATTCTCGACCTCTTCATAAAAGTTGTAGCTTGTTCTCTTAGCTTCGAAACGGAACCTCGTACACTTCAATCCAACACTCGTACCATGAGTTATGATTGAAATGGCAAAAGGTGTCAAATCTGCCTTTCACCCCTTCTAGTGTGTGTTTTCCGTTTGAATCTAGTGTCGTCCGTTTTGGTTCAAGCGCCCCTGCATATGCTCTCTTTGCTGTTTTGAGTGATTTTAAGTGTTGTTTTGGTTTGAGTTGATGGTTATATACATTGGTTGTACGTAGGACTCAAAGGTGATCGAGGGTGACCAAGGCACGTTGGTGAGTGTCCCAACCTCTTTTAAAATGGAAAATCTTATTATTGTTTACAAATGAATGTTTTGATGAAATGATTTGCTAGTAATTATAAGGAAGTGATTTACCACTATTTCCAAGTAAAACGCTTTTACAAGTAAAACCATTTATGAAAAGTTTATGAATGTTCAAACCCGTTTTAAGTGAAATATTTTACTATTATGTGAAAATGACTTGTGAAATGATTTACTCGACTTATATTTGCAAAGAAATGAGTTTGTGAGTGTTCCTTGTATGTTGTGTGAATTACATGCCTACGTGATGAATACTTGATGTTATTTGATTTCATAAGTGTGAAATACTTGTTTCTAGGCGAGTGTGTACCTTATCGCACTCGACCTAACTGGTATTAGCTGTTCAACTGTTTACTTTCCATCATTTTTATATTACTTGCGCATGATGTAGGCCATGTGTACTTTACCACATTGGCTGAATAAGGCCTTTCCCCCTTCGTTATCGGCCTATTCGAGCCAGAAGCGGACTCGGTCGGGTAGGTTGGTACTTAGGGCACGGTATGGTATACTCGAGTATTACCTTTGGAGGGATAAGGCGATGGCCAGATGAACTAAGGGGATTGCTCAGGAGTTATAAGGTGAAGTGGACCAGTGAAATAGCTCCAAGTGAGCGCTGTATCCTTTTATTAAGCACTGATCACCTAGTTGAGACAATCCGAGCAAGTCTCCTCGTGAGCACTGATCTCCGAGTCGAAGCGGCCCGAGTATTGTTATCTCCTAGTTGAAAAGTGTACTGTGAGTGTGCTTGATTATTTGTCAAAGAGCTTGTGTGATGAAGTGAATTATTTCGTGAATTGTTTTCGTCTTGCAAATTTCTAGTGAAAAATACTCTTCCCGTGATTTCAAAGATTTGAATGTTCCAATGTTTTGTACTCTGATAAAATAGTGAAATTCTAAAATATTTGTTTTCTCGGAACCTCACTGAGTTTTAGCTCACCCCAAAAATATTTTGTTTTACCCCCCCAACAGGGCTCGTGATGAAGAAAGGCAAGTGAAGTGATCCATCTTCATATGACTGGTCGGATTATCTCTTGTATTGTCTATAATCTTGAACTGTTCGACTTTTTGGTGTATTTGGACTAGCTGGAAATGTAATTATTGTTTGGAGATCCTGCGTTGAAATTTTGGTTCAATTGTAAATTATATTGTGGAGAACTTGGGTTGGATTAGCTCGGGGCGTGCTTGTGGACTTTAGCACTTGTGCTTTTGGAGTTTAGAATTGTAATTATTATGTATTAGAGTTTTAAATTGTAATCAATTGAAGAAGCTCAGTGAGTCTGGCGAGAGCGGCGGTGATCCGCTAACCCCTCCGGTTCGCCTTGGGGGAAAGTGGGGCTGTCACAAGTATAAGTGGGGTCTACGGATTATCGATTGACGGAGTGTCAACGGAAGATCAAGCGTGGAGATTGAAATGGCTTTGAAGCCACCTGTATCCTTATTTTGCGATGTTACTTTTCGCTATTGATTTGAAAATTTGTGGAATGTGATTTACATGGGCCCCCCCTCCCTTGATTATTCACTAAGCATATAGCTTACCCCTTTTAAATTTGTTTTCCTTAGCAGGGGGCCGAAGCGGGAATTGACGCGTGGGCGGCTTAGTATAGCCCTTTTAGCTTTAGCACTTGCTTTGGCTTGAAGTTTTGGTCATGTATATTGTATTTTGAATAGCGGGTGTAAGAAACCTTGACGGGAGTTATTCTCTAACTCTTGTGGTCTTGTAGTGGATATTATGTATATATATAATGTACATATCATCCTTTTATGAGAATTTGACGCTTTTATTGTTTTTGCTATCGAGTCCTGGTGAGAGTTGGGCAGGCGAATCCGCTAAGCCCTTTGGTACGCCTCTGGGTATGGTGGGGTCGTCACAATTGGTATCAGAGCGCCTAGGTTAGAGAACTTGGGCAGTTGGGGAGTATATTATAGGATTGGATTATGTTTAGTAAGATGAGATGCCGGGGTAACCGGTGGACCTAGTGGTAAGGAAGTGAGACCCTAGGGGTTTCGAGGACCGGTGAACCAGGTGGTGCACCGGTGTGTGTTGAGGTTCTAGAGGAGGGTCAGTGGGCCCTATATCTTGTATTTCCCTTGTTGTTGGGTGGACCGCCCGTGTAAGTGTCGACACCTTCGGATATCCCAATGAGGTTGTCTAGCCCCTTGAACCTTGCGAATCAACTCCAGATTTAGACCGGCTTTAAGACTGGCAAGAATACTGGCGCCAGAGTTCTGGCCGTGAAATTTACCTTTTAGGTCCGCTTGTTTTGTACGGATTTCATCACAAAAGTGGCGACGCTCGTATCAGTTGGGGCGGGGCCTGTGGAGGGGATGGACTCCAGGGATTCCGTGGGGTTTCATCGTTAGAGATGATGGCTTATTTTGCCTGGGTGATGTTTTTGGAGCCGGTGTACTCGTATAAATAGTTATTTTGTACTAACTGACTGGTGGATGAGATGTGCATATTGTTGGCATGGCTTGTATATACATGTGTATTTATATGTGATCCTTGTATGTTGTTTGTATCGTTGAGCTAGTATGTCAGGTAAGAATGGGCTAGGGTTGATTTACGCCTCGGGTGGCCAACCTTGGTGTGATAAGACCCGAGTTTGTTTTGTTGCTTGAATACGCTCGTGTCTTTTGAAATGTTTTTAAAAAATAGTGATGAAAATGAAGTTGACTTTCTCGGGGAAGTAGAACCTTTTGGATCCACTATAACTGTTCTGTGAATGGCTGTTAACTGTTTATATTTTTGGTGTGTGCTCTTTGATGCTTTATTGTGCTTTCTTTTAAAATATATTAAACCCTTATTATTATATTTTGCCTATAATAGAGCACATCTAACTAAACAAATGGAAACCGGTGGTCCAAGTGGACGAGGTAGAGGTAGGGGTTGGGGTCGAACACTTGAAAGAGAGGAACGGGGAAATGAGGCAGAGAACCAGGTCGCTACCGCTATTCAGCGGATGGCTGACTTACTGGAATGGGTAGTTGATCAGCAGGGTCAAGGTCAGGGGAACAATCATCATAATAAGAATCATGAGGGTGAGGACCGTGCTTTGGAACTGTTCCAGAAGTTTTTGCCACCCAAGTTTCTCGGTGGATCCAACCCGAACGTAGTGGAGGGTTGGCTGGATAGGATGATGGATATATTTGCCGCCTTAGGGTATCCCGAAGAACGGCAGATAGCTTTCTCTGTTTTCCAATTTGAAGAGGCAGCTCGAGCCTGGTGGAATGTAATTCGAGCCAAGTGGGATCGGGAACAGACCCCGTGGACATGGGTCAATTTCACCCAGGAATTTAATGAGAAGTTTTTACCACCTATTGTCCAAGAGCGCCGGGAGGACGAGTTTATCCGACTACGCCAAGGAACTCAAAGCGTGGCGGAGTATGAAACGCGGTTCACCAAACTTTCCCGTTTTGCTCCCGAGCTAGTGACAACCGAGCAGAAGAGAATTCGCCAGTTTGTTCAGGGATTAAACATGGAGATACAAGAGGCATTAGCAGCAGCCCAATTGGAAACATTTAGTCAAGCCCTGGAGAAGGCGCAAAGAATTGAAAGTGCCAAGATTCAAGTAAAGGTCTTTCACGATAGGAAGAGGAAACAACCTGAATCAAGCACCTATACTATTGAACAAAGCTCGAGAGGTAAGCCACCAACTCAGATGGGCAGAGGAGTCGGTGAACTACGACCTGTAGGAATCCCAAACCAAGGAAACCTTGGGAGAGGACAGGTAGGAAGAGAGTTTCAGAGGAAAGATCCACATGGGGGTCCGACACCAGGTTTTGGAATACCATGTGGATTCTGCGGGGCCACTAACCACAAAGAGGATAACTGTTGGAAGAAAAATTGAAAGTGTTACCGTTGTGGTAGTTCTAAGCACTTGATTTCTCAGTGCCCGCAGATGCCAAAAGAAGGGCCCACTTCCAAGCTGACAAACACAGGGGGTAATCGACAGTCGGTACCGGCAAGAGTTTGCGCAATGGGTCAGCCGGAGAAGATGGACCCGTCAACATTCAATCAAGGTACTATTTCGAGGACGAAATAGTCTTAAGAGGGGAAGGATGTGAGGTCCCGGTTTATTCCCTATTTTCTCACCCTAATTATTTATAATAAGTATTGATTTGTGTCTTTTAAATGGCAAAAGTTATTTTGGAAACCCTAATTGGATTTTTTAAAAAAAAACCTAAATTGTATATTAAAACCCTAATTTGTTTAGACCCTAGTTGTATATTAAACCCTAAATGTACAAATCCTAATATGTTTTCTCAAAGCCTTAAGTATATGTAAAAATCACAAGTTTGTTATTTCATAGCTTTTATGTGTGATTGTGCATGCTCTCATGAGAGTTAATTACAGTACTTGGGTGATTAGTGGCCTAAGTAGGTGAGATTAAGCATTAGTTGTGACGACCACACCTTCCCCTAAGGCGGACCAAAGGGGTCGGTGGACCGCCTGCCCAACTCTCGCCAGGACTCACTCACTTACTTGTTCAATATAACTTAACGAACTAAAACCCTGGATACAATAATGAAGGATACAACATCCTACGATTACACAACATCTAAGATACAATTCAATAATACATAGTTCCATTATACAAGAGTCCACAAAAGGGGCAATATTCAAAATTCTCCAAAATACATATCAAAACATATGAAAGCCCTAATCTCAAGGGTTGGCACCACCACTTGGTTGCTCATTTCCTGCTAAAGAAAACAAATGGAAAGGGTGAGCTAAAAAGCCCGTGAGTTCCCAAAAACATGCTAGTCACTTAACACATAAACAATTTTACTTCACAAGAACACTTGGAATATAAACAGATAGAAAAGGAATTAACAATACAATGTAGGATACGGGGGCTCTCAGGGGCCAAATTCCACGAAACTTGCCCACGAACCACGAACCAGGTAGTTGACACTCCGTCAACTGTCACTATTACTATATAGAACTTCTCTTTCTCCTTACTCCTCCAAACCCCCACCGGGCCCGCACGCCAAACACTTTTCACTTCACTTTGATAGTGCACACTGCACTTTCACTTTTCAAGACAAGTCTCGAGTACACTTCACTTTAAAACACTTCACTTTATTTGAGTACTCTCTATTAGGGACAAGTCCATACGCCAAGTCCAGAGTACATTTTCAATTCACTTCACTGGGTTGTTGCTCTTTTGGAGACTGGTTCAAAAACCAAGTTCCGAACATATATCACTGGTCTGAGTCACTGTGCTTTGTGACATTTAGGTAACCCTATGGCTCTTCCCTTTCTCCTCGACCTAGGCCTAGCCTCCGGCTCGAGTCGACGGGTTCACCTATAGGTCTCAGGGATTTCCTGACCTTTCCAAACATATGCAATCACTATAATACACTTTAAAGCACTTTACAATCAATCACTTCAAGTCACTTTCACAATCACTTTTACTCAAATGGAGTAGGTGCGATAAAGTACACACCATCCCCCTTAGAGGGTTCAAAGATCAATTTTCACATAACAATCACTTCATTGCATTCATTTACAAACATTTGCACGTAAACATGAAACAAGCATGGAAACTCACCGAAGTAAGGTTCAGCTTCCACGTAGGGCTCAAAATCACCGCCTTGCACACTCCCTAAAATAATTTAAAACAATCAATGAGATTCAATTCATTCTTTTTCACTCACTAATCACAGTTCACTTCCACTCTTTAGTTTCAAACTATAATTTTTCTAAAACTCTCTCGAGGAAAAGCCTTCATTTCACATAGCTCAAAGTTCCAAATAGATCCCCTTGGGAAAATCACTTTATCATTTCAAAAGGAAATATCTCACCGATATACTCATTAGCACTACAAGCACGTTCTTTTTTACAAAATATTTAAGTGAGGACTCACACCTCAAAATCACTTTTTACACAAAACGTTCGACATTCATTTTTGGCTAAAACATCCATTTTGACATAAAACGCTTCATATCAAGCCATTATTTTCAAAATCCCCAGAATTTAACCAAAATACCGTAAAACCTTCAAATTCAGTCAAATAGCACTTTTCACTCAAATTTCATGAAAACTACACTTTTTACCCTTTTAAAATCCAAACACTCACTCACACACACATATACCCACAATTTGAACAATATACACATTTTTCTCAAAAAGTAAAACCCTTCGAGAACATTCACGACATTCCAAAATCAAACATTGAAATCACCAGGCATGGGTTTGGCCATAACATACATTTTCCTTCAACTTTTCAACAATTGGAAACCCTAATTTCTAACCATATCAAGGCAAGTTCACAAATAACAATCAAATTCCCAATCAGGTCCTCAAGTCCGCTACCTAGGTTGGGATTTCAAGAGCCCAACTTCATCTTTTCAGATGAGATCATTTTTGTCAATATAAACCACAGATCTACACTAATCAACACTAATAAAGCTAGATCTACAAGATTCGAGGTTTATACCTCCGGATCTATCAAGATCCAACGAGATCCGGCAAGATCCAATGAAATCCCTCGAGCTTTCCTTCAAGAAAGTAGCCTCCAAGCTTGATGACGTCCAAAACCCTCGATCCTAGCCCAAGATCTTCAAGATTTGCTGATAAATTTGCCTCCAAATGCAAGCCCAAGCTCGATCTCAAGTTTTTAAACAATCATTGTAGCTTTTCTTTTCCTTTCTTTTCCTTCAAAAATTCGGACCTCACACTCTCTCCTCTCTCCTTGGTTCGGCTGAAATGGGAAGGAAGAAATCAAGCCCACAATCCATCATTCAAGTTTCATAGAGTCAAGTTCTTGTGGGAAGAAAAGAAAATGGAAGATCAACCTCAACTTACCTCTTGTTTTCTTCCAAGAATTTCAGCCCAAATGTTCTTCTCTCTCTCCTCTTTCTCGGCTGCTAGGAAGGAAGAAGATGATGGTGGTTGATGGTGTTTTTAATCTCCAAGAAGATTGAATCAAGAATGGAAGAACTTGGAAGAAAAACCTCTCTCTCTTCCTTGCTCTCTCTCTCTCAGATCCCTTCTCTCTCTAACTCCTCAAAGTGCAGCTGAAAATGAAATGAGAAGGTTGCAAGAAGTCAATCCCTTTTATGGCCTAAAAAGTGCTTTTCCTCATTTTAAGGGAAAAAGTGCTTTTTGGCACTTTATGTCGCGTCGCGCGCGGCTGTCTAAGTTACACTGGTTTCTTTCATCCCGACACTGTCTCGCCATAATATTATTTCCAAAATGTCACTACATATGCTCGATTTCAAGTCCAAGTCACTATTCACGCGTCGGAACAATTTTTAACACTAAATTTTGGCCAAAACCACACACCGGCAAATAATTCGTATAAAATTCTCTAAATTGAGAAATAATCACTTTAAACATATTTTCACTAATATTTCAATAAATAAATTCAATATAAATATTATTATGCATTTTAGAAATAAATTCAAATTTTTGAGGCCCTCACATTAGTAGCTTAAGTTGAATTAATGGTTTATGGAGTAAATTGATAGGAAAAGAAATCATTTGGGCAAGAGTTTGTCCAACTTAAGTTGCTAGGTTGAATTGGCTTGAGATAGTTGACTTGGACTTGGACCCAATTTTGACCAAACTAAAAAAATATCTAAGGGACTTAATCTCCTAGCTGAAAGACAGCCAAGAGGGTCGGCCAAACAAGGAGAAAAGAGAAGGAAAAAAAAAGAGAGAAAAGCTTGGGGATTTTGCCAATTTCAACCATCCAACCTTGATTGAAAGCTAGGAGAAGTGGATTGACCTTGGGAGCTTGCAACTTCATCTAGAACATAAGCCAAGAAGGTATTTTTCCTTTATATGTAAGCTGGAATTTGGTTTAATTCGATGAACATGATGGATTTTGTTCTTGTTTTGGGTTAATTCATGATCATTGATAGCTCTTGAGATGATTCTACGGATTGGATTGGTTGATTTCTATGTGTTCATGCCTAGCCATGGTTAGGGTTAGGGTTCTTGAGTTCAAGCTTTAATGTTGGGAGTTGATGTTTGTGATTGTTGGCAGGATGAAATTAATGCTTCTTCTTAACTTAATTTGTGAAATTATGGTGTAAACTTGGATGATTCCATGCCTTCAATTCTCGGCCAGCAAACATCATTTAGTGCTCTTGGTTTAGTGTTACATTGTTGCTTCCATTAGTGCTTAGATTGGTGTTTAATGAAGGCATTGAGTATTGTTTAACTTGTAGTTGGTGATTTGATTGCTAGATTGTGAATGAAATGGTTAAAACCCTAATAAGGAGGTGATGATCTTGGATCTAATTAGTGCATTTGGTTGCTTAAATGGATGATTGATAATCCATGGTTAGTGCATCGGTGCATAATGGATGAGAAATGTTTGAGTTGGAATCGATTTGGAACCGAATTGGAAGAGTTAAGCGCATTTGGTGCATGAGTATGTAATGTGTGTGTGTCGAGGGTAATGTTGGACGTGGAAACGTTGCATTTGCATGTTTATTATCGCATTCGAGTCATTGGAATTGCATGCGTGTGAATTGGTTTGAATTCGATGCATTTGGCATTTATTTGGAAGAAAAAATAGGGGAGGTTAAACAGCAACTTTGGCTCTGTCTTTCTTGTCTATTCATTGTGAGTTGGATCTTAGCCAAAACACGAAAGTTGTAGCCTTGTATTCCAGCTTTCCAACACCTTTGGAATTTCTTGATTTAGATCTCTGTGCGCTAAGATATGGCCATTTGAATTCGGCCTGTCAGAAAATCTGATATGAAGAAACTGGAACTGTTTTCATGTGTTTTGACCCAGAAGGAGTGAATCTAGGCAGAAATGGTCTTCATGAAAGTTATAGATTGTTCTCTTAGTTTTGAAACAGCACCTCGTGCACTTTAATCCGATACTTGTAACATGAGTTATGAGTAAAGGCGCACAGGATGTCAAAACTGCCTTTTACACCTTTTAGTGTCTGTTTTACGTTTTGTTCCGTTCTCGTCCGTTTTTAGTCGAACGCCCATGCATGTACCTTATTTGTTGTTTTAAGTATTTTTAAGTGGTTTTGGCATCTTAGTGATTGTTTGAGTAATCTTTTGACTCAACTTTTCACAGGAGGTGATGCGGTCAAGGAGACCGGGGAACCTTTCTAAACCGTTTGCTTTTGTACTACTTTTGGTGAGTAATTAGGACTCTATATGTGATTATATTGTGAAATGTGATAAGTGGGCATTTGGATGAGGGTGTACTTTATCGCACTCGACCTAAGCTCCGTATATGGTTCTTAAATATATGTGTTGTGTGATATATGAGTGCATATGATGTGTGATATATGATCTGTAAATGTGATATTGTTAGTGATAAGTGACCAAGTGGATGGTCTGATCCCAAGGCGTGCCTTTGGGGTCTCAATGTCAATGTTGCTCTCTGACCACTTGAATGGTTTGATCTCAAGGGATGCCTTTGAGATCTCAATGTTAGTGTGGCTCTCTGACCACTTGGATGGTCTGATCTCAAGGGTTGCCTTGGGGTCTCAATGGTAAATGTTATTCTCTGACCAAATAGATGGTTTGATCTCAATGCCTTTGGGATCTCAATGTTATTATTGCTCAAGCTGCTATGTACTGTAGACTGGCCAGAGTGGGTTGATAAGGTGGACGGTAGGAGTATAAGTGGGGTCTACGGATTATCGGTTAATGGAGTGTCAACGGAAGATCAAGCGTGGAGATTGAAATGGCTTTGAAACCACCCGTATCCTTATTTTGCGATATTACTTTTCGCTGTTGATTTGAAAATCCGTGGAATGTGATTTACATGGGCCCCCCCTCCCCTGATTATTCACTAAGCATTTAGCTTACCCCTTTTAAATTTGTTTTCCTTAGCAGGGGGCCGAAGCGGGAATTGACGCGTGGGAGGCGTAGTATAGCCCTTTTAGCTTTAGCACTTGCTTTGACTTGAAGTTTTGGTCATGTATATTGTATTTTGGATAGCGGGTGTGAGAAACCTTGACGGGTTACTCTCTAACTCTTGTGGTCTTGTAGTGGATATTATGTATATATATAATGTACATATCATCCTTTTATGAGAATTTGACGCTTTTATTGTTTTTGCTATCAAGTCCTGGCGAGAGCTGGGCAGGAGATCCTCTAAGCCCTTTGGTATGCCTCTGGGTACGGTGGGGTCGTCACAATAGCTGACTTTTGTCTACATAAAATGCAAGGTTACAAGTGAAATATTTGGGTAGAAATATTCTTTGTTTGTTGTATAGGTGTGGAAAAAGTGGGGATTGTGAGGTTACTCATTTGGAGGAGTAAAACCTTGGTGAAGGTTGCCTCACTTGTAATAGTAGTTCATAATTGGTTGAGTGAGTTTTTAATTGTAACTTGTTGATAATTAACTAGGATAGTTGTAAAACTCCTTGACTCAACTAAAGGCTTTTAGTGTGAGGAAGGAGTGAACCTTCACTTGTACAAGTTGGTTAGCTTCACCAACAATTGAAGAAGCTACTAGTGGATTTTATCCAAGTTTGGTGCAACTTGAAAATTTGGTTTACAATTCTTTCTATATCTCTTTTCTTTATTGCTCAATTGTGATATCTTTATTGTGCTTAATTTAACATACTTTTGTGCATACTTGAGAAATAGTTTATACTTGCTTAATTGGGTGAATTCTTGGTATAATTGATTGTCTTGTTAAACAATATAATTCATCCCACTTAGGTTGCATTTGGGACCAACATACTCTTTGAATTTGTGGCTTTAATTCTTTTAATTATGTTAAACTAAATTTATTTCTAGTGTTGGGGTTTTTATGAAGGAATTTTGATTAATTTTTTATATTAAATTCTTGTCTATTGTTATGATTTATTTATCTTGATTTTAATTACATATTTGCGATTGGCTGCCATAGACATGATTTTTGGGTTTGTATTGAATTAAGAAAGGAGATACATCCATGCACTAGATAAATAAACATATTTAGCCTAATCACAAAAGTACTTTAGGATTTGTATGATGCACTTATATCACTTAGCATCTTAATGGGTTTAATTGAACTCCTATGATCTCAAGAGAGACGTAAGATTTAATTAGACACATTTCAGATGTATCAAAAAGTGATCTAAAATACAATTGTATGATACATTCATAGCTTGACAAGAAAATAATTGAGAAATTAATTCAAAATTCTGGATTAAAACTTGACATCCTAAACTTCAGTCTATTGTTTTCCCACATCTTTTTTTTATTTGACCATTTATTTAGTTTCTTAGTTAAATATTAATTCATCTTAATTTGAATTTTCTTATAAGTAAATAAAGTAGAAAACTTACTCATTATTGTGGGTTCGACCCTTAAAATACTCTTAAGTGAATTATTACTACGATTGACCCTACGCGCTTGTAGGGAATTGTCGATTATTATACATAGAAATTAATACTATTTAACTCTGTGATAATATGCGTCCAATTGTATAGAATCACCACTCAATAGCATGGTTTGCCGAATCAACTGCGCTAAGAGAGTTGACTCGATCAAGTTGTACTTGAAACGGAGAAGTGTTTGTACATAGGATGAAATATTATGCTCTTTTTGTTGAAAGAGGTAGAGAATCAAGTGTTTGAACATTTTGATAGTGATGAGTAGAGGAGCAATTAGCTACCAAAAGCAAAACTAAGAATCCTTCCAGAAAAAAAAGGAAGCAAAACTACGAATACCTCAAGTTTTTAAAAACTATATGGGGTCTGTATGCATTAGCTTTTTTTGACTAATTTTTTAAAAATTAATTGTAGATGTATTTGTACAAAATATATAGAAAACTTTATTTGTATACTTTGTTTTGAGTTGTTTGTAAATATTTAAATGTTTTTGGGATGTTCTCAAGAATTTTAAAGATTATAGTCTTCCTTCTCTCTTTCGCCACTTGACCCTCCTTCTTCCCACCTAGCCATTTTTCTCCTCCCTTTCTTCTCTCTTTCTGGTTTGTCCATCCCTTCTCCTCTTTCTTCTAATCTTTCCTTCCTTTCTCTTCCCCCCACCCTGCTTTTCTCAGCTTTCCTCAAATCTGGCAATAATTAGATTTGGTTGTGACTAGATCTTCGGACTTGATCTAGGAAGGAGGATAGGAGTAGGTAGAAGGGAAGGGATGAGGAAGGGAAGAGGAAGATGGAGAAAAGAATTCAGGGAAGAGAAGAGAGGAGCGAATGGGGAAGGAGAAGGTGGCTGACATTTGGAGGGGGTAGCAAGGGTACAGAGTGGAGGTGAAGGGTGAGGGTGGCAAATGAGTGGTGACGAAAGTAGGCAGTATTTTTATTTACTTTTTGTTTCACTTTTTTAGTTAGTTTTTGGTTTATTATTTTTATTTATGTTTTGCTTTTTTGGATAATTTTGTTGCTTTTTATGAGCTGCATTTGAAGTGTTTCCAAGTATTTTTAAAATATGTTACAAAGATTTATAATTAAAAAAAAAACTTGAATTCATACAACTCATTACCTTTATTTTGACACTGCATGTACTATGCTTAATCTACAAAGTCTTTATTTATATGCTAACTTTGGATTTTGTAGTTACTTTTATCTCTATATTTTGATTTTTCATTTCTATACCATGCCAACTTAAAATTCCAAGCTTCAGATGGAATTAAAATTATGGACTACCAAAATATGGAAGGACCCGTGATGTCAAGTTGATTTAATGCAATAACACGTACCACCGAGAAAAACACTAAATTAATGAAACTAATGCATACTCGTAATTTGAAAAAGAAACAATTGCAGCCAAAGAAATTGGGACATACATTCTAAATTAATAAAGCTAGGGTTCTGTTTGGATGTCAATTTTTTATGTATTTTTATTAGACAAAAATTTTCTTCAAATTTATTTATAGTAATATCTAAAAACACTACAAAATTTTTAAAATACATATTAAAATAACCAAAAAACGCATACTGATTTCTCTCTTCTACCACCACCCTCCTATGTCAGTCTGCTACTGCCACCACCGTCGCCTCCCATGCCTTTTTTTTTTCCTTTCTCTTCCTTTATTCTCACTTCCTCCTTCTCTTTCTCATTCTCTCCTCTCTCTCCCTCCCTCCCTCCTCATTCTTCTTTCCTTGCTAACCCCTCTCACCCTTCCCTCATCCTACTCCCCTCCCCCTTCCTTATGACCACGGATTTGGTCTATGATTCAAAGTCGCGGTCGCAGCCCATACCATTCCACATCGGTTTTGACATATTGGTCACAGTATTGGCGAGACGTATATTTTAAATCATTTTACTATTCTAAAAATTGTAAATGATCATTCAAAATATAAAAAAAACATGTATAAACTATAAGCAACAAGAAAATTAGTAAAGAAAATCTTTAAAATATACTATTTGTACCTTATTAAAAACAATAAATATCTTAAAACACTCAACATAATACCATTACAAATGCACACAAAAAAACCTTTAAAAATAATAATTGCATAAGTAATACATACGATTTACAAGTTTATTTTTGATACAATAAGGAGAAACTTCACTTGTTTCATGATCAGTCCCCTACCAAAATTAAAAAAAAAAAAGTCACATCAAAAAAATGTAAGAATTTAAAAATATTTAATATAATTTTATATTTTTATATCTATCAATACCAAGTAGATTGATGATGCAATTCAAAGTCATTTTCATTTCCTGATGGATGGTAAAACAGATGTAGCATAGGACCTTGAGTAGGTAACATGTAAAAATCCTCTAGTGCATTTGTTGATTGTGAGGATTGACTATGTATTTCATAATCACAATACGTGGGAAGTGATGAGACACCAGTAAATTCCTAAATATGGTGGTAGTATCCAAATCCTAGATAGTTAATACTATCATTATTACTACATGATCCAATAGAGTCATATCCATAGAATCAACTACTATTAGAGTCAAAGGAAGAACTATTATGATGCCAATCGATTGCTTGTTCATAATATCTACTACCATGACTACTAGTAAATCTTTCAGCATATTCAGATCCACCAAATGATCCATATCTACTGTAATACCCAGTATGAACTCTATGTGATTGATCATAACCATATCCCAATTGACTAACCCAATTTTGACTAGAATCACTCTCATAACTCGAATCTATACTCAAATTGTGCATTTGCTCATCAACTCTTTTGTACCTTTGTGAGACTGAACAGTGAGAAAAAGTATCCTGAGTTGAATAGTCAGTTAATTTGTTGAGAAATTCACGTTGTGGTTCTATACTTGGATGATAGCCATGATCAGTGTCTTGAGTAGCATAATAATTATATTGTCCTTTAGCCTATGACATGCCTTCTGTTTGTTGGCTATCTTGATTATACCTACCACTGCGTCTAACAAAATTATCTCCTCCATTTCCATTATTACTATCATCACCATCACCATCACTATTGTCATTGCTACTTTTATCAGAAGAGGATGGAACAGCAACATGGTTATTGGTTTGTTTAACTTTACCTTTATGCTTTCCAGTTGATGATTGAGTAATATTTTTCTTATTCTTCTTGGTAATATATTGGGACAATGTATCACCAAAATCATCATCATTATCTTGTTCATTGTCATCTTGACCCTTTGCTGATTCGCTTTGACGAATGCTCTGATCCAATCACTCCAAATTATTTTCAGATAATACGGGTTGTTCAACTTCTCTTATCCAATCATTTTGATGAAAAATGTGATTCAGATCAATTTGATTATAGAAATCATTAATATCTCTTTGATACATTAGATTTTTCACCTTTAAGTGCATATTATAATGCATAAAAACCAATTTATGTAATTTGTTAATTGCCAGATGATTGCGAAGTTTTGTATGAATTAATGATCATGTGCTCCAATTTCTTTCATAACCAAAGGATGTGCAAGTTTGACTCAATATTTAACTACAATCTTTCTTAAATTTGGAGCCTCTTCACCATAATTAGGCCACCATTCAGCTAAACAAACAAAATAACAATAATTATAGTAATAGTTTTAATATTAAAAAAATATTCATTTCATTAATAAAATTTAAATATTTATATAAGTATAAATTGAGTTCAAACCTGGTAAGCACTTCGATAATGCTTTTGTTGCAATAGCACTTCCAAATCCTCTCATTTTCACTATGAAAACTTGAATCTACAAAAATAATATATGCATAGCTAATGAAATTCTAAATTTTTGTTCATGAATATAATCACTAATATATATAAATGAAGTAATCAAGAGAATACCTCATTTATTGCATCAACTTGTGCATGTAACTTTGACTCCAATTTTGTAATAACTCTTTTTAATGCTTTTCGAACTTCATCAATATTAAATATGCATGTTCCAGAGTATTGCAGTATCGGATTCAAAAAATATTCTACATCAAGTAAAATTAAAATTAAAAAATAAATAAATATACATATATTACATATATAAAAGCGTAAGATAACTTTTTAAATTACCTGCTGCATGTAAATCACAATGTAATTTATTGTACCATCTGTTATCAATCACTTCCCAAATCCGCTCCTAACGTTTTGCTGACATTTGAATAGCCATTTTTTCTCTATCCATTGCCTCATAAATAATCGGCAAAGTCTGTTTATTATTTTGATCAATAGTTTTTAATATTTTGACCAAAGGCTCCATTATTGCACATACATTTCTGACATTTTTCAAAAAATTTTGACATTATCAATTCAGCCACTTTAATAGCTTCTACTTTTCAATTGATAGTGCTATTGAATTTTATCTACTCATCTGATATGCACATTCTTCTTAGTTCTATACAATTTCGAAGAAGATTTTCTATAGAAATGAATTAAGTAGCGAATCCGGTGATAGCTAAATGTAGCAGTTCCCTTTTTTATTTTTTTTTATATGTCTTCATTAGATTTTCCACTTTATCACTATTGTATATGAAACTCGTTATCCTTTTCCCCTGTGCAATGACCTTTTTTATATCCTCCATCTTACCAATTTCTTCTAATATTAAATCAATACAGTCGGCAGTACAAGATGACCAGAATAGACTTTTTCTTTTTTTCATCAGTATTTGTCCAGTTGCTTTCATGCTAGACTCATTATCTGTTACAACCTGTGTAAAATTTCTTTCTCCCACTACGTGTACTACATTAACCATTAATTAAAAATATATTTCACATTTTTCTTTACATTTGTGTAGTCAACTGAACTGTGATATATCATATGTCTATCACAATTTATCATGAAATTTATTATCGGGTGCTTTGTACATCACACATAATTGTACACCCAAAAGTTGAAAATTTATCATAAATATCTCCTATATATTTCTCAAGCTTTTCACATTCATCATCTAAATACTTATTTCCAATTTGATAAGTTGAAGGACCTTTAATACCAGGACCAACTTTAGTAATTTCAACAATCATTGATTGATAATATGGATTGTCAGCAGCATGAAATGGTTTAGCATTGAAATGAAAGAACTTTGAGATTGCGTCACCAACCCTTTTTATATTTTCCCCCATAAACATTGTTTTGATTGACTTTTGTTTTGAAGGAAATATATGTGAGTCAATTCCTCTATTTCTTGCTTCATTTGCTTGTCTAACACTAAAATTACGTGACAATTCTCTTTTACTTCCTGATGTTGTTGGCTGTGAAGTGCCAATACCCATATATCCTGAAATTAATGATGTTTCAAAAAATAAATAAATAAATAAATAATAACTTTATTTTATCTTAATAAAGTGATATCAAAGTTTTGATAATATTTTTGTTTACAAATATTACCTGACATAGACATAGAAGGTTGACTTTCAGACACTGAATGCCTTCGTTGCTCTTCAATAAATTGCAAGTATTGACTCTCTCTTATTGCTTGCTTCATTTGCTTATTTTCCATTTCATCAATTTGCTCGTCATCCTCATCATCAAGTATATTGATATTACCATACATAGTTTTTTCTTGCAAAGAGTTCAATATTTCTTCTTTTTTCTTTTTATTGTAGCTCTTTGAGCCTTACTAGCCTTTAAATGCATTTTTACTACATCTCTAACTTCTTTTGCAGCATTTGGACAACCTTCAACCTATCCCAAAACATGACCAACATGCTCTTTCAATCTTGTAATTCCACTATGCATTACTTTTCTACAATAATTACATCTCACAATTTTTCTATTTCCACCCACAAGTGTACCACATTGTCGACCAATATCCTTACTTGTTATTTCACCTGCTACATATTCCATTATACATGATTAGTCTATGGTGTAATAATTAATAAATCTCAAAAAAATGACAAATAATTAGTAAACATTTTACAAAAAAAATCATTGTTCGGATTATGTTAGTAAGTTAAAAATCTTATCTCCAATATTAATTTGTTTGCATGATCACTAATTCATTTTTTAAAGTATTTTTTTCTAAAACTTAAATGATTATTGCAATAATTAGTGTATACCAAAAAAATCATCAAATAGCTAATGCATCATATTTATCATTACATATTTAAAACTGATTGCTCACTAAATTTTATTTGCTACACATAGAAGATATAGTAAGAATTACATGGAATTATAATAACTATAAAACTCAACAAAAATGAAATTTAGTATATGTTAACTTATAAGTGAGAAAATTTATATTCATACGCATAGCAAGGATTTTATTATTTTTTATAAAACATCAAATAAATTTAGACTAATCTATTGTATAACTTGAGTACTTTATGAGATCAATATTATGATTTAATTTGAAACAAATTATATTTTAACACAAGAAATCAATAAAACAAATTCAACACCCTAAACTTTAATACAGATATAAATATAATTAATCAGGTTTTGGTCCAATGGAGGGCAATAATAAACACAGTTTCTAATACATAATATCAAAGTAGGAAAATATATACATAATTATACTTAATCAATCTTTGACCCAATGCAAAGCAACAATAAACCCAATTTCTAATTTATCATATCAAACCAGAAAAATTAAGTAACTTATTGGGTTGTCACAATGGCCAATTATGGGCCTAATCCACTAGGGCTTGAATAAGATATAAATAAACCAAATATGGATTTATAATATTAAAGCAATTTCCAATCGCTCCTCCTCCTTGTCCATAACGACGTCTCCTCCAAGTACAGACACACAAATCTCGCCTTCTCATCCTCCTCAAATCTCGGTTCTCCTCCTCCTTCAACAGTTTTTTCTCCCACTTTCCAAATTTGAAATGGTTTTCCTTGGGCTTCTCCTTCTCTTTGAAGGAGTTCTTCTCCTACTTCCCATAGATAGACAAGACTCCTCTACCGACCACCGACAAGGCTTCTCTTTCAAGGACCTCAGACAAGGCTTCTTCATCGACAAGGCTTTTATTTTTCTTGGGAGTGGCTTTTCTTTTATTTGGGTGTGGTTTCTGATCTTGAATGAAAGAAATGAAATAAGGTGTGTGAAGTTTCTCTCTCTGATATTATTATATAGCAGATTGAATTATTAGGTTTGTTACTGTGCTTGTTCTTCTCCGATTTTGTTGTGTTTTGTGTTTGTCCATCATATTTTGTTGTGTTTGTCCGTTAGATATTGTATGGTTTTTATCATTTTTATCTATGGCATCAGATTTTCCACTTATCTTTCAACTCTGAGTCGACTCGGGACAACTCGGTATTTCAGCCATTTTTTGGTATCTCAGAACCGATTCGGAATGAGTCAGCTGAATTTCAATGATTTTCCGTTGAGTTGGTATTTTTGAGTCAAATCAAACAGTTTCGGAATGTTAAAATTAAACCCGTTTCGATGATGACTCGGCCGAGTCCGAGAGTCTTCAAATGATGATTTGATCGCACGCCAAATCTAGTTGCATGACTTGTGATTGTGCTAGGGAAGAAAATGGGGAGGGAGAGAGAGACGGGATGAAGGAATGGGCTAAGAGAAGATGGCAGAAGAAGGAGGGGAGGAGGAGGAGAGGGAGATGAGAGGAAAGGAGGAGGAGGAGGAGGATGAGAAGAAGGAAGAAGGAGAGAGGGATGGAGGGTGGGGGAGAGAAAAGAAAAGGGTGGGAGAGGGGATACCACTGTCGGATGGAGGTGGCAGTGAGTGGAGCACCTATGGTGGATAGGAGGAAGAAGAAAAGAGGAAAGAGAGGAAAATAGGAGGAGTCAGCCCCTTTTCCACCCTTTTCTTTTCTCTCTCCCCCTCCCTCCCTCCTTATCTTTTGACTCCAAGTCGACTCAGGGCGACTCGATATCTTGCCATTTTTTTGTATCTCGGAGCCGATTTGGAACGAGTCAGCCAAGTTTCAATGATTTACCATTGAGTTGGTGTTCTTGGAGTCAAATCAGAACGGTTTCGAAACGTTAAGGGTGGGAGAGGGGGTGCCACTATCAGATGGAGGTGCTCGGCAGTAGTGAGTGGAGCACCTATGGTGGTTAGGAGGAAGAAGAAAAGAGGAAAGAGAGGAAAACAAGAGGAAAGAAAAAGAAAAGGAAAATAGAAGGAAAAGAAAAATAAAAAGTTTTTAATTTCTCTACAAAAATTTTTTGATAAATTTTATATTAAATTACAGTAAAATTTTATACAAATATTTGGAAAAAAAAAAAACCTTTGAAACGGACCCAATTTACATCTAAAGAAACTGAGGTATATCCTTTGAACTTGAAAAACTAGCGAATTCATGAATTCAGAACAATCGAACTATGCACCTAGGAAGATGACAAGATATTTATTCAGATTTAGCAATACAATCAAAATAATAGGGTACTGCAAAAGGAAATTGTGTGACATCGGGGCCCATCTACGTCATGTATGCTTTTTTTAATAAAAAATATTTTTAATTGATAGCTCAGAGGAAGAGGCATTAACTTTGAGACTCTAAGCTTCTCAACAGTGAATTAATCCTACTAGCTTTCAAACTTGCAAGCCTTTGTTTTACAGTCACATTGCTATTTGATTTACATAAATTATATAGGCTGTAGCACGAGACTGGTTTTATTTTTGATATGATCTATTTCCAGGAAGCTGGAGATGGGTGTAACTTGGAATAATGTCTTCTTAGGGAATAGGTAATTGAGGTTTGTATGAAATAATGTCATTTGATCCCAATCTCAATCTTCCTTTAATTAGTAAACTGTCTGACTCCCGAATCACCAGTCCCTTACCATTATATTATTACAAATCTCAGCTTAATCATATTTCTCATTCTCAGGAATTGTTTGGGTCGTATAATCCCTCTGAGTATTATCCTCCTTGTATTTTATTCCAGCATCTAAATAAAATAGAAGTTTATAATTATATTTTTAAGCTACAGTTTTATTACAGTTGTTTACTTGACGAAGGTTATCTTCAAGATTCGGATCTAGTAAGCAAGTGTCGTATTTATTTAGATCTTCTGTGGCAAAGACTTTTTGCCATAGAAACTAATCTTGACCTGTAAATTCGTTGTATATCGGAAAAAGCACACCGTGGCATAAGGGTGAACATAGTAACCCATTGTACAAGCCTATGTCACTGCTCCAGTACCGAATTTACTAAGATGAATCTAGCAAGAACATCTTCTGTTAATAAGTTAGATTATTTGTATAAAGTTTCCATTGAGCCAGAACAAGTTAGTCCCACTGATCTACCGTTGTTGGATCTATATTCCTCTTTTGCTAAAAAGAATATTTCTCCATTAGACACCATTAAGTCTTTGATCAAACAAAGACCTAAAGGTGTTAAAGAGTATGTTCAATCTTCCAAGTTGGACCAACATAGAATCCCAGCAACAGGAAAAGAACAATTCATAACCCTGCATATTACCCCAGATTTTCCTAATCTATGGAAACAACAAGGCTACACTCATATTCATTTTGGTGCAATCCGGTTTTCTCTGTCTTTTCCTGGTAGAAAAGTTCTTCAAATCCATGCTCGTCTGGCTTTATTAGATAGTAGATTTGTCAAATATCAGCATGCTTGTATAGGAATAGTCAAAACAACCTTAAATGCTGGTACTATGTTTATTACTTTGTTTCCAAACTTTAATATGTCTTTTGATGATTCATATTTGTTAAGTACTCTTAAGATTTAGGTACAGATAGCAGGTGCAGAACAGGTGCCTGAAGCCATTACAGCAACACTTCACCATCAAATAGCTTACCGTGTTCAAAATCATGCCCTTGACCTTACTCTTCCTGGAGGAGAGGTGCTCTACTCATAAGAGTAGATGAACAAAATACTGCTACTTGTACAAATATTCCTCGGCAGATCCCGAGAGAAGACTTGATAAAACTTTTACTTGATACTTGGATTACTGATTATGAGAATTTGAATCAATCCTCAAACCGTCCGGTGGAATCTACAAATTCAAAAATTATGTCCAGACCAGATGGTTCTGTCTCAATTTCTTTTGATCATTCTCATCTGACGAAATCTAAAGATGTTCCCAGGATTATGTCCATAACTGTAGAAATCCCCATGGATAAACCGGTCCCATGGAGGAAGCCAAGAGAATCCTTGATTGATCTTATTTTGCATTTTAATCAGGAAGGGAAACTTGTATATTTTTTCCAAGATCCTTTTTCAGAACACACTTATTTTGATGTTTGCTATTGCAGGAAATGCATAAAACGTACATGTCCAGAAAGGAGAACTAGTTGTTATCCAGATAAGAAAGATCCTGATATGGGGAAAAAGGAGCCACCTTTTACTTCATCCAGAAGTAATTTTGATGGTTACGCCATTCCTTCTGATTGGGTTGAAACACCACCACCCAAACCAAAGCTTTCTCCATATTATCAGAAATGTTTGAAAATTCTTGACCGTGAAGGTTTAAGAATTAAGTCTCAAAAATCTAAGCCTATTCCTTAGATTTGCATGTTCAAGCCTGAAGATTTTCCCCCTTTAAAACCCTTTACTAAGGAAAATTCTTTAGCCATGTTCCAAAATTTGAAAATGCACAAACAACCGTCCTTCCCTCAGGTCAGCTTCCCCTACTTGATAGAACTGAACAAGTTCTAAACTGGCATTCTGAAAATGCAATCTGTCAAAATAAAGCTCTTTCTATGATCCATGAAAAGGTTACTCAAGTCTCTACCAAAATTGATTCCTTCAGAGATGAGACCAGATCCCACAACTCTGAAGCTCAAAAGATGATCAAGGTGTTCCTGAAAAGACTTGATGAAGTCCATCACAGAATTCCTGAAATTGGTAGACCTTTATACCAATTTAGAGAACAGAAAGTGAAAGATATTGAATATCTTAAAAGACAAATTAAGAGCTTACAAGAAATTGGAAAGCTCTCAACAAAACCAGTCCAACAGCCAGTTCAACCACCAGAGGATGATTATTTGTCTTATTTTGCAGCAAAACCTTTAAGAGAAATGGCTTCCCCTTTCCTTTTTGGTGCTATCCCGTCTTATCTCCCAACTCCAGTCTAGAAAGAATTACTAGCTTCATCACGAAACTATCCAAAATGGATTCGTCAACAAAGAGATATCAGGAGAAAAGCTGAACAAGACGAAAAAGAAAGGATAAGACAAGAAAAAGGGAAAAAAGAGAAAGGAAAAGAAAAAGTTGAAACCTCAAAAGAAAAAATAGAAGAAATAACAGCAGAAATCAAAGATGTTTTTATGTTTTCTCGAGGTAATAATCCCATTTCTTCTTTCCTACAAGAACAGGTAGAATACAGTCTTCCAAAAATCAATGTTATGGAAAATGCTTCTGGGTCCTCAGAAGCAGCTCCCTTTGAAGACCTGTCCACATCTGAAGAATTGTCTTCTGAATCCTCTAATTCAGAATTTTCAGATTCTCAAAATCATCTGAAGAAATTTTCAGAATCATCTGAAGAAATTTTATCCGATAGTTCAGAATTGACTGAAAAGATTCCTCATGTTTTCATGGCCAGAGAAGCAAAAACTGAAGGAAAAGTTCATTTTCCCTCTGATGATGAGGAAATAATTGATGAAAACCAAGAAGATAGCAGCCCAAGAAAAACAATAAAAGGAGTATCTCCATTTTTACTATTGATGATATTCCTTCTTCTCAATGGGAAAAAAGATTCCAAGAATTTCATGCATGGATGACTGTTAGAAATCTTACAGTTAATTCAGCGTTTGATATTCTAAGTGAATTCACTGCTCATTTTGTAGGAATATTGAAAGACTGGTGGGTTTTTCTGGGAGATCATGATAAAACACTTTTTCTCACCAGACAAGATTTTGACCAAGCCATAGAAATCTTGAATACAACATTCTTAGGAAGTTCCATTGAAAATAAAGAGTTTAAGAGAAAAGAGTTTTTTCAGATCAAGTGTCAGTCTTATGAAAGAAAAGATTTAATCCGACATTTCAAAAGAATGATGCAACTTTTTTATATTCTTGGTGTAGATATTAATTTAAGGCAAGCCTTTTTAACCTCTCTTTCTTATATTTTGTCCAACATTGGATTTACATTCATAACCGTTATGGTTCCATTTTGAATCTCACTGTAGGTCAAATCCGCCAAACAGTATTCCTATCACTTGAAGAGATTTGCAACAAGCAAAAGGTGATAACAGAATACATGAAAGGGGATGTTTGCACGGATCAAGCATGTAAAAAGCCTGAATTGATCATTAAAAGCAAATGCACGACATGCAAGTCAAGTTCTACCAAGAAGAAAAGGAGTTTTCCTAAGTTCTCTGCAAAGAAATTTAGGAAAATCAAAACAGCAGGAAAGTTTTACAAGAGAGGAAAGAAATGGAAATTTTTCAAGAAGAAAAAAAAGAATGGATACATATGTTTTATTTGTGGTCAAAAGGACACTATGCTTCAAAATGTCCTCAGAAAAAGAAGGGTCTCAACCTAATTCAAAAAGTTCAGGATGAGTTCAAAATCTCTGTTCTTAGTGAATTAGAATATGTTTTTTCTGAAGAAGAAGAACCTACTGATAAAACTGTTTTTTGCATTATAGGTTCAATAGCCAAAAAATCAGTTCCATTATATGGAGGTAGCAAAGACGTGTCCACAGGCACTTCTTCATGTTTTACGTTCAAAGTATGATAAACCAATTCCTCTAATTGGTTTCTTTGATTCAGGTGCAGAAATGTCAATCCAAAATCAAGATATTCTTCCAGAAGAATGTTGGAAATATGAGTCTCATACTTTCAGATCAGTCAATGGAGAGTTGTTTGAAACAACTAAGGTAACCAAAAATCTAATTACTATTAGATTCCTACCAGATTGTGAATTAAAAACTCACATTATTGGAGGAAAGGTGCCAGGAAAAGATTTGATTATTGGATTTGATATTTATGAAAAGGATTTGTATCTCCTAAAAGCAAAAGGTATTCAGTCGAAAAAATTCTTTAAACCTTTCACTGATATCCAAAACCTTTTCATACATGATTCCACCTTGCCTGAAAAGATCCAAATTGAAAACTTCAGGGATTTCATTTTTAAACAATCCTGTGCTGAAAACCATGTGGAATTCATGAAAAAGTGTGACCATCCCTTGTGGAAAAATCCCAACTTCTTCATTAAGCTTCCTTTTTCCAAAAGTGAAGAAGCAAATCCTACCAAAGCCAGCCATCCAGGAATGAACCCTGATCATTCCAAACTTGCTGAAAAGGAATGTCTAGAACTTCTTGAATTTGATCTTATCAAACTTTCAGAATCACAGTGGGCTTGCCAAGCCTTTTATGTGAACAAAAGATTTGAACAAGTTCGAGGGAAAATGAGGCTTGTCATCAACTACCAGCCCTTAAATCTATTCTTGGCCGATGACAAATTTCCCATTCCAAATAGACATTCTTTGTTCTCTATACTTGTTGAAGCAAAATGGTTTTTCAAGTTTGATTTGAAATCAGGTTTTTGGCAACTTGGTATTTGTATTGAAGATAGGTACAAAACTGCTTTTTATATACCAAATCATCATTATCAATGGAAGGTGATGCCTTTTGGTTTAAAAACAGCACCTTCTCTTTTCCAAAAAGCCATGATTCGTGTATTCGAACCTATTCTTCATACCTGCCTTGTATACATTGATGATATTCTTTTATTTTCAAAAACCTTGGAAGAGCATATTTCCTTGCTGTATAAGTTTGCTGAAATTGTTGAAAAATTTGGAATAATGCTCTCTAAAAAGAAAATGATTTTGTGTCAGCAAGAAATCAATTTTCCAAAATCAATTTTCTTGGAATGAAAATTTCCAATGGTACTTGTGTTCCTGAAACGCACATTAAAGATGCTATTCAACATTTTCCTGAGAAAGATCTTTCTGTTAAACAGGTCCGACAATTTTTGGGTATTATAAATTATGTTAGGGACTTCATCCCTAATGTTTCCCAATATACCCAACCTTTGACTAAACTTCTCAAGAAAAATTCCATTTCTTGGGGAGCTGATCAAACCCAGTCGGTTCAAACTTTGAAACAGATCTTGACCAATCTCCCTGTTCTGCATATTCCATCCTCTGAAAATCTCATTCTTCAAACAGATGCTAGTGATTATCATTGGGGAGCCACACTCCTAGAAAAGCATGGAAAAGAAAGAAAATGTTGTCGTTTTACCAGTGGAAGTTTAAAAAATGGTCAATTGCATTATCACTCTTCTTACAAAGAAATTCTTGCAGTAAAAAATGCAATTGAAAATTTTAAATTTTATCTGAGACCATGTTTTTTCACAATTGAGATGGATATGGGAAGTTTTCCTAGAATGATTTCTTTCAAAAATAGGAAAATTCCTAATACCCAATTACTTAGATGGTCAAATTGGTTTTCCCAGTTCTCATTCAAAGTTACTCATATCAAAGGTAAGTCAAACATTGTAGCTGATTTCCTCTCCAGAAATCCTCCAAAGGATTCTTTACCCTCAATTCGAATGTATTCCAGTATCATCCCATCATTCCCAAATCCACCAAAAATTTTGTCTTTATCCCAACCATGGGAAAAAGAAGCACTGAAAAATGCCAGAAGAAACCATGAAATCTCAGTGTTTGCAAACTATGGAGGATCCATTCTAAATCCTTTTGGGATCAATCTTGAATACCCATTCTCTCAAATCTTCATTGCCCAAACCATGTTCTTTCCTGAACCATTACTCTGGGTGTTATGGTATCTTTGTCACTCTTATCATATTCTCATGGAATTTCATTCTCTGTCTTTTAAGAGTTTTGATACTTTAGCCCCAAATCTTCAATTTTTCTTTAAATGATTCAAACCAAAAGTCTGGTGGATAAACTTGTTTAAAACGCATAAAAATTATATGGTTTTACATTTTCATAGGTCTGTTAATATCCAAGAAAATGTGCTTACAGCACTTCCTTTGGTTTTGATATATAAAGTCCTGACCTTTTTAATCCAAGAAGATGATCAAGTCTATGATGAGGCCCAGAGATATATCTTTCAAGTCAATGGAGTCAATCCCGAAGTCATATGACCAGGTTTTCATGGGCTATAGAATTATCAGAGAAGCCATCCGAAAGGCACAGCAGGAGTACAAGGAAATGATGGAAGATTCTATGATACAGGATTCCCAAGATGAACCCAATCCATCCCAGCCCAGCTCCTCACAACCTAAAGCCAAGAGGAAATCCAGGAGTGAGAAACATCGGTAGTCCAATAAAAAGAAAAATCGTCTCCGACATCAAGCATGAATTGAGGAAATGAATATCACAGATTCTGACTCAACACCATCGGATACCCCGTCTGATGTCCTGACAGATTATAGAAATTTGTCAGATTAGTCTTGTCTACTTTAAGACTTTATGTTACAAGTCTTGACTTTTTTGTCATATGTTTTGTTCAACGACTTCATGTCACATGTTTTGACTTTTGGAGTCCTTGTAGGCCATTTGTAGAAAAATGGCTGTGTCTTGTAATGATCGAAAGGACATCTGAGCCTTTCCAGCTGTAAAGAGTCGGTTGTAATCCCTACAAAAGGGGACTCTTTGATCATTTCCGATCATCGAGATATTTGGCAATAAAATTTTAGAGTCGAGAAATTATTTTCTCAAGCATGGCATTTTAATTTTCTATTCAGGCAGCCCAATTATCCTATCCCCTGTGCTTTAAAAGTTCTTGGCAGAAGTTATCAGCAAAGACTCCTGACAGATTGAATGCTTTTGTTGTTTGTCCTTCTAAGATCAAAGTTAACCTCAAAAGTAGTCGAAATAAGTAGCAAGAAGTGAAAGAAGTAGACGAAACTTTGGTGCAACTTTACTCTGATGACATCAATAACCGTTGAAGACCTGGAAGGAAGCCAAGCTGGTATGTGAAGCTTTGTTTAAATTGTTTCCTGGTTTGGCTTTCGCTCTAGATATCGTTTTCAAAGACCTAAACTTGGACAACTTCAAGATTCTCGTTTTATGTAGTAAATTTGTATCCCAACAGCAGAAATCAAGGGTGTTTTTAGGCATTCTCGCACAATAAGCGACAAATTAGTAAAGAAGATACTACTAACTATGGTTTTAGATATCATGGATTTAAGGGTGTACATATGGGATAGAGCATAATTTAGATTAAAGTAAAGAATCTTAATTGATTTCTTCAAAAACACGTGCAATATACGTGTATGCCATAAAGTAATGAATGTAGGTTTTGTCTATAACTGGAGTAGGGATGATATATACATCCCGCCGACGCCACTGCTGCACTGCGGCCGTGATGAGAATACGTATGTCCATTGTGTATGCTTTTTTCTCTGCAATTCTATTTGTGCCTTCTAGGTTGTCCACATCGCCTTCTATTTTTGTTGATATATGTAATAGCATATTTTTATATATTAGTATAAGAGTTGTTGTGATGTATGGAGCTGAGGAAATAAATATTGATGGAGAAATAAAGGGGGTCATGATGAATGAGATTTCTTATATGAACTAATGGTTTTCTTGAGAATAATCAGCCTAATGTGCATATGAGTAGTGGTCCATTTGTACCCATGATTTTAAGGTTATTTTGGTGCGTTTGATGATATTGATAATGGATCATCATCACAATCAACAGCATCAGGAAAAGCTGAATTTTGCTGCTAGAGATATGGGTTCTAGGTTCTTTAAAAAGCCTAGTATAGAGTCCATGTTGAATGTACCATGTGATATGGAGGGAGGAGGGAGGGGAAAGAGGAAAAGGGGTTGAGAGAAGAGAAGGGAGTGACGGCAAGTGGCAGGGGTGGGAGGAGGGAAATGGAGGGAAGATAAGAAGGAAAGAAGAGTGAAAATGAAATTTTTAAAAATTGTAAGAGTAGTTCAAAAGTTTTAAAATTTTAAAAACACCCAAATAGTTAGGTCAAAGAAATTTGAGCACAAAAAAAATGAAAAGTAAAGAAAAATGTTTAAAAAGTACTAAATATATCACTTGCAGGTTATAAGTGAAATTTCATTTTAGTTTGAATCATATGTGGACATTTTAAAATGATATGGGGGCTTCCTGACTTTTGGCGAAATCACAGGGAGACCCTTTATTTATTTATCTTCATAACATTATTCATAACCGTGCATTGCACGAGCTATTGGACTAGTCTAGATAAATTGCAAAAAGCATTTTTAGCCTGGTGAAATCATGACACTTCTAGCTCCCAATCATTTTTTCCCTTAAAATTTTGATTTTTTTAAAAAAAGTTGATAGAAATCCATTCATGCCTTTTAATTAGTTAGTTTTCAATGATTTTGAACTTAAAAAGGTAAGAAATGGTTCCACTATTAAAGCGTAAATTTCAGGATTGATCATGCTTGAGCTTCTTTTTTTTTTTTTTTTTTCCTAATTGGCATCCAAATTGAAGTATGCATGTATCTCAACCGACTAGATTCTAAGTTCCCAGCATGGCCAGAGTAATTTCTTGAAACAAAGTCGATCAAAGCTGGCAGTATAAAAAGTACCATGTAAATATTACAACATCAAAATGGATACGTAGCCCCTTAATTCAGAGCGTCTCGTTGCTACTTCCACTAAATCTTGTTTGCCATTTCAGAGCTAGGCAAACAAACTTTAGTGGAAGCAGCAAGAAGAAGCATGAGAATTGAGCTACCCTATACATTTATAAAATGTTAAACTCCAACATGTTTAATCATTACAAACAAAATTATAACAACAGAGAAATACAGTTCGATTAGTTGATCCTCCTCTCCTCCTATGTTCCACTTCCTCCTCTCTTATTTCTCTTGGCGAACAGCACCAGGTAATAAAGTAAGGCCTAGCATTTGTAATCAGCAGTTAGGCATTAGCTTCATCCGCAGCACAAAACTGACAGATTCAGAATATGAAGAAATTGCCAGTGATGCAGCTGCATACGGATCCAATCATTCTACTGCAGAGCAGCTGCTGATATCTTAATATCCTTTCGTTAGGTCAATCCTTTTCCTCCATCCCTCTAGAATAACAAAATGCTCGTACTTCTAAAGTTTGTGCGAATGATGCATTTTGTCTTATGTGTTGGAATGTATGCCCTAAAACAATCATTTTGTTTAAATACATTCCTAATAAAGTTTTGTATTTTATGAATTTCCATTTTATCTATTGAATATTTGATATAACTGATAAAGTCCTTAGAACATTTATTGATGTGATGGTAGTCACAAGAGTTGTTGACTATGAGATATCAATCACATTTATAATAAATATTCTTAAAGTTCCCTTGTCATAGTATTAATGAGACAGGACATCATTAATACGAAAAGACTAGTACACAGTTAGTCTCTACTTAATGTAAGTAGTAGTTGTTCTCATCAACCAATGTATAGTGATACCTAGGCTAATCTACAGATGAATTGTAAGGTACGAATTCATTGGAGTGATCCACACAGAGATCCCATTAGGATATCTATCAAGTGCCAATGGTTGAATCTCTTATGGAAAATTATGTAAGTGATCCTAGATTTGAGATTACCATAGTATCTTGAGTGTGAATCACTGCCTTTTGATTCCATTGCTTGTTGCTCACCAAGAGTGACTTAAAGAATAGAAATTGGGGGTAGTGTGAAGCATGGAAAGATAGTGAGTAATCAAGAGAGGATTCACCACTCCGATAGTGGGAGTTGATATCCAAAAAGGCCACTAGTTGGAATTTAACCTTAATAGTCGACTACGTTAGGTTAATTGAAGAATGTTTTCAAGTTAACCTAATCTAGGGTTAATTCCGGGAATTGAAAAATTAATTAGTCATTAGGAAATTGGTACTTATTCCTCATTCCCTGACTAATTGGATATCTATGGTGAAAGGATAATAATTACATGGTAATTTTCCATGGAAAGGTTTGGTCAAAATTCCCTTGACTAATTCCGAATACCTGGGTGGTTGTGATGTGTTGCTAGACACCGCTCACAATCTATAATTATGAATGAATTAATTATTGTAATTAATGATAAAATAAAGTTGTTTATTTTATCTAATTCTTCTTGAGAATTATAATTCATAATTATTGCCAGTGCATTTGGAACCTATTGGATCACACGCTTAGAGATTGAATTCTGGATTAAAATTGTGTGTCCAAATGGAGATTTGGAAATAAAATCTTATGGGGTCTAATTATATGGAATAAAGGATTCCGGGGCTATTTGAGCAAATAGGATAAAATAGTTATCCTATATTTGTTTTGATTTGGATCAAACAAGACCCTATTTTTTCTCTACCTCTCTCCTATAAATAGACAGACTGTATGATACGTCTGTACGATAACAACATAACTACGGTTGACAGAATAGAGAGAGGCTAGGGTTTTTGAGAAAAACCTACTTAGAGAGAAATTCCAAAGAAAGAGAGAATAGACTAGCACCTTTTCTACACTTTCATACACACACATCTAGGATCGTAGAGACGATTTAAGAGAAGATCCAGACTTCTCTCTCGCGTGGATTGCAGTAGAGGCAGGACGTTTGGACTGCTGAAAGGGGCTGACCACTCTCTACAAAGCAACAAGAAACTGTTTCCAGGATTAAAGTAATCCTACAACTCCTCTTCTCTATAAGTCATACGTAGCCTAAGGTGATTCCTGGTGGATTGTTGGGACTAAAATTTTTATTTTCCGCTGCGTCTGCTGCCCCAAAATCTAACATTATGATACTAAACTGCGCCCTTAACTCCCCCAGTGAGCCCTCCAAAAACCAAAAAACAAAGCAAAAGTTCTCCAGGGTTTCACTGTCCCATTCTTATGATCTATATGTAAGGAGAAGGATAGAGGATAGAAACCTATGGTCTTATTCTCGGCAAGGATGGCCCATTGGCCACACTAGACTATTTGCCTTGGGGCTGTTCAACAATTTTGACTTGTACTCTTTTGCCCTATCAGGGGCAAGTAACTGCATAGCATTCTGTACACACTTATGATAAGAAAAGTCTTCAACGGTCCCATCTTCCCTTACCAACATAAAGCAGCGAGAATTATCATATTCAGAGTGATATCCCACCTTAATTTCAAGAGCCCCTTTTCCAATCTTCTCTTTGAATCGAGGGTGAAAACGTAAAGCAACGATTACAAGAGTCTTATCTGCTTCACTGAGCTGGGAATTAATATCATACTTATTTAGCAAATGTTTCAAGCTGAGAGAGAGCTTTTGGATATCTTTCAGTGAGAAGAAATTCTGCAGTGTCCCATTACGGCAAACCTTCCGAATGCATCCCTTTGTGGTTAAACCATCATATGTAAATAAATGTTGCACCATAGATTTTCCAGACATTTCATAGTGTTTGTCCGGTAACTTCACTTGTTGATTCAAGTTGACATTGCTACCCAGCAGATCGTAGACATGTAGGGCACATACTCTGATTTTTTTAGCTTTTTCCATTTACTTTGTACTCTAGAATATAAGGATTCGTTTCGATTCAAAATATAAACTCATACATTGCACGTGTCTGATAAAGCTTGGGTGAGGTTAATGTAAGTTATTATATTATAGATTTATCACATTGTTGAAGTATAATGTTTAATTTATTGTAGGAAAAAGTTTACATTTATTAAATAAAATTTTCCTTTTCCTAAAAGTCATATAAAAAACAATTAATTCAGCACAAGATAAATAAAAAATATGAGATACTATATGCAAGCATATTACATATATTTTCTCAAAATACTAACAAAATGTTCAAAACGAAAAAAGAATATTCAAAACAAAATCTGGAATCCGCATATTAAATCAAACACAAATATTTTGGAACACATTTAAAAATTATAGGTAAAAAAATGCAGGTATATTAACAATAGTTTTCTAATACTTTTCAATAATGTTAATTTTTTGAATGAAAATTAATCAAAATAAGAAAAATGAAATCCGAAATCCAAAATAGAAAAGGCTGAGCGATTGTGCTTTCTATGTTCCCACCATTAGAGTAAACCGTCGACCAAGTTGGTGGCAAATCTCAATTCCCGGCTTCCCGCCTTACGTCTAGGCTGGGCTCGCCCCTTCATGTCTGTGTCTTTCTCCCCATCATTCTTCATTTCCTTCCATCCTCAAACATTTTCTCTGGTAGATGTCTCTGTGTTTCCCTCTCTAATGTCCAGGTTTAGTTTATTTCCTCCTCCTATTCTATGAGTTTGTGGAAACGTTTCTATCAATGTATATGTTTTTCTTTTGATATTTTGCATGCTGACCATTTGTCCTTGAGATAATTATCTTAGTTAATGGGTTTATTGTGAGTGAAAATGTTTAAAGTTTTCTTCTTTGAACAGATGCTGACTTGATTTGAATTGGGATTTCCGCGTTTTCCATGGAATCAAAATCATATGATTGAGTACCATAAGTTGAAAACTTAAAAGAAATAATAAATAAGGGGAACTACACATATGTTTATTGGTCTTTTAATGTGTTGTTCAAATTTTAATTCCCATACTCTGAAGATTTGTATATTTCTCCAATCGAATGCTGATTCGGGTGAAGGTCCATCGGTTGTTTGTTTTATATTGTCGCAGAATATCAAGAACTAATTATTTACCGCCCGTTATGTGTTGATCTTGATGGATATTTGCAGTTGTTCATGTTAAGTGAGGCTGAATTAGCTGATAACCAATTGTCATCTCTTTCACTCAATGAAAACTCCTCTAATTATAACTTCCTACAACTGTCCCATGAGAGAGACAATAATTTTGTGGTATTCCCCAGAAAAGTAGTCCTCTCCTTAGTTTCTTTTTTGTTTGTTGAATAAAGTCTATCCTAGTTTTATAGTAAGAGTTTGCTTTAAGGATTTTTGAGTGAGAGTTTCTTCTCTCTTGAGATTCTTTTAGTGGGAGATTATCCTAGGATTTTTTTTATAAGAGTTTTGTTCGATTTTTTCGTCATTTCTTCTTCGGGATCTAAGATTTTACAAATTTGCGAAGATTTAAAATTTCTTGCATCTATTATGTCAAATATAAATTTCTCTTTAAACTTAAAACGGTTTTTATTATATCAGATATAAATTTCTCCTCCTTCCCTGCTATTCAATTTTTTTTCTCCCCTTCCCTCCTCTTGTCCATTTCTCCCATCTATTCTCCTTGTCCCTTCAATCTTTCTTCTCTCTTTCTCTTCCTTCGTTCTCCTGCTCCTCCTAACTTTCTTAGATCTAGTCATGATCAGGCATGATTATGACTAGATCATTTGACTTGATCTGGAAAGGTAAGTTGGGGAAGAGGAGGAAGGGAAGAGGGAGAGAAGAGGAAGAAGGAGAGAGGAGAGAGAAGCGGGCAAAAGGAGGTGGTCAACTTTTGGACAAAGCTACAAGCGGAGTGGTAGTTAAGGAAGACGATGGCAGATGGGTGGTGAAGAAAGAAAGCGCCTTTTTAAAAATAAAAAAAAAACTTTTTGGTTTACATTTTTTAGTTATTTTTTATTTATCTTTTTTATCTTTTTGGGTTTTTTTTGCTAATTTTCTATGTATTATGAAATGCATTTGAAGTGTTTTTGGATATTTTTAGAGTGTGTTATTGAAGATTTATAATTGGAAAACTTATTTTAGTCAAAAATTGATTCCATACATAATCCATACCTTTATTTTGACATTGCATACATTGTGCTCAATTTGCTAAGTCGTTATTTATAATTAAAAAAAAAAACTTAGATGGTGTATTTCTTGGGTGTTTGTATGAATTATTACTGTAACATACTGTAGAAATTGTAGAAAAAATTTTATGTATATGATTGAATACTTGAGGGTTTAAAGAAAATAATTTTTTAAAATGTTTTTCATTTTCTGTTTCTTTCTTTTTCTCCCTCCCCTTTCTTTGCTCTCTTCTTCTTTCTCCTCCACACATCCCTCCTCCATCTCTCAACATTACTACTACGGTACTAGCTGCCTGGTGCAGACCACCACCGGCCAACCCCCTTTCCTCTTCTCTCTCTCTCTCCCCCCCCCCCCCTCTCCTCTATCCTCCTCCTCCCTCCTTCTCCTTCCCCTTTCTCCTACCATCATTTTCACTGAGACAAAGCAATCGAGCATATGAATCAACAATCAAACATGAACCATATACAAAATCAATCGGGTTTTAGGGGGGGGGGGAGGGATTTTCAATTTTAGGACCTTCGCACACCCATTAGGCCTATCAGATAACACGTGCTATGCAGTTTCTTACTTTTCCCTATCCAAAAGCATATGAAGAAGATATCAGTTGATGGATACCCTTTGTAACTAGAAAAACAATTACTGGGGTGGGTTCTAATAAATAATCTTATAAATTGATACCATGATTTGCGATTGAAAATAAAATCAGCTAGAATTCGTAAAGGCAATCTTACAAGAATGTAATATTTCTTCTAGGAAGATTTTTTTTTTTTGTGCTTTTGGATGTCTTGGGGAGTGAATTTAAAAAAATTTGGGATGCTATTAGACTTCTTGTGGTTCAATTTGTTAAAAAACTTGTAGATGAAAACTCAAAAAAACTGAGGTGCCAAACAAGTCATTAGTTTTAATTCATAGTTATGTGCAGTATACGTGCATATTTCTAGCATTTATAATGTGCAGCTATGTAATTCGATTTCGGATGGCTACATTGGTGTTATAAATGCTAATTTTGGATTTTGTAGTCGCTTTTGTCCCTACATTCTGATTTTTCACTTCTACACCGTGCCTACTTAAAATTTCAAGCTTCAAATGGAACTGAAATTATGGACTGCCAAGATATCGAAGGACTTATGATGTGAAGTTGATTTAATGCAATAACACCACCAACAAAAACACTTACTCATGATTTGAAAAAGATAAATTTCAGCTGAAGAGAAATTGGGACGTCTATTTTAAATTAATCAACCTAGAATTTACATCTGAAGAAACTGAAACTAGAGAACTCATGAATTTAAAACAATCAAAATATGCACCTAGGAAGATGACAAGATATTTATCAGGTTTAGCAATATAGTCAAAAGAATGGGGTATTGCAAAAGGATATTGTGCACCTGACGCTTGCTTTTTATTCTTTTTTTTTTTTGTGGGTGAATTCTAGGCGCTTGTTTGATGTGAGATACTAGAGCCCATCTGTGTCACGTATTTTTATTTTTTTTTCCAGTTGATAGCTCAGAGGAAAAGGCAGTAACATCGAGACTTTAGAAGCTTTTGAATCCTACTGGCTTTTAGATTTGCAAGCCTTTGTTTTACAATCATATAAACAACATTGGGAGAGTTCCCCCCACAAAGGGGCCCGACAGTAGTTCGAATAGTATTAGTTACAAACTATAAAACGGGCCTGGATTGATAAGTGTTTATTTTGCATGCTTAAAGTATATTTTTCTATTTAGTTTTTGTGAGTTTTAGTTATTTTAATGGCTAATTAACTAGGGTTTCTAGTGAAATTTTGCATTTTATGGTTTAAATAGAAAAAAATGCATTTCTATGAATTCAAGTGGTGAAAATTTCATGTTTTTGTAGGATTAATGACTCAATCATCAAATGAAATAAAATGAGAAGATATTCGCAATGAAGTTTGGAAGGAAAGTTGGAAAATTGAAATATCTGAAGTTGATGAAGTTCCAAATTGAGATGAACATATTGCAATTCAATCATCGAGAAACTGAAGGGTCAAAAGTCGAAGGATTTAATGTTTCAATTTCACGTTGAAAATTTCAGATTTTGGAATTTTGTAGCTGATCCGCGACCCAGAAACGCGATGTGCCAATTGGAAAAATCAACCAGCTCGCGAATCCCTCTCAGTGGAGACAAGGCAGCAGGATCCACGATGCGATTTGTAAGCTGTTGCCTCGCAGATCCACTCGTGGATCCCTGACAATGATGGATACAAATTGCAGTCGAATTCCAGAAAATTTCCAGCTCACTTCCAGCTCAACTTTTGAACGAATTTCAGCTGCAAATTGTGTGAAGAATCTTGAAAAGTTGAAGAAACAACTTGTGGCAAATCCAAAACACAATTTGCATCAACTTTACAACTCATTTGATGCTTGATTAAGATGCATGAAGATGCATGAAGACATTTCAAAGAAAGAAGATTCATTGAAGACATTTTTCTTGACTTTTGAAGGTTAAACTTTTCTTGTGTTCACATGATGAAATTTTGGAAACTTATGGAGGATGTCTTCTATAAATAGGGCCTTTGGTAGACATTTTAAGAGAAACTTTAGGAAGGCTAGAATCACTACTAAAAATGTAGTCCTCACTAGTTTTTCTTAGTTCATTAGCTTAGTATAGTTAGTAGTGTAGTTATAGTATAATACAAGTATGATATTTTCTTTCTTTATCATGTTTAGCTAAAGTTTATGCCTTGAGTTATGGATGAACTTTCTATATCTTGTTTATGATGTTTACTTAGTTGTTTGATGCTATTATTTTAAGCAAGCTATTTAGTACTTTGACTTTTATAATCATGATTAACCGGCCATTGATTGTGATCATCTTAAGGTGTTTAGTTTGCCATGATAATTGGAATTTGACATTAGTTCCTGAAGTGCTAAACCTAGGAAGTCACTCACAAGTGTAGGGTGGCGCCTTTGTGGCTTTAGTGATTTATTTCATGTAATTTCATTGAGCAAATTAGCTTGTAGTTAATTCCATAACCACAAGTGTAGGTATGGTTTAGTTATGAGTATAGTTGATTCACTATGAAAGTATGATTCACGTGCATTAGGAGATTACGCCATGCTTAACCAAAATAATAACATTAATTCAACCAGTAGTTTCATTTGCAAGAGTAGTAAGGATAACTCTAGGAGCTT
The DNA here is from genome assembly GCA_013103745.1 of Gardenia jasminoides. Lineage (NCBI taxonomy): Eukaryota > Viridiplantae > Streptophyta > Magnoliopsida > Gentianales > Rubiaceae > Gardenia > Gardenia jasminoides. The sequence continues at coordinate 46,818,085 of CM023095.1, read as the reverse complement.
TTAGTCACTATTTTTACTTATTTTATTTCATGTTTGTAGTTTAGAATAATTTGCTTACTTGTGATAGTCTAAATAATAGAAGAGTTCGAAAACCACCGGTACTTGACAATCTTCCCTGTGGGATCGACACCTAATATACCCTATACTTAATAAATGATCTGTATACTTACAGTAAAATGAGTGTTTAGATTTTATAATTAAAATTTGGTGTATGGTCGAACTTCGTCACGGATGCCTGTGGTTTATACCCAAAAAAGAAAAATTATTGCTATTTGATTCACATAAATTACATAGGCTTTAGTAGGAGACTGGTTTTTATTTTGACATGATCTATTTCTAGGGAGCTGGTGATGACTGATGAGTGGAACTTGGAATGGGGTAAGAATTATTTATCAAGCTTTATTTGAATTGTGTCTTGATTTGGCTTTGGCTCTAGATATCGTTTTGAAAGATTAAACTTGGACAACTTCAAGATTTTTTGTTTTATGTAGCAAATTTGTGTCCTAACAATAGAAATCAATGGTTCTTTCAAGCACCCTCATGCAATAGCAGATAAATTGGTAAAGATGATAATACTAACTACGGTTTTAGACATGGTTATTAAATCCAACCTAGAGAAGAACCGGCAAAGGAGGTGGGGCAATCGACCATTGGTTCAACCAGTGGATGAGCGGTTGGACCAATGGGTCACTAAATATATTTAAATATTACATCTCATAATTTTTGATATAGGGTATATGATATAAATTATAATAAATTATGCCATAACAAATGCTTATTTAATTTAATTTGCTATAGAATGATTAACTCGTATAAGAATTAGCAATACATAAATTTAATTACTAATCCACCAAACTCCAAATGTAAATTTTATCATGTTTAGTGTAATTATCTAACTTATTTATGAATTTTAAGTGAAAAGATTATTAAGAACAATATTTGTCTTGAAAATGGTGAAGTCTTGAAAAGATTATTAATTATCATGTCTCCCGTCAGAAGTTCCTCCGCACTGACGGAAAATGGTGAAGTCTTGAACAGTATGATGCCATTAGGTTTAAAGAAAAAATGGAGCAGAAAAGGAGGGGAAGGGGTTTGTTTCTATGGAGAAGGGGAAAGAGGGATGGTGATGGGGGGAAGATAGGTGGTGGTGATGTCTATCATGGTGAAAGAAAATAGGTGATAGGGTTTTTCTTTCATTTTTTTGTTAGTTGTATTTGAAATATGACAGGTTCCGAACCTGTGCAATAATAAAATACTTACTCAAAAAGATACAAATTTGCATATAGTGATGAGCAGGATCGTCTCCACAGGGATTGAGAAGAATTTGCTTCTTTGAGAATTAAGATTAACGGGGGGTTTTTGAGAATTAAAAAGATAACATGCCAAAGCAACAAAATGAGAGAAGTAAATGAGAGAAACAAGTAGTGGAGAAAGCTTTAGCCAAGAATATACTTCGAAAATTGTTCACGCAACTAGTCATTGATGCAATGGTAATCCCAACATTCATTAATAAACAGGTTTTCAATTGCTGGCACAGCCTAACAATCGACTCCTCCTTACTGTATCGACAGTTAAGGTACGACCATTGACTATTTCTCTAATCAATAAATAACCCTAGGTACGACCATAGGATTAAACTTCCTAATTGCATTAAAAATTAGAGAAGCCCTGTTCTAATTAACAGACGCGCTACGAGGGTTTATTTGAATTAGATTGTACGTTTCCCTGACACAAACCCAATCATGCCAGTTGCCATCCGGATTAGACTAGTCAAACAATTACGGATTCGACTACCTTAATTAGAAATCAATTATTGCAAATAATCGAATATTGGCCACCTATCCAATTACTTGCAGTAATTATAAGCAATAAAAGTAGAAAATGCACAAATACCAAAGAACAAAAGAATGAAATAAAACAATTTAGATCTCACAGTTGTCACTGAACCAAATCCTCAGTTGCTCCTTGACTAGAATTGAAAGATTCACTACAAGAAAAAGGGTCATCAGTGACAACATTTCCAAGTGACGACAAAAAGTTGTCACAGAATGGGGTTCTTTATGCACAAAATGGAAAGTCGTCATAAATACCTCGCGGGAACCAACCAATCTGTGACGACTTGAATTTGTCGTCTCAAATATGTTCCCGCCAACAAGATTCAAGAGGGCGGGAATTATTTCAGAATAATTAGTGACAACATTTTGAATGTCATCACTATTACTACTGACTTTTCTTTGACAGCTACACAAGTCGTGAGTGAAGGTAGTGCATTTATTTACTGACAATGGCTTGTGGTCACTGTAGTTGTGGATGTCCTTAGTGATAAGTAGGTGTGGTCACTGAACTTTTTAGCATTTTAAAAGGGATAATTTTAGAAATCTCCTCTGAGATTTTTGACAGTTTCACCTGGTGCTTTCAAACTTTTAAAAATCTCACTTGTATCCCTTACTTGAAACCCATTTCAAAATATAATGTTAAAAAACTTATTTTAGGTGAGAGAATATAATTTCATTCCAGATTTGCCCTTTTCTTACGATTTCTTAATTACTATAATACATCAAACTTATCTCTTAATTTCTAATAATTTGTAACCATGATAGTACCTTCTGCACTGATTTAAAAATAGTATAAATGAATTTATATATCTTTTTTGTTTTCAAGCCATCAATTTGGACAAAAAGTAGAAATTTAAGAAATATATAAATGATTTTTAAAACTTCTTAAGTTAACTCAAACACTTTCCAATAAAGAAAATATTATTTTTGAAATTTGTAGAATTCAAATATTAATATTTGCTAAATAAAAATGCACTAAATAAACATAAACTTTCATTTATTTTGTTATTATATACTTGAGCAATAAAAAGTAAGACAACAAATGGTAATTTTGGAATGAGATTACATTTAATTTCCCAGAATATATTTTTTAATATTATATTTCAAAATGGGTTATAAACGATACCAAAAACATAAAGTAAGGGAGGCAAGTGACATTTTTTAAAGTTTAAAGTACCAAATGAAAATGTCAGAAACCTCAGGAGAGGTTTTTGAAATTATCCCTTTTTAAAATGATATTGGTTTGGTTATGATTAAAGGTGGAAATTGCTGCAAGATCCCAATGGACTACCTAAACCCAAAGCGACTTTGAGTGACATGGGTTTAAGAAATTGTACTTGGGTCTTAAATGGAATTGGTGCTAAAATACCCAACAATAAATGGGAGTACTTGGGTATTATTTGGGATCCTATTGGGATCCAAAATAATAATTAACAATGTTTTCATTTTTTAGTTGCCTTTTGTTTTAAATTTTTTGCATTGCCATTATATCATGTATGCTGAGAGCAATAATCTACTTTAACTAAATGAAGGAGTTGCATTGTTTAATGTGTTCGTACTATCATCAAAATTTTTATTATTGTGAAAACTGAAATACAACTATTAGTACTAGTATTTTTTTGTGTTTATAAAATTTATTTTTTCCTCAACCAAATTTTAGCAACATTGAAAATTAAATATAAAACATATATACATAGACAACAAATAAAAGAAAATTTTGATTAAAAAGAATTCAGGAAAATATAATTTTGCAATAAGACCAAAAGAAATTTAATAAATTAACGATATTAAAAGTTGTATAAAAATAACAAAAGAACTAAAGAAAAAAAAAAGAAAAAAGAAAGATAGAGATAAATAGAGTTGGGTACTGGGTAGGATCAATCTAAACACATCCCAAAGTGATCCTAGACAAATTAGTCCCAAAATACGTATGGGTAAAGTTAGATCCCAACCCATATTGTTTAGTTCCATTACAAACTCAAGCAGATCCTACCCGTCCCGTGCATTTTTCCATCTCTAGTTTTGATGAAACAATTTGACTATCATATAGTTTTAGGACTCCTGAATTACTTGTTAAAATTTAGCAATTTAACGAGTTTTGTCATACTAACGAACTGCTAGCTGAATTAGAGTGATAAATTAATGGCAAAAGTGTTCCTAGTAATTAGTAATCATAAATCTATAAGATTTCATAAAATAAACCAGTTACAAAAATGGATAAATCATACACTAGATGTGTAGTTAATATAAATAAATTAATTTCTAAATAGCAGTTTACAGTTGAGGTAAAATTTCAGCACCTATAAGACTTATATGAAGTTAACAAATTTTCCAGTCATACTGAAATTATTTAAAATGGTCATACAAAAATAACGAAGAACCAATGAAATCTATACTTTAAATGCAATGATAAACAAAAAAAAATCACAAAAATTTTGTCTAAAAATGGGGGAAACTAGTGAAGTCCAAATTCTGTTCAAATGCAAGACCAAAAAAAAAGTGGCGCAAATTTTTTCTGAAAGCCTCAAAGGGACCTCAAAGGGAAAAAGAAACAAAAAGAATCAAAATGGTAATTTGCCTAAGTGTCTACCAAAGCCTCTCACCCATCTCCTTCACCTTCAGACCAGCACCTGTCTCCTTCACCTTCACCTTCATCCCTCCAAACACCTCAGATCATCTCTGGCAATTGAAGACCAGCACTCAACCGTGGCTCTGCAGCATTGAAGACCAAATCTCTCTCCAGGTCTCTGCCAAAAAGGTTAGCACTCTCCCTTTCCTATTTCTCCTATGCACATAGGTGTTGCCCAAAGCTTGGATTTTTATATTTTCATAAAATGTTTACCAACATTCTTGTCAAATCTGTGTTTATGGAGTACTGGCCTTCGTTTTATTTTGTACATGATTACTCTTTTCATCCCCCAAATTTCTTTGCTGTAATTTTTAATTTTGGGGGAAATTTTGGCCCTACTTTAGAGGATTAAATTTATCCTCTGCCTCTTGGTCTACTTGGGAACACTTCGAAAGTATCTCCTCTGGCCGAGGGAGTGGCCAAAGCATTAGTGATTGCATGAGTGGCAGTGACAGGCTTATTTTTGTTGTTGTCTGATTTCAATACAATGTATGCACTTTATAATTCTAAAGGAAAGGCAATTGCTTAATTAGGGATCTTGTGGAATAGTAAATTCATTCCTTCCAGATGTTGTTGATGATTCATTTTGTGTTGCCCTCACATCAAGCATTAAACGAGTTTTCTCAAACAATTATAACTACATTTTTTTCAGGGACCCAAGCTTGGTCTAAGTTTCTGGAATTGGGATCGGTCTTTAATGACCGTATACATGTATACAGAAAGGGTTGATTTAAATAGTGACTACTTCGAGGTCTAGAGAATGCAATGCTTAATGATCTGATAATAGAGAATGTTTAGGGAGACCATTCATGAATTTGGTACCATGTTGCTACTACATTATGTGACTGTATGGTCATCCAATCAAAATCAGGGTTGTTTCTGAATGATTTTATCTGGCTTCAGATTGTGCTGACTTCTAACTTCCTTGTCTTGCCACCTTGAATTACAATTTCTTCTTTCTTGTTTCTTGTTGTGGTGTAGTCAATGGTGTTCTGTAAGAGAACGATGCAACAGCAACTATCACACTAAACAATGCTTCCCCTCATTTCATTTGAATAAGCATGTAACTAACCTTTCTTTCCTTGGAAATATAAAGGCTGGTTCGAAATCCTTTATTCTTATTCTTTATACTCGTTTCCGTGTACAGAGTAGCTATTCTTAGATACTTAAATCTCTCCTATCCTAAGCAAAGACTTTAAGGATGGTCACCTCTATGCCCTTATTGCTATTGTAATGTATTAGGGTATTGTATCTTGAAAAGTTCAAATGCTGGTTTGTGGTTTAACCAAAATGGAGTTGTCTCACGTCTAAAAAAAATGCAAAGAATATTTTTAGAAGCAAAAACTGATTTGCATTGATAGGCATATAAAGTATATACAAGGAATGTATGTAGTTCTAGTTACTTCAAACAGAACACTACATACAAGAAGCTAAAATCAGTTAAAGCAAGTAAAAGTTAATTGGCATCTTTGTAGGGGTATGTAGAAATGTGTACTTGATCTAAATCTTAATTGTTTACTCAAAATGAAATTTATTGATTTGGTTGGGTATGTATAATGAGGAGGCTATTCATGAATTGATTCGCTTTTGTTATGCATTTTTCAGACTTGGGAGTTAGTGTTGTACAAGAGCTGCTGGTAATAATTGTAGCACTGGCCTAATTTAATTGAAGGAAATTTTTTGCATTCTTTGTCATGGCACATAATCTGTCTTGGATGATGTATTGTTATTATGTTTACCTGACATGGTCTTTGGTAAAAATGTGATTATTTTATTGGATTTCCATTGTTGTTATTTGGAAAATTCAATTTTCTATATAAAGTGTTCTGTGTTCATTATAGTATTATGGTCTTAATCTTTGTGTTAGGACAAAGAGCAGCAAAAATATTGATAGGAGCTGGATGTCAATTAAGAATTACCTAGACCCAACATATTTGAATGGAATCAATAAATTCATTAGGTTTGCTTTTGGAGAGAAGGATCCTATGTATGCAATAACTTTGTTGACCAAGATATGGAAGTCATGGCTGCTCATTTATGTAAGGGAATTGTTGATAGTTATACTAGGTGGATATATCATGGGAAAAATTTTGAATCTGATGATAAGGAAAATGATAATATAGATGTAAATGAAGTACAGAGTGAGACTGATGATATTGAAGAGCTATTAAATAACATTGGAGCTGCCAACTTTGGTGAGAATTAGAGACATTCAGAAGAACCTAATAGGGGTGGTAATGGTGAGCAAGAAGGTGAAGCGAGTAGGTTTCTCATATTATTATCTGAAGCTGAAAAAAGTCTATATCCAGGTTGTGAAAAATATTCAAAAACTCTCTTTTGTTGTCCATCTACTCCACCTCAAAACTATGAATCAGTGGACCTATAAATCCATTGATATGCTGTTGAAATTCTTGAACAGTGCATTTCCCATGGCATCAATTCTGAGGCAAAAGGTTTCATTCGTGAGTTAGGGCTCAACTGTATAAAAATTCATGCTTTTAAAAATGATTGTACCCTTTATTGGAAAGAAAATGAAGGCTTAGATCATTGTCCGAATGTTGAATGTAAAGCATCTCGCTATAAATCTACAAACTCTAGAGTACCTAGAAAGGTATTGCGCTATTTCTTAGACCTAGGTGCCCTCATCATTTTAATGCATCAAATTCAACAAAAATGTGGTCTCAAAATGCATACCAAAGCAAGTTCTAGAATGACAAAACCATGCACGTGAACCACTCAACAAATGAAATTAGAACAAAATATCTACTCATTAACAGGCTCAAATCAGCTCACAAAGTGGTTAAAAATTGTCAAATTTAGCACATTCATCATCCAACTACATTGTCAAGAGAAATAGGAAATTTAACTAGCATTGATTTGCTACTCGAACTTGCATCTTGATTGTATACTTCATCATAGCCAATAACAATCAACTGGCAGCAACAAAGAAAAATAGAAAAATAGCAACAATGCTAAGCATACTAGCTAATCTTGCCTCTCCCCCACACCTAAATCTTACATTGTCCCCAATGTAAGGAAATAAGGAATAAAAGAAAAGTTAAAGGTGACAATGACACTTCCCTAAATATGGAAGATAGAACACCCAAGCTAAGGTGCTAGAGGGAAAAGGGGTTTTGAATCCCACATGAAGAAAGAATTGCCTCAAATTCTGGGATATCTGCGAAATCTGTCACCAAGCCGAACCAAACCCAAGTGGAACAATAACCCAAACAAATAAGTCACATTAAAGCAAAGAGTGCAATAGCCAACCAATAATGCTCAATTCAATTAATATCAACAACAACAACAACACTTATCAATCAATATCCACGGACCAACAATTGCACAACAAATTGCCGCAGGATCTAATAATCAAAATTAAACTTTTCGATTCTCCATAGACCAATGATTCAATTTCACACAACAAAAATCAATTAAGTTCCTAAAAACAACCATGAATTACCAACCTTTAGTATAAAGCAATCAAATTTGGCCCAGCAGGCAGTAATATAACCAGGTAAATAATTTCAACAATACCAAACAATAATCTAAAAATGGAAACAATCACTCTCAAAACAACTATGAATCAATAATTGTTGAAATGGACAATTAACAAGTGTGAAAAGCAATGGCCAGCATCTGATAATGAGAGGGAGATAGGGAACGAAACTACTGGAAAAGATGGGGGTCAATTTGGGCTGATGGCTATGGAAAACGATGGCCATGATGGTGGCTAATAGCTTTGGAAACGGATGGTTGGAGCAAGGAAGCAGTAGCGCAGCAACAGGCAGCCCAGCAGCACGGTGATTTGGGGTTATACGATTGCCGACTAAGGTGTGAGCAGTGCGACCGAGATGGCTACAATGGCGAAGCAATGCGCACAGCTGGAGTGACGCAGTAGTTCGAGACTGTGACAACTGGAGCGAGAGAGCAGACCGTGATCGTGATAGCGGAGTAGATCACGGGGAGCCAGCAAATAGACGCCAGCGACGATCGAGGACTAAGAAAATCTGATCGAAACGGTTAAGGGTTGGTAGCTAGGACCCCATGGCGGAACAGCATGGGGCTACAATTTGCGAGGGAACAGATTGGCACGGCTATCAGTCGCAGATTGGACATCTTCGACCACGGGTGGCTCGTAATAGAGATGGACGTGGTGGTGACGACGGTAGTTGGTTCAGATTGGAAATCCGATGGGCAGTGCAACAGGTGAGAAAAGAGAGAAGAAGAGAGAAAAGAGAAGAAAGAAAGAAAGAGAAGAAAAAAAAAAGAAAGAATAAGGGTCAGCCCTCTCTCTCTCTCTCTCTTCTAAGAACTAGCAATTTAGGCGTGGACATGCCTAACTAAAGAGAAGTCTTCTGCCCATGCGTCAGAAAATTGTTCCTTAGATATGTGCCCACTAGGCATGGGCACTACTAAGTCATGAGAAGTTTTCTGGTCGGTCCATCAAAAATTCATCCCTTAGGCATGACCATTAGGCGTAGGCATGCCTAACTAATGCTGAATCTTTTGGTCAGACTGCTGAATTCATTTCTATCGGGCACGCCTAACCGATTGGCTCCCAACCTGAATATTTTTTTTTAGAAAGAAAAACTATAGAAATTAAATCACATAAGTTGCAACGAAAGTTAAATGAAAACACAAAAATGACTAAACTTAAGAATTCCTTGGGTTGCCTCCCAAGCAGCGCCTTTCTTTAATGTCTTTAGCTAGACATAAAGTCTTATTTGTTCAAGGAGGATAAAATCGTTTAGCACGTTTGATTGCTTCCTTCTCTACATGCTCCTGATATTCTTCATAAATGCAGTAATGCTCAAGCTTATGAGCTTTTTTCATTCCTTGACTAGAGGATAACTCCAAACATGCAAGCAATGACTTTTGTTCTTTAGTTACTTCTTTTGTGACAGCCCCACCTCCCCCTAAGGCGAACCAGATGGTTCGACGGACCGCCTGCCCAAATTTCGTCAGGACTCATTATAGTTCCTCTATCATATTACAGATCTCAAATAATTACAATGCAAGATCTCCAAAATAATAATTACATTTCCAACTAGTCCAAATACACCAAAAGTCCAACTGTCCAATATTACCAATAGTACAAAAGATAATCCGACCAGTCACGCTAAGAAAGATCACTATCCTGCTTTCCTTCATCTCGAACCCTGTGGGGGAAAAAATAAAATATTTTGGGGTGAGTTAGAAACTCAGTGAATGTTCAGTGAAAACAAGAAGATTCACATTTTATCAAATTCATGGACATTTGAGTTAAATAGCATTTTGTAAAATATTGGAGTCTTCAAAAGAATAACGTATAAGTCAAGAACATGGTCACACATTCATATTGAAAATATTTAAGAATCTTTTCATTTTAAAAGATACAGGAAACAATAATTCCTTAAACAATCATTCCATAATCACTTAATTTAACAATCAATAATACAGTAAACAATAATTCAATAAACATTTAATTCAAATATTGAAAGGATACAGTTGCTCACTTGGAGACATTTCCACCTTATAACTTTCAATAAACAATCCCCTACATTTTTCCACCTTATAACCTCCAAACTCCCACCTTATGACCTCCAAAACGATAAACAATCCCCTATCTTGATCTCACCTTATGTCCTCCAAAACAATAAACAATCCCCTCATTTAACTTTGAACATTGGATATAGTACTCAAGACCTTTCAGTGAAGAGTTTTGAGCTTTGCACTTAACATTAGTAAGTCATTACTCAGGGCTGTCCAGCTGATTCGATCTGGTGATGGCGGGTCTAGAATAAGTTTTTGGCCTACCTGACCTCACGATGGCGAATCAAGGATAGAGTTCCAGCGATGAGTGAACTCAGTTTAGCCGGTGTGATAAAGTACACGCCAGCCTACAAACATACACATTTAACAAGCAATCATGCCCAAGTAACTTTTTGAGTCAAGCAAGTCACATAGTTGAACAGGTTTTCACTTAGAAATCATTTTGGTGAAACCCATTTCATTTAGAATCATCTCAATAGTAAATCATATGAAAACGTGTTTGGAAATGATTTTTATTATAACCAAGAGTGTGGAAATGAAGTTTAGGACTTCAAGTTTGGTGAGTTTAGAAATCAAGACTAAAAATCAAATTTGATAATGATCCGAATTTTCAAATCAAGTTTGGCAATCATTCTTAAAACTCAGGTTATGAAAATTATTTCATTTGTAAATATTAATCAAATATTTCATTTGAAAATCAAGTTTAAATTACTCACAACGCTCACAAATCATTTTACTCGAAAACAATGAAAAACATCTCTTGTAGGAACAAGAATAAACCTTTTCAACTGTAAAGAGATTGGAGCACTCACTAACTATTGATATAACATTCATTTAGATAGCACCCAAGCAACAATTCACACTTCGATTAATCAGCTTAAAAGCACTTATAAATTATTTCAAAGGTAAATCAAATTGTTACACTTGTAAACCAATGCAAGTCAATAGTAAATTCATGGTAAAATATTTCACAAATGATTTCCTTGAAACAATAGTAACACAAAAGTATATTAGTGGAACATTTCCTTTGAAACAAGTTGGAACAAAATAGTAGTAAAATTGTCAATTGAAAAGGGTTTGGAACACTCACCGATTTAAGTAAAGCAAATTTTCGTATTGGTTTCGGAATTCCTCCCGTTTCCACCATCAACGCCTAATTGTAAACAAATAAGAGATGTTTAGGTTTAACTAGCTCAAGTGTAGAAGAATCACTCAAACGTATATGAATCGAAAATGCAAGTGTTAAACGTGTCTAATAGCAAACAATAAAGGACACTTTGGTTTAACAGCTTTGACACCCCTCGGCATTTTAATCACAACTGGTGCTACGCTTATCGGATTGGGGTGAATTTTATGGCATTTCGAAACTAAGATATAGACTTACAACTTTCATGGAGAGGTCGAACCCCAGATCACACTTAATCATGGTCGAAATTGGCAAAATAAGAGGTACCAGAAACTTGTTGGATCAAAAGAGGCTGACTGAACAGTCTCAAAAGAATGGCTATAACTCGATGTAAAAAAATCAAAATTGAGCTCCATTAGTGGCGTTTAAAACTAGATTCATAGATCTTTCTAACGGTATAAAGTTCAGGCCCTAGTTCTTTTCCTATAATCACCAGCAAGTTCGGGAAGTTGGCTGAATTCCATTTCTGATTTCATGGCAAAAATTCCATCTCCCACATCATTGCTATAGATAACCTTTCTAGGTTATTTCTAATTTCTAAGGTGTTAAACATGTCAAAACATCAAAGAAAGTCATCAATAAAATATCACAAAGTCTTAGACATTTCATCAAACACTTGGAGGTTATAAACAAAGACCCTAAGTTCAAGTTTCCAAACACAAGAAATTCTTCCACAACTTTTCTTCCTAAACCACTTCAAACACAACTAACATGCATCCTCTTGGAATTTAAAGATCATTAAAGCATAGATGAATGATTGAGTACCTTGAGAGTTGAGAGAGAAATCCACTCCAAAAGCTCCAACTTTCCAACAAAGCTTGATGATCAAGTATCAACCTAACTAGAGTTTTCACTTGAAGATGTTTTCCCTCACTAAAATTGCTAGAATCAAGCTTAGGGTTTGGTGTTTCTTGTCCTTGTTGTGGCCGGCCAAGACAGAGGAAATGAAAGGGAATTTTGGTTCAAATTTTTGAAAACAAGAGGTTAAATAGAAAGGCTTAAGTCAAGGTGTTAGCAGGTGGTTGACAAGTGTCCCAATTTGGACCAAGAATTGGATAAAAATCTATGCTATTATCTTCTAATCCCTCAATTTAAAATATAACCTACTTAATGCCATATAATTTTGATGTATTTGGCTACATGAAACATGGAAAATGCAATTCTAGATTAATGCCATGCAATGCCTACAAAGTAAAGTACTTAAAGGAAAATGATGCACTTAATGAAAATTTTATGCTACCAATGTTTATAGAAAATGATATGCACTTAAATAAATAAATGACAAATAATTCATGAAAAATTTAGGGTTCTCGCAAGAAATATAAGCAAATAATTCAAGAAATTTTGGGTGTATAATTCAAGAAATTTTGGGTCCTCACATCTTCATCGTGACTAATTAAAAGATTAAAGTCATTGCAGCTCCTAACTTATTCCTGTCATGAAACCCAAAAACTTTTGGTATAACAAAATCAATCTCATTAGCGGAAAATATAAAATGAGAGTTAGGAGTCTGTTGGCTAGGAGATGAAGAAGATATTACCACAGTTGGGTTTTGGTTAGTGGACTCTTCCACTGGAGAGATTTGAGGTTGAGGTCCCTTTACATCTTTCTCAACGTCCTTTTCAACTGCACGTTTAGATCTTTCCTTTTGAATCTACGATTCTTCACCATTTTCCAAGGAAATTGCACTCGTATTTGGATCGGAGTTGACAATGGTCTGCAAGGGCAATTTTTTAGGAATTTGAGGTGTAATTCGCTCATTGCACATACCATTAGATTTATTCGATTCTCTAAATTTCAAATGCTCACCTACATTTTCTATTAAAAATTTTGAATGCTCGCCTCAGTTTTCTGTTGAAATTGCAAAGTGTTAGAGGCTAATGTTTTAATGATATTCTCAAGAGTTGTACCTGAATCAAATGAGAACGGTTGATTCTTAAATAGGTATAATGGCTGGTATTCTTGCTGACAATTCGAAAAGAAGTTTTGTTGCCAATTTCCACTGTAGCTCATATTAGGATGATCCCTCCAACTTGGATTATATGTGTTGGCATATAGGTCAACTGCCTACGGGGCCGGGCACGTTACCAGTCATGTTCACCTGTTCAACTCTCTCACCTTGCAATATTAGGCAATAGTCTGTGGGATGGTTTATATCTTCGTAGATTCCACATGCCTTAACCTGCTGCCGTTGTCTCACTGCCCATTGTGAAATAAGAGACGTTAATTCAGATAATTGTTATTGAATGAATGAAACATTTACCTCATGAACTCCTCCATAATTGAAATTTTGTCCATAACCAAATGGTAGAGTATTGTAAGCCATAAATCAACAACAAATTAAAGAAAATATATTAAAAAAATATCAAAAAATAATTCAAAAAGAAACAAATTAATAAGACACCAGTCCCCAGCAACGACGCCAAAAATTAACAGATGCCAAACCTGTGCAATAATAAAATACTTACTCAAAAGATACAAATTTGCATATAGTAATGAGCAGGATCGTCTCTATAGGGATTGGAAAAAATTTGCTTCTTTGAGAATTAAGATTAATAGGGGGTTTTTGAGAATAAAAAAGATAACATATCAAAGCAACAAAATGAGAGAAATAAATGAGAGAAACAAGTAGTGGAAAAGCTGTAGCCAAGGATATCCTTCGAAAATTGTTCACGCAACTAATCATTGATGCAATGGTAATCCTAAAATTCATTAATAAATAGGTTTTCAATTGCTAGCATGGCCTAACAATCAACTCCTCCTTACTATATCGACAGTCAAGGTATGACCATTGACTATTTCTCTAATCAAGAAATAACCCTAGGTACGACCATAGGATTAAACTTCCAAATTGCATTAAAAATTAGAGAAGCCCCGTTCTGATTAACAAACACGTTATGAGGGTTTATTTAAATTAGATTGTACGTTTCCTTAACACAAACCCAATCATGCCAGTTGCCATCCGGATTAGACTAGTCAAACAATTATGGATTTGACTACCTTAATTAGCAATCAATTATTGCGAATAATCGAATATTGGCCACCTATCCAATTACTTGCAGTAATTATAAGCATTAAAAGTAGAAAACGTACAAATACCAAAGAACGAAAGAATTAAATAAAACAATTTAGATCTCACAGTTGTCACTGAACCAAATCCTCAACTGCTCCTTGACTAGAATTGAAAGATTAGTTCTCCATTAATGGAGAACTAGCCATGCAAATCGTTGGAAGTTTGATTGTTTTTCTCAGGAAAAGGAAGCTAGCCACCCTTTCGTTCTTTCCTCCACAGGAAAAGAAAACAACCAAGTACTACCCTTTTTTCCCATGGAATTCTGAGAGCAAAGCGAAGTATTAGTCCCTTTTTTGCCCAATTCTCATGCCTTTTCTTTCGGACTTCAACAACTACTTAAAAAAATAAAAACGTTTCCTAATCAAATTAACATAACCTACTCCTACTTCTAAGGAAACAACTAAAGAAAGAGTTCTTTTCCGATTCCGCTTCCTCCTAAGAATAATGCAAAGTACGAATTGGGAACTTCCAGCAACTGCCAAACTTGGAATTGGATTCGAATTGGGAAACTACCCAATTATCACTAAAATATCTTCATTTAAACACTTCTCGTTCCAACTCCTACAATTAGCACAAAATACCAAATATCAATAGAATCAATCAAATAAGACCATATTTGGCACAAATCAAAGGAAAATATTAACAATTATACCAACTAATTGTGCCCTATCAAACTATATAAAACCCGTATTCATTGCTTAGCATACACGGATATTGCATGTGTTTTTTAAAAAATCAATTGAAACTACTTTATTTTAATTTGGGTATCGGATGGTAAATTTTTTAGCATTTGTATAAAACTTTATAGTAAAAAATTTGTAGAAAAATTTTGCACAAAAATTGAATTTTTTCTTTTCTTTTTCTTTTTCTTTCCCCTCCTCCATTCCTCTCTCTCCTCCTTTTCCCTTATTTCCTCTCCTCTCTTTCTCCTTCCCCCACCATCCTCTCTCCTGTGACCTCTGGTTGTGCGGTTAGAGTTGGCTATGCTGCCCGATCTGGTTCTATAATTAGAGGTCATGGGAGAGGGGAAGGGGGTGGGGTAAGGGAAAGGGAAGAGGGGGATGGGATAGTAGGAGAAGGAGAATGGGGGGAAGGGGAAAAAAGGAGGAGAAGGAAAGGGGGAATGGGGGAAAGGAGGAGGGGAAAGAGGGAAGAGGAGAGGGAGGGACTGAAAGAGAGAAGGAAAAAAAGGAGAGGGTGCTAGGATTGGTGAAGTTATCGGCCAGCAGTGGTGACTGGCGAAGGTTGGAGTAAGGGTGGTAGAAGGGAGGAAAAAGAAGAGAACAAAGAAAGGGAAAAAAAGAAAGGGAAAGAAAAAAGAAAAAATTCAATATCTGCACAAAAAGTTTTTCACAATTTTTTTACAACAAAGTTTTATGCCAACACCAAAGAATTTACCATCCAAACAAACCCAGATTAAAGTAAAGAAGTTTTAATTTGTTTCTTCAAAAACACGTGCAATATCTGTGTATGCTATGTATTGTATGTAGGTTTTGTCTAACAGGAGCCAAATTGGCAATTAATAAATGTTTCAAATTTTTTTGAGTAAAATATTTTAAATTATGTTTTGTGGACAACAAATGTAAATCTAAATTTTAGAGTTGGTGTGAGGACCCGAAAATTTATTTTATTTGACCTACTTATTTAATATTTTTGTTTAAATTTTTAACATCGACTTTAGCACAACATAATGTTAATTCTAATCATTATTGTTTACCAAAGTGTTTATATGGTTTGTGTTACTTCACAAAATGTTTTGTTTTAGCTATTTTGTTTTACAAGTCTGAAAACCCTAATTTGAAATTTAAACCCTGGTTTGCTTTGAAAACCCTAAATTTCGACAAAACCCTAATTTGTTTGCACACTAAACCTTAAATGTACTAACCCTAATATATTTTCTTGAAACCCTAATTATATGTACAAATCAAACGTTTGTTATTTTATGAATTTTTAGTGTGAATTTGTACGCGCACGAGAGTTATTAGGGTAATTGGGTGATTAGTGGCCTAAGCAAGTGTGATTAAGCTTTGATAGACTAGGTTAAATTGAGTACCTATGGACTAATTTGATAGGAAAAGAAATTATGTGGGTAAGAGTGGAAATAATCTAAGTTGGTGGTTTTATTGGCATGCTATTTTTGACCAAATTTTGACTAAGTAAAAATATCTATTTGAGCTTATTATTTGGACTATTTAATGGCTTGAGGTTGCCGGCCAAGCTAAGGAAAAAACAAGAGGAAAACCGTGAGAAAAAGAGAAGAAAAGAAGGAAAAAAAAAGAAGAAAAGCTTGGAGATTTTGCAACTTTCAACCATTTGATTTTGCTTTGGAGCTAGTAGGTGGAGCCTGGACTTGGAAACTTGGGGTTTAACCAAGAACATCATCTAGAAAGGTTTCTTCTATTTTCTACAAGCTTGAATTTGGATGAAGATTATGAATTGTGGGGTTTTGTGATTCCCATGGCTTGGTTCATGCTTATTTTTCAGCTTATGGAATGATTCTATGGATTAGATTAGTTGATTTTGATGTATTTATGCCTAGCCATGATTTTGAGTTAGGGTTAGGGTTTTGTTTTAGTGCTAATGGTAGGAGTTAATGTTGGTTCATTGGTTTAAATGGTTGTGTAAAGCTGCAGCCAAGAATAAATTGTTAGGGTTGAATTTTTGTCAATTTTTCTGTCCGAATTTGCTTGCTATTTTCGAAAATTATGGGGATGGAATTAGCTTTAGCACAAAGCATGAAAGTTGTAGAGAGTTGAGTGAGGATTTTACCTGTAAATTTTCAGGTGAATCGGAGAACTGTATCATGTGAAATGACTAAAATGCCCCTGATGCCCTGTTTCTGTCCGAACCGTTATTTTGCTGCTGTAATGGGCCATTTTGACCAGGAAGATGACTGTTTTTGTTTTTGAGGTCTTCTTAAGTATGGTAGCCTTATGTGTTAGCTTTCTACTGGCTTTGGAATCGCTTGATTTGGAGCTGTAAGTGTTGAGTTATAGCCATTTGAAACCGTCCTGCTTAAATCTCTGCGATAGGGTAGAAAGCCATTGTTTTGATTATTTTCGACCTAGTTCAGGATGGAATTGGATTTCAACTTCTTCATGGAAATTGTAGAGGGTAACGTGGAACGTGTAAGGGTTGCATTTGCTTGATTGTTATTGCATTTGAGTCGATGAGTTTGCATGTGTGTGATTTAGTTGATTGTAATGTGGTTTGGGCTCAAAAACAGAAAACAGGGTTGGTGGATCAGCAACTTTGTCTTCATTTTTCGTGTTGATCCTTTGTGATTTTGTTTTTGGCCAAAACACGAAATTTATAGCCCTTCATTCTAGCTTTCCAACGCCGCTGGAATTTCTTGATTTGGAGTTGTGAGCACCAAGTTATGACCGTTTGAATATAGCCTGTCGGAAATTCTGACGGGAAATTTCTGAAACTGTTTTTGAACTTTTGACCTAGAAAGAGGGAATCTGGGCAGAAATTGTCTTCTCAAAAGTTGTAGCTTGTTCTCTTAGCTTCGAAACGGCAGCTCGTGCGGTCTAATCCGATATTGGTAGCATGAGTTATGAGCATTGGCGTACAGGGTGTCAAAACTGTCTTCTTCACCTTTGGTGTGTGTTTTCGTTTTCATTTCGTTTTCATCTGTGTTCGGTCTAACGCCCATGCTTATGCACCTTCTTACTTTGTTGAGCATTTATGAGCATTTTTCGAGAGTTTAATTCATTGATTATTTGCTTGTCACGTCATTTCACATTTAAAAATAACTCTTGCCAAACCTTTTAGGTTGAAATCGAAAAAGTAATTTGCTTGCACTTTTACGTCTCAGGTGCTTCTGTGGACGGTAAAGATCGTGTTTAACTGCCTATATTGTCTTGCTTGCGCTCAACTATTGGTGAGTGTTCAAGTGCTTGTTGTTTTCATGCTTGGATGTCTGATTTGATGAAATTCATTTGAAAGCATGCTTGTGTGACTTGGTGAGCGTGTACTTTACCACGCTCACCCTTGTTTGGACTTACTTGAATTGAAAACATAAAATGCTTGTACGTGTGCTTGTTCTTGACATGTTAGAACCAAACGGTTGTATGTACCACACTCAAGAGAGTGGGAGGTACCTCTCCTCCCGTTTGGGTCAGATGTTGAATAAGTCGATTGGAGCGTAGTCTCGTCGACTCATTTACCAAGCGGTAGTATGTACCACGCTCTATGGGGCGGGAGGTGCCGCTCATCCCGACTTGGTTTGATGTTAATTACCAAGCAGTAGTATGTACCACGCTCCATGGAGCGGGAGGTACCGCTCATCCCGACTTGGTTTGATGTTAATACTATTTTGACGAGCGGGCCCGGTACAGGGGGTGTAAGTAGACGGGTGAGAGTAAAGTGATTTCTACGGTCGGTGAGATAGTGGTTGACGGAGTGTCAACATTCCTGCTGAAACTACGGCTTGGGACCGGACCGAAGCTAGATGTGGAAAATGGCAGAAAGATGGAACGACACTGTATCCTTTTATTGTGATTACATAATATTGTCTTATATGATTTCCAAGTTTTCTACTGTTATTGGTTGTCATGAATTGTTACCGCTTTCACCTGCTTGTGCATGCATTCTTGACCTCACTGGGCTTTGCTCACCCCATAAGCTTTGTTTTCCTTAACAGGTCTGGAAGTAGGGCACGAGAATCGAGGAACCTAGTACCTGTGCAGGATTACCTCTTAGTATTTTTGTAGGATTTCCTCTTTTGTATAAGATTGAACCATTTGGATGATTTTGATAGTTGTGGTATTTTGGAGTTATTATCAATGTCTCCTTGATGAAATGTCGGGGGTCTGTATTTTGCATGAGTTTGTCGGCGATTTTAAGTACCTTTTATCAGTGGTTTCATAAATGAATGTTTGAGTCCTGGCGAGAGGTGGGCAGGCGGTCCGCTTACCTCTCTGGTTCGCCTTAGGGGAAGTGGGGCTGTCACAGTTGGTGCATTCATAAAATTTTAGTTAATCATTGTTTGATGCTGTGTATTTATATTTTTCTTTTGCCTTTTGTGAATAAAATCAGCTATTGGACCTAAGCTCGATATATGAAACAATTCAAAATGCAACGTATCTCAAACTTAAAATTTAAGATGCAAGATGAGAATTGATACAATATTTAAGGGTGCAAAGAGAAATTGTGATGCATGTTTTCATTCAACTTTAAATTAAACCATTAATTACTGGTGCAAAATGTGATTAAATAATTAGGTAATTAGGAGTAAGTAGTTAAATGGTTAATTATTAATTAATAATAATAGTTGATTAATTAAGTGATTAATGATAATAATTAGATAGATGATTAATTAATTTATTAGCCAATAATAATAAATAGTGGATGGTCAATTAATTGATTAATGATAATAATAATTAGATAAATGACTAATTAATCTATTAGTTCATGAATAAGTAACTAATGAATGATGATTAACAGCTAATAATCAGTGAATGATTAATTAATTAATTAATTAATTAATAATAAATAGGTAATTAATTAATTAATTATAATTAGTAGATAATAAAGTAATCAATAATTAATTAATTAATCAACTCATAATAATTATTTAAGTAATTAATTCACTAGTTGACAGTATTAACCAAGTAATTACCCAACTAGTTAATAATAATTAGTTAAATGATTAATTGTAATTAAATAAATAAATGAATAATTAATTAACTAATGATGATGAGTTAGATAATTAACTAACTAACTAATTAATAGTAATTAGTTAATTGATTAATTAATTTATAATAATTATTTAAATGATAATTGAATATAGAAACAATAAGTAAATACTAAATAAATAATTGTGTACTCATGAGTAATAAATGCTTAAAGAAGTAGATTATAATTATTTAAATAAATAATTGAGTAAACAAGACATACTCATGAATATTCTGTAAACCAATGTTGAACTAATAAATAAATACTAAATAGACGAGTAAGTAAATACTTGTAATAAGTTAAATACGTGAATAAATGAATAAGATACACTTATAAATATGAAATTGATAGATATATTAAATACTTATTATAAACTAATGAGTAAATATGTTAAATACATAAGTGCATGATAAGCTATATATATATAAATAAATAATAGATAAGATAAATAAATGTAATGGATGAATGAGTAAGCAAATAAATAACATTTATTCATATATCATCAAATTATACCTCTTTTGATAAAAAATAAAATATAGAAATTTCTAAATATGAAAATTTTCTAAAAAGAAAAACTTTGTAAATTAGGAAACTTTCCAAAAAGCAAAATCTTTTATTTTTGGAAATTATTTAAGTACACTTTAGTGAATGTCCAAACACATTTTCTAGGGTCGTTTAAGGTAAGATTGATTACAGGAAAAATAAGCTAAGTAAATTAATTAATGTATACATGTTACTGATTATAGGTTTGACGCAAGTTAAAGAGGAGTTAAGAATAGCTTCAAGTCAGCAAGTTGAGATAGATGGTTCTTACCCCTCTATATTTTTGAAATGTTAAATATGAATTTTCTCAAGTAAATGCTTTATTTTAACATATGAAAAATGGATCATGTATGCCTATTTGAATGTTTTACTATTCAAATGTTATGAATTGAGTGGCATATTTTTGTGAAAGAAAATGAATGTGACGTATGAAATGAGTTCTGAGCAGTCGTGAAATAGTAGGTAGAGGCTATAGTCCTAATATGAATGGTCATGGCAGCCAGTATAAAGTCCGAACGATTGACAGTCATGGAATCAATATAGAATCTGGCCGATTGACTCATGTTATGTCACGTCATGTGGTCAAGAGGTAATCGCGATATCTCTTGGTCACCCTCCTAGTAGGGGTTAATCTCTAAATTGAGTACTCAGAAGCGGGATGTTACATGTACTTATTTAAGAGCTGTATTTTGTGAAATAAGATGACATCATTGATATGTCTATAATTTGTAAGTATGTTTAGTGAAAATAATCATGTCATACTATATGTTTTCATGCCATGCCAAACGAAAGTTACTCATATGTATGCCACTCACCATGTGAAATATTTGTATGTAATATTTGAAAAGATGCCAAATGTTTCTTTCTATATTTTACTATGTGCATATGAATTGTGTGAAAGGAATTGTAAAAGTATATTATGTATGTAACTACATGATCCGATAGGGGAATAAGCACTATCTTCTGAGCATGTGTTGCTCAATCCATATTTTCATAACTTTTTTTACAAATCCCAAAATCGAGTTCGGGTACGAATAGAATATAAGAGAAATGTAGATAGTTAGATGTTTATGTTGGTAGTATAGTCTAAGGGTTTCATAGTTATAATAATTGTATACAATATGTATTTTATAAGTAAATGTAAGTTTTAATTTTTAGTAAATTTTTATAAGCTATGATCATGTTGCCTTCTATTTGTAGGAGTAAGCTCTCATAGATATGGCGTGCTACGTTGCAAATCCGATCCAGTGACACAAATTTGGGGCGTGACACCGACCCATAAGGAGGTACGATTACACATGCTGATCTCAAAATTTTCAATTCTCTATCTACTTCCCAGCATGACATGCCCAATTCTCAAGGTCCACTCATTGGTGAAGTTATTGGGACTGCTGAAAGACCACAGATGCTCAATTTTGAAGAGTTGCCATTTTCAGTTTATCACTTTATCCTGGTTTTGGTGTCCATCCTCTAACGACGGCCAGCCGGCTTTGAAGCCTTTTCGTTCAGATGTTGGGGTCAAAATGTTTCCCTGGTCATCAAGGTTTGACATCGACTCTCCTGATTTTGCAGCCATTTTTTGTGACGAACCCGATGATGTGGCTCACCGACTTACCCAGTGTTTCCATCAGACTAGAACTGAGTGAGTCATTGTTGAGAGGATTTGATAGCAATGTGAAGATGAAGGAAAACTCGTGTTCATCACAAAAGTTTATCCTACACAAATGTAATTGTTCCCTTTCTCAGATCTCCTAGTGACTGATATTCTATTTTGGATTGGTATTTAGTGTGTAAAATATGTACTACATAACTATTAAACTGAATTTGCTAGTTACTTGTTATATTATCTACTTTCAATATAGCATGAAGCTGTAAGTCAGTAGATTGGTCAAATAAATTTTAGCGAGAATAATAATTCTCGACTCGGAGTTAAGTAACACCTGGAGAAAAAGTGTGAGGCAGTGGAACTCAAGATAATATGGGAGGCATGCATTTTTAATTAAGTGCAACAACTGAGGGCAAACTTGCACTTCAAATACATTATCAGAAGTTTGCTCTAATCAATTAAAAAAATCCTAAGCTAAGAAGAGATTAATTCGTTGTCTAGTTAATTCTACCTTCCTGCTATATATCTTGAACAGTTAAAGGGGTAGCCCATTTGTAATAACTTGCCACAGAAATCCATCAAAACGGAATAGCTAAAAAAAATGCATTTAATACCAATCATATTGCAAACAATTCATCATGCTTCATGCCATTCATAAAATCTGTTAAACAATATGCTACTATAGAATATTATAATCACGTGCAGAGCACGTGACTGTCTAATGCTTCTCATTATTCCTGGACATTTCGTAAAATTGACTAAAGAACAAATAAAAATTTTCAATTGTCAACAAAGGTTATTATTGACTGGATCCACTTGACTAACCTTAAATCAATTAAAACTTGAAACCAAGGAAGGATACAATCAAAAAAAATAAAAATAAAAAAAGGAAGGATACAATCAGTCCATCCTGCTTTATCATCATAATTGGTTTAGAGGCTTAGATAAATTGGTAGGCATAATTTCAGCAATGCTTTCCGAATGATCTTCAACTGATTTTGTTTGATGGCATGAGGTTGAATGGTTTTAAAATGCCATAACCCAATTTATATTGTGGCTATCATTTCGGAAATGAGTGGCGAAGCAAGTCAGAAGTCAGAACCAGCCTTTTGTCTTATAAGATTATCATTTTCTTGTCGTTTTGTGTATCCAGGTTACCGAGCTGGTAGTTTTGGTAACTAAGTGCCCCTTCACGGAAACATTGTGGGCCCGAAACCATTGATGATGACAACTGATGGCTGGTCATTTTCTAACATGTAGGTCAACTTTATTAGAAAATCGCTGCTGGATATCTCTTCTCGAACCAGTATCGTAGGAAATTGCTCCCGTGCACATTGAGCTTTCGTCATTTTTGGAACAAATTTATCATTTGATGTTGTAACGTACTAACGTTCTTTTGCTAATCAAGGAAGTGATATACAAAGTCTAGACTAGTGAAGTTTGGACCAAAAATGATTTAGTCTGTAGTTTTGCTTTTCTAAGTCCAAGTAATATCTGCACCAAAAATTTATATGGCAGGGCGCTAATTGGAGTACATTTGCATGCATGAGTCGCTAATTATTTATATAATTTGAGCTTTAATTTAAATAAAACTAGCTCACCTTGGATGTGTTTTGTTTTAGCAGGAGAAAATTTTAAATTGTTGCAAATTTGACTGGAATTGCAATTGGAATTGGAACGTGATAATGGAAGCTGCCTAACTTGAAAGGAGAAAGATTCATTTGGACATAATATTGCATGGATTTAAAGGTTCCGTGAAGAGCCAGACAATTGTGATGTTCAAGAACTGAAGAATTGGAGACTAATCAAAATTTGTCAGACAACAATCCACGCCAGTTATGGTACCAGTTTTGTCACCGATTATCGTTTGGAAAGTGATTAATTGGCATATGATGAATAACAAGTCCCAGTGTTATCACCGGTTATTGCACTGGTCTTTATCAGAAAGTTACGTGAAACTCATTTTTGTCTACTTTTGGAAGCATATTTCTCTTGGAATTCAATTGTAACTTTAGAAAACTATAAATAGAGTACTGAGGACGTACTTAAAGGTTAGAAAATAATACTTTAGCTTAGAAAACATCTTTTCTTACAATTTGCTTGAGAAATCAAGATTGTTCATTCAAGATCAAATCAAGGAACGATTAAGGAGAAGATTGCAAACTGAGAAGTTTTCTTACTTTTTCTTTCTTATCTTTGATTAATTTTTTCTAAATAGATTCTTGTCTTTTGTTATGATTTAATTGTCCTGACTTTAATTACATGTTTGTGATTGGTCACCATAATCATGATTTTTGGGTTTGTATTAAATTGAGAAACGAGATACAACCATACACTAGATAAATAACCATATTTAACCTAATTACAAGAGCAGTTTAGGATTTCTATGATGCACTTATATCACTTTGAATCTTAATAGGTTTAATTGAACTCTTATGATCTTAAGAGAGACGTAAGATTTAATTAGGCAAACTTTAAATGTATCGAGAGGTGATCTAAAATATAATTGTGTGATACGTTTAGAACTTGGCAGGAAAATAATTGAAAAATTAATTCAAAATTCTAGATTAAAACTTGACACCCTAGACTTTAGTCTATTGTTTTCCCTATATCTTTTTATTTGATTTGACCATTTATTTAATTTCTTAGTTAAATATGAATTATTTTTTATACAAATTTTGTTATTTTTCATAAGTAATTAAATAGAAAATTTACTTGTCCCTGTGGGTACAATCCGTGAAATACTCTAGGTAAATTATTATTACAACTAACCCTGTGCGCATGCAGAAAATTGATGATCAAATTTTTGGCACTGTTGCTGGGGAGGACGCTAAGTTTTCCAACTTTAGTTATTTTTGCTATTTTATTTTTAGATTTTACTTTTTACTTTAATTTCTTCACTTTCATCTTTGATTTTTCTTGTTTAGGTACATTGGTGTATGACCGGATATTAAGAAGTTGACTTGATGTTTGATCCTGAAGTAGAGAAAATTGCAAAGTGTTTAAGGAGCAAAACCATTTGCAGAAACAAGCTGCGCAATTATCGTCACTTGGGATTAATATTGTCATTGAATTAGTTGAATCAGGTAATTCAAATGAAGAAAAGATAGTTTTGGAAAATCCTAACAATGGAGCTAATAATGCTAACCAAAATTCGCCACCTGCTCCAGCTGTTGGCCATCATTTGAGAGACATCCAGTGCCCTGTTATTGCAGCTTCCCCGCACTACATTCATTTGAATGAAGGGGTTTGAAATTATGAGTTAAAGATAACTCACTTCAACATGCTACTTGCGTTCCATAGGTTAGCCAATGAACATCCTCTCTCCTTCAGATGGGAGTTTTATTCGATGGTGCAAACTTTTCTACTCAGTGGTGTGTCAGAAGATGATCTAAGGATGAGGTACTTCCTTTATTGCCTCAAAGATCGCGTAAAATCTTGACTTCTTAATTTACTTGAAGGATCTTTTAGGATTTGGAAAGATGTTTATAATATCTTTATGACCAAATACTACTCACCTCAGAAGATTATCGACGTAAGGAATAAGATTTGAACATTTTCACAAATGGAAGGTGAGCCAATTCATGAGGCATGGAAGCATTTTAAGCTACTTTTTTCTCAATGCTCCCACCACCAATATTCCTTAGCGTTGCAAGTTCAATTTTTCTATGATGGATTGAAACTCACAACCTAAAATATGGTGGATATAGCAGTCAGAGGATAAATTGGTGATAAGACTCCGAGGACCTGATTGCCTTATATGAGTTATTGGCTAGTAATTCATAGTAAAAAGGCAATTTAGGGTAAGAGAGTAGGAGTACATGAGATTAATGCTTCAAGAGATTTGTGTTCACATGTGGCTAAGCTGAATCATCAGTTGCAATCACTTTTAAATTGTGAATCTCAGTCTCAGGGTCATATGTATGGGTATGGTTTTGTTGGTTGCTATAATAGAGAACCTCCCACCACGTTAGAAGAGATCAATTTCATTGGAGTGTTGTGGACAGAAGTTGCAATTAAGGAACGACCCTTTCTCTAGTACATACAATGAAGGGCGGAAAAATCATGCTAATTTTTCTTGGAAAAATCAAGGGATCAACTCTATAGGACCACGTGGATTCCAAAGTTAGTAGCAACCCTCTCAATTTCCTTCTCAACCTGCTTAAGAGAATAGGTCTAACTTTGAAGAGTTGATGATGCAATACATGTAGAAAGTGGACCAAAGGATGGATCAAATAGACCGACTTGTTCAATTACACAAGCATTCATTCAAAATCTTGAAAGGCAGGTTGGTCAATTAAATAATCTTGTAGCTGAGAGGGGATCAGGAAAATTACCTAGCACTACAGAGGTGAACCAATGGAGGCTACTATAGCAATAATTCTTCACTCAGGTAAAGTGCCAGATAATTGATGTTTAAAATTAATAAGGCACCTGAGAAGAAAATTGATGTTAAATTGAATGATGAAAATGAAGAAGTTAAGCATGAGATGGATGGCATGGGTGAATAGGGCCATGGAGATGATCAAGTTAGGAAGATGCTTGAAGTTAAAGCTCACAACCCACCTATCCCCTTCCCTCAAAGGTTCAAGAAAAAGGCAATGGATGTGCTTTATCAAACATTTGTTAATTGCTTGAGAAACTTCAAGTAATAATGCCTTTTTTCTGAGATATTAGCAAATATACCTGCTTATGTTTAGTTCTTCAAGAAGATAGCGTCTAATAGAAAGAAATTAGAAGATTTTGCATAGGTGTCTCTTACTGAGAAGTGCTGTGCTATGTTACAAAATTGCTTTCCAATGAAGATGAAGTATCCAAGGAGTTTTACTTTGCCTTGTCAGTTTAAAACTATTTTTGTTGATAAACGTTTATGTGAACTTGGGTCTAGTATTAATTTAATACCTTTATTATTTTTCAAGAAATTGAAGCTTCCCAACATCGATCCTACAGAAGTGATTCTACAATTAGTTGACTGTGCAGTTTGCTATCCTATTGATATTGTAGAAGATCCATTGGTAAAGTCGGTAAATTTTATTTTCCTGGTGATTTTCTAGTTCTTGATTTGGAAGAGGACATTTCTATGCCAATTATCCTTGGTAAAGGATTTTTAGCTGTAGGGGGGAGCTCAAATTGATATGTTAGAAGGAAAATTAACTTTAAGGATTGGTAAAGAAAAGGAAGAATTTAATGTTTTTGAACCCTTAAAATACTCTTCTTATGAGGAGTCTTATTCTAGTTTTGATGTTATCGACAATTTGTTTGCTAAGAAATCTGTCACAGAGCAAGAGTTAGACCTAAGGTCCAGACCCAATATTTACTTGTTTTCTTCTTAGGCAGTAAGTAAACGAGCTACCAATGACAACAATTGTGAAGGAGTTCAGGCCCGTAATAAGGAAGTTGTGAGGTCATCTGGATTTTTCATCTGCCATAATCACATTACGTCTGGCTAAAGACATGAAACTTAGTACTTCTTGGGAGGCAATCCAACTTTCTTTTTGAGTTTGTTTGATATTTTTGTCTTGCTTTTGGGTTTAGCAGTGGTGTTTATAACTTTAAAATTTTATTAATCTTATATTTGAGTTATTTGGCGGTGTATTTAACTCCTATTTGTAATGTTTTTTGGTTTTTCTATTTTGATAGGATGGCTTCTTGGATTTGACTATTGGATGGTATTTGGTGATTTTCTCTCATCCCACTTGGCTACTTTGTGTTAGGGGAATTTCACTTTCAAGTCCTTTTTCTTGCTTTTATTTCTTTATTTTTATCCCAAAATTGAAGATAACGTTGTCTTAAGTGTAGGGGAGGGATAAATGGCTGAAGTGAAGATTTGATTAAAATTTTCAAAATTTTTGTGATTCCTTGATATACAATGGCTTACATCTCAAGTTTTGCTGTTGTTAAGGCTTATGTATTTTTATGCGTTAAGTGTTAAATAGTGTAGCTTTAAAATGTCTCACTAGTAAATATTTGAAATTTTGAGACTTTTGCGATTTCTAGCTAACATTTTAGGTATTGTAAATATTTTTTGGCATTTTTCTTGTGAATTTAGTTTGATTATTAATTTGAGTTCTCCATGTTTTGGGATATGAAGCAGGCTTTAGTATTTTTATTCGGTATTGGTACTTAATTGTTGATATTATTTGACTATATTCTGCTAGTTGTCATTACCTTGTAACCAGGGGTTCTCAATTAAAAGTATCGACTTTTGCATCAAACTGTGATGAATAGCTATGAATATGTAATTCTTAAGTAGTGAAAATTTAATAATCGGGGTTCCTTTATTTGGAAGATATCGAAGTTTGCATCAAAAGGCTTGAATAGCTAAGAATTAAATCTATCCCCTTTGTTAAAAAAAGTAAAAAAAAAATTAAGTGTAGGGGAATTCAAAAAAAGTAAAAAGAGAGAGAGAAAAAATTTGAAAGATGTGTTATTTATAATGCTAGCCTATGGATCCATGAGGTTATATGTTGAGATTTTACTTAATAATTAGACTGGTTGTAGGAAAATTTTGTTTAAATATTTTATATTGTTAATTTAGTTAACCAAAATTGGAAGGGTCGTTGATATTTAGAGCTAACCGGAGAGGTATCTCTTGGGATTTTCACTTTGAACATTTAACACTTGTTTTGATTATACCTTACCAATAGAAGACTTGAGCAATAGCCATTGTTTGAGCTTAGTTAATTGTTGAGTTTAATTCGTTGCTCTCATGCTTGGGAGACAAGCACGGATTAAGTGCGGGAGACTTTGATAGTATGCTAATTGGAGTATATTTGCATGCATAAGTTGCTAGTTATTTATATGATATTGAGCTTTAATTTAAATAAAACTAGCTTACCTTGGCTGTGTTTTGTTCTAGAAGGAGAACAGTTTAAACTGTTGCAAATTTGATTGGAATTGCAATTGGAACTGGAACGTGAAAATGGAAGTTGCCTAACTTGACACAAGAAAGATTCATTTGGACATAACATTGCACGGACTTGAAGATTTCGTGAAGGGCCAGTCAATCGTGAAGTTCAAGAATAGAAGAATTGGAGACTAATCAAAATTTGTCAGATAGCCAGTCTTGTCAACGGTTATCGTTTGCAAAGTGATTAATTGATAGCATGCGCCGGTCTTATCACCGGTTATTGTACTGGCTTCTGTTGCTTTTGTTAGCAAGCTGCGCGAAACTCATTTTTTTCAGCTTTTGGAAGCATGTTCATTTTGGGATTTAATTGTAACTTTAGAAAATTATGTATAGGAGTACTTGGGACGTGTTTAGAGGTTAGAAAATAAGCATCTTTTTTCACATTTCTCCTGAGAAATCAAGATTGTTCATTCAAGATTAAATCAAGAAGGGATCAAGAAGAAAATTGGGCGAGTAAATTGAGAAATTTTCTTACTCTTTTTCTTATCTTTGTGTACTCTTTGAATTTGTGGCTTTAATTCTTTCAATTATTTTGAACTAAATTTATTTCTAGGGTTGGGGTTTTTATGAAGGAATTTTGATTAATTTTTTATATTAAATTCTTGTCCATGGTTATGATTTATTTATCTTGATTTTAATTACATATTTGTGATTGGCCACCATAGACATGATTTTTGGGTTTGTATTGAATTGAGAAAGGAGACACACACATGCACTAGATAAACATACTTAGCCTAATCACAAGAGTACCTTAGGATTTGTATGAAGCACTTATATCACTTAACATCTTAATGGGTTCAATTGAATTCCTTTGATCTCAAGAAAGACGTAAGATTTAATTAGACACATTTCAGATGCATTGAGAAGTGATCTAAAATACAATTGTATGATACATTCACAACTTGACAAGAAAATAATTGAGAAATTAATTCAAAATTCTGGATTAAAACTTGACATCCTAGACTTCAATATATTGTTTTCCTACATCTTTTTTTATTTGACCATTTATTTAGTTTCTTAGTTAAATATTAATTCATCTTAATTTGAATTTTTTTAATACGTAAATAAAGTAGAAAATTTATTCGTTCTTGTGGGTTCGACCCATGGAATATTCTAGGTGAATTATTACTACAATTAACCTTGTATGCTTGTAGGAAATTGTTGATTATTATATATAGAAATTAATACTATTTAACTCTATGATAATATGCGTCCAATTGTATAGGATCACCACTAAATAGCATGGTTCGCCGAATCAACTGCGTTGAGAGTTGACTCGATCAAGTTGTACTTGAAACGGAGAAGTGTTTGTATATGGGATGAAATATTATGCTATTTTTGTTGAAAGAGGTAGAGAATCAAGTGTTTGAACATTTTGATAGTAATGAGTAAAGGAGCAATTAGCTACCAAAATCAAAACTAAGAATCCTTCCAAAAAGAAAAAAGAAGCAAAACTATGAATCCCTCGAGTTTTAAAAAACTATATGGGGTCTATATGAATTAGATGTTTTTTGAGTACTTCTTTAAAAAATTAATTGTAGATGTATTTGTACAAAATATATAGAAAACTTTATTTGTATACTTTGTTTTGAGTTGTTTGGAAAAATTAAAATTTTTTTGGGATGTTCTCAAGAATTTTAAAGATTATAGTCTTCCTTCTCTCATTTGCCACTTGTGTGACAGCCCCACCTCTCCTTAGGGCGAACCTTAGGGCGAACCCTAAGGTATCAGCGAGCCGCCTGCCCAACTCTCACCGGGACTCACTACAGATCCTTAGTTCAAATGCAAATAACAAAATACATCGATGTCCTCAAATCAACTGTAACATTTAAACCCCAAAGTTTCCTTAACGAACCACAAACATCCCGAACTATAATTACAGATACAAAAGTTTATCCATCCAAAATTCCATTAGTACAATTCAAAATACAAGAGCTACATCAAAATACAAGATTAGGTCTCCAAACCAATCGACCTAGTGTAACCCTTGGAAGCTCTCGATCTCAAATCCTGCTAAGGAAAAACAAAGTTGAAAGGGATGAGCTAAAAGCCCAGTGAGCGATCCTAACATCACACAAATCACACAGTAACAGTGGAGTAAAAATATATCAGTTAAGCACTCAGTAGGTTAATATAATTCAGTTTATAAGCATAAAATGTATAAACACATAAACTGGGAAAATACCCAGTGAAAGGATACAGGTTCCACTGGAAGCAGTTGCAGTCCGTCTTGTTCAATACTCAACCCCCTACTCCTCCTTATAACTCCTAGTGGTAATACTCGAGTATACCGTGCAGCGCCCTAGGTTATCAACCTACCCGACCGAGTCCGCTTCTGGTTCGAATAGGTCGATAACGAAGGGGGAAAGGCCTTGTTCATATGTGTTAGTACACATGGCCTACAAATCGCAAATAATATACAAACAATGGAAAAGCACAGGTTGAACAAGAGCATAAAAGTAGGCCGTCGATAAAGTACACACCGCCCTTCACATAATTATTAAAAGCACTTAAACACGTCAACAAAGCAATTTATTCACAAACATGCAAGGAACACTCACCAACAGTTGAGAACAAGCGAGGAAAATTTAGAAGATCAAACACGTCCTTCGGTCGGTGTCCACAGAATCACCTGAGTTAAGAAAATCCATTTGCACATGTGAAATGACGTGACGTGCATGTACTCAAAGAACTAAAACTCTTGAAAAATACTTATAAACACTTAAAATAGCAATAGGAGCACATGCATGGGCGTTAGACCAAAAACGGACGGGAACAGAACGAAGACGGGAAACAAACACTAAAAGGTGTGAAAGACAGATTTGACACCTTTTGCCATTTTAATCATAACTAATGGTACAAGTGTCGGATTGAAGTGCCCGAGGTTCCGTTTCGAAACTAAGAGAACAAGTTACAACTTTCATGAAGACAACTTCTGCCCAGATTCACTCTTTCTAGGTCAAAAATGTGGAAACAGTCCCAGAAATTTTAATGTCAGAATTTCCAACAGGCTAGATTCCAACGATCATAACTCAGTGTTCATAAATCGAAATTAAGAAATTCCAGATGCGTTGGAAAGCTAGAATGAAAGGCTACAACTTTCGTGTTTTGGCCAAAAGCCAAATCACAAAGGCTCAACACGTAAAATGGTGTCAAAGAGGCTGTCCGGTCAATCCTGATTTTCTGTTTCTGCCCAAATGCATCACGTTCCAACCAAACACGCACATGCAAATCCAATGACTGGAATGCAATAACAATCATGCAAATGCAACCCTTACACATTCCACATTACCCTCTACAATTTCATGAAGAAGTTGAAATCCAATACCATCCCGAACTAGGTCGAAAATAATCAAAACAATGGCTTTCTACCCTATCGCAGAGATTTAAGCAGGACAGCTTCAAATAGCCATAACTCGACACTCACAGCTCCAAATCAAGCGATTCCAAAGCCATTAGAAAGCTAACATATAAGGCTACAATACTTAGGAGACCTCAAAAACCAAAACAGTCATCTTCCCGGTCAAAATGGCCCATTACAGCAGCAAAAATAACGATTCGGACAGAAACAGGGCATCAGGGGCAGTTTAGTCTTTTCACATGCTACAGTGATCCGATTCACCTGAAAATTTACAGGTAGAATCCTCAATCAACTCTCTACAACTTTCATGCTTTGTGCTAAAGCTAATTCTGTCCCCATCATCTTCGAAAATATCAAGCAAATTCGGACAGAAAAATGGACAGAAATTCAACCCTAATAATTTCTTCTTGGCTGCAGCTTTACACAAGAAAATTCAACAATCTAACCCATAAATTCATCTAAGAAGCTAAACATGATCCTCAATCAAGTCAAAACAACAACAAAATCCAACAATTTCATCAACTTAGTCGAAATTCCAGCTTGTAAAAATAGAAGAAAGATAGAAGAAAACCTTGCTAGCTTGTGTTCTTGGTGCAACCTCAACCTTTCAAGTGCAAGCTTCACCTCCTAGCTCCAAATCAAGATTGAATGATTAAACCTTGCAAGAGTTCCCAAGTTTTTCTTCTTTTTCCTCTCTTTTTTTTTTCTCTTCTTTTCTTCCCTTTTCCTCACGGTTTTCCCTCTTTGTTTTCCCCTTGGCTTGGCCGGCTCTCTCAAGCTCTAGAATGACCAAGAGATGTCATCAACTAGATATTTAGTGTTTGATCAAAATTGGTCAAAAGTGTAATGCTAATTAACCTACCAACTTAGGTTAACTTCCACCCTTGCCCAAGTAATTTTCTTTCCTATCAACTTAGTCCATCAAACTTAATTACACCTACTAAAGCCACTAATCACCTAGGAATCGACATCGATCGTTTTAATCATCCTTCTTAATCATGCATTAACACACGTAAAATCAAGAAATAACAAACTTGTCGTTGGACATAAAACTTAAATGTATTTTCAAAACTAGGGTTTTACAAATCCAAACTAGGGTTTTGCATATACATACTAGGGTTTTATCCCAATTTAGGGTTTTCAAAGCAAACTAGGGTTTTAATCAAATTAGGGTTTTCAAACTTTGTAAAACAAGCTAGTTAAAACCAACACTTTGAAAGTAAAACAAACCATATAAACACCTTGGCAAACCAAAATAACTATAATTAACATTATTTAATATTTTCCAGAAATTGGGAAAAATCGGGGCCTCACAACTTGACCCTCCTCCTTCCCAACTAGCCATTTTTCTCCTCCCTTTCTTCTCTCTTTCTCGCTTTTCCATCCCTTCTCCTCTTTCTTCTAATCTTTCCTTCCTTTCTCTTCCCCCACCCTACTTTTCTCATCTTTCCTTAGATCTGGCTAAAGATCTTTGGACTTGATCTAGGAAGGAGGAGAGGAGTACGTAGGGTGGAGGAGAAAACAAGGGAAGGGACAAGGAAGGGTAGAGGAAGATGGAGAAAAGAAATGAGGAAGGAGAAGAGAGGAGAGAATGGGGAAAGAGAAGGTGGCTGACATTTGGAGAGGGCAGCAAAGGAGAGTGGAGGTGA
The DNA here is from genome assembly GCA_013103745.1 of Gardenia jasminoides. NCBI lineage: Eukaryota > Viridiplantae > Streptophyta > Magnoliopsida > Gentianales > Rubiaceae > Gardenia > Gardenia jasminoides. The sequence goes on along the minus strand of CM023095.1, from coordinate 46,784,076 downwards.
AGGGTGAGGGTTGCAGATGGGTGGTGAAGAAAGAAGGCAGTTTTTTATTTTTTTTACTTTTTGGTTCACTTTTTTAGTTAGTTTTTGGTTTATTATTTTTATTTACGGTTTGCTTTTTTGGATAATTTTTTTGTTTTTTATGAGTTGCATTTGAAGTGTTTCTAAGTATTTTTAAAATACGTTAACGAAGATTTATAATTAAAAACACTTGAATTCATACACCTCAATACCTTTATTTTGACACTGCATGTACTGTGCTTAATCTACAAAGTCCTTATTTATGATTTTTCAAAGAAAAGATGGCTATATTGGTGTTGTAAATGCTAACTTTGGATTTTGTAGTTACTTTTATCTCTATATTTTGATTTTTCATTTCTATACCATGCCAACTTAAAATTCCAAGCTTCAGATGGAATTGAAATGATGGACTACCAAAATATGGAAGGACTCGTGATGTCAAGTTGATTTAATGCAATAACACCACCTAGAAAAACACTAAATTAATGAAACTAATGCATACTCGTAATTTGAAAAAGAAACAATTGCAGGCGAAGAGGGACATACATTCTAAATTAATAAAGCTAGTGTTCTGTTTGGATGTCAATTTTTTACATGTTTTTATTAGACAAAATTTTTCTTCAAATTTATTTATAGTAATATCTCAAAACATGACAGGTGTCGAGCCTGCACAAAAATAAATTAAACCTAACTGCCCACAGAAATATTTCCAAGTTAAATCTAGTACTGGAGCAGGGACTCCGGATGTGCAATGGGTTACTAGCTTCACCCTGATTCCAAGGAGTTTACTTAATCCGATATACCAGAATTCAATCCAAGAAATTAATTAATTTGTGTAAGTAGCAAGTAGGGTTGTCTCCTCAGGGAACTGGAAGAATTATTTTCTATGAAATAAAATAAATAGGGGGAGAGAGTTCGAATAATTCCTAATTAATAAAACCCAATAAAAATAAACGACACCACAACATTCCAATTAAACTAAACAGTATCACAGGAATCAAATACGAAAATAAATTAATCAATAACAAGATCTAGTCAAAGGCCTAATCTCACCTTGGTTTCATCAACTTGATCATTGACACTAAATTGCATTCAATTACTTACAAATAAATTGGTTATGGTTGTCAACAAGCTCTGACAACCTGCCAATCCTTACTGTGTCGATAGCCACGACAAGGTCTATAACTACTTCTCTTGCCAACAGACAACCCTAAACAAGCTCTTAGGATTTAGCCTACCAACAGCATTAACAATTAGATTAGCCACCAATTCTAACCAACAAACACATGAGCTCGGTTCATTTAAACCACATTGAATATTCCCATGACAATAACCCAAAAGTTTCTTGTACTACTGAATTACGTCAATTGTCACAAATACTAAAACCTTCCAAACGATTACGTATTTGGCATTCTAGATGATAGTAGATTATTCACACAATTAAATAATGGTCCGTTATTGAATTGCAAGAAATAATCATAAACGTGAACAACAGAAAATATTCAAATACTTGTAAATAAATGAAATAAAAATAATTCAAACAAGTCTCACAGAGTTGATAAACCAAAGATCGATTAGCCTTCAACTAGATGAAAGAGATTAGCCACTCTTCATTGAGAATCACCACCAAAAGATGTTGTGGAAGTTTCAATTAAGATTGACAAAGAGAAGAAATCAAAGAAACGGCGAAAGCTTCAAAACCCAACGAATAGCCAAAGTTAGGCGGCCAAGCAATCTCGTGGAGCCGTCTCGCGATACTAATCAAAAAACTAAGAATGAAAGCCTACGAAGAAAGCTCCCCCCTTTGTCTGCCCAAAGCTAGCTAAAATAAAGCTATTAATCTCCCTTCCAAATTAGGATTCCAACGAGTTTGAATCCTAATTGGAATCTAACTTGCTAAATCACGATAACAAAATAAACATGGAAACCAATTACAAATATTCCTAATTAAAAGGAGTCTTCGACCAATTCCCAAAACTACATGAAATCCTTGTTTCCAAATATTCAGCAATTGTCTTCCGTAGGAGAATGGTTCACTTCTTCAAAAAGGCAACCTTCAAATCAACACACAGCACGCCCGCGCCTTATTTGGGATTGTCTTCTAGAATTTCCATTCAATTGCACCTTTTAATTCCCAATTTAACTCCAATGACCTAAATCAATGCCAAAAACCAAATATAGCCAGAATCAAGCAATTAACACAATATTTAGGCCATAATTAAGGGGAAATATCCATAAATAATTTGCACAATTATGGACTCATCAAAACACTACAAAATTTTTAAAATACACATATTAAAATAACCAAAAAACACATACTGATTTCTCTCTTCTACCACCACCCTCCTATGTCAGCCCACTACTGCTACCACCATCGCCTCCCATGCCTTTGTTTTACCTTTCTCTTCCTTTCTTCCTCCCTTCCTCCTCCTCTTTCTCATTCTTTCCTTCCCTCTCCCTCCCTCCCTCCCTCCTCATTTCCTCTTTCCTTGCCAACCTCTCTCACCCTTCCCTCATCCTGCTCCCCTCCCCCTTCCCTATGACCACAGATTTGGTCCATGGTTCAAAGTCGCGGTCGCGTACCGTACCGTTCCATATCGGTCACAGTCTTGATGAGACACATATTTTAAATCATTTTACTATTCTAAAAATTGTAAATAATCATTCAAAATATAAAAAATATATGTAAACTACAACCAACAAGAAAATTAGTAAAGAAAATCTCTAAAATATACTATTTTTACCTTATTAAAAACAATAAATATCTTAAAACATTCAACATAATACCATTACAAACAAAATCAAAATAGCACACAAAAAAATCTTTTTAAAAAATAACAATTGCATAAGTAATACGTACAATTTACAAGTTTATTTTTGATACAAGAAGAAGAAACTTCATTTGTTTCATGATCAATCCCCTGCCAAAGATAAAAAAGAGTCACATTAAAAAAATGTAAGAATTTAAAAATATTTAATATAATTTCATATTTTTATACCTATTAATAGCAAGTAGAATGACGATGCAGTTTAAAGTCATTTTCATTTCCTAATGGATGGTAAAACAGATGTGGAAGTGGCACAGGACCTTGAATAGGTGACATGTAACAGCCATCTAGTGCATTTGTTGACTGTGAAGATTGACTATGTATTCTATAATCACAATACGTGGGAAATGATGAGACACCAATAAATTCCTGAGCATGATGGTAATATCCAAATACTCGACGGTTAATACTATCGTTATTACTAGTGATCCAACAGAGTCATGTTCATAGAATTGACTACTATTAGAGTCAAAGGAAGAACTATCATGATGCCAATCGATTGTCTATTCATAATATCTACTACCATGACTACTAATAGATTTTTCAGCATGTTCAGATCCACCAAATGGTCCATATCCACTGTAATACCCAATATTAACTCCATGTAATTGCTCATAACCATATCCCAATTGCTAGTGCTCCAATTTTGACTAGAATCACTCTCATAACTCCGATCTATATTCAAATTGTGCATTTGCTCATCAACTTTTTTGTACCTTTGTGAGATGAATAGTGAGAAAAAGTATCATAATTTGAATAGTCAGTTAATTTGTTGAGAAATTCACATTGTGCTTCTATACCTAGATAATAGTCATGATCAGTGTCTTGAGTAGCATAATAATTATCTTGCCCTTTAGCCCATGACATGCCTTCTGTTTGTTGGCTATCTTGATTGTACCTACCACCGCGTCTAACAAAATTATCTCCTCCATTTCCATTTTACTATTATCACCATCACCACCACCATCACCATTGTCATTACTACTTTTATCAAAAGAGGACGGAAAGCAACATGTTTACTTGTTTGTTTAACCTTACATTTTTGCTTTCCAGTTGATGATTGAGTAACATTTTTCTTATTCTTCTTGGTAACATATTGGGATAATATATCACCAAAATCATCATCATTATCTTGTTCATTGTCATCTTGACCCTTTTCTGATTCACTTTGATGAATGCCCTGATCCAACCACTCCAGATTATCTTTAGATAATACGAGTTGCTCAATTTCTCTTATCCAATCATCTAGTATAGCATCTTGATGAAAAATATGATTCAAATCAATTTGATCTGCCAAATTCACTTTTTAGGCACAGTAGGCTCATATGCACTTCATCCTTAGGCTACATTTTTTTTTTTTTTGTTCCATTTTGACAGTAAATGAAGTGTGTAATCTCTTAAGTACTTTGCTACTTTCATTATTATTCCTTTTGGATATTTTTGTTCAATGTTGGATATTAAGTACTGTACTAATTTCAGTATTCTGTTATTGCTATGTGTGTATGGTAATGGTGGCATTGATATGGTGATAATTTGATAGTTATTGTGATACTAATGCTTGTATGGTGCTGATATTGATATTGGTATTAGAAGTGTGAAACATTTGGTATTGAAGATTTCTGCCATTGGAATTGTAAAACATTTGGTATTGAAGATTTCTGATTGGAATTGTGAAATATTTGGTATTGAAGATTTCTGATTAGTATGTTGGTTTCGTCTATTGCTGCTCCTTTGATTATTTTTGAGATGACAAAAAGGGGGAAAAGGGGATTATGGTAGTGGTACTGATCTTTGATCCTGCTATTGTAGACACCAAATTTTGACTATTTCATTTGTTTTCCTATGTTTTTATCTGTTAATGTTTAGTTATTTGTTTTTGAATTTTCTAACATATTTTTCTCATTTTTGTAGGTTTTTCTTAAAAAAAAAAAAAAAAAAAAAAAAAGTCAAAAACGCCACCAAGCATTGGTAAGTCCGTAACTAGTCCGCGTAACCTGATCAGAAGCGAAAAAAAATGACGCGCGGATTTTTCCAGAAGCTTGGATCATCCTTTTCCAGCTGTATTTTCCGATGCTTGAACGATAAGAAACCTATTTAAACATTCCCCAACTCACCCCTAAACCCTAACAACTGATCTAACGTTCAAGATTAGCTCACCTCATCCCAAGAACATCAAAACCCTTAGTTCTAGGTTTGGGTGGCTATAAATAGCCTAGATTAGGGTTTAACAAAAGAGGTTGAAGAGGTTGGAAATCTGAGAGAAAAAGAGGGAATTAGGAGAGCTTTGAGAGAGAAAAAAGCAGAGAAAAACGGCTGGGAATTGGAGAGAAAAAAGAAAAGAAAGGAGAAAAAGAAAAGCTAGGGTTTGACACTTGGGAAGATCATTCTTGGAATTTCTGGCTTCTTCTATTGTTTAAATTCAAAGCTTCCGATTCAGGTAACATCCTTTTACCTTATTTACTGTTTTTTGATCGTAAAATTATCTGAGATTCGGACCTTTTGGTGGAACCAAGGTCTTGAATGGTTTTTCTTTTAGTTTGGGATATTTGATGATGATTATCAGCTGTTATATGAGCATGTTGTGTTTATAAAGCCTTGGTAAGGCTAGTAGATTTGTTTTTACGTTTAAAATCAGACATTTGATGCTTCTGTGATGATGCTGTTGTGATTCCTGAGAAATTTCTGGAAAAATGTTCTTCACGTTTTGAAGATGTGAAGAAACGCGGACCACTTGCGCGGATGACTTCGCGTAACGGTCCGCGTTTCCTCTTGAATGTTTGAAGTTGTGAAGAAACGCGGACCTCTTGCGTGGACTACTTCGCGTAACGATCCGCGTTTCTGTTTGAATACTTGAAGATGTGAAGAAACGCTGGTTTGTTACGCAGGCCAGTCCGCGTAACAGTCCTCGTTTCTAACCTAACAGTTCTTCCCTTCCCTTTTCTTGTCTATTTGATGATATCGATGTTTAAGATTCGGCCTTCTTCGGTTTTAGTTTGTTTTGACATGATCCAATGCTTGTTTTGATGTTTTAAATAGATCCCTTGCCTCTAAAGATTTTGTTTGTGATGTTGTCTGAAAAACTGGAAGCAACCTTCCTGGTGTTTTGAAGATGGGAAGAGACGCTGATAGTTACGCTGCTGAGTCCGCTTCTGGTCCGCTTTCCTCGGATTCTGATTTTGCAACGCTGGACTCAAGCATGCTGCTCATTCAGCGCTTTTGATCCAGTAACCTCTCTTTTGTATTTCCGCTTGATATTTCCGCTCTTTATTCCGAATCTTACTCTATTTCCTAGTATTATTTGTGTTGCTTGCGTAATCTGTTTAGATACCCTCTTTGTATTTTTGATTGATTTTTCCTTTAAATTGGTACCTTGATCCCTTTTGTTGACATTGAGTCTTAGATAATCATTCCCATCATTTAAGGATTCACTAAGGCCTCACATCAGGGATGGTAACTTCTTTCCCTATTATGTGCTTATTATGTGTTTTGCATGATTTTGCATGTTTTAAATTAAGTTTTCCTTGCTTTTATTCATGTCTAGTCTTTATTTATGTTATTTAATTTTGAGTAAATCATTTGGAGGCCTTGGATGCCAAGTTGTAATAGATAGGTTTAATTTGGCAAAAGTGTATTTATTCTAGAAGATGTAATAGTTAGATTATTATTTCAATTTCTTCCCTTAGAATGTATTTAGGTTTCCCCCAATATAATAATTAGTTTTTATATGCTTATTTTGCATGCTTGCATGATTATGTGTTTACTTGCTTTCCTAGGGTCTTGCATCTAGACATTATGCCTATGTGTTATGTGTTTATGTGTTTTATGTGTTTATTTGCTTTATTATCATGTCTACATGATTATTGTGTAAATATATTGACGTCACCACACTAGTCCAACGCTAGTTGTGGCCTTCCATTCAATTTCTCACTAATCCAATGTTAGGTGAGAACCCTTGACGAGGGCTAGTCCAATGCTAGACCCTTAAACGCCTTTCATGCATTAGATACAAATTTCACACACTTTCCACTTTTAGAGTTTCTTTCCCATTTTGCATGTCACTATTCCCCCATCCCGTATGTAGACATCTCATTTAGTTTTCTTTTTATTAGATTAGTGCATTTAAGGCATTACCCTTGAAATAGGGAAAAGAGCAGTATGGCTTCCTAGCCTTAGCACGCTTTTATTTTCTTCTATGAAAGGAAGATTTAAAGTCAGAACTTAGTCCCCGCACCCATTATGTTGCATTATTCCTCTTTAGGACATACATGTACATTATTTTAAACTCTATCCAATTCATTCTTTAAAAATCAACTTTCTTCTTCATGTTTTGGCAATTCAAAGTCGAAAAACCATTTTTCTTAAAATTGCATCTTTTTGGAAATTCAAGCTCCTTGCATTTAAAATTGATCCTTTCAAAACCCAACTTCTTTTCTCTTGATACTTTATAAAATTGCATTTTGAAAACCTACTTTCCGCTCATTCGAAGTCTCATCATTTGCATCTTTCGTGACCTCCTCGAGGGATCAAAATTGATGACACAACTAATGTGATCAATTCCAATCACACCTCAAGGAGACATTTGTCCCTCTCGATCCAACATTAGGTCTAGGTTTTGCATCCATATAGACAACATCCAAATGTGATAAATTTTAAAGTTAGAATTAGGAAATTTTCAACTAAATCTTGCAACTAGCTTTGGCTAGGTTAGAAGGGTGCCTTAGAGACGAGCAACATCGAATCTTTGCCTTCCCTTCTTTCAACCGTGACCCGAACCTTTTCTCTAGTTTTCAAAGACCTGAGTCGCCTAAAAGGGTTTTCTTTGTTTATTTCATTAAATCAAAACTTTTTGGGTGACTTGGTACACCTAAACTCCATACCAAGTGGCGACTCCAAACTTTTCTAAAAACCCTTTTCTAGACTTTTGTTTGGGTCCAAACCGTCGCATTTTATAGTCCCATGACCCCTTTCCCTTCGTTTTTCAAAAAACCAAATCTTTCCCTTTTACACAACAACGCTTTTGCCTTTTCAAAAAATGGGGCTGACTACTCGGGATTTTCCTAAGAGGGTCCGAGCACTTGATTTAGTTAACTATTTCGTTTTTCTAACTTTCTTATATATCACATTTGGATGTTTTAGGTTGCATTCCTTTTTCTTTTCTAGGGTTTTCCCGTGCAAATCACTCCTTACACATCGTGTACATGATGAATGAATTATTGTTTATTTATTTACTTGTACCGCCTTGCATTTGGGGTGTGCATCTACCCTAGAGCCTCAAAATGTTTGATGTTTGAATCCCTCCTCTCAAAGGGAATCACTTTCATACGCATATGTATTTTACTTTGACCCTACTTTTTTTACTTTTAGTGGCTTTGTCACGCCACTCTTCCCTATTAGGATTAGGATCGATCCACTTGGACATGTGGCCGTGTACGCGGCACGTAGTAAATGTCTGGGGATCACTCAACCACCGACTTGAGGCATTTGGATTGATGACCTTTGCCTTTGGTCCAAGGTTTGGGAGCCTGTAACCTTTATCGAGTCTAGATGCATTAGTGAGCTCAACCTCATGCATCCATGTTAGAATTGCCTAGGGGAGAGTCTACCTTACCCTATTAAGGATCACTAGACACGAGAGGAGGGATTCCACCCCTCTTTTTTTTTTTTGTGCAATTTGTTGCTCCAACGCTATGTGATATCTCTGATTAAACTAACCTTTGTTGTCTTCCCTTTCTTGCATTTCACAAACTCTAGAAGATGAGAGTTTTGCACTCTTTAAGACAAGCCATCCTTCTAGATAGGCTATTACACGTTTGAATTTATTGCATTTAAGTTGTAATGGCATATCACTTTTAGGCTTACCCCGGCATTCAAACGGGGCTCCTATAGGCCATGTTCCATTTTGCACCTTTACTTGCTTTAATAAACTGGCATCATGCACAAGCCATAGAGGGAATGCCGCATAGGGGATCCCATGTTAGGAATAAGCCACCATTGTGTCTCGGATATATAATCCAATGAGATTTGCATGTTTATGTTTTCAGTAACATCCAAAGGGGTAGTGCACAAGGTAAGGTAGGGTCCGATCCTTCCATGATGGCACCAAAGATATGGAGTGACCTTCGTATGCTAGAATATAAGCCCCTAATAATCACTTTTTGGCCATTTTATCAAAGTTGGTAAAATCCCATGCATAAGGACACTAAATCAAAAAAAGAAAAAAAATTGCTCATTGTTGAGATAATGATTTTATCAAGGCCAAATTTTGATTTTAGAAGGCTTATGAGCTAGTGTGTTGCAAATAAAATTGAGATGTGGAGTTACAAAGTAAACAATAAACCCATTCAACTTTTGGGTAAACCATCAATCCTGTCTGATCCATTTGAACTAGATCCATATTTCCCTCAAGGCTAGTCAAGGCACTACGATTCCTTCAAGAATAATTCTTTTCATGCTAAATCAACCTTTTAACCTCTCTTCACATATCAGTTAAAGTAATGAATCCATTCGAACTTCGTCCTCATAATGCACTAAACAGTGCATATTCTTTTGGTCAACCCTGTGGATCGATTACTAATCGCATATCAACGGATTGATCGGACCCATCAGGTATTGTATGGTGCATACCCCAGAGGATTGCATTTTTCATACTAGGCCTACCCTTGGCATAAAAAGGGCCCCCCCCTCTAGGACATGCATCCGAATTATATAAACAATCAACTAACTTCGTTCTTTTTCTTTTTTCTTTCAAATAAATCTCCGCAGCTCCCCTTTGGAATAAGCTCCTAAAGTGTGTTTCCTTTCCCACTCAGGTACTTTTAAAATAGCTTCACGCAGAAGCCCCATCGATCTAAAAGCAAAATCTCAAACAGCCCGTAAGCATGAGTTCTGCACCGTAAGGCTGGATAGGAATACTTTGGTCACTCACCGATTTTGCTGCTTTGGGAGCTCAATTAAGTGAAGTATTGGGAAGGTTTAATGAGATGAGCACCGAGATGGCTGCACAAAGTGTAATTGATCGGGTGGCAAATAACAATAGAGGAGGTGTCTTGAATGAGCATAGACCCGTTGTTAGCAAACCCCTCAATGATAATCAATTCCCTTTTCACCAATATTCAAACTACTTTTGTCCCGCCTACTTCCAACCCATATGATGTTACCTTTTCATAACAATACCAATTTTTCACAGCCCCATCCTAATCACATCCTACCAAGCCCAACCAAGAGAACAAACCTCATACTCAACCCCATCACTCTAAACATGCCTCCTCATGTTCCGAGCCTCAATACCATACCACGGAACCTTTTGTGGGATCTGACTTCCCAAGGAAAACCGGTGGATGACCTTGTTGCGCCAGTCGACAAAGATTTGCTGAAAAGATTGGATAAATTTGATGAATTCATAAGGAAGAACCAAGGTCTGAACCGACATGGTGGATTGGATTATAATGATCTGTGCCTATTTCCTGACGTCCAGCTACCTATGGGTTTCAAGACCCCCAAGTTCAGCAAGTATGATGGTACTGGGAACCCTAAGACGCACCTTAAAATGTTTGCCAACAAACTTGGTAAACCAGTGGATGATGAGAACTTGCCTATGCGTGCTCCCCTGAGAGCCTAGAAGGGGATGCTTTGATTGGTACTCAAACCTGAAATCTCAAGAGATTAAGACTTGGTTGGATTTGTCAACAGCTTTTGTGAAGCAGTATGAATTCAATTGTGAGTTGGCACCGACACGAACAACATTGGAAGGAATCAAAAGGAGACCCTCGAGGAGGATCACAAGTCATATGCCGCTTAATGGAGAAAGCTTGGTCGCTAAAGTTGAGCCTCCCATGACGTAAGAAGAGATTGTTCACTTTCATCAAGGCACATGACCCACCTTATTTTGAAGAGATTTTTCAATGACCGGGAGTTCTTTTGCTACAATTGTCAATAAGTGGAAGAATATGATGAGTTTGTTAAAGCTGGAAAATTGTCAATGTGACCACCAAAACAGAATTGGAAACATTGCAAGGGCAAAATGGCGTGGAGGAAGCTCCGCTTAGAAAGAATGAAGAAGAAGCTGCTCTTGTGTGGATCGAGTCCACCTTCAGGCCCGAGTTCTGAGCCACCCCACCAATCCAAACTCATACTTACCATACCCCTACCATCAGTCTGTTTATCACACTGCCGCCCAGACGCCTCGCACCCGCCCTATTCATTTGGACCCCCAACCTTTGTTTGCAACTTCCCAACCTATCTCCTACCCCCGTCAAAACTATGCTCCTAGACCTACTCCACACAATCCTGCTCAAAATTCTTTTCCGCCTAATGAAATGCAAAATCAGAAAACCTTTCGAACTTTCACCGATCTGGGCCGCCCCATTGACCAGTCATGAAGCTTGAAGGTCACTGGGAAAATTGGCACTCCCCTCCTAAATCAGATCCCCGAGGACCCCTCGGGTATGATCCCCATGCCATCTGCGCTTATCATTCTGGAAGCCCGGGTCATTCGACGATTAACTGTTGGGCCTTGAAGCATAGAATTCAAGACATGGTGGATGTCCGGGGATATAGTTCAAAAGAAAGAATGACCAAGGGTCAACGCCAATAGAAACCCTTTCCGAACATAAAACGTCGTTGGAATGATCGGTGGAGGAAGAAATTGTTGATCATGCTCAATGAGGATGGTGGTGGATCATTTAAGGAAAGGTCGATGATGATATAGAGACAAGGTGGAGTTTCCAATTCCTCAAGAGACCACACAATTGGGCTACCGATTGTCACCGCCGGAGGAGGTTTTGTAAATGGGGGGATTGTCCTTAAAAAATGAATCATGCTTTGATATCAATCATTTCTTCAAAAACAATGCACTTGTTATTTCACCTTTTGCTTGTTTAAAATTATGCTTTTGATTATGCTTCCATGGTATTATCTCATATCTTGCTTTTACCAAATGAAATGAAATTTCTCCTTTTGTCCTTCAGTTATAGTCCACTCATTTTTATTTTCACACATTTATTTTATTTGCTCTTGGATGATCATGAATAAAAACCTTTGACCCTCGGACATCATCCTTTTGGAATTTGATGGACGAAAATTCTGATATCTCATGAACTTGGATATCATCATTTGCAAGATGATTGCAACACACCGAGATTGGCATGAGAAGCTACCCTTTTGGCATGGAGAATTGCAATCGATTTCTATCGGGGCAACACCTTACTCTCTCATGTATGGGATGGAGGTGTACCGCTGAAGTTGAAACCCCATCTTTGCGCTTCTAATGGAAGCTCAAGTGGAAGAAGTCGAATGGACCAAGCAACGCCATGAGCAACCGCCTTTGATCGATGAAAGGAGATTGAATGCCATTTGTCATGGGCAATGTTACCAGGAGGATGGCTCGGCTTATAACAAGAAAGTTAGACCGCAGGTTCGGGGACAAGGTTTTGAAACTAATCCTTCCGATACAAGAAGAAGCTAAGGGGAAATTATCCAATTGGCAAGGGCGCTCATTATTCAAAAGGTGCTACCGAGGAGGTGGTTCTCATGGAGATGGATGGACAGACTTTTCCTCAACCAATCAATTCAGACATGTGTAAAGATTTTTCATATGATTGAGCAAAGTTTTCTTTAGAAATGGCAAAAGGTGGTCCAAAAAGCCAACATTCTTTTCCTTTCGCTTAAACACTTCACCCCAGCTTTCTTATTTGAGCCCATAAAGAACAAGTCAATTGTTTAGCAAACTCCTTTGAGAATCACAAACCCCACACCTGGGCAATTTTTGTATTTTGAAAAAAAAAAATTAATTAAATTAAATTAAGAAAAGGGACAACTGGGGCAAATTTTATTTAAAAAAAAAAAATTTCAAGTTTAAACCTGCCTACACCACACTCAAACCCTTGCAAAAGTCTAGTGTTATAGACCCCACCTTTTGAAAAAATTGAAAGAACTTTCTCAATCAAAAGGCAAATGATGCAAATACATTCTATCCAATTTTGTCGGGGATTGTCTCAATCGATGCCACTATTTTAACAACATGTTTAAATTGACGAAATTGGGGTTTAAGTCTGTCCATTTCATTAGACTACCTTATCACCGCAAATCTGAAAAGGATACTAAAGCAAGTTTTGAAAAGCAACAGTACAAGCAAGAAGGAAAAGTTCATGGGACAAGGCAAGCCGGTGATTATGTCTATCAGGGTTTACCTTATATCAAACACTCTCTTACCGTCAGTGAGTCCAAGGAGATGATATCCAAAAGGGTCAAGTGACGCTTTTGTGTTAAATAATTTTCCTAGCATTTAGCTTTTATTGATTTAAAATGTTATATTTAGCATTCATTCTATGGTCATGATGTCAAAATAAATTTTCTTTCCTTTGCCCAAATTTGTTGCACATATTTTCATCAAAATGGCATTTTCATCAAAGGACAATCCTCTTAGATTACCATGAAGGTATGGGTGATATGGATTCGAACAAGCGGAACGGTAATCAGATCCGACCGGTCGAACAAAAGGAATTCAGTTGACACCGCCACCGACGCCCAAGAACTCATGTTTACGGCTATTTTGAGATAAAGGGGAGAACGGTGGCCATCATTATTTCTTCACCATTTCTTTTCTTTTGCGAGAAGGTGGACAAGTGGATCGGTCAAGTCGAGGAGACCGCTTCATTTTGAGTCATATCTAGACTGTGTGATTAAATCATTTTGAAGATTGATTAATTGCAAAATTGAGGAAGGACAAGTGCCTTTTTGGAAAATTTGGGAAACGGGTTTTCATACGCACACTACTAGGTGTTATAACTCACAGTTCTTTCCAAATTCCTTTCTTAAACGTGCATGCCTCGATGTTCCTTGAGCAACCTGTCCCATGCCCCCGCAGGCGATGGTGGAGTTGAGGGGACGATGGATCCCCCGATTTGCGCTTTATTCTATTCTTACTTTATTTCTCTTTTTTGTGTTTGATCTTGTGTTCTGTTTTTTTTTTAGACATAGGTTTAACTGTTAGAAATGCTTTTGATTCATTTGCTTGCATCAGAATGTATATATTTGTTTAAATTTGGCCCTTATGTGCTTGTATGTGTTTATAAAAAAAAAAAAAAAAAAAAAAAGGGCTTGTCTAAATTGCACATTTGCCCCACAAATTGATTTGTTTTTCAAATTTTGATTAAAAAAGGGTGCAAATGTCCAATTTTGGTTGCAATTGCTTTCATCCTTCTGAAATAAAAGCCCGTGTGATGCGAAAGATCCTTTTTCCATCTTACTCGGAAATAATTGTTGTGTGATTGTGACATTGGCATTTTAGAAAGTATGTTTTGTAAAATAGGGAAAATTATGCCTCAATTTTTTTTTCCTATTAAATGAGATCTCTTCTTTTATTGGATTTTACAAGAAAATGATTGATATTGTTGGCAAATTATCCTTTTCCATTTGATATGAAAAAAAAAAAAAAAAGAAAAGAAAAAAAAAAAGAAAGAAAGAAAGAAAGAAAGCAAAGCAAGAAAAAGCAGCAAAGTTCTACTCCAATGATTCTAGTACTAAGTAACCGGAGGTTTAGCATCTACAAATGTTAACTTTCGCGTAAAACGGTGCTTGAATTATGAGTATGCAAAGCAGTTTGAACAAGTAAAATGTCGAGTAACCGGGAATCTTCACCTAAAAGTGTTGATTTTCGCGTCAAAAGACATCTTTACTATTTGAGCAAGAAGGCGTATGTCGAGTAACCGAGTCTTCACCTAAAAGTGTTGATTTTCAAAAAGACATTTTGCAATTTGAATAAGAAGATGTGCTTCAATAACCTTGTAGCAATAGAATTTGAGAAAATATGGAAAAGGCAAGCTTGAATTGACTATATGAGTCATTTGATTGCAAAATTTGGTGAAAGTGAGAAATCAAGCTTGAATTGTTAAAATTAAGGTATAATTGTCTTTCTTTTACTGGACATTATGAGTACTTGATGCAAATTGAATAATTGCATAACAATGTTTTGCCTAGTTTATGAGGATTTGATTTCCAAGATCATATGGTTTGTTTCAATCCCATAACTTGTTTGATGAATATTTCCTATCACTTGAAAACAAGCAATGTTTCACAAGCATAATATCCATGAATGTGTTTTATTGCATGTTTTTCATAATGCTTTTAGTTTTAATGGCCAACAGCTATGATCACAAGAGTTTTTTTACATTTTATGATTTGAAGAAAAGAAAAAAAAAAAGGAAGAAAAAGAAAAAGAAAAATTTGAATCGCCATGGACTAATTGGTTAATATTTCATGACTTCTGCAGGATTAACGATGCAATTGACACTAGGGCAATTTTGTTTTGAGAGAAGTGCTCCAATTTTGGATAATGCATTCAAAATTAATTTTGCCGAAAAGATTTGCGATCAAGACGATGGCAACATATGTGGATTTGTTCCAACCCCGCAGAAGGGTTTCAGCTTACACTCTTCAACTTTCCAAAATCCATCAATTCTTGAAAAAAAGAAAAGAAAGAAAAGAAAAAAAAAAAGAAGAAAAAAAAAAGAGAAAAAAAAAAAGAAAAAGAAAAAAGAAAAAAAAGAAAAGAAAGAAAGAAAAGAAAAAAAAAAAAAAAGAAAAGAAAAAGTCATTGTTCCTATCAATCACTTATTTTCAAATCAAGAAAATCAAAATCGAATTGCACCATTTCTCGAGTGCATCATTACTTGCATTTTACATTTATCATGTTTGAACAACTTGTGTTTATTTTTCAAAGTCCGCAATCCAAAGATTTATATTTTCATCTAGTCATTCGTGCTCGTCCAATCCCAATCAACAGATATCTAATCATTCGTGCTCGTCCAATCCCACCAATAGTATGTTTAGTCATTCAGTGCTCGGTCCAATCCCAATCAATAGTTTTTAGTCATTCGTGCTTGGGTCCAATCCTGAATAGTTTTTTTTAGTCATTCGTGCTCGGGTCCAATCCCATCAACAAGATATCTAATCATTCGCTTGGGTCCAATCCCACCGAATGGTATATTTGTATTTTCCCATCTAGTCATTCGTCCAATCCCATCAATAGTCTAAATTTGGAAAGAATTTAATTATTTGCTGCTCGACCTCGCCACCCTTCTATCCCCGCTTCAATTTAAATTTGTTTTCGCCATGCACCCTTTCTATCCCTCTCATTTAATTATATTGTTGTTCACCTTCTATCCCTCTTAATTTAATTTCATATCATCACTCTCGCTTCTATCCCCTCGCTTCAATTTAAATTTCATCTGTCTGACCCTCACACCCTTCTATCCCCTTCAATTTAAATTTCATGGTCTCACACCCTTCTATCCCTCTTCACCTTTAAATTTCATAGGTCTCACCACCCTATCCTCTTCTTTGAAATTTAAATTCCAGGAGTCTCAGGCACCCTTCTATCTCTTTCTTGAAATTTAAATTCTCATGAGTCTCACTTGGCACCCTTCTATCCCCTTCTTCAAATTTCAGTCTCAGCCCACACCCTTCTATCTCCCTTCTTCATTTAAATTCAAGTCTCAGCCTTCTATCTCCTTCTTGATATTTAAATTTACATTGGTCTCAGCCTCCTCTAATTCTTCAATTTAAATTTGTCTCAGCCTCCTGCACCCTTCTATCTCCGCTCTCGATTTTACAAGATTCAGTTCATTATAGTTCATTTGTTTGAACTACGCTTGACCCGATTCTCATGTTGAGATATCGTAGGCAACTCTACACGAGTTCGGTCACATTATGCTTGTTTAGTTTGAAAAATTTGGCAATCTAATATTCCTGCTGTTTACAATGGTTCATACAACCAGAGAAACTAAGCATTTGGTTCACGTTTTGTCTATAGTTTCTTCAAACTCGACAAAGAGGGCAAGTCAGAGACACCAAATTTTGACTATTTCATTTGTTTTCCTATGTTTTTATCTATTAATGTTTAGTTATTTGTTTTGAATTTTCTAACATATTTTTCTCATTTTTGTAGGTTTTTCTTAAAAAAAAAAAAGTCAAAAACGCTGACCAGTAAGTCCAACTAGTCCGAACCTGAAAAAAAAATGACGCTGGATTTTCCGTAAGCTTGGATCATCCTTTTCCAAATGTATTTTCGATGCTTGAACGATAAGAAACCTATTTAAACATTCCCCAACTCACCCCTAAACCCTAACAACCGATCTAACGCTCAAGATTAGCTCACCTCATCCCAAGAACATCAAACCCTTAGTTCTAGGTTTGGGTGGCTATAAATAGCCTAGATTAGGGTTTAACAAAAGAGGTTGAAGAGGTTGGAAATCTGAGAGAAAAAGAGGGAATTAGGAGAGCTTGAGAGAGAAAAAGCAGAGAAAACGGTCGGGAATTGGAGAGAAAAAAGAAAAGAAAGGAGAAAAGAAAAGCTAGGGTTTGACACTGGGAAGATCATTCTTGGAATTTCGGCTTCTTCTATTGTTTAAATTCAAAGCTTCGTAACATCCTTTTACCTTATTTACCGCTTTTTGATCGTAAAATTATTCGAGATTGGACCTTTGGTGGAACCAAGGTCTTGAATGGTTTTTCTTTAGTTTGGGATATTTGATGATGATTATCAGCTGTTATATGAGCATGTTGTGTTTATAAAGCCTTGGTAAGGCTAGTAGATTTGTTTTACGCTTAAAATCAGACATTTGATGCTTCGATGATGTCATGTGATTCCCGAGAAATTTCTGGAAAAATGTTCTTCACGCTTTGAAGATGTGAAGAAACGCGGACCACTTGCGCGGATAACTTCGCGTAACGGTCCGCGTTTCCTCTTGAATGTTTGAAGTTGTGAAGAAACGCGGACCTCTTGGACTCAACGATCCGGCCGCTTTGAATACTTGAAGATGTGAAGAACGCTGGTTTGTTACGCAGGCCAGCAAGTCCTCGCTTTAACCTAACAGCTTCTTCCCTTCCCTTTTCTTGTCTATTTGATGATATCGATGTTTAAGATTCGGCCTTCTTCGGTTTTAGTTTGTTTTGACATGATCTGAATGCTTGTTTTTGATGTTTTAAATAGATCCCTTGCCTCTAAAGATTTTGTTTGTGATGTTGTCTGAAAAACTGGAAGCAACCTTCCTGGTGTTTTGAAGATGGGAAGAGACGCGGATAGTTACGCTGAGTCCAAGCTTCTGGTCCGCTCGATTCTGATTTTGCAACGCTGACTCAAGCGCTGCTCATTCCGCTTTTGATCCGCTAACCTCTCTTCAGTATTTGTTGACATTTCCTCGCTTTTTGTTCCGTAATCTTACTCTATTTCCTAGTATTATTTGTGTTGCTTGCGTAATCTGCTTAGATACCCTCTCTTTGTATTTTGATTGATTTTTCCTTTAAATTGGTACCTTGATCCCTTTTGTTGACATTGAGTCTTAGATAATCATTCCCATCATTTAAGGATTCACTAAGGCCTCACATCAAGGGATGGTAACTTCTTTCCCTATTATGTGCTTATTATGTGTTTTGCATGATTTTGCATGTTTTAAATTAAGTTTTCCTTTGCTTTTATTCATGTCTAGTCTTTATTTATGTTATTTAATTTTCGAGTAAATCATTTGGAGGCCTTGGATGCCAAGTTGTAATAGATAGGTTTAATTTGGCAAAAAGTGTATTTATTCTAGAAGATGTAATAGTTAGATTATTATTTCGAATTTCTTCCCTTAGAATGTATTTAGGTTTCCCCCAATGTAATAATTAGTTTTTATATGCTTATTTTGCATGCTTGCATGATTATGTGTTTACTTGCTTTCCTAGGGTCTTGCATCTAGACATTATGCCTATGTGTTATGTGTTTATGTGTTTTATGTGTTTATTTGCTTTATTATCATGTCTACATGATTATTGTGTAAATATATTGACACCACACTAGTCCAACGCTAGTTGTGGCCTTCCCATTCAATTTCTCACTAATCCAATGTTAGTGAGAACCCTTTGACGAGGGCTAGTCCAATGCTAGACCCTTAAACGCCTTTCATGCATTAGATACAAATTTCACACACTTTCCACTTTTAGAGTTTCTTTCCCATTTTGCATGTCACTATTCCCCCATCCCGTATGCTAGACATCTCATTTAGTTTTCTTTTTATTAGATTAGTGCATTTAAGGCATTACCCTTTGAAATAGGGAAAGAAAGCAGTATGGCTTCCTAGCCTTAGCACGCTTTTATTTTCTTCTATGAAAAGGAAGATTTAAAGTCACGAACTTAGTCCCCCGCACCCATTATGTTGCATTATTCCTCTTTAGGACATACATGTACATTATTTTAAACTCTATCCAATTCATTCTTTAAAAATCAACTTTCTTCTTCATGTTTTGGCAATTCAAAGTCGAAAAACCATTTTTCTTAAAATTGCATCTTTTTGGAAATTCAAGCTCCCCTTTGCATTTAAAATTGATCCTTTCAAAAACCCAACTTCTTTTCTCTTGATACTTTATAAAATTGCATTTTGAAAACCTACTTTCCGTTCATTCGAAGTCTCATCATTTGCATCTTTCGTGGACCTCCTCGAGGGATCAAAATTGATGACACAACTAATGTGATCAATTCCAATCACACCTCAAGGAGACATTTGCCCCTCTCGATCCAACATTAGGTCTAGGTTTTGCATCCATATAGACAACATCCAAATGTGATAAATTTTAAAGTTAGAATTAGGAAATTTTCAACTAAATCTTGCAACTAGCTTTGGCTAGGTTAGAAGGGTGCCTTAGAGACGAGCAACATCAATCTTTGCCTTCCCTTCTTTCAACCGGACCCCAACCTTTTCTCTAGTTTTCAAAGACCGAGTCGCCTAAAAAGGGTTTTCTTTGTTTATTTCATTAAATCAAAACTTTTTGGGTGACTTGGTACACCTAAACTCCATACCAAGTGGCGACTCCAAACTTTTCTAAAAACCCTTTTCTAGACTTTTTTTGTCCAAACCGTCGATTTTATAGTCCCATGACCCTTTCCCTTCGCTTTTCAAAACCAAATCTTTCCCTTTACACAACAACGTTTTTGCCTTTTTTCAAAATGGGCTACTATGGTATATTTATGTTGGATGGTTTGGGGCTGAATAGTTTGGATGAATATGGATGTCTAGGTATGGGGGAATTATAGTTAATTGGTTTGGATATGGCTGATGAGTGTAAATGCTCGATTTATACAAGTTATGTTTATAGGTTGTGTACGTTCACCAAGTGAGGGGGAGTTATATACGTTTTTTTCTTTTCCAAAATTTCTCATTTTATCAAACGAATTCAATTGTTTTGTCATTATCAAAAAGGGGGAGAATGTAAATCTTGATCCCGGATTTTGACAATTACAAAATAATTGGATAATTCAATCTAATATCTTTCATTGAGAAATATGGCAGCTCAGTTCATTCGTACAAATGGTGCAAATGGAAAACTCAATCAAAGCGGAGCAAAGGATACTCAATTCTGTCGGACGCTCGATAGCATGTATCAGACGTCTGATAAAGGTTAAGAACTCTCAGTAGAACCTCTATCGGACACTTAACTTGAAACACTGGACGTTTGATAGATAGGGGGAATATCGGATACTCGTATCGGATGCATATCATCAGTACCAGACGTCCAATCGAATTCAAGAAATATGTCAAGCTCTCTGATCAGTGTCGAACGCAGACTACACCGGACGCAGAAAACGCATATGCCGTCTGATAAACATTGAGACAGCCTTTCGGGCGATGGCACTGGACGCATAATATTGTATCGGACGTCCGATACCTCTAACGGCTAGTTGGCTCTTCAACTTCCTTCTATCCGTTGACAGCCTTTATTATACTCTTTTTTGTCCCCTTTAAATAGTCTTTTGTCTGAACAAAATAAATAACTTTTGTACATTTAGAATACAAGTTTTGAAGAATGATTTTGGCTAGAAAATGCTCTCCTAGTAAGATTTGTAGTTCTTGAAGTGTGAACTAGTATGTAAGCTTTTCATTTGTGATTGAATTCTTTAATAGTGTAACTTTGAGAGGGTTATCTGAGTGATTGTAAAATTTTCTAATTTGACCGAGTGTTACTTGGGGCAAGGAGGAAGTGAGCCTTCCATTGTACACGAGATTGATTGTAATTCATCAACTTGAAGTAGCTTTTGACAAGAATTGGTCTTCAAGTTCAAGAGAAGCTTGGTAGACAATTGGTTTGTGAAGTCTCATCGTTTTTCAATTTACTCTACAATTCTTATATTGCTTATGTCTTCTCTATTTCTTGAATTCTATTGCTCCTTCATTGATAAACTTATTGTATTAGAAGATAAATTTCTTGTTGTTGAAAAAGGGATTTTATAACTTGATTAATTTTTTAATCAACCTAATTCACCCCCTCTCTTAGGTTGTCTTTGGCCCTTACAATAGTATATCAAAATCATCATCAAACAATAGTGTTTCAAATATTCAATAACTAAAATTTTAATTAACCCCACATGTTTAATTTAATATTTGTTGATTACATATATATGTCCTCAGTATATTTGTGTCTATTTTTGAGTGAGTATATAATAGGTTTTCAAAGTTGAGTTAACATTGAAATAATCTATTTCTAATATAAATGGACTTTGTAATAATTTACTTCTAATATTATTCACGATAAACACATTAACCAAAAATAATTAAGGGAAACTCTGCTAAGATTCTTCTAGAATTTTAGCTCTAAAACGTCATGTATCTTTGGAGGTACGGTTTTTGTCCGCTTTGATTATCATTATCGTATTTATAAAATTTAGGGGTGGCACCCTTTCCCCCGTGTATGAATTTTGCAAAAAAATAAAAAAAATTGACAATCAACTTAGAAGTCAAAAAAATAGAACATTTAACCCTGTCAGATAGTGACAGCATTTATTGTCATTGAATTACTGAAGCATATTGTGATGACTATATGTTGTCACAAACGACGGCACCAACATAGAACTAGTGACGACAAGCATTGTTGTCGTAGAATTCGACCCGTTAGTGACAACCTTGTCACTAGTATAATTTTCTGCATTGGCCTAGTGTTGGCGGGACGTGGTTAGTGACAGCATCAATGTGTCGACATTAAATTTGTCACTTAATACATGGTCCTTCCAACTTAGGTGTGACGACTTTGAATGTCGTCACATCAGAGGTCCTTTTGTGACGAGTTTGGTGTTGTCACAGAAAAATTTGTCACAAATGGCTAAATTTCTTGTAGTGACAGATGGTACAATCAATTACACTATGATTTACATGCAGTAGGTAATTTAAAATGTTACGCTTTTATATATGTAATATATGTATATTTGTTTATTTTTTAATTTTAATTTTACTTGATGTAGCATATTTTTTGAATCCGATCCTGTAATACTCTGGAACATGCATATTTCATATTGATGAAGTTCAAAAAGGATTGAAAAGAGTCAGTACAAAATTGGAGTCAAATTTAGATGCACAAGTTGATGCAATAAATGAGGTATTCTCTTGATTACTTCATTTATATATGTTAGTGATTATATTCATTAACAAAAATTTAGAATTTCAATAGCTATGCATATATTATTTTTGTAGATCCAAGTTTTTATAGAGAAAATGGGAGGATTTGGAAGTGGTATTGCAACAAAAGCATTATCGAAGTGTGTACCAGGTTTGAACTCAATTTATACTTATATAAATATTTAAATTTTATTAATGAAATGAATATTTTTTAGTATTAAAAGTATTATTATAATTATTATTATTTTGTTTGTTTGCCTGTATGGTGGCTTAATTAAGGTAAAGATGCTCTAAATTTAAGAAAGATTGCAGTTAAAATATTGAGTCAAACTTGCACATCCTCTGATTACAAAAGAAATTGAAGCACATGGTCATTAATTCATACAAAACTTCGCAATCATCTGGCAATTAATAAATTGCATAAATTGGTTTTTGTGCATTACAATATGCACTTAAAGGTGAAAAATCTGATGTATCAGAGAGATATTGATGACAAAAACAAAAAAAAATGCAGCCTAAGGATGAAGTGCATATGAGCCTACTGTGCCTAAAAAGTGAATTTGGCAGATCCGGGTCTTCTTCTGCTAATACGAAATGCAGAATGGTCTTCCTCTTTAGTATCTTCATCATCTTCTTCAGGTTCAGCAGAAATTGGTTCTTTGCCCTTCTCAAAAGTGGAAGGATCATGAGGAGTCTGAACATCTGTAGCAGCTTGAGTACCAAAAGTAGGATCAGGACGTGGTTCCTTTGCATATAAAGCATCCTCAACCATAGTAGTGGGCATCAAAAGATTTTTCTTGTCTAAGAACTCAGATTTTGCTCAGGGGATATGGTGATTATGAGACCATGTTGGAGAAGAAGAACATGAACCTTAAGCTCTTTTAACAAGTCAACCACTTCAAAATGAGATGAAGTGGCTTTTGAAGAAAATTTTCTAGGGTGAATAGAGGGACCAAGAGTGAAATGTAGTGATGGTGTGGTGTTAGGAGTAATAGGTGTATCATGACCACGTTTGGATCGAGACTCAGAAGCAGATTCTTTAGTACACCATTGACTATCAAAAAATCTTAAATTTTTCCTTTCAAAGTAGAATTTAGTGAAAACAGAGGAAAAGATGTCCTTAAGACATACTCCAGTAATAGGGATTTTCAAATGCTCAAAAATAGGAGTTAAAAATTTTGTATAGGAAAGTTTCCTACGAGTGTCAGTGCTCAGTTTTTATAGAAATTTGCATATGACAAATCCAAAATCAATACATATTTTCTCAACAAAACAGTAGAACAAATACAGTTCCATCTTGTTGGCATCAGTTCAATGACCATCAGTGGGAACTAACAGATTTGAAATAATGGAGAAAATGATCAGATTTTTTGGTGAAAGGTCATCCAATTTGGCATCAGTTGGGACTTGAAATGGAGATTGAAAAAAAGTCATCAATTTTTCAGCATTAAAATGATAAATGGTTGTCGGATTTTCTTCATAAGAAAAGAAGTTAGCAATCTTACTACGACAACCAGGTTCAATAGCAGTTTTCAAAATTCCATTTATAACTTCAGGATCAAAGACAAGATCTATTCCATTAACACACAACTTAACTTCATTATGATCAGAGTCTTTCCTAAGATTTGCAAAAAAACTGATAAAGCATTTCAGGATAGTAGATATTAGGCATTGTGATGATGTGAGACCATTTCTGAAATTCAAAAAGACGAAGAACAAAATCAAGATCAATCTTATGGAATTCAGATGGGTTGATTGATCTTTGAATGATAAAGCATTTTTGCGAAATGAATGCAAATGTTTCTTTGCTTCATCATCGATAAACTGAGGCAGTGGAGGAAGTTGTATGATGGTCTGAGATTCCGCTTGAGTTACCTGATGCTCCTGAGTACTGGTAGATTCCTTTTTAGTCTTTTGGAAGTTCATCTAGCAGTAGTAAGTTCCACTTGTTCATCTCTGAGGATGCGTTTGCGTCCGGTAGCAAAAGATCCACCTCTGATTCTTACCATTGTGAAATGTGGGTGTTTTGAGTGATAAGAATGATGTGAAATGAAATATTGAGGACTAACTCTACTACTTAGATAAAAATGTCGTGATTAATCTGCTCAAAAGGAAGGTGAGATCAGGTTTAGGGTTTTAGCAAAAATTTGGGATTGGAAAGGATTGTTGATATTAAGGCAAGATGTTGATGCAGCATTATTTGTAAAAGAGTAACAAAAACGTTTGTCCTGTCAATTTTGGAGCCTTTTTCTTGAGAAGGCGCAAATTTAAATTTTGGGAAAACAGAGGAGTTGGAAAGTGCGTCCGAAAATGAGAAGTTTAACTGATAGAAATGAGAGGAAATAGCATTTATAAGATGCGACTGTTGGTGTGTCGGACGTCCGAATGAAGTGAAGCGTCCAACACATCCGTCCGACAAGTTTTTCTGGAAAACAACTTAGAACACTGTCGGACGTCCATTCATCTGTTATCGGACGTCTGATAAAGTTTGATTGAAATTTTTTCAAGATTTCTTTTCTAAAATACCCAATTTCGATCTCAGATATATAAATTGATCTAAAGGCAAAGCTTTTCTGAAAATAACAACAATTTGATCTTTTGAACAAATATAATTTACACCAACTTCACCTTTTTGAACAAGATCACGGATGAAATGATATTTTATGTCTATATGCTTTGTCCTAAAATGTTGAATGGAATTTTTTATCAAATTAATGGCACTAGTATTAGCACAGTAAACAGGCATATTATTATACGATAAACCAAAATCATTCAAAGTATGCTTCATCCATAATAATTGCGCACAATATGCACTAGCGGCAATGTATTCCACTTCGATTGTAGACAAAGAAATAGCATTTTATTTTTTGCTAAACCAAGATACCAAGCAATTACCAAGAAAATGACATAACCACTAGTACTTTTTTTATCTATTCTACATCCACCAAAATCAGTATCCGTGAATCCACATAAGCCAAATTCATGACATCTAGGATACCAAAGACCAAAATTTAAGATTCCTTTCAAATATCGAAAAATTCTCTTAACGGCATTTAAATGAGATTCCTTAGGACAAGATTGAAAACGTGCACACAAGCAAACGGCAAACATAATATCGGGTCTACTAGTGGTTAAATAGAGTAAGTTTCCGATCATACCTCTATATTTCTTTTCATCAACATTTGTACCTTCTTCATCTTTGTCAAGTTTGGTAGATGTACACATTGGTGTGCCAACTTGCTTTGAATCCTCCATTCTGAATCTTTTGAGGAGTTCCTTTGTATACTTTATTTGATTAATGAAAGTTCCTTCATGATTTTGAAGAACTTGAAGTCCGAGGAAGAAATTTAATTCTCTCATCAAACTCATCTCAAATTCATTTTGTATAATAATGGAGAAATCCTTGCATAAACGTTCATTAGTAGTACCAAAAATAATATCATCCACATATATTTGCACAATAAGTAGATCATTCAATTTTTGTTTTGTAAAAAGAGTGGTGTCTACAATATCCCTTTTAAAACCATTTTCAATCAAGAAACCACTTAATCATTCATACCAAACTCTTGGAGTTTGTTTTAAACCATATAAGGCTTTTGAAAGTTTAAATACATGATTTGGAAATTTTTCACTTTCAAAACCGGAGGTTGGCCCACATAAATTTCTTGATCAATAAAACCATTTAGAAAGGCACTTTTAACATCTATTTGATATAATTTAAAACCTTTGAAACAAGCAAATGCAAGAAACATTCTAATAGATTCTAATTTAACTACGGGAGCAAATGTTTCATCAAAATCTATACCTTCTTCTTGAGCATATCTCTTAGCCACTAATTTAGCCTTATTTCTCACAATTTCACCTTTATCATTTAACTTATTTCTAAATACACATTTTGTACCTATAATAGTATCATTTTGAGGTCTTTCAACTAGAGTCCAAATGTTATTCCTTTTAAATTGATTTAGTTCCTCTTGCATGGCTAGAATCCAATTATCATCTTTCAAGGCATCATTAACATTTTTAGGCTCAACATGTGAGACTAATGCAAAATTATCAACTAGTGGTTTAGATGAGGAATGAGTTCTAACCTTTTCGGATGAATCACCAATTATTAGTTCCTTGGGATGATTTTGAATGAATTTCCAAGATTTAGGAAGATCCTTGGGTAGATCATCATCCTTGTCTTCTTCTTCTAGTGCTTGATTCTCTTGAAAGCTATTTTCCTTTGAATTTTCCTCCATTTCAACATTATTTTCTTCTTGCAGTGTGAGCTTCTCAAGCCCTTCTTGAACACCTACATCATCATCTTTACAAGTACTCTTGGAAAAATCATCGTTAGATTCATCAAATGTAATATATATAGTTTCTTCAATAACAAGAGTTCTTCTATTATAGACTCTATATCCTCTTTTGTTATCATGATAGCTCAAGAAAATACCTTCATCGGTTTTCTTATCAAATTTTTCAAGGTATTCCTTGATACTTAAAATAAAGCATTTGCAACCAAAAATTTTGAAGTAGCCAACAATTGACTTTTTACCAAACATTAATTCATAAGAGGCTTTATTCAAAATTGGTCTTAAAAGAACTCTATTCATTACATAGCATGCCGTATTCACGGTCTCGATCCAAAAATATTTTGGCAAATCATTTTCACTTAACATAATTCTTGCAGCTTCAACAAGAGTCCTATTTTTTCTTTCAACAACACCATTTTGTTGGGGAGTTTTTACAATTAAAAATTCATAAGTTATTCCATTGTGATCACAAAATTTTGAAAAATCACAATACTTAAATTCTGAACCATTATCACTTCTAATTTTAACAATGTTTAAGCCAAGCAAATTTTGAACTTTACAAACAAGGAAACAAAGTTTTTGAAGGCATCTCTTTATGAGCAAGAAAAACTATCCAAGTGTATCTAGAATAATCATCAACAATTACAAGACAATATCTCTTACCACCCAAGTTAGCAATTTGTCTGGGACCAAACAAGTGAAGATGTAAAAGATCCAATGGTCTAGATGTAGAAACACACTTTTTAAGTTTAAAAGAAACTTTGGTTTGTTTACCAACTTGACAAGTATCACAAACTTTATCTTTTTCAAATTTAATTTTAAGCAAGCCTCTACCAAGTTCCTTTTTGGAAATTTCATTTAGCACATCTATATTGAAGTGACAAAATCTTCTATGCCACAATCAAGGATCTTCATTTGAAATTTTAAAACATTGAAAGTTAGATGAGTTAAGTTTTTCAAGAATAACAACATAAATGTCATTGAATTTTTTTCCTTTGAAAATAATATTAAATAAATCAAGAACTAAGCATTGTTCCTTGAATTAAACAAGCAAGTCTCTGTTACAAAGTTGACTGACACTTAGCAAGTTATAGACTAGATTATCAACTAAAAGCATATTATGAACAAATGTTTCACCATTCTTACCAACATCTCCTATTCCAATTGTTTTGGCTTTCATATTGTAAATCGTGATCCCGAATTTTGATAATTACAAAACAATTGAAGAAATCAATTTAATATTTTTCATTGAGAATATTGGCAGCTCAAGTTATCAATGCAAATAGTGCAATTGAAAAACTCAATCAAAAGGAGCAAAGGACATTAAACTCTGTTGGACGCTCGATAGCTTGTATCGGACGTCCGATAAAAGTCGAGAACACTCCATTGGATACTCAACCTGAAGTACCGGACGTCCGATAGACAGGAAAAATATTGGATACTCGTATCGGACGCATATCAGCATTACTGAACGTCCGATCATATTCAAGAAAATTTCTAAACTTTCTGGTCGCTATCGAATGTAGAAACATGCATCGGCCGTCCGATAAAGATCGAAACTGTCTTTCGGACGATTGCATCGGACGCACAACTTTGTATTGCACGTCCAACAGCCCCAACGGCTAGTTGACTCTTCAACTGCCTTCTATCCGTCGACAACCATTATCAAGGCACTTTTTGGTCTTCTATAAATAGAGAATTGTCTGAATTTCATAGTAACTTTTGCACACTTAGAATACAAGTTCTTGAGAGTGATTTTAGCCAGAAAATACTCTTTGTGTAAGAATTGTAGGTCTTAAAGTGTAAGTCAGTTTGCAAGTTTTTCAATTGTGAGTGAATTCTTCAATAGTGTAGCTTTGAGAGGGTTATCCGAGTAATTGTAAAACTTCCTAACTTGACTAAGTGCTGCTTGGGGTAAGGAAGAAGTGAGCCTTCCATTGTACACAAGATTGGTTGTAATTCATCAAATTGAAGTTACTTGAGTTGAGATTTATTCTTCAAGCTCAAGAGGAGCTTTAAAGAAAATCGATTTGATTACTATCATCCTTATTTACAACTTACTTTACGATTCATCTATTGCTATATCTTCTACTCTTCTCGATTTCTATTGCTCACTTGTTTGACAATTTGATTGTGTAAGAGGTTACATTTGTTATTATGAAAAAGGGGCATTATAACTTGATTAATTTTTAATCAACCTAATTCACCCCCCCTCTTAAGTTGTCTTTGGGCCTTACACATATCATCTCCAAATGTCACTTTCCCACTTGATTTTGACTTGAGTTTCACGAATTGAGATGGATCACCGGTCATGTGTATTGAACATCCACTATCTATGAACCATTTTGATTCTTTCGTGATTTTCTCCATGTTCACCTACACAAGAAATAAAAAGATTTGGTACTCTTTAATTTTTGGGTTCTTGATAGTTAGTGTCATGTCTAACTAACCACATACTTTTCATGCCTCTTTTCATGTTTTTCTTCACATAACAATCATGCTTCATGTGACCTTCTTGATAACAAAAACTACACATAATGGTGGGGTTATTCACATGAATTGGTTTAATAAATCTAATCCCTCTCTTTCTTTAAATTGTGAATTTATTTGCACTAAAGGTAAGTTTTCTTTCATAAGCATTAAAATGAGGTTTCAATTCATTTCTTGGAAGGCAGTTTTGTTTCTTATGTTGAAGAAGCATGTCTAAACTGTCCATTCTTTTTTTAAATCACTTTGTTTTTCTTTAAACATTTCACAAATATTTGTTTTTTTATCAAGTTCATGTTGTAAATCAATTTCAGCTCTTATCAAGCAATCATTGTCATATTTTAGCTTTTTTGTTTTCTTGAAACAGATTTGCATTATCTTGTAAGAGAAAAGCAATTTTCTATTTTAACTCCTTATTTCTACCATAAGATTCTTTCAAACTATCATGCAACTTTTCAACAAATGATTCAAGATCATCATTTTCATCATCATTTTCAGATTGAGGGTCACAAGAGGTTACCTCATTGTCTCCAATTGCCATGAAAGCAATCCGTGCAGATTCTTCTTCCTCCTCAACCTCACCTTCGGAATTGCACTCATTCCATGTGATTTGGAAGTTGTTGAATCTTGGTTTCCTGTCATTCTTTGTTTCTTTCTTCTTCTTCATTGGACACTCAATTGCATAGTGTCCAAGCTGACCGCATTCAAAGTATTTGTCTCCTTGCTTTTTGTTTGCATCTTGTTTTCCCTTATATCTTGTGTTGAATTGGTTGGAACTTTGATTGCTAGGTCCTTCTTTTCTGAATCTCCTTTTGTTGAGGATTCTCTTGAAGCTTTTAGTGATAAGAGTAAGATCACTATCATCACCATCCATATCTTCATCATCCAATGAGGCCGAATCATCCTCATCTTGAGATGCCTTTAGAGCAATACTTCTTTTTGCCCTTGCATCTTCTTCATCCTACACTTTTCTTTTAAGTTTCAACTCATAAGATGTTAGAGAGTTTATAAGAGATTCAATAGACATTGAATTCAAGTCTTTTGCCTCTTCAATGGCAGTCATTTTACTTTCCCATTCTTTAGGTAAAGCATTCAAAATTTTTCTTTTTTTCTCTCCTAGTGTGTATCCCTTGTCCAATACTTCTAAATCCTTGATGAGATCATTAAATCTACAATACATTTTATCAATATTTTCATGATGCTCCATTTTAAATGATTCATACTTGGTGACCAAAATAGATTTCTTTTGTTCTCTTACATCTTCACTTCCTTCGTGGATTTCCCTCAATTTATCCCAAATTTCCTTGGCTAATTTACAACCTTTAACGCTAATAGATTCATTTGTGTTTAGAGCACTATATAAGACATTCATGGCTTTAGCATTTGAAGTGAGATTAGCTCTATCTTCACGAGTTAATTCATTTCTGGTTTTTAGTTTAGAAACATGAGTAATAGGATCTTCAATAATGGCAGTGTATGGACCTTCATTAACAATGAACCATAAATCAATATCAATTGATTGCAAGAAAATAATCATGTGTTCCTTCCAACTAACATAGTTTGATCCATTAAACATAGGTGGTCTAGTTACCGACTACCCTTCTACAAACATGTCATTGTTGGTGACAGGTGTCGAACCTGTACAATAATAATCAATAGACCTAATGCCAATAAAAATAACCAGAAGCTAATCCCAGGTACTAGAGCAGGGACTCCGGATGTGCAATGGGTTACTAGGTTCACCCTGATTCCAAGGAGTATACTTGATCCGATATACCAGAATTAGTTAATTTGTATACAGTGGCAAATAGAGTCGTCTCCACAGGGACTGGGAAAAATTAACTCCTTTTTCAAGTGAAAAGAATTGGGGGAAATTTTGAGAATTGAAAGCTAACAAAATATTAACTAATTAACCAACTATGAAAAATAATTAAAAGAGAGAATTAATGGGAAAAACTCTAGCCAAGGATACACTTCAGAAATGGTTCAAATAACTGATCATTGATTCAAATATAATTCCAACATTCATTGACAAACAGGTTTTTCACGGCCGATACGATCTGACAGTAGTCTCTCCTTATTGTTTCGATAGTCAAGGCACAACCATTGACTATTTTCCTAATTCAAGAATAACCCTAGGTACGACCATAGGATTTAATTCCTAATTACACTAAAAATTAGAGAAACCTGTTCTAATTAACAAACACGCTACGAGGGTCCATTTAAATTAGATTGTATATCTCCCTAACATAAAACTAATTATGCCAGTTGCTACCAGGATTAGAGTAATCAAACAATTACGGATTCAATTACCCTAATTAGCAAATAGATTATGTGAATAATTAAATATTGTACACCTATTCAATCACACACAATAATCACAACCAATAAAAGCAGAAAATATACAAATACCAATGAATAGAAGAAATAAATAAATCGATTAGATCTCACAATAATAGTTGAACCAAATCCTCAAGTGCCCCTTGACTAGAAAGATAAAACTAGCCCTCCATTAATGGAGAACAGCCCATGCAAAATCCGTAGGAAGCTTTCTAATTGTCCTTCTCCAATTGTCGACAAGAAAAAAACTAAGAAAAAGATGATTAATTGGCTCCCGTTTCTTGTATTCCCACGGCGCACAAAGGAAAAGAGAAGTACTAGTTTAAAGAAGATGTCTTCCACGTAACCCAAAAAGAGAAAAACCTAATAACAAGTACTAATTTAACTTTGTCGTTTCTCCCCTTTTGCTCTTTTACACAACTACCAAAATTTTTTCAGAAAAACAATCCTAATCCACTTATAACTCCTTTTCAAATAAATGCCCAAAAGCTTTTTACAAAGTGCAATCTTTCCTAATTCAAATAGCTCTTGGACTTCAACTCGAATTAGGAAACTTCCTGGTGTCCACCCCGAATCTTCCAGTCCTGACCTTGAGCTCGAACGCATCCATGTGCAATCTACTTCAAAATCATCAATTAGGCCCGTTTCGCTCCAATTCCTGCAATTAACGCCAAATACCAAATATAAGTAGAATCAATCAATTAAAGCAATATTTGGTATTAACAAAGAGGAAAATAGGA
The DNA here is from genome assembly GCA_013103745.1 of Gardenia jasminoides. Taxonomy (NCBI): domain Eukaryota; kingdom Viridiplantae; phylum Streptophyta; class Magnoliopsida; order Gentianales; family Rubiaceae; genus Gardenia; species Gardenia jasminoides. The sequence continues at coordinate 46,751,944 of CM023095.1, read as the reverse complement.
ACAAATATATCAATTAATTGCACCTTATCAGTTGGTTATCATATTTACTCTAAGCAGTTAAGTTTGATCCTAGAGACCAAGTTATGATACCAATTGTAAGGCCCAAAGACAACCTAAGAGGGGGATGAATTAGGTTGATTAAAAAATTAATCAAGTTATAAAATCCATTTTTCAACAACAAGAAATTTATCTTCTAATACAATAAGTTTATCAATGAAGGAGCAATAGAATTCAAGAAATATAGAAGATATAAGCAGTATAAGAATTGTAGAGTAAATTGTAAAAAGGATGAGAATTCACAAACCAATTGTCTACCAAGCTCCTCTTAAACTTGAAGACCAATTCTTGTCAAAAGCTACTTCAAGTTGATGAATTACAATCAATCTTGTGTACAATGGAAGGCTCACTTCCTCCTTGCCCCAAGCAACACTCGGTCAAGTTAGGAAATTTTACAATCACTCGGATAACCCTCTCAAAGCTACACTATTGAAGAATTCAATCACAAATGAAAAGTTTACACACTAGTTCACACTTCAAGAACTACAAATCTTACTAGGAGAGTATTCTCTAGCCAAAATCACTCTTAAGAACTTGTATTCTAAGTGTACAAAAGTTATTTATTTTGTTCAGACAAAAAAGAGCATAATAAAGGCTGTCAACGGATAGAAGGAAACTGAAGAGTCAACTAGCCATTGGAGGTATCGGACGTTCGGTACAATATTATGTGTCCGGTGCCATCGTCCGAAATGCTATCTCAATGTTTATCTGCGTCCGGTGTAGTCTGCGTCCAACACTGGTCAAAGAGCTCGAAATATTTCTTGAATTCGATCGGACATTCGGTGCTGATGATATGTGTCCGATACGAGTGTCCGATACTCCCCCTGTCTATCGGACATCCAGTGCTTCAAGTTGAGTGTCTGATGGAGGTTCTGCTAAGAGTTCTCAACCTTTATCGGACGTCCAATACATGCTATCGAGCGTCCGATAGAATTGAGTATCCTTTGCTCCTCTTTGATTGAGTTTTCCATTTGCACCATTTGTACCAATGAACTGAGTTGCCATATTTCTCAATGAAAGATATTAGGTTGAATTATCCAATTGTTTTGTACTTGTCAAAATTTGGGATCAAGATTTACAACTATCAAAAGTTAACTAGTATGTCATAAGCAAGGGTGTCAATCATATTCTAATTATGTTGACCCATCCAAATCCACTTATTAATAACCCATCTAAACCTATCTATCAATTCTAAATGATTGAAATGGGTACCCAATTAAACCCATTTAGTTGGTCCATAGTGGGTCGATTAGATTCATGCATTCTTCCCCTTTAAAAATAACGGTTTTTCTAACAAGTGCCCTATGAGCACTCGTTAAAACACCTAACAATCATCTAACCTACCTAATTGTACCGATTACCTAATTATGACCAACCCAAACCCACCTAACTTACTCATTTTCATACCTCTAGTCATAAGTTGTATGAGAGTGAACAAGAAGTACTGCACTCGACACAAGTGAAATAATCTATCTTATCAAGACATTGACACGAGTCTTTGCTCTTTATGTATATAGTAAGTTATAATGCAATTAATCACCTAGAATAATACATAATTTCAGCTATCCAAGAGAAAAAAATGATGAAAAAAAGAACTAAAAAAATGAAAATAATGCATTTGTTAATGATAGATGAGATTAATGAAAGGAAAAAGAAAAAAGAAAAAAGGTAGTAAAGGCGTGTTTATTGAATAGCTAAAGGCGTGCAATACACCCTGGGAAACAAAGAAAGCATGGCAAGTATAATGGTGAGGAACTGAATGCGAGACTTTGAAATTAAAGGCAGGTAGCTCAAAATTTTGTGCGAGTAATTGAAAGTGTATGAAACGACATCGTTTTGGTCTTAAAACTTAACAAAAAGTATTCAATCAAGCAAAACCACTTAACCCGTCAAACATTCATTCTTTCTTCTTAGACTAAGTCCAAAGATGGCCTTTTTTCCCTTCATTCCCCTGCACATAATCAGTACCTAATCTGAGCTTGATTTTGCTAGATTGAGCAGTCATCTTGCTGTAGTAGCTGACTGGTGAAGAAGACATTCAACCATGGCCTTCTTTCCTCTTGTTGCTCCTTCATTTCAGTAGCATATAGTTGACCGGTAAAGAAGACATTCAACCGTGGCCTTCTTTCCTCTTGTTTCTCCTTCATTTCAGTAGCATAGAGTACCAGATTCAGCCTTGATCTTGCTAAATTGAGCTGTCATTTTGCATTGTTAGCTGATCGGTGATTGGGCCTTTAGTAGTTTCTCTATTTTTGGCATCTTTGCACAGCTAATCTGGGAGCATTTCTGGTAATGTTGCTGTCTCTCTTTTTTACACACAATGAGTCAAGAAGAATGTGGGTAAATTGCTGTTAGAGTTTAATGGACTAGTTCATGGATAGTGTAGCTATTAATCTCTCAAATAATGGTTAGAATAGTAGATTCGTGAGTCAACTTTGGCATGCAAGTTGTTGATTTTGTTTTTCCCATGGACTTTGTGGAGTTATTGACTGATACCTTCATAATGCACTAAAGTTTCTTGAGAAATAGTCCTTGGTGTTTTTGTCCATCATGGCACAATAATTTTGATGACATTGCTAATCCAAAAGCCATTTTCTGTGTTAATGATTCTACTTGGGGCTTCCTTTTTACGTATGAGTTAATCCCAATTGAAGGTAACATAGAGGGTAGGATGCCAATTAAAGGATAAGCAGAGGGTATCCTACTTCTCAAGTGTTAAAGCTTTGCCAAAGTAATCTCTGTATAAGCGCATCAAGAGGCTTGGGCATTACGTGCTTATATCAGCTTACCTTTGATTGTGTGGTGGAAACAAAAATTAAATAACTATAAACTAGAACTGTAATTAATCACTAAAAGAGATGAGAAAAAAATACTATTGTTGTTTATGTTTGGCTAATGGAAAAGTTGAAAGTTAACACATTTCCTTTTAGATTTCATAAATTTGTTTAACATTTGTAGAATTGATTGTGTGATTGTGGGACAAAACCTGTCTTCTTTTTAGTTAAGCTTCAGTTCCCAATTCTGCCTTTGGCTGGAAATATTTGATTTCTTACCTTTTATTGTTAATTCGTGCATGGAAATTAGCAATTTTCTTTGAATGTTAATGCTTGGCATGATTGTATAATTTGTTTATGGTTGGTTTGCTGTGGTATTGAGTGAGATGAATAAAGCTTGTTAATCTAAATTATATGTTAGGCTGAAATTTTGACATTTGTTTCATTCAATTGATTAGTTAGGTAGAGTTTAATGTTACAGAAGCATCTTTTACTTATGGCTAGCTAATTTGTCTATATTTAGGCAATGGACAAAGGTTGGATGAACCTTAGCAATAGAAAGGACAAGGCTTATGAACTTGGAGTCAAGAATTTCCTTGAATTTGCATATTTGAAAAAAGCAGAACATCTTGAAATCCCATGGCCATGTAGACAACGCAATAACTTCTGTAACCACACAAAAAGTGTTGTGGAGAACCATTTGTTGACTCATGGAATTCGTAAAAGCTACACTAGGTGGATTCACCATGGTGAAAAATTTCGAGGCAAAGAAACTGACGACAGTAATGTACACAAGGATGAAGATGAGGATAGTGATAATGAATATTTAAATGATACATTACATGACATTGGTACTGCACAATAGGGGGAAAATTGGTGTCGTAGGGATAAATCGTTAGGAGGTAGTCTAAATGCAAATCCTAACGAAACAGATGCCTTTCTTAGATTGTTGCAGGATGCAAGAAAGGAGTTGTATCCAAAGAACAAATTCTACTTAAAGTTATCTTTTGTAGTCACTCTACTTCATTTGAAAACAATGAATGGGTGGAGTATAAAGTCTTTTAATGTATTGGTAGAAGTTCTTAAAAAGGCACTACCTCCCGAAGCTTTGGTTCTCAAGTATTTTTCTGATGTCAAAAAAACTCATTCGAGACTTGGGTTTTACATTTGAAAAAATTCATGCTTGTGTCAATGATTGTGTCCTCTATCACAAGGAATATGAAAATTTGGATACTTGTCCAAACAAGAATTGTAAAGAACCTTGGTACGAGATAGTGGGTTCAAAAATTCCTCACAAATTTCTTTGTTACTTTCCTTTGAAATCTAGGCTACAACGTTTATATGGACACAAGGAAATAGCTTCAGATATGCGGTGGCATAAAGAAAAGTGTGTGAATGATGATAACACCCTCCGACACCCTGCAGATAGTGAGGCATGGAAACACTTTGACAGGCTACATCCAGACTTTGCTAATGATCCTAGGAATGTGAGACTAGGTCTTGCAACTGATGGTTTCAATCCTTTTGGGACTATGACTAACACTTATAGCATTTGGCCTATTTTTCTAGTGCCATACAATCTACCCCCGTGGAAGTGTATGAGACATCCTTACTTTTTCCTATCACTACTAATTCCTGGTCCTAAATCCTTGCGTTTAGGGAATATTTGTTGTACAAAATTATGCTTCTTGTGAGTATGCGTCTTATGGATAGTTTGGTGTGTCGAGGATAATTGCATGAGTCTTGTTGAGTGGTGAAAGAAGAATGTCTTTTTTTTAATAAGAGGTGCATATTCATGTAATTTGTCAGAAATTTTGGTGAATAATTTTTTAGGTGTAATTTCTCACATTTGGGGTGTAGTGGCAATGAATTGCACAAAATGTAGTTAAGTTTACTATTTTTCATTTAGTGTACCTTTTGGTGACAAAAGTGATATATTTTTGCTTGAAAAGGTACAATGGCAAAAACTAGAGAAAAGAGGAGACTCGGACACGAGCCTACACCACCTTCCTCTTCTGAGACACCTGAGGCTACTCGTACTCCTTCTTCGAGTGAAGAAGAGGAGATATCATAACTACAAAAAGCATGAGCCACATCGATTGCCAATCACAAGTGCTGCCACCTCCACCGCCTCCTACTTATGATACCATGCAGTTCACTTTTGAAAATAACCAAAAGTGGTATGAAGCTAGTTTGGGGAAGGAAATCATTACTGAAAAGCACTTGGCACCAAAAGTTGATGCTTGTTAGATTATCACTACTCTTACTCGACTTGGTTGGGTGCCTATCCTTTCCTTACCTCAGTATTTCTACCCCAACTTAGTCCGGGAATTTTACACCAATGTGTGAATAAAGAAAGCCATAATGCCAATCAGATTCAGTCGTGGGTTTGGAGCACGAGATTGATTATTGAGTGAGATACAATTTCTACTCTCATCAATTGCTGAAATAAGGGCATTGATGTGAAAATCACTAAAGAATTTCGTGCTCATGATCCATGGGCTGTGGCCACAGTGGTGAATAGACTTGGAGGAGCTTACCGCATATCAAAAAGTACTAAAAAAACTAGTGTCTGCTGATTTCTTTCAGGATCGCTACCATTTGTTGTTATACATGTTTGCCCACAATGTTTTGCCAAAGAAAAGTGGGAAAAGTGATTTTAGAAATAGCGACATCTATTTACTGAACAAGATGATCATTGGCACGAGTGTACACCTCATTGAACTTCCCTTACCGAGCACCATTATCAGTTATTTATGCATCACGAAAAGGATGAACCCAGACAATTCCTTTTTTGATTTTCTCAGAATTCTCTCCCTTTTATTTAAGAAGAAAGGAATGAATGTGAGTGGGAAGAACAAGGTGAAAATCAAGTCTACCCATAAGGTGAATGCTTCCCTATTTAAGTTGTTGAAAATCTCTACCGATTTTGGAGTTGCTGTGGTATAAGGCGAGGCTCCTGGTGAGGCATTGACATCTACTCAGACTCTAGGTGCCACCGCTACTACTTCTATACTGGTAGAGATTCCTACAACCCGACCCTCCACATCTACTCTTGTTCCTAAGTCGCCTCCGCCCACTCACTCTCGTTACAGCAAAATTTTAAATGCCATGTATTGTATGAAGACTCAGGTGATGGAGCGAATAGATCATCACGAGCAGATGATGATAGAGCACCTCAATAGGCACGCCACCCGACTTCGGGCATCGGAGGATCATTTTCAGATTATACATCCACCGATGCCTATCCCTTACCGAGGAGATGAGAATGCCCTAGGAGTGACACATAGTGATGAGGATGGAGCATATGAAGGTGCGACTATTGACAGCTTCAGAGGCATGACTTTCAGAGCTACACATGGCAAGGAGGGGACTTCTCTTCACACTATTATGGATGTTCGTGGCCAAACAGCCTAGTTTTATTGCTTTATTTTTCTTTTTCTTTTCTTTTGGCTTTTAAATTATGTTAGCAATATGTAAACGTTAAAACTTTTTAGTAATAGTTTATTTTACTTTTATGTTTAGTAATTTTTGAGTTTAAATGAGACCCTGCAGTTGAGTAAGCGAGCAGAGATTAATGGATGTCTGTGATAATCGATAATCGTGAAAGGCTTGCCATGGATCTCTATTCCATTTTTAGGGGAGTTTTTACTTATTTTGCTTTATGTTTACTTCCTACACATGAGGACAATGTGTATTCTAAGTGTAGGGGGGAACTTGGGCTTTATGTGTTTATATGTTTGATATTGTGCTTATTGTGACTATGGTTAACTTGAAATTGTTGGTTGTGCTTTGGAATTGTTTTGAACTAGAATTGCTGGTAGGGAGTTTAGTCCATTTATAAGGGGAAACTCTGTCAAAAGTTTTTTTCAAACACTTTTTCATAATTGCACGCTGGCCAAAAAAAATTTGAATTGGACGCTAACTTTGGTTGTTTAAAGTTAATTAGGTCATTGATTTTTCAAATTTTTGAAAATTCCCTAGTTTTGAAAAGTAGTGCAATGTTCTAAGCATGAGCACCTATTCTTTCGACAATTTAATTGAATAAGGAAGGTGTAAGAATTTCACTCAAATTCACCTAAATGTGTGAGCTTTTGAGCCAAAAAACAATTCATCTTAAATAGCTCTAATTTCATTTGTTGAGTGTATATCACACTTGGATTAACTATTCTAGAACTTGCATTGTTTATACACTTTGAGGCCATATTTTTGGATTAAATGCATGAAAATTACAAAGGCGATTAGGATTTCACCTACTTTAGGCTTTCTTTTAAGAACCAACCTTGATACATATTTCCTTAGAAAACCAAGTTGAGCCTTGACCTTTTTCTTTGGCATTAACCACAAAAATATCCTATTTGACATTTCTTTCTAATACCCTTTTGTTAACCTTTAAATCAAAGGGATGTTTTAGCTCAATACTCAAGTGTAAATGTGTAGGAAAAGTAAAATACAGGGGAATTGGATTCGAGGGGCTAGGGAACCGACACAAATCAAGACCTCGGATCCAGTTTTGATTTTTACAATTTGCAGAACAAGTGGTGCTCATTTCACACTTACTTTTTTTTATTTTTCTTCAAAGGAAATTTTGGTTGGAAGACAGCTGTTTGGGTGAAAGTGACATGAACAAGCATCTTTGTAACTTTTAAGGCTAATGATTTTTCTAGACAATGGGAGAGATAGTAGGCCTATAAAGAGAGAAAGAGGGCGAGAAGAGAATAGATAGAAAAATAGGCAAGAACGCTTTCTTCTCCCTAGAAAAATAGACATAGTTTAATTTATTTTTCTAGAAGAACACTCGATGTAATCATTGTTTTGATGGCGACGAAGATGATGAAGTTTGGAGAATGTGTTTCTTCCTTTGAATGAGCATTTCTTCTTCCCTAACCTCTTTATTATTTGAAAAGATGTGTGGTTATTATCTTGAGTTTGAGTTTATGTGTCAAAGTTAGCATGTCAAGCTAGATCTACTTGTTCTAGGGGTAGATAAAACTTTTTGTTGCTTGATTATGAATGATTGATGTTATTTTGACCATACTTGTATTTGCTAGTTCATCTATCTTTGCTTTAATACTTGTGAGTGTGATCTCCATTTGCAAGTCATATTAGTTGTTATTAATCTATAGAAATAGTTGATAACGATGGAACAAAGATAGAAGAATTTTAAGTAGTAGGCATACGAAAGTAGTGGTTCTCTTAGGTGGATATTATTTGATTTCTTGTGTTTGATTTAGTTGATACTTGCAATTTTATCATGAAAGTAGATAGATTCGAGTGTTAACTAGTTTGGCTTGTTGGTGAAATCAAGTCCCAATTGGTTTAGAGAGATCCATCCCTAGTAAAGTAAGTGAACTAATCAAAATTGATATTGGTTTGCATGATTAAATGTGATTACTAGATTCTATGCCCCTAGAACACTTGTCTGATTTAAATATTCTCCAAGAAAGTTAATTCTTATTACATCTTTTGCTAGTTTATTTGTTGAGTTTAAATAGTAATTATTGGATAGTTTTAGATAATAGAATAAGCTAATATTCTTAGTAATTCAAAAGTGATTCTCGTGAGAACGATCCTAATTCTTTGTACTACAATTAATGGCCTATATACTTGCTGTAGAACGAGAAATTAGGTATTAAAATTTAGAGCGCAGGTAAATCCTCGACCACCTACCAATTTATCTAAGTCTCTGAACCAATTATGATGATAAAGCAATATGGACTAAATGTATTCTTCCTTGGTTTCAAGTCCTTTAATTGATTTAAAGTTAGTCAAGTAGATCCAGTCAACAATAGGCTTTGTTGACAATTGAAAATTTTTATTGTTGATTGTCGAATTTTATGAAATATCGAAGGATAACAAGAAGCATTAGATGGTCATGTGCTTTGCACGTGATTATAATATTGTATAATAGAATATTATTTAACAATTTGTTTTTAAAATTAATATTTTAAGTACAAAGAGACTGAAAGAAAACCTATATGGTTAACATTTCCATGAGGATTAACTTGAAATCATAAGTCAACCATTTTGTGAACTTTCTTTTTAGCTATTTAGATAATATATAACTCAAAGGCTAAGATATCAATATTTGACAATAACAGAATTTACTCAACTTGTTATATATTCAGTACATTGTACACTTATATCATTACACTAAAATTTTATAGACACAACAGTACATTAAGCAAGAAAATAAATGTGCTTGTCAAGCATGAGAGCAACAAATAAAAGTTATCAATCAAATCAGTAAAGTCAAGGTGTAAACTGTAGTATCACTTTTTAGAGTGGTATTATGATATGAATTCTATTATTCTGTTTCTAACTTTCCAAGTCATTTTGTTACACACCAATCCCTCTTCCCATTACCCCAAAGTTTGGTTTGCCAAAAAATTGACCCGCCTGAGTCCAAATATGTTTTTTCAGCTTGAACGTAGATTCATGATACACTATATTTTTGTATCTAAAATTGTAATATTTTGGAAGGATATAATTATGTGAAAACCATGTGAGGTAATTCTAGTATGATGAAAAATATACATAGAAATATAATAGAAAGAATTAGTCAATTTATGAGATAATAAAATAAAACCAAAAAGAGAAAAGGACTAAACTAAAATTCACATAAATAATTAGGATCATAATCAATGCAGTCCATTTCCAAAACCATGGAATTAATATGCCAGTAGACAATCAAATATAATTTTCATAGGTTCTCTAATATATACTGTAGAGCTATTTGATTTATTTTTTAAATATGCCATATTTGTAAAACCATTTTATCACATTGTTACCAAAACAACAAAAATCTGTCAAACGCGTCTCCTATCTTAACTCAGCTGTACATTATTACCAAAATCTTCAACCATTTTGCTCCAAAAAAAAAATCTTGAACCTTTTCCTTTCAAAATTTGGATATCTCCAAACCTATATAAGTGCATACAAGCACTACAATGTCATTCGTAATCATCATCTTCAAGACAGAGAAAAGGAAAGATCATCTTCAGGAAACCCTAGCAATTCCATAAGAAGTTCAGAAATTTTTTGAAATAATACATTGGCAGAATGGCAGCAGTTTATTGTTTCATTGACACAGCTACAGAACCTTTTTACAACAGTGATCTCATGGAGTCACAACAACAGCATGTGCAAGAAATACCTCTCCCGGCAAACTTTGTTTCACCTTGGGATGATGAAGATCACCCGGAAAACTTCATCCCAGGTCCGGAGGACCAGTACCATTGGCCAAGCATTCAAGAATCCTGAGAGGAGAATGAGAAGAATGAGGATCAGCCTAAAAATATTCCACACCAAATAGCATTCAATATGGTGGCCACGGGGATATTCCAAGTATTTGATGAATATGATGATGATACTGAATCCGATGAAGAGTTTGCCTATATGCATGGAGAACTGGCCGAACTGAATGGGGAGATCAATGCGATTATGGATGCACTCATTGTGACCCCAAGTTTTAATGAATTATTGGGCCAACGAAGTAATCTGTCCCAAGAAATAATCACAGAATATCTGGAAAATCGAAAATATCAAAAACTTGCTAAGCAAGATGAAGATGAAGATGAGGTTGATGAACTTTGTGTAATATTTTGGAAGATTAGTTTGTAGTATGAAAATTGATTAAAATTCATAGCTTGTGACATGACTTTCAATTTCATGTTTAGAAGATTGATACATGAATTTTTCGCAAGATTCATTGGTACATGATTAATACATGAATCTCTGTCCACAAGATATATTGGTACATTGATGTATCTGTAAGGAATCAAAGAGATAAACACAGCGGAAATTTAAAATTTTTGATTCCTTTAATAGATCGTCCTTTGATTAAATCCATATAACATAGAGATAGTTCAAGAAGATTACCTCAATCCATGAAGACCTCCTTGAACTTGGTGGAGATTTGATGCAGAAGATGGCAAAGAGATCCACGTAGCCGTACATGCGTCCGGCCTCTAATGGTGATCCACACGAACCTCCTTAGTTAGAACCTCCAAGGTCGAATTAGCTTAAGCTAGATCGCTAGCTATTGCCAAGACAACCACACACAAGTCTATTGAGATAATTCCAATATTTCACCATGAAAATTCATCCCAAGATAAGAAATAAGAGATGCCATTTTTCCTTATTTTTTGGACGAATTTTTGGTATTTTTCTCAAAAATCTCACAAGACAAATTGTGTGATCATTTTTCTTTGCTAGCAAAAGCTTAGTGAGTATTTATAGGCAAATAAGTTGTCAAATCCTTATGGAAACCTGAAATCAGTTTCTAATAAGATTTAGTTTCCTAATTCTAATACAACTCTTGTATTTGGAAGACTAAAACTCCTTATGGAAACCTGAAATCAGTTTCCAATAAGATTTAGCTTCCTAATTCTAATACAACTCTTGTATTTGGAAGACTAAAACTTATTTGCACCATAAGTCTCTCAAGTTTAATTTGTCTCACAAATCAAACTATAAGTTATAAAACTTATCTATCAAGTCCCACTTGAAATTCATTTAATCTAGCTAAGAAAGTTCTTAATGTGTGTGACCCATTAGGTTCTCATATACGTTGGCAATAAGTATGAGCTATACATTCTTAATAAATAAGAACTAGATAAATTAAAACTCCTTTTAATTTATCACTGATTCCTCTAATCAATCAACTCATACTTATAGATCAAGATTGGTATCTAGCAATACATCATGACCACCCAAGTAATGAGAAAAGTCAAGTGGATGACTTCACCTTTCAAGAACGCTATAATGTAACTAATATCCTTTACCACACTTATCTCACATTAATCTTGGAATAAGTTGTGCCTATTCCACTGTGTGATTAATGCTCTTTTCTCTTGTACCAAAATATAACTCCAATGAAGAAGTTCTTAGAAACACTTTCTAAGACTTTCCCACTTAGCGCTAAGATTTCTGAGTTATACTTCTACAAGTGGTCAAACATGAGATAACTCCTCTCACATAAGAGGCGGTAAATCCTTATAAGTTATTCACCATCTTTCCATACTTCAAATATACACCCATTTGCTAATGATGTGAGCATTCCCTTTTACGGGAGCAATCATATAACAAAGAAAGTATAACTATCCATATTCAAGATACCATGATAACCTTAAGTCTAAGGATCATTTACATAAACGTCACTTAGAGATTAATCCTTTGGCACTTTAAAGGATGTCTCTATGTGGATCAATCTAGTGAGCTTGATCAGACCATCAAGCACCCATATACTTGCTTAGGTGTCTCACACACCATAGTAGATGAGGTCTACTACTTCTCATAGAGAAGCGGCATAGTATATGCTAGTCTTGCCGTATTAACAATACCCTTTCTTGTTAATACTATGACTAGAGATATTTAAGAATAAACCTTATTTATAATCGAATGAACCTCACCATCATAACTCTTATGATTTCATTGATTAGGTTTATTCTAAGGGTTTTATCATACTTATATGAAAATATAAGCAACCAATACGATAAAGATGTCATTTATTATTACATAAATAGTTAAAGTGTATAATAAACCCTAGAAGTTGATTGACTTTAGGGCATATACACTAACAATCTCCCACTTGCACTAAAGCCAATCACTCACAAGTTAAAAACCAAATGAGCAAACATGACTATCATGTTTTCTTGAAGATAAGTTTAGTAAACGGATCAACTATGTTGTAATCCATGGGTACTCCTTTTAATCTTCACTTTTAATTCCCATCAATGATTTCATCAAATCATGTGAAACTACCTTAACAAATATGTGGATCTATGATGAGACATTGGTTCCTTTGTTAGGACAAATTCTATTATAGTCTCAACATAAGTTGAAGGACTTCTAATAGAATGAACCAATTCAAACTCAAATATGAACTTGTAGATTCACATGTTTCCTTTTGCCACTTCTCAAGTAGCATTTGTTAAGGTTTAATTGTAGAAATTTAGTTGTGTTTCACTTGAAACTCTTTCAACACATAGCACTGACATTATGAATATATGCATAATTACTTGCAAATCATTTCTGTAGGAAAGTTTACAAGTACATTCTCGAACTTTCAATTTTAAACTCTTCATGGACCAAAGGAGACAATGAGTTTAGTACAATGAAAGGATTATTCTATATAATATAGATAAGACCCCTTCTTGGATTACTCCATGCTAAACATTTTAGCATCTTGTCTAAGTACTGAAAAACTTAAGCAATCATACCTATCAATATAGACCTTTACTCTAACGGTAGATTGCCACTCCTTTATATCATGAAGGAAGTCTTGGATAGCGACACCTATAATTTTGGAATATAGGCATACCATTTCAATGTATCATATATCAATTATATATGATGCATGAAACCAACAATAGCTCCCACTAAACCAAATATACGTACAAGGCCATCCATACTTTTGATAAAATCAAACTCTTTGATTATTTCATCAAAATGGATGATACCACTTTTAGAGATTTGCTTTATTGGCACACTAGATGTAAAACCTTTAAATTGTGTCACATACACAATTATTTGTTGTTTCCATTTAAGAAAAATGGTTTTAGCATCTATTTGCCATACCATAACTCATAGTTAAAACAAGCAAGTAAATCTAAATGAATTTAAGTATATTGATTAGTGAGAAGGTTTCTTTAAAGATAATTGCTTATCTTTAATAGTGACCACTCTACCAACCAAACTCTATAGGTAACACTTTACCTTCCATATTAGTCTTTACTCTAAAGACTCTTTTGCAACTAAAAGGTTTATCAAACCTTTAGGTGAATTGTCTAAGGTCATTACCCTTCGTTAAATATGGAATCCATTTTAGATTCATGGGTTTCAACCATCTCTATAAGTTGTAAAAGTATTCATAAATCATTTAAAAATGCACGATCAAATATCATGATTTTCTATAAGAAATCTATATTTTAAGATTTATGAACCCTTATTTTAGAGCTTTCACTCATCATCATGAAATGCAAGCCCCAATTCTATGCATTTTGTTCAACTTGCTTTTGTGATACTTGAAACTATTTCAAGTTTTAAGTTCCATCTTTCTCCCACTGTTTTATCTAGAATAAATCATATATCTAGAAAATAGCAGTTTTAGAACTAAAACACTTTTATTCTTGAAGATGATAGAATTATAAAATTCTTGGAGCAGATAAGAAAATTCTAGCATATGTGCTAAGGAAAAATTTAAACCAAATGAAATAAGAAGAACTGATTTGCTCTTCTTCCTTTTGGCTCTCTTTTCCTTTTCCTTTAATTCTCAAGAATATTTCACAAAAGGTTTTCATTGGATCTTAGCTCCACTTTATCCGATTATGGATGCTCACTTCATAAGTAGCACAATCCAAATTTTCACAAAATTTGGATTCCTTAACATTCCATATCTCATATGGCACACTTTGAACAAATATATTTATGGAACAAGATTTAGTGTATAGGAGACAATTTTATGTAGGACAAAACCCCAAAACCATTTTGGTAAACTTGCATGGGACATCTCAACTGTGACAGCCCCACTTTCCCCAAAGGCAAACCAGAGGGTGGACCCAGCCTCTCGCCAGGAGTCAAAAGATATAACCATAAAACCATAGTAAAAGAAACCGACAAATTCTTATAAATTACAAACTCTAAAACACATCAAGGCTACGTTGGAACAACTCGAAAATACTACAAACCATCTAAGGTATCCATTATCTTCCAACTTATACAAAAGGAAAAGGAAATCCACAAAACTAGAATCCTCGATTTCCGCACCCCTTCCTGACCAAGGAAAACAAAGTTATGGGTGAGCAAAGCTCTGAGGCCAAGAATTCATGCACAAGCAGATAAGGCAATAACACACTTTAATGTAACAATAACAAGAAAATAAAACAGGAAATACATACATGGTATAAAATATCACTAGAAAAGGATACAACTTGCCGCTCCATCATTGGTCTTCAGTCCGACTTCACTGAAACGTTGACACTCCGTCAACCACTACCCCACGTAATCGTAGCAATCACTTTACTCTCACCCGCCTACTTACACCCCTGCACGGGCCCGCCACAAAATAGTAATATCGTAAACCAAGTCGGGATGAGCACCTCCCGCTCCATAGAGCGTGGTACATACTACCGCTATAAATGAGTCGACGACTACGCCCAATCGACTTAATCAACAACCGACCCAAACGGGAGGAGAGGTACCTCCCACTCTCTTGAGTGTGGTACATACAACCGCTTGGTTCTAACATGTCAAGAACAAGCACACGCATGGCATTTTACAATTTCAATTCAAGTAAGTCAAACAAGGGTGAAGCGTAAAGTACACGCCACCAAGTCAAACAAGCATGCTTTCAAATGAAATTCATCAAATCAGACATCCAAGTATGAAAACAACATGCACTTGAACACTCACCAATAGTTGAGCGTAAGCAAGATAATGTAGAAGTCAAACACGCCGCAACGCCCACGGACTCACCGGAACATGCAAATCAAACCATCAACCCTTTTGGTTTCTATTTAAAGCAATCTTGTCGTAAGATTGAAGAAAACCATTTCAAAGGTGAACCGACGCGACATGCATATGCCCAATGAACTAAGCTCTCATAAACGCTTATAAACACTTAAAATAGCAAAAGAAGCACATACGTGGGCGTTGGACGGAAAACGGACGATGACAAATTGAAAACGGAAAACACACATTGGAAGGTGGAAAAAAACAGTTTTGACACCTTGCACGCCATTGCCCATATCTCAGGCTACAAGTGTCGGATTTGAGCGTACAAGGTGCTGTTTCGAAGCTAAGAGAACAAGCTACAACTTTCATGAAGACAACTTCAACCCAGATTTACTCCATCTAGGTCAAAAACGCAGAAACAGTTTCAGAAATTTCACCGTCAGAATGTCGGACAGGCTAACTTCAAACGGACATAACTCAGCGATCACAAATCGAAATCAAGAAATTCCAGATGCGTTGGAAAGCTAGAACAAAGGGCTATAACTTTCGTGTTTTGCCCAAAAGCTAAATCACAAAGGATCAACACCAAAAACGACGCCAAAGTCGCTGTCGGTAAAATCCTGCTTTCTAGTTCAACGCCCCAAACGAATTTTATGCAACCAAAATGCATTCATGCAAATCCCATTGACTCGCCTGCGATTACAAACATGCAATACAGCCCCTCACACGCCTCACGCTACTCCAAACCCGCACGCACATTCACACACTACACACACACACTCCAAGTGGGAATCCAAGAGCCCACACCATCATTTAAATTCACGCGCTGGTGGGAATTCAAGAGCCCACAAAACAATTAAACCTACAATCCAACATTAATTCCTACCATTAGCATTAAAGCAAAACCCTAACCCTAACTCAAAATCATGGCAAGGCATACATACATCAAAATCAACCATTCTAATCCATAAAATCATTCCATAAGCTAAAGATAGACATGAATCAAGCCATGGAAACCACAAAATCCTACAATTCATAATCTTCAACCAAATTCAAGCTTGTAGGAAACTAGGAGAAACCTTTCTTGATGTTGTTCTTGGTGAAACTTCAAGTGTTCAAGTCCAAGCTTCTCCTCCCAACTCCGAACCAAAATCGAATGGTTGAAAGTTTGCAAAATCTCCAAGTTTTCTTCCTTTTTTCCTCTCTTTTTCCTTCTTTTCCTTTCTTCCCTCACGGTTTTCCTTTCTTCTTTTTTCCTTGGTTTGGCCGGCAACCACAAGGCCTTAAATAACCCAAGAGATAATCTCAAAGAGATATTTATACTTGGTCAAAATTTGGTCAAAAATATCATGCCAAAAAACCTATCAACTTAGGTTTATTTCCACTCTTACCCACATAATTTCTTTTCCTATCAAATTAGTCCATAAGTACTTAATTTAACCTAGCCCATCAAAGCTTAATTACCCCTACTTAGGCTACTAATCACCTAGAAATTGTATTACCCCCTCTTAATCATGCATTATCACACATAAAATCAAAGAGTTAACAAACTCGTATTAAACATAAAACTTAGACTCATTTTCAAAACTAGGGTTTTAAGAAATCAAGTTGGGGTTTTCCATATTCAAATTAGGGTTTTAAAACGTGTAAAACAGGATTATTAAAACAAAACACTTTTAAAAGTAAAACAAGCATATAAACACCTTGGCAAATAATAATACCTATAATAAACTTTAAACAAAATATGATAGTCGGTACGGGTCCTCACATCATCTCATGAGATATAATTCTTTATCTAGATTACACAACAATAATTGAGATAACTAGAAAAATTATTTTACTTGAGAATCACATTCTCCTTTAGTTAATTTTGAAACCCTTAGATTAGGTATTCTTCACCTTGATGAAATCATGGTGTTCCAATACTTTACCATGGCTCAAGTATTCTTCACCTTGATCATATTTAGGTGTCCTAGTACTTGACCAGATTGTTTCTCTACTTTATACTTAAACCTCTTAACTTCTCAAAATCTTGGATTAGTACCTTAAAGATACATATATCCATTTTGAGTTGTTATTAGTAAAAGTAATAAAATATGAGAAATAATCTCTAGTATGAATTGTTAATCTTCCACATACATCATAATGTATGGATCCTAACAATTCATTAAATCTTTTCATAAAAGATCAAATTAGCCTTTTATTAGTGAATAAGGCTCATATGTCTCAAATGATTCATAATCAAATGAGCCAAATCATTATGCGATTTGAAAAATATGTTTCTCATTCAAAAGACTAATTTCCAAATGTTTAAGATGGTTTCAAATTATCTAACATCATATTGAGAAATGGACTTTCTTTTGTTTTAGAAAATAATAACATTTATTAAGTTCTAAAATAAGTCCATTAGTTAATCTCAATTATAATCTCAAAAATAAAACTTTCACAAAGTTGTATTTTAAAATCACGCATTGAAAGCTTGTACTACAAGGCTAGTTCTTTAAAACTCTTAACTTATCAACTCTTGATAAGTAATTCTTATTATCAACTCTTGATAAGTAATTACTTTTAGTCAACATTTGACTAATAATGCACGACAAAACTTTGATTGATCTAAATTTCTCAATATAGTCAATCGCTCTCTAATAAATTAACATTTAATTAGAGATATTTTTGTCATCTTGTAATAGAATTATTGCTCAAAGATTTCATACATCTTATACCTTGATTATTCATCATTCAACTCTTGAGATGTATAATCATGGTGAAAGAAATTGAAATCTTATCTAGTAAAGGAGATTTAGGAAGCATCTTTGACATACTATCATCATCTCCCCTTACTTATTATAAGCAATTTTTATTAATTCCATTACATCTTCCATAATTGGAAGTGCTAAGGTTTTAAATGATATAGCCAAATTTTCTTGAGAACTTTTCTCAATTTAACTTGCCGATCCAAGAAATTAAAAATACCAATTATATCGAGAATAATATGCAATTACTCATAATTTCTACAGCAGATAGTAAAGATAAAAGAGAATTGCTATTTATGCAAAACAAAACCAAGTAAAAAATGACATAAAAATCAAATTTGGTTTTGCTCCCACTATTTTATTCAAATCTATAACCCTCTTATATAGATTCGAATTTCAAAAATTCCTAGTAGGCTAGAATCCCATTTAGTTATTTTGATCTTGAGTGTGCTCAACAAATCAAAATAATTTCAATAGGTAGGTACTTATTACCAATTACAACTTTTGTAACTTCTAGATAGTTGAGTTATCAACTCTTGATAAATTACATCATATGTGTTATCCAACCTTTGCCTCTAAAACTTTATGACCTTGAGTGTACTCAACAAGTCACAAATTTTAGTTAAGTCATACCCATTATTCCGAGATCTCATCTCATAGTTAAAACTTCTCATGGTAGAGCAACCTTGAGTGTACTCAACAAGTTAACTCGAACATAATTTCATTTTAACTATAATAATGGAAGGCAAGTATTCCAAATTGGTCTCATCAAATATATATATAGCATGCATATCCATTCATCAATATAAATAAATAAATAAACATACTATAATTAAACATGGATGATTATGGACTTTATCCCTGTACTAGTTTCCTTGAGCCAAAAGGAAACTAGATGGTCAAACTAAGGGACGAGCGACATCTCCATGCCCTGTACGTCTTTTGTATGTCCACCATATTGATACCATTTACATCTCCTTTGTACATTACAAATGTAAATATATTCTAAACATTTTAGATCCTCACCCTCTCCCTATGCCTAATATAGTACATTACATAATATTGGGAGAAACCTTGAGTTACATTCAAGGGGAGTGAGATGAGAAGAGAATTTACATTGAGAATATATAGAGAAGGCAGGACACGCAGGCCCTATTTCAAAAATATCAAAACCAAATAACACATACATTCAACCATTCACAATCACATTGGCCTTGGTCCATAATCATCCATCATGCATTCATAAAATACAATATTAAATGAAAGCATAAATATTTATTTAGTTCCAATCATGTATCATTATATACACAAGCCTTTAATCTCAAAAGGCTTCAATTCAAGAGGTTTAAAAATTAATTGAATCAAATTCAATTTGAAAATTTCTAATTTCTGGAATTCAGTTTTAGCGACAGAAAACTGCATTTAGTGACGAAAAACCTTCACAAGGAAATGGTCGCTAAAAGTTTTAGTGACGCTATCGTAGACCAGCATCCTTTTTTCCTTCATTTTTTTTTTTTAAGATTAAACACAAGAAAAATTTTTGGAAATACTAATGATTTGGAAACTATATTTTATTCATAATAAAACATAGATACAATTTCCAAATCAATTTAGAAACCAATATTAATTTGGAAACTTATATTTCTTAGGAAATCCAATTTCTTTGTAGTTTCCAAATTTCTTTCCAATTCCTTTTGTTTTAAATTATGGAAACCACATTCTAATCTCATTAAAATGATTTTCCATACTTTATAACCATGATAAGAAACTTTTTCACAATCGAATGACCATCCAAGTCAAAATTAAGAATTTCTAATCTAATTAGAATTTCCTAATTCATTATTTTTGAAAATTTTCTTTTAAACCATTTTAGAATCTCAAATACTTACTTTAGAGCACTTTCTTAATTTAATTTTCACTAAATTAGAAAGTTTCTAAAAGTATTTGAACACCTTCCAAATTCAATCTTATAAATTAGAAAGTCTCCAAAGTTGGTTTACTTCTTAATTCTAGTCTTACTAAAATTAAGTAAATTTCCAAAACTTAATTGAACAACTCCTTGTCCAATTTGGATTTCTAAAATTTCCAGAAAACACCTTAATTCTAATCATATTAGAATTATAGGAAATTTCCATACTAATTTAGAAACCCAAACGAAAAGGAAATCAATGACCAAATCTTATTTATAGTTGGAAACTAACTTGTTTCTTAAATCTTAAATTTCCTTTTACAAGAAAATTATCAGCAATTATTAACCAATCAAAGCCTTCATCATTACCACTATCTTATGGCTGAAATTTGAAGTTAAGAAAAGAAAACAAAAGTGAAGCAAATAGCCGCTATATTATTGCTTTTGAAACCGACGCAAAACAATTTTACACTAAGAAAAGAAGAAGAAATTGTGATTGCCTCTTCCCGCCGCCTAACCAGTAAGTGATATCAAACTTGCCTAGACCTTTCCAATGACAAGTCTAGCTCGGTTACCTTTTTTTTTTTTTGTTGGTTTGTGATCATATCACAAAACAACAAGAACCTTTTGGTTTTCGATTGAAAATCTTCAACCTTTTCATGAATTTTCATAAAATGAAAAATAATTTTATTTTTAAGAAAATTCATTCGATGAAAAAATTAAATCTTTGAAACCTTTTCAAAAATATACTTTTTCATCAAAACTTTATATTTTTAAAACTCTTGAATCGCACATAATCAAATCTAATTTGACATACATGACAACTAAATAAACAAGTTACATGGTTTAATCAAAGTTGGCTCTGATACCACTGTAAGGAATCAAAGAGATAAACACAGCGGAAATTTAAAATTTTTGATTCCTTTAATAGATCGTCCTTTGATTAAATCCATATAACATAGAGATAGTTCAAGAAGATTACCTCAATCCATGAAGACCTCCTTGAACTTGGTGGAGATTTGATGCAGAAGATGGCAAAGAGATCCACGTAGCCGTACATGCGTCCGGCCTCTAATGGTGATCCACACGAACCTCCTTAGTTAGAACCTCCAAGGTCGAATTAGCTTAAGCTAGATCAGTGCTAGCTATTGCCAAGACAACCACACACAAGTCTATTGAGATAATTCCAATATTTCACCATGAAAAATTCATCCCAAGATAAGAAATAAGAGATGCCATTTTTTCCCTTATTTTTTTGGACGAATTTTTGGTATTTTTCTCAAAAATCTCACAAGACAAATTGTGTGATCATTTTTCTTTGCTAGCAAAAGCTTAGTGAGTATTTATAGGCAAATAAGTTGTCAAATCCTTATGGAAACCTGAAATCAGTTTCTAATAAGATTTAGTTTCCTAATTCTAATACAACTCTTGTATTTGGAAGACTAAAACTCCTTATGGAAACCTGAAATCAGTTTCCAATAAGATTTAGCTTCCTAATTCTAATACAACTCTTGTATTTGGAAGACTAAAACTTATTTGCACCATAAGTCTCTCAAGTTTAATTTGTCTCACAAATCAAACTATAAGTTATAAAACTTATCTATCAAGTCCCACTTGAAATTCATTTAATCTAGCTAAGAAAGTTCTTAATGTGTGTGACCCATTAGGTTCTCATATACGTTGGCAATAAGTATGAGCTATACATTCTTAATAAATAAGAACTAGATAAATTAAAACTCCTTTTAATTTATCACTGATTCCTCTAATCAATCAACTCATACTTATAGATCAAGATTGGTATCTAGCAATACATCATGACCACCCAAGTAATGAGAAAAGTCAAGTGGATGACTTCACCTTTCAGTAAACGTTTATAATGTAACTAATATCCTTTTACCACACTTATCTCACATTAATCTTGGAATAAGTTGTGCCTATTCCACTGTGTGATTAATGCTCTTTTCTCTTGTACCAAAATATAACTCCAATGAAGAAGTTCTTAGAAACACTTTCTAAGACTTTCCCACTTAGCGCTAAGATTTTTGAGTTATACTTCTACAAGTGGTCAAATATGAGATAACTCCTCTCACATAAGAGGCGGTAAATCCTTATAAGTTATTCACCATCTTTCCATACTTCAAATATACACCCATTTGCTAATGATGTGAGCATTCCCTTTTACGGGAGCAATCATATAACAAAGAAAGTATAACTATCCATATTCAAGATACCATGATAACCTTAAGTCTAAGGATCATTTACATAAACGTCACTTAGAGATTAATCCTTTGGCACTTTAAAGGATGTCTCTATGTGGATCAATCTAGTGAGCTTGATCAGACCATCAAGCACCCATATACTTGCTTAGGTGTCTCACACACCATAGTAGATGAGGTCTACTACTTCTCATAGAGAAGCGGCATAGTATATGCTAGTCTTGCCGTATTAACAATACCCTTTCTTGTTAATACTATGACTAGAGATATTTAAGAATAAACCTTATTTATAATCGAATGAACCTCACCATCATAACTCTTATGATTTCATTGATTAGGTTTATTCTAAGGGTTTTATCATACTTATATGAAAATATAAGCAACCAATACGATAAAGATGTCATTTATTATTACATAAATAGTTAAAGTGTATAATAAACCCTAGAAGTTGATTGACTTTAGGGCATATACACTAACAGTATCTTCTTAGTTCATTTATGGAACTACTCAATTCGTGTACTTGAAATACTAAATTCATAAATGGTTATTAAATAGAGTTCATGTACCTTTGATCTTGTGTTGCCTATAAATAGAGGTAGTCTAACCTCTCTTGTGGCAACCTTTACTAAATTAACTTCTTGCATCTCTTTCTTGTGGAAACTACGCTTAAACTTGCTATAGGCTAGTTTATTGTTTCCATTGCATCCTAGAGGTAATTTGCTATTCAACCCAGTTAGTAAAATAGTGGGGGCAAATAACACTTTAAGGAGAGTGATTACACACCTTGGAAACTCTCTTGAATCCCCTTTGCTAGTCTATCAAGTTTCTTAAATTACTAACAGTTTTGTAATGGATTCCATATTCTTGTAACCCCAAATTTATCAACAATCTTAAGGTGTTATTTCAAACTTGGTATGGAATCTACCCAGGAATCCATTTTCAAGGTAATGAATCAAGACTTTGTCAAGTTGGACCGCTGAGATGGAAGGGGAACCAATTTCAATAGATGGAAGGACAAGATGATCTTCTTCTTGACAGCCTTGAAGGTGGCATACATGTTGAACTCGGATCTTTCGAAAATGCCTCCTCCACAAGATGATGATTTAGAGGCATTGAAGAGACAAAAGGCGAAGCACAAAAAAGATGAAGTGGTATGTAAAGGCCATATTCTCAACATTTTGTCGGATAGTCTCTATGATTTATTCACAACTATCAAATCACCAAGGAAGATTTGGGCTATGCTTGAACGTCAACATGTCCACCAAAAGCAAGGCTCCTATAAGTTTCTTATCAAAAAATGTTTTGAGTTCAAAATTGTAGACAATTCTCCACTTCTTGATCAAATTCACAATTTGCAAGTGATAATCTCAAAATTCAAAGATTTAAGTGTTGAAATTTCAGAAGTATTTCAAGTGGGGGCTATTATTGCTAAGTTGCCTCCTAGCTGGAATGACTACTAAAAAAAATTACTCCATACTTCTGAAACTTTGACTTTAAATGGTGTTTTGAAACATCTAAAGATTGAAGAGAAATCTTCAAAAGAAAGAAATGGATGGTGATTCTAAAGTGAAAGTGGAGAATAAGTCTAAAGTGAATTTTGTGAATGAAAGAAATCTCTCAATCTGAAAAGGAAGAATTCTGAAATACTAATTCTAAGGACAACAAAAAGAAAAATAGAAATTGCTATAATTATGGCAAGAAAGGTCATTACAAGTCTAAATGTAGGTATGACGAAAAACAAAAGACTAGTGGTGCCTCAACCGCAAATCTTGTTGATAAAATTTTAGAAATTGTTGCTATGATGTCACTTGGTATGGTGACTGAAGTGAACATGACCACATCTAATTCTTCTAAGGATTGGTGGTACGATTTTGGTGCAGCCATTCATGTGTGCAGTGACAAGACTCAATTCAAGAATTATGAAATTCTTGAAGGACATAAACTAGTGATGGCGAATGGTGTAAGGGCCAAAGTGCATGGCAAAGGTTGTGTGAATATTCAATTCACTTCTGGCAAGAAATTAGTCCTTACTAATGTACTTCATGTTTCAGATATTGTAAAAAGTCTTGTCTCTGTTGATATTCTTAATAAGAAAGGGTTGAGAGCTGTACTAGAGGCCAATAAAGTGATATTGTCCAAGAATGGTGTATTTGTTGGGAAAGGTAACTCTTGTAATGGTATGTTTAAACTAAGTATCAATAAAGTTGATGATGTTTCTTTTTACTTTGTTGATTTTTCTTATTCTTTGTGGCATGGTAGATTAGAACATGTTAATCACCAGGTGCTATATGTCTAAAAATGGTTTAATTTCATTTAGTTACAATGTGAATAAGAAGTGTGAAACATGTGTTCAAACCAAAATAACAACATTGCCTTTTCCAAAAGTTGAAAGAAATTTGCAATTGCTTGATCTTGTGCATTCGGACGTTTGTGAGTTGAATGGAATTTTAACAAGAGGTGATAATAGGTACTTCATCACTTTCATTGATGATTGCTCTAGATATGTGCATGTGTATTTGATGAAAGCAAAAGATGAAGCATTTTATATGTTCAAGACATATAAGTCTCTTGTTGAAAATCAATTGAATAGAAAAATCAAAGTATTGAGAGGTGATAGAGGTGGTGAATATTTTCCTATTGAATTCTCAACATTTTGTGAAAATAATGGTGTTGTGCACCAGAACAAGTGCTCCACATACTTCACAACAAAATGGTTCGGCTGAAAGGAAAAATAGAACTTTAGAGAATATGGTAAATGCCATGATTCTAGTTTGCTAAAGAATTTGTGGGGTGAAGCATTATTGACTACATGTCATGTGCATAATTGTATTCCCTCCTTGAAGATTAAAGTGTCTCCATATGAATTGTGGAAGGGAAGAAAACCAAACTTGAGTTACCTAAAGGTTTGGGGATGCATAGCCTATTATAGGGTCCCGAACAATAAAAGAATAAAGTTGGGACCTAGCGTACTTAAAAGTGTGTTCGTTGGCTATGCTGAAAATTCCAAAGCTTATAGATTACTTGATCTTGGTTCTGATGTAATTGTAGAATCAAGGGACATTGAATTTTTTGAGAATAAGTTTCGCAATAGCTCAAGAATTGAAAAAGATCCACAAAGTGAACTAAATTCTTCCAATAGTGCTAGGCCTTCTAATGGTACAGAAAGGAAGGAAAGTGACACTCCTTTTGAGCCAAGGAGAAGTCAAAGACAAAGAGAAGAAAAGAGTTTCTCCTCTGATTTTATTTCTTCACAAGCTATTGTCTTTCTTGTTGAAGGTAATAGAGATTCTCTACCAAATAAAACTCCAATTTTATTTAGTGTAGAGAATGATCTTAAAAAATTAGTGAAGCTATAAAGACTCAGCATTTTGGAAAGAAGCGGTAAATGATGAAATGGACTCGTTGTTATCTAACGGTACTTGGATCCTAGTTGATTTACCACATGGTTCTAAACCTATTGGTTGTAAGTGGGCAATTCGAAAGAAATATGCCACTAATGGATTTGTACTAACCTATAAAGCTAGGTTTTAGATAGAAGGAATGTGTTGATTATTTTGACACATATGCACCGGTTGCTAGAATTGCATCCATTAGAGTACTTTTGCCTCTAGCTTCAATCTATAGACTTTGTGTACATCAAATGGATGTCAAAACATCCTTTCCAAATGGCGATTTACATGAAAGGGTGTATATGGAACAACCAAAGGGTTTTGTACTACCTCAAAATGAAAATAAAGTATGTAAACTTGTGAAATCCTTATATGGATTGAAACAAGCACCTAAATAATGGCATGAAAAGTTTGAATCTATTTTACTTTCACAATTTAGATCGAATAATGCTGATAAGTGCATTTACTCTAAATTCAATAATAAGTATGGAGTGATCATTTGTCTCTATGTAGATAACAAGCTAATTGTTGGAACTAACTACCAAGCAGTAGTAGCTACTAAGAAGTATCTCTCTTCTAAGTTCAAAATGAAGGATCTTGGAGAGATGGATACTATCTTAGGAATCAAAGTTAAGAAGCATAATGTGGGATTTGCACTTTCTCAGTCACATTATGTTGATAAAATGTCGCTAAGGTATCGACATTTGAAGGTGAAAGAGGCTAGTACTTTCTTTTATCCTAACTTTATGTTATATGAGAATACTAGCAACCAATTGCTCTGCTAGAATATGCAAGTGTAATTGGAAGCTTAATGTATGCAATGAATTGTATAAGGCCAGATATTTCTCATTCAGTATGTAGACTAGCTAGGTATACCAAGAATCCCGGTAAAGACCATTGGAAAATGGTGATTAGAGTCCTTGGTTATCTTAAAAGGACCAAAGATTTGGGTCTATTTTTTAACAACTTTTCTAGTGTCCTTGAGGGTATACAAATGCTAGTTGGGTAACTAGCATTGATGATCAAAATCCTACCAGTGGATGGATCTTTATGCTAGGAAGTGGAGTTGTTTCTTGGACTTCAAAGAAACAAATTGTGATTACTCATTCCACCATGGAAGCTGAGTTCGTAGCTTTAGCTTCGGCATTCAAAGAGGCGGAGTGGCATTGTGATAGTAAGGCTACCATGTCTAAAGTCTTGAATAAAGTGTACAATAGAAAATCTAGACATATAAGCCTAAGACACAGTTATATTAGACAAGTGTTGAATGATGCCGTTGTCACTGTTGTGTTTGTACGAACTTATAATAATTTAGCGGACTCGTTGACTAAAACTCTTGCAAGAGACTTGGTGTATTCAACAATGTCGGGAATGGGATTGAAACCCTTTGTCTAGAATCACTAGCAATGGAAATCCAACCTTCTTCTAGCACTACCCCTAGTTTGAATGTTTAAAGGGAAAAAACAAGTTGCTAATAACTGATTGTAAGTACTACAATTTTGTGTATACCATTCCAAGTGATAGTACATAATGTTACTCTTAATTGAGCAGGTTGAGAATTATTCTCTTAATAAACATATTTCTCAGTGCTTTATTTATTAAAGTTAGAAATATAGTTTACCTATATAATCATAGAAGTGGTGCAGCTACTAGTAAAAGTTTAGGGTAATCTTTTATACATGATCATGAACTAGGATAAGCACGTGGCCGATAATAGTGCTAAAAATGAAATGTGAATGATGGATGCAAGTTGATTAGTTTATGCATGTGATAATTCTATTCTAACTTCAAATCTTGTTTTAAGCAATCTAGCCACCTTGATTTGATTAGAACTTGTGAATTATTTGCACTAAGGAAAAGTTTAATATGAAAGTTACTTTTCTCTATGCATGATATCATAGTGTTGGTTTAGCATTTCATACTACAAACTAAGTAGGGGAATGTTGGAAGATTAGTTTGTAGTATGAAAATTGATTAAAATTCATAACTTGTGACATGACTTTCAATTTCATGTCTAGAAAATTGATACATGAATTTCTCACAAGATTCATTGGGATGATTGATACATGAATCTCTATCCACAAGATATATTAGTACATTGATGTATCTTCTTAGTTCATTTATGGAACTACTCAATTCTTGTACCTGAAATACTAAATTCATAAATGGTTATTAAATAGAGTTCATGTACCTTTGATCTTGTGTTGCCTATAAATAGAGGTAGTCTAACCTCTCTTGTGGCAACCTTTACTAAATTAACTTCTTGCATCTCTTTCTTGTGGAAACTACGCTTAAACTTGCTATAGGCTAGTTTATTGTTTCCATTGCATCCTAGAGGTAATTTGCTATTCAACCCGATTAGTAAGATAGTGGGGGCAAATAACACTTTAAGAAGAGTGATTACACACCTTGAAAACTCTCTTGAATCCCCTTTGCTAGTCTATCAAGTTTCTTAAATTACTAACAGTTTTGTAATAGATTCCATATTCTTGTAACCCCAAATTTATCAATATAATATGCCAAGATGACTTCGAAAGTGAAGAGATGTTGGGAACTCTAGGATGCAGACACGAGTTTCATGCAGATTGTACTACGAGATGGTTGCAAGTGAAGAATGTATGCCCTATCTGCAAGCGCATGGCAGCTCATCATCTAGAAATCTAATAGTAATCCCAACTTTTTAGGCCTGGTTGGAATTTATCTTAAGCAAGGTGACTTTGTAAATCAATCGAGGAAGCTTGCTACTCAGAGTGGCTGTATACCTGCTCCAGAACGAGACGAATCAAAGGGTTTTTTATGAAGAAAAACAGGCTTCTGCTGGCTGGAGAAAGATGCCCAATATTAGGCTGAATTGGGAAGCTATTGTGGCCCCCTTGGGGGGATTTGATCGATGCATCTTCACTTGAATAGAGTGTGGTTTGGTATACTTGAACTATTTGTAAGTAGTTAGGACTTTTCTGTTTAGCCTCAGCCATGAAACTCGTATGAATTATATTTTGCTACATCAATAAGATTTCAATCTACTTACCAAAATAAATAATGTAAAAAAAAAAAAAGAGCTCTTCCCGAGATTTATTGGGCTCAATCTATTAATAAACTTCAAACAGAAAAGCTACTGTTTTCGCCTGGTTTTCAACGTATCAACAAGTTCTATTTGTGGTGATTTTGGATGTGGACACATTACTCAGAGATGAAATAGGTGAAAGACGCGCGAATGCCAACCCCAGAACGAGAATCACACAAATTACTACACCCAACATGGTACTTTATGGTGAATCATTTACTTTGTTGCGTTTGAAGTTTGAGATGGATTGTACTTTCATCATTCTTCAAGCTAGAAGCTTGATGAAGAGGACAGAAATAGGTACATGATTCTCTTGAATGGAAAGAGACCTGCAATATTCAAAACAGGGCCAATCGTTTCAGCTTGCTAGTTATATTAACCGGATGACAACTGACTCATTAGACCGAAATAAAATTTTCATATACTTCACGAACGATTCTTGCAATTTCCCATCAAAATAATGCATCCAAGTATAGTGTTACCTTTGATATTAAGAAGTGAAAAAAAATGCACAGTAGTGAAAACATAGTCATTCAGACGCATGGCTGGTTTCTTTCTCTTCCGTGAACATTCATTTCAATGTGAAAGCTGAATCATGCATAAACATTCTGTAGACGTCCATTCAGTAGATTGAACACCAAATTTAAAAGTATTTTTTTTCCCAACAGGAGAAGAAAAAATTGCATTGCAGGAGAAAAGACTGCAATCTATATAAAATTTCATTCTTAACATCTTTTAGTATTGTTACAAGAATTTTACCATTACAATCAGACAAAACTTTAACCGCCAACAAGAGTCACCTAAAAATTCCACCTTTCTATTGAGATTTAACTCAAGAATACCAGAGCCCTCTTTTGGAGTCCTGCTACACAAAGAAGTCTCAGCAAAATTTTGCCCTCACACTGGAGTCTACTTCACAACCCAAGTAAACAAATTAGGTCCTATCAACAGGCAGCATGCTACTCCGAGGACAGCAGTATCCTCCATTGAAAGGCCGGAAGGCAACGTGCCGAAAATCATCCAACTGCAATATGGAACGAAAAGATATTCGACCCATTTGGTGGCCTCTTTGGCAATTGCATATGCAACTGGAGCTCTTGATCATGCCATGTAGCCACGTCAAGACACCGAAGATCATCTGCTTTTCCATGGTCACCGTGTTACCAGCCAGCCTGGTTTATATAAAACATCTTCCTTGAAATTACGACCTGTGACAGAGGTAGATTCACCTTGATGGCGAAAACACTGCAGAGAATATTATTCCTGATTAGTTACTGCCAATTCAACAAACTGAAAATATTTTAAACCCCCTATCTAGGCATAAGATGCATTTATCGTCTCACAGTCCCAATAGTTACCAACAATCTGAAAGGCTTACCCTTCACTACAATGATACAATATGTATCATCCATTATACATGCTATGGTGATTAACTCTTCCAATAAAGACTGTTCTCTTGAACCGTAATGTGGATTTTAGCTCAATTCAAGCCAATTTAATGTGTCAGTTGCCTAGCTTTAGATCTCTCTGACAGCTCGCTGTACTGAGTGATGTGGTAACATCTCACATCCAAGCTCTTGTCCAACCTTTACACGTTTTGTGGGACCGTGCTCAGCCTCTTAAATATTTAGACCTCATGTGTACTTTTTACAAGGTGACATATATTATGTTAGACAGTTAGTGGCTTATGTTATATTCTCAACTGCGTTTTGCAGCATATTACTTCATGTGAGCACTCCCACAGGTCAAATCATACATAACTATGTTACAGAGACTTGGGTACCAATGCTGAGTGAGGTACATGTCCATGTGCCAGATATGTAAGAATATGCGGGCACAGCTATAGGACCTTAGATTCTGAACGGAGGATATGTTTGAAATCACAACTACATTTGCTGGAACCATGGGTTGGTTTTGGTGAGTGAGGATGGGGAAAATGCTTATAGAATAAGGAGGAAGAATCCTCCTATGACCATAGAAAGTTAAATACTAAGTAGCTTGATGGTATGCCAATAAGGCATAGGAGACAAATTTAAAATTTACTAAAAACTAAACAAATTAAAGAAGAAAGCCATAATCACTCACCTTGTAACAGACAACAGTGTCATCAGGGTACATGGCAAATAATTTGGTTCCAAGCCGAGCATGGCAAGAATCACAGACACTCTCATCATTGATCAGCACGTGGCGTGACCTTTCCTCCAATCGTGCCAAGCTCGCATCGACATCCAAAGCACGGGATAGATTATGGACAATCTGAAGAAAATTACCAGACTATCATGTCTCACACCCAGAGGGCAAGATTCTTATACAGAACAAACTATGAGACTGCAAATTTTAAACTGGTCATGTCAGCACAAAAGAAAGCCAACCAGCTTATCTTGGCCACTTGTAGTGGCCGTAAGATCACATGTATGTTTGGAAGCAACAAAATAAGAAATGGTTCATGCTGCAGTTAAACTAGTAGGCAGATTGGAGACTATTTAATCCCAACTCCTTTTTCCGTGGGGTGAGAGAAAGCTTGCATTTGATTTTGGTTGACATCAACAATTATTTTTTTATGGCCCAAAAGGCAATAGATAACCTAGAGACCATTTCATGCAATAATTTGCAAAATCCATGTATCAACAACACACATAGTCATATGTATTCCATCCATGTCAAGTTAATAGGCTTCCAAGTAGAACAGGATATAAAAGCTTTAAGGGTAACAGCTTGTATAATGCTAAATGCTTCAGTGGAGACTCAAATTTGTCATCTTCCACACCAATATCTACAACTCCAATATTGTTCTGCAAATGCTAATCAAGATCGCAGCGGAAGGAGTATCTCATCAGACTGACAATAATGCAACAAAGCTGCGAGCAGAACGACCCGTATTTAACTTCTCATGGCCATTGGTAACTGGCAAGAGTCTGTGTGTGGGTGTGTGTGTGAGCACTTTGGACTCAGAACTCCAATGAAGCCAACCCTTCCCAGTTACTACTACAAACCCAGATATCTCATCATCAAAGGACTTCAACAACCACCCAAAACAGTCTAGTACATTGTTTCTTCAAACTCAGGGAATGACATGGTACAGAAACCAACTTTTGATAAAAGTTACTTTCTGATTTTCATCAATCAAGCATCAACTTACTTGCCCTTGCCAATGATGATGAAGCCGTGCCCTCAGCATTCTCAATATAGTATCCGAAGCAAGCTGGAGGGGCATGTCAGGGGACAACCTCTGCAAAACAACCACCCAAAAAAATAAAAACAAAAACCTACTTCAGCATCAGAATTAGCGAACAGCGTAAAGAGGAACAGGCCATACCCTTTCTGGGACTAGATGATATTATAGATATTCCCCTTATTTAGAACTCATCTTGAGCAACTTTCAACTAACTAAGCCCTGTAATTTTATGTTCCAATTCTTTGAAATTGGGTTTACCAGGAGAAATGCCCAACCATGCATGATGCAACAGACAAAAGACTCATGGTTATGGAATCAGTAACACTCCTAAACAATAATAGAGAAGTGCCACAAAATGATAATGATGTCAGTATATCAGGTGCATGAAACCTTGGTGATGTTTATCACAAATCAATCTCCAACTATCAGGTCAGTGAACAACAGTTTCCTTTTACAACTGCTATCACAGAAGCAGAACAAACCACAAGTTTCATTTCTCTGGTGCAACTCCTAAATCCATGTGAAGAATCCCTCCATGCACCCCCCCAACCCCCCCTTTTCCCCTGCCCCTTTTTCTCTTGGTTTTGTAACATAAAGAAAGTTGGAAGTGAGAATCCCACAAAAGAACACTGTTGGTATGCAATCTACATAAAATAGGGTCGTTTTTTAATTAGGATAGAAAGAGAAAGCAGATATATGACAGGAAAGATGCAAGGTGCCTTACATTCAGTGACAGGTTGCTAAACTTAACACAACAGCAAGAGTTCAAAATTACAGTATCAAAAAAAGAAAATTGGAAAATGGTTCTTCATCTATCTCCATTTTTAACTCACTACTAGAGGTCTGTTAGACTCCATAGATGACACATTGAACTCCAAAAGCATCCTCACATGAAATGTTAGTATAGACATGCAGATTGCAGACAGTCAAGAGGACAGAGAGATTTAATACCGCCAAGACTTGTAAAGGGTCAAGTGCTTCTCCATGATTATGGAGAAGGCGAACAGCAGCCTTGAACATGGGCTCTTTGCCATCCTTCGGATCCAAATACATCTCAAGCAATCTAAGGAGAAAGGCCACATTTGAGAAAACTAAAAGAAGTTATTTTATGAAGAGACTTTTAAGTGCGCGGAAGTGCTAGTGTGGGACAATCCACCTTGACTCGTTTTTATAGTTTACACACTTTCGTATTGCCACTTCTTACTGCCGTATTTATGTTAATGCACTTTCCAATGATACGTAAACAGGGTATTTCTGGCCCTTTATAGAGAAGATATACCGTACATTTTTGTAATAAATAAATCATTTATCATTTTGAGGAGGAATATATAGTATTTCATTGCTATAAGTATGGATTATTGAAAATAATAAAACATGTATTTCGATATCTCCCTTCAACTTCTCATTGATGTATTGTTTCATCGAAATTCAATCCAAATCGCTATGATATTCTCTTGTTCCTGAGTGGGAGACGAAATAAGACTTACTGCATATAGGCATCTGGTCTACCAATCTCTGCACAATATTGTTCGGCGGCCTCACAGTCCTCCAGCTTCCTGAACCACCAGGAAATCACACAATACATGTTTAAGGACTAGAATCAGTGAATAAATCACCTTTAAATTTTCATTTGACAATTAGTAACTCATAATCAACATTTTTTCATAGCTAAGGACTAATTAAACATGTAACTTTATCTGGTATATTGGACCAGCAGATATTGCATTTCTTCAGCGCGTAAACCAAAAGTTCATATCAAGAAGCCCAGCCCACTGCACATAATGCAAATGACCTAATACACTTTGCTATTAACACATAATACAAACAAGAGACTGATGATTTCAATGTCAAAATATCAGCACCTCTTAGAAATAAAGTTACATATGAAATATATGTCCGTTTGGATTGAAGAATATTTGGAAGATTTGTTTAGAGTAATACTGTCACACTTGATGTAATGAATCTGAAATAAAAAAGTGGTTGGAAATATAAAAAATTGATTGGTAAACATGTTTATGCAACCCCCCCCCCCAAAAAAAAAAAAAACTCTCAAATAACTTGCTATCCAAACACGCTTAACTGTCCTTTGGAGTACATCCATTTTACCCCCTTAAACTTTCCTTTCGATCCCACATCATCTGTAAAATTTACTTCAATTAACGCAATCAACTGTTGAATAGGTATAGTTAATAGTTCAAAAGAAAAGAAATTGAACTGCATCAGAAGTGCTGAAAAGACAACCTTAACCTCATTAAAAATTTACAGTTTACTACCAGAGATGTCTTCATACAGCTTATAGACACCCAATCAACATATGTATCACAGTGCAAGACAAATTTAGGGATGGCAATATATTCATAGATTTTCATTAATTACTGCCACCACGATATTTCTTATAAGAACTTTAGAAGTTTCTGCCAAAGGTAAAACTGATTTCTTAACACATTACTGAGAGCATTCCAGGAACGATGTTGCCCAGTGCACCAAAAGATTGCAGGGCCTGAATAATGCAATCAGAAAATTGAAGTGCAGTTTGGAATTGAAGAAATCATCCTAAGGCAGCATTTATATTTCCCCTCTACAAAAGGTCATAAATACATATTATATATTTTACAGAACTATCAACTCACAGGGCCAAGATCTGGAGCACTAATGTCTCTTGACCGAGCTTCCTGTAAAGAATGGCCTGAGTAAGAAACCACGAAAACACCAGCAGATGTAAGAGACACATATAGATCATCTTCACAAAGCAAATGGTTGAAACACTAGAAACACATCACTTGCTCAACAGAATACCCTCCAAAAAGGAAAAGTATGACAACTCCCATATTCCCAGCAGGACTTAGCATGGTTTGTCGGAGGGGGAAAAAAAATTAGGCATTGAAATAACTATTCTGACACCTTTTCCAGCCACAATTCAGATCCTTCAATCAAGTCAAGGACCTCTTCAGGGTCATACAAGTCTGAAGACTGCAAAAAGATCTGCAATCTTTCTCTGACAGGGCTCTCAAATATTGAATTTGAACCATGATGAGAAACATTCAGCTCCTTTGAAGTTCCAGCTTCTGAGTTTTGAGATCCATGTTCAATTTCGTAACTTTCAAGCGCTGACTTAGCAAGCAAGAGTGCATACATTGTATGGAACTGAATGTCATCAGAATCTTGATCCTCTATCAACCATTGGAGATATCTGTCATGGATAAGGCAAGCATTATTCTGTAAAATTATCATGCAACATCAGCCAAACCTAATATACAGCAGAAACTCAATAAAGGAGGAAATTGTAGCATACATTATACATGCTACTGATGTATTCAGATAATTTAGCAAAACAATTTCTGTCCGCCATCAACTCTTTCATAAATGAATTTGTCATTGGCTTTGCTTGAGGCAAATAGAAAAGGAACAGGATAGTGAGCAACTAGGATATGGACGCACAAAAGGTGAATCAAAGGACAATATTTTTTTGAAAATGAAGACAGTTACTTACCGAACAAAAAAATCTGTTTCCAAAGAAACACATAAAGAGCACTAAACAGAGGAGTCTTGTTCAGTTCGAATTGAATCTTATCTTCAATAAACATATGCACAATTCAAACTACTAGCCACTGTGTGAAACGACTGTTAGCTGGATGTTTCTTAGAATCAACTTCTATTATCTCAATAGAATAGTCCATATCCAGTCTCACTTCCTAAGCCTCCTGATCCTACTCCAGCTGCTAAGTCATTGTCTCAATGAGTGCTTGATTTTTAAATATCCAATAACCAACATTTAAATATTATGCGTAAAGAAACCACTTAGAAAGCAATCTGTAATCAAGCACAGAGCACATACTTTAGAGAGAGAGAATGGCAGAAATTCAGTACATGAAATGGAACATCAGATACAGAAACATGACAAGAGAGGAACAACCTCTAGCCCAATATCTTGGAAAAAAAATAAAGAGGAAGGGAAAGAGATGATTCCATCAAAGATTAGGAACAGTGAATTAAAATGACTACAGGAACTTCTGAATTTCTGAAGACCTTATTCACCAAGCTTAATGCAATATCAACAAAATAATAGAGTACCTTTGAAGAATTTCCACTCTTCTGGGATCAATTGCTGCTATTACCTCCTCTGTGAAAGGAAGGTTTAGTGTCAGAGAGAGACATCTAAGGAAAGAAATTATACTTTAATAAAAACTGGCAAATCCATCAACCCAGCAAAAGGAGATGAGTTTCAGTATAACATTTTACAACTATGATGCACCAGAACATGGAAGGTGGCTCTAAAATAACAACAAACCATAAACTGAAATTGAAAATAAAGTCAAAATCATTCTGGAAGCAAAGCATTCAAGAACACTATTTGCACGAGTTTGTGTGCATGCACACTTGTACCAGGTGGGTGCTGACGTCAAGAATATCATCCAAAATGTTTCATCCAAGTAGCCTTTATTTGCAATGGAACATGTTCAACTTTTAAAAATTGGGATATGCAGCACTTGTGGACTAAAATTTCACATTCCCTAGTACAATTGTGTACCAACTTGATTTCCTTTTCTTTCTTCCTCCAGTCCATTTTAATTTCTCTCTCTTTTCCTTTGATTAATTTATTAACCAAGATAAATATCAACTCTTTGTCTTTCCCAGAACACAAAGTCTATTTACAAAATGGAATAGACATCCTCCCCTTCAAAGTCTGAGAAATTCCAAGTACCAGCTTGCATTAGAAATTAAATATGCACGGAAGCAAATACCAAATGGTAGTGCAAAAACTTATGACCATATCTCAGCCCACCTGGAGAGAGCATAGTGCTTCTTTTATCAGATATCAAAACTTGAACAGCAAGCACAGGGTTGATGTCTGCAATCTAATATCAAAGCAAAAACCATCAGTAAAAAAACCAGTTGAGCATAAGACATGCAATAATATATCTACATACCCATCCCAGATGCTGCAGTACCAATTCCTGGTCAGATGACTCTTCCAGAATATTTGAAGCCTCTACAACAGCAGTTTCCTGACCAGAGGTAACCTTAGCTAACACACGCCAAATAGCAAGACCTTTAGAGCTCATTCCCTTACTAGCATAGAGAAATGCAAGTGTACGTAGATGCCCAGAGTCATTCAATAACATCTCTAATTCCTCCTGCACTGCCAATCAAAATAGCATGGGTAACCTTTAAATAGGCCCAAGGCCTAAAAGATACTTGAAAAGTTTTTTAGCTGAAGAAACAACTGCAACATTTTTAACTCAAAACCCAGCTAGAGAATGTAAAGCTCAGACCACCATTAAATTTTGCATGTGGAACCCTAAGCAGAGCTTCAGCCTAAAACAACTAGACTGCAGTGACATCTCCAACAACTTACTTTTGGGATGCCATTCTCCACCATCTCTCAGAATTGAAACACTCCAAAGGTAGTATCAAGTTACTCATCATTAAAACAGTTACTGGCCATTTAGTAAGAGGTTTCGGTTTCAGGATTTGGAATGACTTCCATACTTGTCATTTGGATTAGAGTTATAGGATTCGAGATTTTGGAATGAAATCTAAAAATTATCAATCCTCAACTCCTAACTAATTTGGGGTTTTGTCTGATTCCCAAATTTGCACCAAGAAAATAACTAAAAACCTAAAATTTTTTCTTTTCCTAATTGTACTCAACGATCATGACCTCAACTGCCATGGCCCACGGCAATTTCTCTCCCCTTGCTTTCCACCACTGCGATTGTCCATGGCCATCTTCTCTCCTCTTCCCTGCCTTTGATCCTTCCTCTCCATTAATCTTCTTTTGTCTCCATTGTTTTGGTTTCTTCTTCCCTCCCAGTGCTGCATCTCCTCCTCTCCCGATGCTACAGACCCACTTCCATTGACTCCCCCACAAAATGGTCTCTCCCTTCCCCAATCTGCTATCCTTCCATTGGCACTGTAAACCACGTCCTTCATGTCCTTCCTCAAAGGCCGAACTGCCTCCTCGTTTTCGAGCCACCATTTAAGCCCAACTCCTCCACCTCTGCCCCTCCTACCTTTCCCTCCCATTTGCAAACCCCACAATTTACTCTTTGTGATTTAATTGAACTGTTGTAGAAATTATTTGATTAAACAGAGAAGCTGAGTGCTGCAATCGGCAAGGAAGAGAAAAGAAAAGGGAGGGGGAAAGGAAAAAGAAATTTAAAAAAATCAAAAAAATTGTAATTCCAATTCCTGACAATATTTACCAAACACTAGTTATTGTAATGATACCTTTGGTCAAAACACATACAAAATTTTTATATATGATTCCGATTACAATTTCGATTCCTAGTCTCGAACCAAACTCCCCTTTAATTTACAAAACCTAAACTCATAAAGGTTCCGTAACTTATGAAGGCATTCAGCTCTACATCTCATTGAACTGCAAATTCCAGTCAAGTCCTTCCATTCCTCAAATACCGTTTAGCAGAAAAGTGATCTATACAAGCACTTGACAACCTGCTCAACTTCAGCAAAAGGAGGAAGCAGCAAGGTTTTAATCTCTAGGTTCAGCCATCAAACATTCTTGAAATTTCCACATCTAGCCTGGAGGTATTACCATGACCACATTAAGGCTGATTCTCTGATAATTTGCTTACTATATGGTTACAATCCCCACAGTCTGCAAGACAAGCACCACTATTTTAAGGCATCCCAGCCCTACCCTAAACACTACTGCATGTTCCATGTTATTAACCAAAATTAAGTCATATTACGCCTGGAAAATAATAGAGGTGCCTTCTAACAGTAAAATGCTTTTAACATGCCTCTAATATTTTTTATATAATTCATGGATTTCTTCTTTCATGTTTTTCCTGTTTCCTCTTTTGCCCATGATGTGATTGTCCAAAGAAGAAGGCCAGAGATGGAAGCTGCTAAATCAATTAGCTTTTTACAGAAGCTCAAAATTTGAAACCACAAAAGAATTGCAACTGCATGATCCAATGATGCTATGATACCTCAACTCTTAAACTTAATCCCTTCACAAATACTGTTCATCATAATGCACAATAACAAAGGCACAAAGGAGCCAAATGGTTAGGAGTATAAATACCACTATACAGCTGTTCTCAGAAGATGCAAGCCTTTCCATATCATCAACATGATTGAGAGCTCTATATAGGTACATCAAGAGAGTGTCAACTCCCTCCCTGACTGAAGGAGTCAAATCTTTATGACGAGAAACTTCCATATACCTATGGTAGTTAAGAAATAGAGACTAGCTTTATTAACAAACTCAAGTAAGTTACAAATATTTCTTGGTGAAGCAATAGATATAACAGGAATTATAGACAACCTTTTCCATCATATAACATTAACATGAACCTCTCAAACTCCCATATATAGGCAAGTTTAAGCTTCTCCACATAAATAAGAAATCAAGTAATGTAAATGAAAAGTAATTACCAACAGAAAATCATGAACACCTGATGAAGTTCTTAATTGCAGTCTCCAACAAGTCAGCTCTAGTTGGTGGATTTACAATAAACTCATCATCCACTGCAGTCTCAATGCCTGCTTTTTTAAGAAATATAGCTCTTTGAATGGTCTTTAATCCATCATCAACCACATTTTCAATAGGTGTTGGTGGAGGATGGAGGCCCCAATACCGGTTCCTTGGAACCTGCAAGACAAAAATATTTGCTCTGAACATAGCAGTAAAAAATTGTTCAACAAGCTGTATCAAGTTCCAGGGTACTAAGATCTGTACTTTATCATTCGCTCAACATGCATTGACTAACCGAATTACAAACATGAAGAAAGTACCATAAACACACCAAAATATGTGCCATGCCCTTTTAGGTCTATACAACCAGCAGTGCTATCAATATGTTAAGGATCAATATCTTACCTTACACCAGAGCTAGTTAATATTTCTGATATTCATTTAACGAATTATGTAAGACAATTTTTATCAATTGAAAAGTATAGTCAAGCATGTTCTGGGACCATCCATTCTAGGATCACCTAACAAGTCATGTTCATAAAACACCAGAATCACCGCTAGAACTATCAGCTATCTAACACAATATCAGCTTTTGCAACTAGATCTTCAGAAAGTAGGTTTCTATAAACAAATTCACCATCAACTAACACTAATTAGCATTGTTTCTTCTCTTCCCAGGGTCCCATACAGAAGGGTTTATTCCAGACAATAATTTTGCAGAAATTTCTTCGATCCAACCCCTTGATGGAGACAACTAAGGTATTCCCACCAGCAGACATTGTTATATTCAAATTGGATTGTTTACATGCTATCCCTCTATCTAAACAATGGCTATACAAATTATATCAAGTTTCGCTAATCAGTTGTTCAGAACAGTTCTAAACAAGGAACTGGAATGCCTTCTTAAGGCTTAAGCAGTATTACAACTACAAGAGCAAATACGACATACCAAAAACATTATAACAAGAAGTATCAGCTAATACCAGAAGTGACCAGGGATTTGGATCCCGCATGATGAAAGGGAAAAGTTCAGAAGGCTGCATTGTTTCTGAAAGCAAGAAATGATTGACTGCCTCCTCAAATTGCAAGTCAAACAGCAAGAGGAATCCTACTTGAGCATGAATAAATGATAATGTTTCCTTGGTCAATTCACCTTCACTCTGAAGCTCTTCAACCAAGGAGATGGCTTCTTTAAAGCATCTCTTCCGTAGTAGATCTTTAATTTGGTCTTCCCAAGGTACTTTCCGGTAGAAAATAACCTGGCATTGAAGCAAAAAGCTTGAGCACTCCAAAGATTGCATCATTAATAGCATATAATGACCTCGCATTAAAAAAAAAAAAAAAAAAAAAGACAAATCATCAGCCCAAGAATAGTTATCCTACCAAACTAGAGATATGAAATATTCAGTATTCTTAATATCACCAGAAGGTGCACATTGATATTATATGGAGAAAAGCAATATGCCTAGCTAAATGCCCAGGTAAGAAGAAAGAATAATTGCCTAACAAAATCAAATCCAGAGTTTAAGCATATCAATTTCATACAATCAAAAAAGCCTCTCGCACAACTTTTGTACATTCATTCAAAGACAAGATTGGTGACCAAAAACAAGTACCTGATACTTCTCAATAAATATGCAGAATCTTTCTTCCAGAAAAAAAATGATACACATTGGTTCCCTCAAATTTACATAATAAGACATCACATACCCAGTGTCCACTACTCTATCATCTACAAATTCCATAAAAGTAACTAAACGTCTAGTTAAATTATTTATAACAGCGATTCTCAAGTTAGGATACACTCCAGTTTCTAATAGTAAGCATCAAGACTCAGCAGCACTGATTTCCAACTCCAACTCCACAAGTAATAGTCAAGAATATGATTGCTAAATTTCCCACTCCACCAAATAGTTGTTCAAGTAGCCAATTTTCCCTACTTGGCAATGGGAAGCAACTGTTGAACACGCATTTTCAACTTGTAAAGTAATTCATAGATTCTTAATAGTTTGATGTTTAAGATTTGCAGTTAAGAGCTTCAGTAATCAGCTTTGCTAGCTCAGTTCCGAGGAAGCTGGAGATACGCAGTTTGAAACCTTAAACCTGTAAGAATCTGATTGCTACCTTAACAATCTCTGCTTGATGTTGTCATTCACAAACTGCACCATGGTTAAACTCAACTTGAGCGAAGCAAGGAAAAACACTTCAAGGGAGGACATTACTGGTGTTTCAGAAATTAAAAAAAAAAAAAAAAAACAAACAAACAAACAAACTTTCAAAAGGCTTTTGTACAGAAATAGGCATTTAAGCAGTACCTTAGCTGCACTAATCTAAGATCTACTTCTATGGGTAAACAATCTACATACCTTAATGCTTAATTTACTGAAACTGTTTCAAGATCACTTATGATGCTCTTTGCAAGCCTGACTTCTCCTAGGTGAAGAAAACTAATTACGGACAAGGATTCGAGAAGACTCCTTGAAGTTTTGACCAATATTAGTTCACTCTCTGATATGGAAAAGGACAATCAGCCAGCTGGTGTATTACTTAATTATGCACAGACTCACAATATAGGAAAGGTTGTCATTCTTTTAACAGACCCCACAATTTTTGACAATTTGTCAGAACTCAACCTGAGGGAACACATATGTAATCTATTTGGTGAAATTCATTCAGCCATGTTCTACAATTATCCACCTTAACATACATTGCTTGTTCCTACTTTGAGCAGCAACAAAGGAAAACACTTTTCATGCTCAACAGCAGGAACAAGCATATCTTTCCTTGCAATAATATCAAGACTCAAACATACCACATTTACAAGTGCAGCACCTATGCAGAAGAAAAAGTCAGATCATATTTGTCCCACATAATGGTAAAGCACAAATGACTAAAACTACTAGAGATGCAGAAAGAAGACTTCAAACATTTAATGTTAGCTGATTAGATAATTTCACCTCACGAGTGAAATGGCAAAACCAAAAACATTTACATGTAAGACAATGCCATGTACCTTTGAACTCATCCAGACAGCTATAAATTCCCCACTTGCATCCTCCTGACCTGCCACAACACACGTTCCCCCACCTGCATCACTCGATAGTATCACTACTTGAACACAGTTTCCCGATTTCTTATGATACAATTCCACCTTCCCATTCTTCACCGCAACGACATGTGATCCTATCTCCCCCATCGAATCCGGAACTCCCCTAAACACCAAGCTCCCTCCCACCGGCTGCCCTTCAGCATCCACAGTCACACCAACATTGTCCACCAGCAACAGCACTCTACATTCCCTCACTAACAACTTCAACTGTGGCCGCCCCGACAACTCGGGCAACGAAAATATCAACCCACGTTTTCCAGTAACACAGGAATACAAAAAATACCCACTTTTGTTCCCAAATATTATCGAATCATCTACCCATGCCAAATCCCTGATCACTCCCTCAAAAACCCCCAAAATTTCCTTCAAAAGCACAACTGAACCACTCGAAACCAACTCCATCAACACAAGCTTCTTACCCTTGGCCGCCACGAAGAAACTACCACTACTACTACTATCATTAGAGCTGCCATCTTCTTTACTTTTTACACCATTCAATTTCGGAAAAAGTCTATCAAAATCACCGTAATTTTTACTGAAAAATCTACGGGCAAAAGCAGTAACTCCACCTTTAACAACACTAACTTTTTTCGGAGCTTCCAGCAAAAACGAATCTAGTAAATACAAAAAACCATCGCCAGAAAGGACAATGACCTTCTTCAGATTTTCAACGACAACGATGGAAACTACTGCAGACCCATTTCCGATGAAGGTGTGTTTGATCTCCGAGATACGGTCGTTCTCGTCGGTGGCGGGTTTTAAGGAGAGTAAGTAGATAGCTCCGGTGAGGGTTCCGATGTAAATTAAAAACTGTTGAGTGTCGGCGGAAGTGGTTGAGATTGCGAGGGTTTTGATGGTGGTAGGAGCTGGGTGGAGGGAGTGGTGGGTGGTTGCGGGAGTGAAGACGAAGTCGGCAAGGGGTTCAATTACGGGTCGGTACTTGGATTCGGGTTTGGATTTGGATTTGGGGTTGGCCATGGGAGAAGAAGAGAAGCAGTTGGAAGCTGACTTGTAGGCTGTAGCTTTTAAGAGACGAAGAAAGTTAGAGGGAGGAAGAAAAGAAAGAAAAGGAAGAAGTTTCAGTTTTCTTTTTTCTTTTTTTTTTCCCCCTTTTGGGATTTTTTTTTTTTTCCCCTTTTTGGTTCCGGAACGTTGTTGCCCTTTTCTTTTCTTTTCTTTTCTTTTTTGTTCCCTTAGGTAAAATAAAAAATGTTTCTTTTCTTATTTCCCATCTCAATACTTGGTCAAGCTCATATTTTTGGGCTATAAAGGATAATTTCAGAAATCTCCGCTAAGGTTTCTATATTTTCATTAACCTCCCTTAAAATTTTAAAAATTTCACTAACGTTCCTTACTTTTATAATTTTGGTAATTATTCAGTCCAAATACCATTAAAATAGTATATTCATGAGTTATATTTTTTTCACAAATGCCCTTTTGTTTATTGTATTAGTGAAAGATTGAAACTGATTAAAAGGTGAAAAATAATTACTAAAGTTAGGAGATGTAAGTGGATTTCAAAAACTTGAAAACTATATTAATAACCTAAAGTCATATTTAGCAGTAGCACCAACAGTTAAATTTGTGCAATGGTCAAATTTCCCATTCTTGTACAATAACATGTAAACTCTATAACAACCTCTATTTAGGATATGAGTTTCAATATTTAGGGTAAAAAGAAATGATTTTGTTATGCTATATTGCAAGTTGATAATGAAAATTTAGTGTAGAAATCATTGCCTTTTCAAGGTATAGTGGGCAATCATGAAATTCATTCACATCTTTCACCCTTAAAAAGAGATACTAAGTTGCAATCATAAGACTACAATGAACAAATCTAAAAGTAAAAAGATTTTAGACAAGTTATATTTTATTGTACAAAGTGCAAGTATTTTAAATGGTATGAAGGACATGAAGGAAAAAAAGATCAACAGCAGAAGAAGAGATAACAATTTAGTATAAAAAAAAAGTTAATAATAAAGGAGAAGATGGCAATTTAATAAGGCAACTACAATTATCATTGTCAATTACACATCAAAAAATAGTCAAGTGAGAATGTTGGTAATTACAAATAATTATTGTTTTTAATTACACATTAGAAAATAATTGTTCATCCTAGGCATGGTTACTTCTTTTAATTAATTCATGGGATAAATTTTTCCAAATAAATGTTAGTAATAAACCTAATCTCTTTGGACAAATCTGTACTTTTAGCCTTGATGATGTAAGTAAAAAGTTCTAAAAATCTGATAAGGTAAGTCAATGTAATTTCTAAAACCTCAGCTGAGGGAGTGAAAGTGTTAGAAACCTCAGGGGTGGTTTCTAAAATTATCCCTTTTCCAAACCATCTTATACTCTACTATAATTGTTAGTGCATGCATTCACATCTACCTAATTTAAAAGGGAGAGTTGGGGAATGAACAGTGCAAACATGTCTCCACTGGTTATTCTGCCATTATACCAATTCATTTGTTCCTTTTTGTCGTTTCATATGCCTTTTATTTGCTTTACTACTGTTTTATTTTACGGGATTTGCCTAGGAGTTT
The DNA here is from genome assembly GCA_013103745.1 of Gardenia jasminoides. NCBI lineage: Eukaryota > Viridiplantae > Streptophyta > Magnoliopsida > Gentianales > Rubiaceae > Gardenia > Gardenia jasminoides. Next base: position 46,707,049 of record CM023095.1, on the reverse strand, counting down.
ATTTCCTATGACCTGTGTTGCCCTTTATAGTGCAAGATGGGGTGGTTATTTTGTAGTTTTATCAAGTTTTGTGCCCTTAGTGTCATTTCACTTCCCGTTTTAATGGTTGAGACTTTCCGAGCATTACCAGCCACTTAGTTTTTCTCCACTCAATTTATTGAATTTAGTGCTGTCTTCCTGTTTCTCTCTCAATTCTTTTCTATTGAAGAGTAGCGACAAAAATAAAGCAAACGCCCCTCCATCTTCTCTAAATCAAGTTGATCGATCGACGGTGAGGTTTTTCCCTAGGTTTTGAATTTCTTATTTATCGGATTCAGATGGTCTTAGAAGCACAGGTACGGTACAAGAACTTTTGAAGTTCTTTTTCTATTTTCTCTTATTTTACTTCTATCCCTCTCGCTCTCTCTCTCTCTCCCTCTCTTAGATTTTCGCCAAAGATCAGGTTCGTTCTTACTAATTCCTTCTCTCTGAAACTACTTCTATTCTATTCTGAATCTTCTGCTTTTCCTCTTGGTTGTGTTATTTTTTCCGATTTAGCTATCCAAATTAAATTTTTGTTGTTATTAGGTGTAAAGTTCTGCTTTTCCTCCTCTTTCATTTTTTGTTTAGCTATCTGAATTTAATTTTTATTGTATGAGGTGTAACGCTTCTGAATCATACTGGAGAGTAGTAAGGTAATTATTTTCTCTTTTTTTGTGCCTAATTATTTTCTTTTTCTTCTTTTTTTTTGCATGTTTTGAGATTCTGAGATTTTTTTGGGTCAAAAAATTAAAATAATTTCCGCCCATTTCTTTTCCTCCGATGTTTGATGTTGATGATGATGATTTTGAACTTTACACGGTTTTTTACATGGAGGTTTCTTGACAGATTAGGAGTGTGATCTACTTATCAATGTGGTTGTTCTTTTTTCTCATTTTGTTTGGTTGCAACTTCTTTTTTGAACAATCTCTTATTGAGTATCGGCTTATGACAATTTCATCTATATGTTCTTCTTATCTTTTTGTTGAATGGTTTTATTAGTGCATTTTGTTTAACCTGAAACTTATCTGCATTAAGCAATGTTATCATTTATTAACTCTAAAATTCTTAATGAAAAAATGATGAAACACTAAAGAGCTAAGAATAAAGTTCATTTCTTTACTAATTGACTTCTGTTCTATTAGTTGTGGTTTTGAGTAGGCTAAGAATAATTTGGAGAAATTCGTGTTGCTTGACAATTTGCTTGGTAAGAGCACTGAGGGGACAAGTTATGGCATATTTCATAAGGAGCATCAGGTTGGCAAATCCTTGTATTTCTTTTGAAATTAGTTGGATAATGTCTGCTTTATGGTTTGAATCTTTTACATTCCTGTTAGTCGTTATTCTCGCTTACTACAAATGGAAATCAAATATCCCTAGACTGATATTTGGCGTATTTTGTGTTTTTGGTGATAATGTCAAGGCTTTTTTCGGTGCCCATTGATTTGTAGGGACTGACTATTTGAGTTACATGTATCTCGATCAGATTAGTGTATCTTAAGAGTTTTACTCTAACAACTGCATTGAGATAGTCACAACCAAGCCAAGCCCAACCACCAGTAATGTTGATTTTTACTCCATTTTTGCTACTTTCAATGGTAATTGCTATTTCTACTTGGATAGGTCCGTGAATAGTTTGTAATGGAGTTAAAAGATGTCAGCTTGTACTGATCATCTTGCATTTGAAATTGGAGTATTTCTTTTGTTTTTTATATACACACATACACACAATTATATACACTATATATGATCTGTAAATTGTTAGTTTTATAGCACAAGTCTTTTGACCTCTTAATTAGATAAAAATTATTAATATATTTAGCTAATTTACTGTATTATGAAAGATAATATATGAGATGACAGGGCAGTTTGGACAGCCGCTCTTGGAAACATGTAAAGGTAATTACTAACATGTCAATGTGTAATATTGTTTTTTACCGGTAAATTTTTTTGGCAATTATATATCAATCACTTTTTAAACAAAAATGCAGGCTTGCAAATATATTTCTCCCAGTTATGGTCCTTTCCATGGATGTGCACTTATTTGGTATATCCTTTAATGACGCCTGAAGGTTTCTCAAGGCTTGTCTTGTTAGCTGTGCTGAGGACTGTTTGATTGTATTAATCTCCTAAATGAGTGCTTTTTGGCAAAATTAACGATGTTCATTTTTCTGATTTCTTTTTGTCCTTCTAGCTATATTCTCGGATAGAATTGGCATTCATGATGGCATTGTTTTTGTTTTCATTCTTTCCATTTGCTGCCTTTTCAACTGTAACGTGCTGAAGCAAAAGAGATGAGGTTAGAAAATGTTGTTTCCTTTCTTCTTTTCTCCTTTTTTTATGATTTTAATTGTGATTTTTTTATTTTCATAGCCTTTATGACCTGGACTTGGGCACTATTTTTGTTATCTTTTTTCCAATTGCATCATTTGATCTCTTTATGTCAGTCATTTGGATGTGGTTCTTATTAGTATATACCTTTATGTGGAAGTAAGTTGCTTTCTATCTTTTTTCATCTACATTCTAATTATTGTACTTCATGTGGTGAAAGGTATTCCTAACAGGAATTTTATTTGTATGATTATTTTTTAGCAAGTTATTGATGCACAACATCTGCTTTCAAATTTCATTTGAAACTGAATAATTGATCAGCTTTCAAAAAATGCGGGATTTTGAGAATAAATATTAGCTTGTTTGTGGGCCTTGGATATTGATGCATGGTCCAGTTTCTTACAAATAATTTCAAGGACAATTCAGTTACTTAAGATGGCATATTAAATTTCTACAGGATCCCAATATATGGACTATGATTTCCTTGGCTGTTACTTTTGAAAACTTAGTTGCTTGCTGGACACATTGTAATTCTTACCGATTCACTCCATGATAGTTAAATATAAAGACAATTGTCTAGATCTGTAGGTAAATTTTTCTTTGATTTTCTTGCTTATGCTTATAATAATTCGTGTATAGTTGTAGCTCACTCAAAAATTTTTCATTTTTCCTGTTCGTATTAATTTTTCTGATATCATTAACACTCTGAAGTTGAACCTGGATAAGCATAGCTGCTGGTGAGTTATATATAGTTTTCAAAGTGACACATCTTAGGGCTTTTAATCATAAAAGACTAATTTAATAGTCTAACCAGTCCATCATGGACTTATAGTTATTGTGCTTTTTTATAAGAATGCGAAGAATAAAAAAAAAATATTGTAGATTAATGTGACTCTCAAATTTCTCAAATTTCTTCATTCTATGTATTCTGCAAATATTTATTAAGTATCAAGCATCTGGCCTTGCTTAATTTGGTGCTTTTCATGTCTTTTAATTGAACAGTCTCCCATATTTTGACAATGTAAACAATCCAAAACCTAGAATTGCCTATCCCCTCTTCTAACAAAAATGTTATTTTGACTTCTTTGTAGATGATATTGGTGGTTGATTACTCAAGTATCGTTCTATTTAAGCATTAGAAGTTGAAAGTAATGAAGCAACAACAGAGATATATTATGCTCATATGACTTATGAATACTCTTTCTGGTTTGGAAAATCTAAGATTCGGTAGAAAATCTCTTCATGGTAATCTTAAAGTAATGGTAGGTTGTGAGTTCTTGCATATTATATAGGCTAGCTTTTTATAAGATGTTAGTTTTGGCCGTATAAAAGAATTGAATTGTAATCTTGGTTCTTTTAGATTCAATTTTTCTATTGCTGTTCAACTGTTTAATCTTTTTTCCTTAATGTTTTGTTTAGACTCAATTTTAGTTTATTTAATGAGTGATTCTCAAATTTAAGTTTATTATATAAATATAGAATGAATAAGAGGAAAATAAACAGAAAAAGAAAAATAGAAAAATAAATGTTCTCCCCGCCCGGTACTTCTTTTTTGTATCCACATTAAGTGTATTTGGAGATATGTGAAAAGCTAAAATTAAGAAAAAGGCAAAACAAAATGAAATGAAATGACTGGTTATATTGTTTTGTTTGATGATATTGTTTTTGCTTACCTTTCGTGCCAATAGAATACATTGAAACAACAAATTCCATACCTAAAATTTAGTCATCATTTGAACTTTCTATTACTTATGTTGAAATTGAACATCATAAGGCATCTATAAACTTATGTTTTTCGTTGCATTTACAAGAGATTTACCTTCTGTTTGTCTCTTTCTTAAATAAATTATGTCTTTGAACTTTATGTTGCTTAACTTCTTTTTCACCAAGTTTTAATATTAATATTATTTTTTTTAGAAATGATTTTTGGAATCTTTTTCTCTTGATAGGAATATTGCTTGGATCTTGCTAAATGAATAGTAACAACAATCAATAAGGTTTCTCGAAGCAGTAAGATATGGAGAAAGATTTTAAGACAGTTTATAAGGTATATGTAGTTTCTATAAATTTCATTGCAAGAGTTATATGTTGGAGGTATTGGTTGTCATTTGTTTACTCAATATTCTCATCTAATGTTGACTTAATTACACATTTGTGAGTCATAAACTTTTACATTTGGAGGCTCAATCTTTTGGAATTTTGTTGAAGTATGTACTAATAGTGATATGGAAGTAAAGTCGTTTCATTTATTGATACTGAAGCTTTTAGAGTTCTGTAAATTTTTCTCATTCATTGAAATATTTCTGATACCTGCTTTCAATGAACTCCACTTTTCATGTAGTTTCATTGAACTTCTAATTTGGTGCTTACCTATTGTGCAGTTACATGTAAACTATCATGCTTCTGGTATAAATGGGCAAAGGTGAATTTTGTAGATAACTTTCTGCATCTTTAGATTTGATTAAAGGGTCTAATATTGAACTTCCTAACCTGAACTACCTTTGTCAAACCACAATAATATGAGAGTAATTTTTTAGATTTCACTTTGTGAAGAGAAAATGGATTGCAAGACTGTCTTCATTGATCAATAGTATTTTAAATATTTATACAAGTTCAAAGAAGACAAGATTTTTTATAAAATTTTTTTGTGAAATTTGTTAGAAATGAATTGTCTCTTACTTAATATATTCAAATTATTATGTGCACATTTACAATTATTTCTATTTAGTTGTCTGATTTTTTTCCAGTTGTAGGTTTGTTCTAACCGATTTATAAAACTTGTCAGCATCTTGCAACTTTATGGAGATTGTGTGTATCTTCTTAGGCGTGATGTTAGTCCAACAATTTGAACATTTTTTTCATTGCATTGTGTTCTACCTCACGTATGATGTTGGCCCAAGTATAAAGAAGTTCAAAGGTTTTCCCATTGTATTAATTGATCTGAGATTATGAACTTGTAGGGTTGAACTGCTTTCAATACCTTATGGATCAATAGTCTATTTTTTGATGTAAAATACAGGTTATTTAGTGAATATATTTGAATTCAACAACTGCTGTGACAGCATATGAATATGTTTGTATTCGATGAAACACAGCTGCAATTGGCTAGTGTGACAGCATATGAATATATTCGTATTTGACGAACACATAGTTGCAATTGGCTAATGGCATTAACTTTTGTAATATTGATTTTACTAATCAGTGATGACCCTGAAAACAATGAATGAACACTTCGGAGTTTCATCTGCATATCCACAACCAAATTGTCCAAAGACACGAACCATCATGAAAATGTGTTCATGGAACTCTATATCTTATAACGTTTAAATTAGTAACCAATAAATTATCAGATCTAATGGTTAATCGTGTTCATATTGATGGTAAATATTGGACAACAAAATTACTTAAACTGACATACAATTTACTAATGAGAAGTGTCATTTTTAACACGAATGTATAAATAAACATGCAAAACAAAAAATTACCAAAACCAAACCGTCCACTACTACTTCGATATAAACTAACCTCAAAACAAGCGTAGCTCTGCTAAGCAAACTCAAAACAGTCCCCAAAACTTAGACCACCTAGCAGGGGCCCCCTGGGCAACGTCCAGGGCCCAAAGTACTAGTATTATGTTAAGTGCGAGTTAAGTGTATTAACCGAATATAATTATTAGTGTATGCATTTCAAGTGAATGTAATCGTTAGTGCATGTGCACGCATCCACATAAGACATTAGGTGTGATTTAAATGTATTATAAAGGGCACTAATCAAAATATTTCTTAAACCTAGAGCCAAATTATTCAATAAAGATGTCTCTTTAACTGATGAAATTACTTTAAAAACAAGTTGTAATGCGATAATCCATAAAAATTTTACCTTGTAAGAGCACCTTTTGCTGTTTCTTAATATTTAACCTTTTTTTTAAATAGTTTATTGGAACATTGAAATGCTCTATATGGTTAGTTGGATAGTGTTTTCCTATCTCCTCTTTTTATCTTATTAACTATCTTATTTTTTTTCATTTCACATATATCAACATCATAAAATTACTACACTATTGTTCTAAAAATTTTTCACAAATAACCTCCCTCCTATTCAGAAACGTAATTTATTTGACAACGTTTGCAAGAAGTGGCTGATCTTGAAAACTGAAAAAGTTACAAAATGAATCAATTGAATTTTTAGGGAATTTTCTCTCTTCTTCACCATGTTTGTTCTCCACTCCCTCCATTTTGATTTCCCTCCTTTAGGCTCTGGTCAGACCAATTAAAAGTATTGAATTGTATGGTCTCAATCTTAAAGGATTTTATTTCCATTCATCCATTTTTCTTCTTCTGGTGTGCGCGACTTCACCGCTGATAATCGAAGTTCCAAGCAGCAGCTCTAAACCAAATGGACAAGCTTTCATTTTGTCTGCAACAATTTGCAACATGTAAAATCTTTTTTTCCACTGGCTAAAGAAATTGTGTATGTGTTTTAACTTGTTATTAAGAAAGATTACCACAGTGGACTTCTATTTTCCAATCAAAAAGACCGCAATAGACAGGCAGCTAAACTCAAAATAACTTAATAACTACTACTTTTACAAATACACGTTTTATTGCAGATTTTGCAAAACCTATCACACTTCAACTATCCAAGACTATGTATACCTGTACAGAAAACACATGCTTTTTTTTTTTTTTAAATGAAAGTACAAATTACTTAATAACTATAACTACCACAACTACCTCTTTCTCCCAGTTAGTCAACTGAAATATCTGTACACAGAAAACCCACAAATTACTGGAGACCCCAGAGGATCAGCCTTGGCATTGCTGCAAGGCCAAGACTAAATTTCAATCTTCTTGCTGGAACAAATTGTAATCTGAGCTAGACTCGTTCTTTGCAACCTGCATGTCATTAATGCGGCCATGATTAGCTAAATGAATTAGAGAACCATTATCCTTAGTTCCATTTGGTTACATAAACAGGAAACAAACAAATGAAATTTATATCTCAGCCACCAAAAGAAAAACTGAGTGAGAATTCTACGACTCAGACAGACAGCACACTGATGCTATCAGTATACAATTTTAACCATTGTAAACCAACTGTTTCCCAGAAGTTACCATTCAGGAGAAGATCCCTTTTAGCTCATTACCACAATAAGCAACAACTGCCAAGTGCAGATTTCCAACAAAATACATATGGAAAGAGATTTTACCACGCTGGTTCACGAAAAATTAATTTCTAAAGTCTGATTCTCACGAAGATCAAACCAGAATGATAAATAGATTAAGAAAAATGGATATTTCAAACATGTTGCAGGAAGTGCTAGTAAGCCTAAATTCTAAAGCTAAACGGCCTTTTGTATAAGGTATGAATTGTCATCAAGCTAAGAAAGGATATTTGCTTAGCTAAACATGAGCCACACATTCTATTCATTGTCAATAAAACATGATGAACATTCTATAGAAAAGGAGTGTGTTTCAAAAACTAAAATGTTTCCCTAAATATACTACACCAAGTGCAACTCAAATAAGTAATCATCTCAAAATCCTAGTGGTTCCAAGTTCTCTAAAGAATCTTTATGTGATAGTTGCAGTAAAATTCTTACTGTGTCTCAACATCAATAACAAATTTTTTGAGTTTGTTTCTTTCAGTCTTTACTTGAGTGCCACCCGGAGAATTATGGATACAGCAGTTCACCTATAGGTTTTTTCTTGTCATTGCATTGCATAACCTTAGTGCTTTAATTAGAATCTTTTTCACATATCCAAAACCAAAAGGTAAAAATAAAAAATTCAAAAATAAAAAAATCTATAGAATGGACAAACAGGTTAGAGCTTGTAACTCAATTTTCAAATGAAAAGAATGAAGCTTCAGCAAGTGAAAAAACAACCTCAGAAGTGTGTGAAGATCCCACAGGGAGAACTGAAACAAGATTGGTCCAAAGAACAGGATCACTTAAGGAATCAATAGAGCTGTAGTTGGTCACAAGTGGAGCAGACAGTAAGGGAGTTAGTGGATAAACATTTCTCGGAATGGGTAATCCTCCAGTCATCCCAAGTCCAGCTCCAACTCTCTCATTTCCACCATCATGACTACATTTTTCAACCCCCTTGCCGTAGTCCTTTTTGCTAATAACATTTTTATCTTCATTTTCATCATTCTCATCTATTTCTTTCTTCTTCAATCCTTTTTCTTGTAAGCTCTTGAATGCCGCAGATCGTGACAAAATGCTCATAGCAGACACAGTGCCTTTTCGGCGTTTTCCTTCTTGAGGCACACCCAATCGTGGCATCTCATAAGGTTCAGTGGGCTTAGCTGTCAGTTCTACGGACTTAAGTTCACTGCTCATGTCTTCACCAGGGCGATATGATGTTTCCTCTGATGATTTAGTGTGTGGATCTACTTGACGTGGTTTATTTGTCCCCCACCACTTGATATAAGTGGTCAAATCAATCTTCCTATCAATGCAAAAGCCACCAATATATTCATTTTCTGCTGTTGCATCATCAGCTGCACCTGATGGAGGAGAGGAATGCCAATAACTTGGTAACCAAATCACCAGCTAAAACTTAAGAAGTTTAAGTAGGCAGAATACTATGAAACCTATAGATCTCTAGAAAATCTTTTCCTAGCAACCCAAAAAAACTTTTCTCCAAGGTCTAAATTTTAGTCACCATATCGAATGCTGTTGAAGTAATCGGCCCCAGAAAACTGACCAAATTGTGGATCCCATCGGCTGCATACACAAACAAACAATGGAACAGAAGGAAAGCAACATTAAAAGCACAATCAAAAATGAGTAAATACAAATATGTACACACACACGCGCGCCATTGAAACCAAAGATGGCAATCTCTGATAACATAAGCTTTCAGGCAATACTTTTTTCTCAAGTTAAAAAGCAGTAATTTATGGGTCACATAATACTAAATAAAAGCCAATGTCAAAAATCTGGTTTATGCATTTGTACCTTGAAAGAGGACGATATTTGGAGACCCCCCTTGAGAAGCCACTACTCTTTCTGCAAAAAAGCATATCATAAGTAACATTACAATTATTCTAGTATAACTAGGGCTGCAAACAAGCCGAGTCAAGCTTTACCTTAAATGAGCCAAACTCGATTCAATTTTGACTAGGCTCGAGCTCGACAAGCTTTCTTTCAATCCGAGCGTAGTCGAGCTCGAATAAAATAAAAAAATTTATTTTATTTTTTAAAAATGAATAAAACAATTATTTTTCTTAATAAATAGTAAAAATTAGGGATATATATGTAATTTTACTATTAAAAGAAAAATTCTCTACACACACACACACACACACACACACATATATACAAGCCGACTCGCGAGCCAATGAGCTGAGTATCTCTCAGCTCGAGCTCAACTCAAGCTCTGTCAACACCAAGCTCGAGTCGAGCTCAGACTAGAGTTGCTTGCAAGCAGCTCGAGTCATGTGCAGCCCTAAGTGTAACATATACAAGATATACACACCTTCGAAGGGATGCGAGATAGTCTTCTCTTGAGACATTTTGCATCTCTTCAAGGTCCCTTGCATAATCAGTAACCTGCACAGAATATGAATAAAGAACGATTCTCACAACATTAACTCCAGCAGTACATGATATTGTGCTCTTAATAAATGTATATGATCATCAAATTTGACAGAAAGAAGAGTAAAGCTACTCTTCCTTTTCTTTTGGGAGATGGGGATTTTCCTTTTACATTCATTTATAAGAAAAATGTCTGTGGCATCATACTGGAAAATTAATGAGTGTTCCAGGGCCCCAGTATTTCAAGGCAGCAAGATCATATGCTCTGGCTGCTGCCTCCTCATCATCGTATGCACCTATAGGCATTGTATTTGTTAAAGTTAATAGAGGTGGATGTCACATTCAGTTTGAACTTTAAAAAGACAAAGACTACCAGTGAAACTGCATACCCAGGTAAACTGTCCACAAGAATGAATCACCAACCAGTATCCATATTTCCATGCAGTAAAAGAGTTGGACAAAAGGTCAGGTCAGAATTTAAATGAGAGGTTTAGATAGTGACTTTTTAAATGCTAATAGAAACAAATCTACATATACATCTATATAGATAAGAAGAAAATAAAACCTTGCTTTCCCTTTTTATTTTGGTTTTGATTCCAGGTGCTTTTATCCCAAAGATGAGCTTCATACCGTCCTGTCCATCTATGCCTATAAGAATAACAAAAACGAGCTCACAAATGTAAGAATATAAATCAAGAAACACAATCAACTGATTCAAGGTTCTTCAGAAGAGAAAAGCTAAGAGAGAAGAAAATCTACAATTGCACTTGCAGAGCTTTTGCAGACTGTCATGAGGATTCTAAATGTTAGGACGATTTTAGCAGTCCTATTCAGTCTAAAGTTTATTGCTTGTAATACCTTTGTGCAGAATAATCCAATATCAGCATATTTTGATTTTAACATCCAAACCTACAATATGTTCCTCTATGGAAGCTTTTAGATTAATTAATTATGCCATAATGATTGGAAAAAATCTGCATACATGCACCACATAACAAAGAGAAAAAGTAAATATATTAGATTTCAGAAAAAGTTTACTTGTTAAGTGTAGAATTTCATCCATAAGCCAAGGTTCAAAACAGTATGAGCTCAAACCAAGTTGGGGGGCGGGGGGAATAGAAAAAGGCATATGCAATTAGGAGATCAACTCCACCATCCATTTCCCATTCAATCTCTCCAGATAGTACAGGAAAGGCTTGAAGCTACTAGATTTTGTCAACTCAGAATCATCTTAGAAATGAATTGATGATTTGCAATATGCAAGAGCCACTCTGTGTTTTAAAAAGAAAAAATTGATTATCAAATGCATTGCCAAAGATTGTACAGAGTGCTCACTCACTAAGATGCTACTGAGGTTGCATCGCAGAAATGGCAGCAGCATTGCTTTTCAAACATATAGAAAATTAAATGGCATATGAGATTTAACAGCTTGTGACAACCCTGGTTATCTGGTCTACTTTAAGGTGTGGCAACTACAAACACACACGCTTCAAACTGCCCAACATCTTCAAGGATGCTCGTTACTAAATTCTGAATAATAAACCCATCCCTCCAAGATGGGCAAGACTTTGCACTAATAAAAAGACATATATTCTCCACCCTCACATCTCAGTCCTAGACAACAGCAAAAACAAGATATGGAAGAAGCCAACCGCTGCCCTAACAGATGCTAAGCATCCACTGTGGCCTTTGGCTATGGCTATGCTACTAGCAATTTCTGCAACAAGATTGTCTTCATTGAACCAGCTGTAGATCCCATAGAAAATGCAATACTTAAATGCAAGATATATGCATATGCTCCCTACCATGGTATTCTATATGGTGATTCAAACTACTTTCCCACATTCCTATTTTATAAAGTTAGAAAAATATTGTCAGTATCCCAAGCTCAACAAAAGATATCAAAGATCAGTAAAAGGCTTGTAGCCAACAGTAGACATTAGAAGCTACAAGAAACGACAATGGATAGCTCCCCTTAACCAAAGCTTTTACTAAGGAGTAAATTCAAATGTTAGGTTGCCAATAATCAACATGTTGTATCATGAATCGTTGTAAAACATTATGAGATTACTTCATTCAGTACTATATTGAATTATAAAGCTGTTTGTAGACTTTTCCTAAGGCTGAATCACATGGTACTTCCCTCTATAGATTCATGTCATATGTCCAACTACAAATCACATCAAAAGATTCCACAATCCGAACTGTTATCTTTGTTTTAGTGGACACAATGGACAGATGAAAAGGAAAGCCAGAAAAAACTAGAAATGAGATAGATATGCGCCATTGAGGTACTACTGAAAGATGAGAAGGGTGAACAGACAAAGATAGAAAATTTACAATCCAATTTCCTATCTGGACCTCATGAAAAAGAAATCATATATGGATTATTGAAGTTCTCTTGTTAATTTAGGTGTCAAAAGAACTTAACTAAGTTCAAAAGATAATGGATCACTTGAATATGAATATGTTGTCCATTTTACTTCATATCCCATTAAGATACAGATGTATGGAAACAAAAAATTGGCATTCACAACTACGGCTGAAGTAAGGAATTCATGGTTTCTTTTTCGTGTTAATAAAGAGAGATGATGAAAGTTTCCTTCCTTAAATAGCAAACATTGCTTTATCAACTTTTCCTTAATCCCATGATTGACGCCCAATTGTATTCTAACAATGCTTAAGCTTAATTTCAATCTATCTTCTCTATGTGAAACACATCTTAAAAAGCTAAACAGCAATGCATACACCTCATCAGGAAACAGACATGCAGACTTAACACAGAGATCGATATCATTTTCAGCTCATCCGCAGCTAAAGATATCTACTATCATTTTTTTATTGTAACAGATATCTACGAAATCAAATCTTAACCAACTTAGAATCATTTCAGTCTTTAAAGTAACACAACAAAATCATATTCCCTACTCCCCAAATTGTCCAACTGTCATAGTACACCACACTAGACTGCATCAAGCTTTTCACTTTTTTTTCATTTTACTGATAGAAAGATTTCCAGAGACTTTACTAGATTCCTAGAATATTAATAATAACTAGTTTTTATACTTCCTAATACCAAAGAAATTTCATGATATAAATAATAAGCTCCAAAAATTCAAATATAAACCTCATAGGAAATTGACAGCTAAAAACACTAAAAATTAAAACTCCCCAATACAGAGACAAAATACACACTATCATGAAGCAACTCAACGCTACTATATAGTACCTAGTGACGCCGCGATAAATAGAGCTACGTTTGCCGGCGGTGCAAGGAGGCATTTTACTGATGCGTTCTTTAGCGGTACATCCTCTCTCTTTCTTAGCTTTCTTCAGCCCTCTGTACAATGCCAGCTCATCGCCGGCGCCACCTCCTCTCGGAATCGGTCCCACCATCACTCCACCACTAGCAGAAGCAGCAGCAGCAGCAGCTTCCGACGTTTCACCTCCTCCGCCACTGCTGCTGCAGCCGCCGCTTTCCAGCTTTCCAGGAGGCGGTTGAGAGGAAGAAGACGCCATTAAATAATTCAGCTAAAAAAAAAAACCCTAAATGAGGAGAAAATAGTTAGAGAATAGACAGAGAAAAGAGGAGTATGATTTTGATTGGTTTTTGCCGGAGAGCTCTGTAACACTACAGTGGGAGGGAGGGAGATGGCTGAAGTGAAATGACGGGTTTATCCTCAATTTTCAATCGGCAGAATCCCGCAATCTAATCTGAAGCAATCTGCCGTGGGATTTGGAATTTTGTGGGGAGTGAGTCCAACGGCTATGACGCAATGGGCTTGAGCGTACTTTTGGCCTGGTCCGGGGTGAGTTGTGGGGAAGCTTCTTGAGATGGATAGATACTGTGGCACGTGCCATCAGTCAGTCCACCTGTCTGTTTTAATAAGTATTTCAAAAAAGGGGCAGTGTGAAATTGTGGGAAATGCACAATGGGAATGGGGTTGAACTTCGAAGAAATTGAATACCGAGGACGAAGGGCAGGTAAACCACCATCTCAAACAGTAAATGGCCCAAAATCAGTGAATAAAGTTGAAATTCAAAATGTGCGGATTATGAAATTCAGGTAACGACGGAATCAGGAATATATGAAAGAAGAGGTGACTCGTGAATGAATAAATACACTGCAAGCTTTAGAAAAAGTTAGACATGTAGCTTGTTTGCATTCCTATTTTTTGAAATTTTTGTAGAAAAATGCTAACGATTTGATGTATGTAAAATAAAAAAAGATTGAATAATATGTTTACTAAAGACGTGAAATTTTTTTAGAAAATAATTACATTCCAAACATACCCTAGATTTTCTGCTAGGGTGAAAAGGAGGGGTTGGGGGAGCGGGGCATTATATAATGATAGCGTTTGGACAGCTAATTATTAGGAATTTAGTGGGGTGTACTTTTTAGGATATCGATAATACGAAATAAGTGTTTGGACATCTGTTATATAACGTAAATAATTGTTTGGATAGAAGAATATTTTAACTTGTCTTTTTGACTTTTTGACTTTTTGACTTTTTGACTTTTTGATTTTTTGACTTTTTGACCAACTTAATTGTATAACTCACACCGCGAATTTGTTCATCCAACCTCAGCCAAACATGGGTAATTGGATTTTTGTTTTTTCGATCTATTTTTGAAATACTTTTCACATCCCTTCTATTACACTCCTACACTAACGATGAACAATTTCAAAACACTAATCCAAACAAATATATGTGAATATGAACTTACACATACAAAAAAAAAATATCCCACCTCCTTCCCCAACTCCACCACCTCCTCCCTCTCTCTCCCTCCCCTCTCCAGCCTCTCTCTCTCCACCCCTCTCTCTCCTCTCCCCTCCTCCCTAACAAGTTAAAATTTATTTGGGGCATTAAAAGTAATAATTTTTTCTGTATTTTGTGGAGTAATTCTAAAATGTAAAATTAATTTGGTATAGAATGGAATGGTTTTGAAATTCACAAATGACTTGAGGTAGTTTTGAAATTTTTTTTGAAAATGTGGGATATTTTTTGAGCATTTTAAAATGTAAAATTTATTTGGGGTAATTTTTGGATCATTTTAAAATACAAATTTATCAGGGATCTTACTATAATGAAAAATTTATTCATGGTATTTCTAGGGGCATTTTTAAAATTAAAATTTTCTGTGTGCTAATTTTTTTGGGCATGTAGTAGATTAAAAATTAACCAATTTGGGGTAATTTTAGGGGCATTTATAAAATGGAAAATTTAGGTGGGGTCTTTATTGGCCATTTTTTCAACCGAGAATTTTTCTGGGGTAATGTTTTGAAATGTTATTATAAGTCCAAGTTCATTCGCGGTTTTTTGGGGTATTTAAATTTAAAAATTTTATTTGGGGCCATCCAAAGAGGTATTAGTGAAGGTAAAATTTATTTGGGTCTTTTATTGGAAGTACAATTTTGTTTTAGGGTAATTTTTGGGCTATTTGTGAATTAAAATTTATGTAGTGTATCTTTGGGTTGTTTTGAAATCCCAATGACTTGTGTTTTTTTTAAGTACAAAACTTATGTGGGTGTATTTTGGAATAATTTATTTGGGGTAATTTCTTTAAAATTAACCCACCCCCAACCCTACCACCCCATAGGGCCACAAATAAATTTTAAATTTAAAAGACCCAAAAAATGACCCCAAATAAATTTTTAATTTTAAAGCTGCAAAAAATTACCTCAAATACATTTTCACTTTGAAATGGCCCAAAACTACCTCAAATTAATTTTCCATTTTAAAGTACAACCATAAATTTCGGTTTTCAACTGCTGCAATTCACCTTAGAGGCGCCAAAAAAAGATTCCACATCTATTATAGTACGAACCTTTCTAAAAAAAACAACCCCAACAAACAAGTAAGCTTTATGCAAAGTCGAGATTTCAAGAAGAAAATACCTAAGTTGAAATGAGCAACCCACATATTTGTCCATTCCAACCCGCCCAATACGCTTCGCGACCTCATAGACCCCCTAATTTGATTGAAAAGAGGAAAAAGTTATTGCCGCTTATATCCTTGTAATTGATGAGTAGTTTGATGACTTGGCGCACCCTTTTAACTCATTTACAATTAAATAAGTATTTTTTTTAAGAAGTTAAGATTATGTAGAACATATGATTTTTTGAGGTCTCACCAACGTAGTAACATTAAAATGCCATTATTTATATTGAAAGCAACAATTTGAAACCATTAAAAACATACAAACACAACTTTCCACACGAGTCATTAATAGGTTGTTTGGGTACACCCATACCCATTCTTGAAATGGGTACAAATAGGTTGAATGCGCTGTACCTATTCTTATTCATTGCCTAACCGTAAACAAACCAAACAGAACAGTTTTAAAGAGTACATGCAAGACAATCCCAATTACCTGCATCTTAATTTGGGAAAAAGAAGATGGAATGGAGCAATAGAAGTTGTACACAAATAAAATCCTTCTGACAAGTAAGACATCGCTAGACAATGCGGATCCACTTAACGCGTCGTGCTCGCCGATACATGTTATTGGCTATATTACGTCTAGCCTTCCATTCCTCAATCTCAGGGAAGCGTTAATCGGTTCTAGGATTGGTATTGCCTGCCCTAATAGTTCATTTTCTTCCAAGCGATCCTGCGCCTACCTCCGAAAATGCGCGTCCCGGTGCATTACGAGAAAATTGTGCGATTACACAACAAGCATTTACTACACTTATCTGCGTGCTCATGTAGAAATTGTCTACCGGTCCTTTCAAGAATTTGAATCTTTTTTAAGGACACCAAATGTTCTTTCGAATGACATTTCAAGTTGTGAATGGCGCATATTAAACAAATGCCTCTTTCTTTCGTGTGATTGCCCACATTCTTGTAGGGGGCCATAAATCCGGGAACATTCACATGCGCTGCATCCACCAAATAGTACTTACCTATATGTGTGACATGTGTTGATATGGTAAAATAATTTTAAATACATCTCCTAACAAGAATAGTACTATATGTTCCGCTATGAAGTGAATCACACTGGCTCTAACCTGTAGGTGGCATTGGAAAGTCTGATGGATGACTTAAAGCGGATTCTAGGACGGCGTGCATCATGAGCACTACCTCCCATCCAGCATATCACGTAGATAAAGCGCATCATGGTCACACCCGCGAGGACATTCTCAATGGCGGTATCCGTGGCGGTTGGTGTGTCGCCATTGCTCTCCGGTTGGAGGACAGGTGGGATATGAGTCCGTCCATCGCACCTGACACCCATCATCGGAAAACATTTTAGATTGCTTCTAACTCTGTTTCCATATATACATGACTAGATGAGGAAATTACCTCGAACCATGGGTAGAAATTGGTTGAATTCAAAATCCTGGGATGCACTCAATTGGTCACCGACGATCATATCACACGCAAATAAGCACAAACCAATGTACCTTCCTAATGTTTGATTAATTGTCTCGGTAGATCGGTTGAAGGTCGACCCTTAGAACTTCGATCGCGTATGCTTATGGCTGACCATTACCAACGCGTCATAGCTAATGCCTCCTCAATTGGAACATCGTTGTTGGTAGCTTTGAGTAACATAACCGTTCCGCACAAGTATGTAACAGCGGAGAAAATTATCGGCGTGATGCGATGTTGTCCATACCGTTTGTAATGGCCGTTGATCAATCGATTGACCCATTCGACCACCTCTATCGACCCATCGTATGTGGAATTCATGTCAGGTGAGTTGTTGAGCCCAAGAGATGGATGCATCATCATCAAGGATGCACTCATAAGTAGTATGGCCTCGTCTTCCTCCTGCCGAGCCCTACGGTTGGAGTTCATGTCGCTACCATGGCGACGGTTACTTCATGCCATAATTCAACAAAAATCTATTTATGCGAGGAAAGTTTTGTAAATGTATGTGTTGATTTCGTCCTTGCGTTCTACAATGCAAGACCACCGTCACTATGATCAATGACACCACTCAAAAAATTCCCATTGTCTCTAAAAGAATTATTTCAACACTCTCTTCTTTATCTTATAATTCTAAATCCATAGGTAAATACCATCAACATTATCCTACAATACTGAAAACATACGATTATAATTGTTGATCAAATAGTACATGTGAACATGAAAATTTTGGCACATCTTCCTTATAATTGTGCTAGATGATCTTATAATTATACAGGGAAGTTAGTTGAATCTCATTACACATGCGCATTTTAGGGTATTCATTTAAAAAAAGTGACCAATTCAAATGTTTGTTAAAAGTATCAAATCAAGGGAGGCAAGTTTAATTTTATAAACTTCAAGGAAACTCGGTGAAATTGTCATAAATCTCAATGTACGTTTCTGAAAATTATCCCATTTCATAAAGTTATGCCTTCAATGTATTCTTTTTTTAAAATCCTATTCTAATGACAATTTACAATCAAGAGGTCTTGAAAAAAAGGTGAAATTTGGGAGGGGAAGATAACGCCTCCTACTCATGCTTCTATGAGTTTTAGGTAGTAATTGTAACACAACGATCGTACGTTAATTTCTAAATTTGGGTTTTTTGGTTTTAATTTATGCAGATTTCAACACTTTGCAAATAGTCTTGGCTATGGCATACCTGATTAGTTGATATAACCAATTCAATTTCCTCCCTTTGTTTTTTCCTCCTAATGATTTTATGGAACGTAGGATACTATTAAAAATTATCATAGTATTAAATTGCTGAATTTTATGATTTTTAGGATTGAAAATGACACACCACCAAAAGAAAGCAATAAACTTTGAAGTTGGCCCTGTCCCTTTAATTCTTCTCCTTTCTTTTAATTTTTTTGTACAAGTTAGTTTTGAAAACTATGCACTTTAAAGAATGTCTTTATCACGTATAAATCAACTACAAGTTTAATGCTTGGACACAAAATTTCTGAAGCAATTTTGAAGCTGTCTTTCTATTAAAGGGTTGGCATATCAAATCAAAACTCAAAATTAGAAGTTCCATTTGTTATTTAACATTATTTTAGTCTTTCGGTACTTCCATTAGAGTCAAGTTAGGTTTTATTTAGAAATTAGTATGTTATTAGGGAAAGTTCTTGTAGCTGTAAAACTTGTTTCTGAGTTTTCTAGTCTATAAGCGAGAGAGTTTTATTATTATTAATGGTTGAAAAGAGCCAATGATTGAAAACCTTATTATTGTGTGTGATTATTGATATATTGTTGATATTATTCCTCTTTCTCCCACATATTAGTATGTGTGTAAATTACTATATCTTATATACATACGTGAAATTTATCTCCAATATCTTTTTGGTTGATTTTTTTTTTTGGATTCTACAAAAATGTCTGTGATCACAAATTTTTTAATTAATTGGAATTTGCCCTAAAAACCAGATTGTGAATGTTACCTTGAGACAATTGTCTTTGCTATATACATTGGGACAAAAGCGGCATATTTGGATTTCAATTTGTGAATCAAAAGTTAAAATTGATGTTATATAGTGATAGAAAAGAATAAAATGAAGAAAACAACAAAAGAAGAATGAAATGACCTCCACATAAGAGATGAGGCAGCTTTGCCTATTTGCCAATTACCACAAGCTAAAGATTAGTACAAAGAAAACTTGGACCAGGCTTTGAACAAGTCAGCATGCATGTGACCGGATAGGTTGTGATTTATGGGTGAAGTTTGAGTTTAAAACTCAACAAAACTTGAGGCAAGTTAGGTGTACAATTGGCCTATACCATAGTTGATTGCTAAGGTAAAATGGTTTCATAGGAGTTGTAAGTGGAAATTTGCAAACCAAATTGAAAATGAATGAAAGGAGAAGGGTCCCAAACAAGAACCTTTTCTTTTCCGATCATGGCGTGGGAATATTCTTGTGGTACCATAGGTTTGTTTGCTAAAATAATTTAGAGGTGTGCACTAATGAAGATTTTATATTCGGAGGTGTTACGAATTATTAGCACAAAATGGAAAAAAAGAACACGGGTTTCTAACATTTACATTCATGAATATTATAAAAGTCTTGACCGAATAAGAAATTAAATATGTGTGTGGGCTCTTTTAAGGCTTCGAGAATGATATGAGAATTAAATAGCGAGGTTTTAAGACATATGTGAATAGATCAAATGCTTAGCGTCGAATCAATTGGTAAATAAATAATACCTAAAATCTTAGTTCAAGTTCCGTTGAAGAAGAAGGCCGTCCATAATTTCATAATAATCTAAACTTCTTTTTTTTTTAAATGCTAAATTCCCCTTATTATTCCAATCGATACCACAATAAGCTTAATGGAAATGTACAAGCGACATGCTATAAATTGTAGCTTTCGGTTTATAGCCAATCAAATGGCAGTAAAGCTAAGTAATTAGGTTAACTATCACCGTCATTTTGACAAACAAAAGTACATGAAAGAATTAGGCATTGATTTAAAAGAATTAGGCGTTGATGTAGAGGCAATTGTTATCCTAATGATACATTGGATGACAAAAAAGGGGATTAAAGTTCAATCTAGTTTTAGATCAGCCATCTAACCACTTATAAATCCATCTAGCTTTGCCTTGAAATCTATCTTTTAATCTTTTTAATGACAAACCATTTTGGTTTGCCCAAAATAATTTCTTCACGAGACTCATGCATTAGGACCCCGATTACATATGCAAAACCCATCTAGTTCCCTATAAGCAATGAAGTAAAAGCACAAAGTGTAAAAAATGACTTGTATACTTACCCCGTTAGTTGAATTCCCAAAATAGAAATGCCTTGCAATTGATTTTGGTGTTACGCCTTGCTACACAAGATTTTGGTGTGCTAGATATCAATGTGAGTGCGCCGTAACTAGGAAAGTGGTACTTCAATGGCGGAGGAGGTTATAAGTGGATTGTTGAACCTTACCTTTGTAAACTACCGATGAAGCTGGGACTGTATAAATGGAAATGTGAATAATTTACATTTGGATTTATTCGTCACAGCTCACAATTTCCCCCCGGGGACATCAATCCCACGTGAATATGTGCAGATAGAAAGGCAGCGTCTGTAAACTTGTGCTTGTATTCATTCAATTATATGTTTCCAATCAATGTACGAGGGCCAAAACTGGATCAAAGTCACATGTGAAGTAGTTGGAATCGTAGAATCTTGAAACTTTTGACCAATCTGGTGTTGATTTGAAGTAGAATTCCTAGGGTCTCTAAAAAGATAAGGGCACTTTTGCTTTGCTTTCTTTTCTTTTTCCCATTTGGCTCCATTTGCTCCATTGTGATGGACAGCTAAGGAGAATTGGCCCTACAATTCCGTTACAAGGGATGTAAAGCAAACCTTTTGAGTACCACATTAAATGGTATTAGTTTTTATTCAACCATTAAAACCCATGATGGACACCGCCAATGCCAGCCTTTATTTTTTCCCGTGTATTAGGTAAGTTTCCTCAAGCTTTCCTGCTCGTTAGCTTTCCACGCAGTTATGGAAATCAAATCACCGGGACTAGTTTAATACTCATATGTCGAGCTTCAAACACTCGAGTAACAAGCAGGGAAATCCTACATTGTATTAAAGCATTATGAAAACCACTAATCTCTAAAAATCTAGTGAAATGGCTAACTTCAAGGTTGTCGGGCAACACGCAGCCAACAACCTTTTAAGAAGATGGATTAGAAAGCTGCAAAAGAGAGAGCCCCATGCAGATCAAATATAATAACAAGAAACTACACCTGTAAATATAAAACAAGACCCACACACTCGGATAATTTGGTTAGACCAAATGGGGTCCACCCTTAACATGCTAATACTACACACAACAAGTTGAACTGCTGCCTAGTCCCAACTTTTGTACATGTCCACAACAACTTACGATTAATGCACTCAGCTTTCACGTAATGAAAATTGCGGTCAACAAACCAATAAATGAAATTATCAAGTCAACACCACCCATGCATGCTATTACACATTTTCATTTAACTTTTAGGCAAACCCTTGTCCTTCATTAGGTCGAGAAGTCATAAAGTCCTCCGGGCTCGTCATAAGACGAATCTTTCTGTTCTTGGTTGGCATAATGGCGTGTAGCAATGGTTTTCAACGGCGAGGGATATTCATTTCTTTAATTATGTCCCAGGCGACACACTTGCTGTATGTAGAATGCTTCAATACATTGCCGCCTCCAAAGCAACATCGAAAGTTTGTAATTCTCGCTGGGGCATCCTCAAGAGTCGACAGCTTGAACCAGAATTTTGTCCCACGGGTCCTTCTTTCTCTCCTCCTAGTCCCAAAACTTGATGCTGGTCGTTTCCCCACCGCCAGGACCGAGGGATAATATAGTACACATACTTTCATGAGGCTCCAAAGCCGCAGGAGTTCCAAACGGAGGTTGATGCTGCCTTTCCCTTCGATTTCTATTGGTCGAGGCTCTTGGGCGACGCATTAGTCGAGACTAGCGGTAACGCAGATACGACTTCCCAGCACGATTCCCAATCGCGGATGAGAGTCTTTGGTACATGTAGCATGAGTGGGCTTCTTGAAGTCACCATAGCCTTTATTTTTCGGTGTGTGATTTTCTTGCAATGGTTAGTCTTACTAATCTAATAGCTGTCACAAGATAACACACACGTATGCGATTCCACAAAACAAATGTTACCTGAGAACATAATCTTGCAAATGCAAGGAATTGTTGAGTAGGTGGTTAGCAACATGCTGTACGATACCTATTTTGAAGGGGATCCTATTAGTTTGCTTTTCACTATTGAAAGTGCATTCGCATCCCCAAAAGCTAACTTGCCGCATTGACTTGTTGCTTAAGGCATCAAATTTAGAATTTGCATGCACCAACAAGAATAAAAACACTAAGCTGGCCCGCAATAGGAAGAGAAAACAGTAAGAAGAAAAATGAGCAGCAGGAATTGGAATTAGCATGTTCGTTAAACATTTACACATATCCTTACGGGTCCCTTCATGCGTCTAATCAATTCCTAATAAATACAGAATAAATAGCATGTTCATTATTTGGCTCTTTTTTCCACAATTGTCTTTGCAGCTTCTCCAAACTTCAAGGCATCTAATCAAAGCGAAAACTAAAAGTTTCTCCATCATTTAGCGTTACTGATTAGTTAAAGAACATGAAAGAGTTAATGGGAAGCATAGGGCACCATAACCAACATGTTACAGTTGGGGTCAGCCCTGAAAGACAGAAGGCAATTGTTCATATTGTGTCAGATTTTATCCCCATAGTTGGGAATTCTAAAATGTGTATGCATACCCTCAGATTTAATATGATTTGCATCACATAAAACTAACACATCCTGCTTGATAATGTCGAAAGCAATATATTCGTAAAGGAAAACATTCTCAAGAAATTGATAGAGAGGTCCTATGATCTCCAACTCGGATACAAGAATAAAAAATTAAAACATCACTTCATATGAAAAATTCATCAGGCCATATATATTCAGCAAGTACATATTGACTTTGTAAACGCATGACCACAATAAGAATTACTTCATACCTCCTCTAAGGAAGCCGTGCTCTTTCAATTAGGCGTGAAATGCATGGCCTCCGTCGTCCAAACCCATTCCCGTCTAGCTTTTACTTAAGATTGTTGAATAGGTCCCATTTTTTCTTGATGTGGTAGAACCTTGACTGTAATTGGCCCCCGGTAACATTCATGATGCCATTCTCAACAAAATGAGCAGCTAGGTTTGCATAGTTAGCTCGGGGTTTCTTGTTGTCCCAATTTCTCTTCCTTGAAATATATATACCACGTGATGAATTCCTCATCCATTGTGTCAGTCCAAGTAATTCGACTTGCCATGTCCTGAGGATCATAGGTGACAGCAAAACAAAAGCATGAAAAGAAGATTAGAGGTCGATGGCATCATTCTGGAGAAATTCATAACGAAAAATGCAACAGCACATAACTTGGTTCGGCCATTTTGGGAGAACCGTACCTGTTCTAGGTAGGCTGCCAAGTAGTTGGTAAAGTTGTTCGAACCTGTTGATGAAGTGATGGACAAATCTGAAGTTACGATGCCAAGAGAAGCTGAAAAACAATAGCCAAGTGGTAAGCGATTACCATGATTGGGTTGGGTAGCCTATACCCGTTCTTCATAGTTAAAAACAAAGGAGAAGGATAAACTTACAGTCAGAAGCAATCTTCCTTTTTTTATCGGGGGACATCAGCAGAGGCCTAGCAAGCTGTGTGAAGTAGTTTCGGTAGGTCCCAGATAGAGGTTCACTACTGTATGTGAAAGTTTTGAAACTTGATTGAGGTTGTATGCAAATGCAAATGGTTAAAATGACATACGGAAATCGATAATTCTGTCAATAATTTAACCTCAACAATTTTAAAAAACAAAAATACACCCCGAGTAAAAATATATGTTATGTAAATTCAGCGTTATTAAAATGTTCAGAATTAAGCAAGGACAAAAGGTTTGGCCTTTCGAGTGACATACACAACATTCTAAAAGAAATTTAACACCGATAAGTAGGATA
This sequence comes from Gardenia jasminoides, assembly GCA_013103745.1. Lineage (NCBI taxonomy): Eukaryota > Viridiplantae > Streptophyta > Magnoliopsida > Gentianales > Rubiaceae > Gardenia > Gardenia jasminoides. Next base: position 46,682,711 of record CM023095.1, on the reverse strand, counting down.
CACAACGCATTCTGATTTTTTTTTTTATGTAAATTTTTTTATTGATAGAGCATGTACACTTCATACATTATTGTAGCAGGAAGCTACACGTAACTCAGTATCTCTATACCATTTACTTCCATCTTCTATATACGATTCAATCAAAACATTTCATAAAAATCCCCATTTCAAAGTTATAAAAATGTTAAGTTGCATAAGTTTAATTCTGCAACATTTTCTGAATTAGACTTATGAAACTTTAACATTTTTATAACTTTGAAATTTAAATATGCAATTTAAAGCACAGTCAATAAAATCATAGCTCAGTGACAGTATTGGTAGCGAACTACCAAAAATAATGTTGAAAGCTTCTATTCATTCTTCCAGGCATACAATGGAAAGATGAAGGGAAGTGAAAAAGCATAATTCTGGAAAGGTCAACTATCAGTACCAACCTTTTGTCTGGGTAGCCACAAGTACCTCAATAGCTGACCCACTTCTTCAGTTGCTACACAAGACAAGTACTTGCGGGCTGATGAACTTCTGATAACAAGGTCGAATGTCGAAGTTGCTTGAATAAAGAAATGCACAAAATTCTACATACATTTAAAGTTGCAGTAGCATTTCCTAAAACCAAACATACCACAAAAGACCTTGAAAATCAACACGCGGACGGAGTAATGTCATAGTAAGCTTGTCTCTCCTGCCTTTTTCCTTTTTGAAGCTCCAATGTGTCTAGTTACCCATATTAAAAAATAAAAAAAAAGAATTGTATGTCTAAGCTAATAAACCAGAGTAACTCCACTTTACATTAGGTATTCAAATACTAATTACAGCTTGAAATAACAACAAATACATACAAATTTTGCTCAATTCTAGTGGAATTTAGCCACTCATTAATTACTAATCTGTTTCCAACCCATCATTTATTTGAACAAAATGATAACGAACATTAAATTTACCCAGAATTGCCAATTCAAACTGGGGAGAAAAAAAATACATTGACTTCAGCCAAGGCAAAAGGGAAAGAAAACAAAAGGAGACGAAAACAAGATAAAAGGTCTTACCAACGCTCGAGGAATTCAGTGTCGACAAATCGAGGCTCTGAGTGCGTTATCTTGGCGTTTGCTAGTCAATAGATCAACAGACATCTTAGTAGAACAACCCCAAAAAAAAAAAAAAGTGCCATCAGATCAGCTTAGAGTCCAAAGCTAAGAAAGGAAAGAAAGAAAGAAAAATGGAAGATCTGTAGATGAGATGAAAACTCCACCCCTGAAGTTTTTCCTTTATTTATGTCTTTAAAATTTTCAGAGTGATCATTCTTCCTTGAAAGGATGAAAAGACCCTAAGAGAAATTGCCTAAATATCTACTAATAATGAAAAACATGTCTCTGAAAGTAGAATCCAAGGATCTAACAACATTAAAAAAAAAATTTACAAAAGGGCGACATGAAGCATACCCGATCATCACAAATTATTCCTCGAAGATGTGCTTGTGGTTTAAGAGACACCCAAAAAATTAGTTAGAACAATATAGTTATCAAACAAAGAAAAGGGGAAGAAATAGAAGGAAGGGAAAATTGAGGACATATGTGAAGGGAAAGAGGAAAAAGAAATAAACAAAAGGACAAAAGGAACAAACCCAAAAAATAAAATAAAAATAGAACCACTAAGGGTACAAAAGCGAAAGGAAAGAAACCATGAGACAAACCGGAAAGAACATGAACACAAACTATGGGATTGAATTGCATTTTTCTTCAAGTCTCCGGATGCAGAAAAATGCAAAAAAACGCCTTCATTTGGTTGGTTTTGTGATTCGTGGTTAAGGGCGCAGGCGAGCGAGAGAGAGGAGTGGTCGCAAACCTCTTCAAGATTGTTATTCAAGTGAAGGTTAGGGTCAATATGGATTTTCTTGGCTGCAAGCCAAAAGAAAGAAACAGCAAAGCACTAAACATCGCAGCTTAATACACTACTACTTCCAAAGCGCAGGAAGAAGAATAGACGACTAACCCGTCACGGAGGGTTTCCGACCAAAGGTTGGCAGTGGACAAGTCAAGTGAAACCTGCTGGAGAAGAAGGCAACAAACAGATCGAAGGACAGCAATATGTAGCGAACTAGAAGCCCATGAATTTGTCGGTAAATAATCGAATCGATTGGTTACTGATTTGCTTGGAGATCTAGAAGGGAATTTTGGACAGAAAAATGGCGAACGGACGGCGGAGGTAGTGAAGGAGTTGAAGCTGTATGTCGGTGTATGTGGAAGTAGTTGGGGTGATTAAAAAGGAACGTTTATTTTTCAAGCCAAATGCCAACGGATATGTCTGACAAGTGTTGATTGTGAAGCAACTCTTCGATGACGTGGCATTCTGTTATTTTATACGTGGCATTCCAAGTCAATCCCGCCATTAAATCAAAGCATCTTTGGAGCTAATTTAAGTTCCAAAAAGGAAACTGTCCAAACGTATTTTGAGGAACTTTACTAATTCACCCTAATAAGGACAATCCAAACATTTCCAATATTAGACCAGGATCTTAGGGAGGCAAGGGAGGAATTTTATGCAGAAATTGTAAAATTTCATGGGGGTTAAACTGAAGTTTCAAAATATAGTGCGAACAGGGCCCTAGTGACCCTCTACTGCCTCCGCCACTAAGGTAAGATATTTTTGGGTGTTTGTTAAAACTCTACTGTTTACTGTAGAAGTTGTAGAAAACTTTTTTAGATGTGTAAAAATTTTTTGATAAATTTTTTTTTTCCTTTTTCCTTTTTCTTTTCCTTTTCTTTTTCCTTTTCCTTTTTTTTTCCTTTCCTTTTTTTTTTCTTTCTTTCTTCCTTGGTTCAGACTAGAAATTTTTCTTCTTTTCTTCCTCCTCTCCTCTCTCCTCCTCTTCCCCTCCCTCTCCTCCTTCCCCTGTCCCTCTTCCCCTCCCCCTCCCCATAAAGTGGTCATGAGGGAGGAAGGGGTGGGAGGAGGGAGAGAGAGAGAAAAGAGAAAGGTCAAAAAAAGAGATCGGCCAGAAATGATGAGTGTTTTGTGTGTATTTTTTGTGTAAGAAAAAGGAAAGGAATGGAGGAAAAAGTTTTTGTGTAATTTTTTGGATGTGTGTGTTAAAAACTTTGAAAGTTTTTTGAGGGTTCTCAGAAAAAAAAAAAAAAAAACAAGTTTTATACAAATTTAGCATAAAACATGGCTGCCAAACAGGGCCTCTGATACAACAATTATGTGATATCTCACATGATGATTATTTGAATATAACCAAAAAAAAAAATTTTTTTGTTAGAAATATACATGTAGTTTGCTGCTACTAGTTACAAAATTACAATAACCTATATCAAATAATGAAATTATCAGAAGAATAATGGAGCTCCACTTCAGAATTTGGATGGCAATTTTCCAGTTGTGGTCTGAACTTCTCCAATCCTACTAGTCTCCGGCCTCTGACACGGCCGAAGCCCAAGAGCAGAGCCCATTTGGTAAGTACTAGCCGTCATTATCGTACGTACCTCTCCGAATCGGTATGTATATGTATCTGGCCCTGGAGTTTGCTAAACATCTCGCCAAACACAACACGTGAATCTGGTACAAGATTTTCAATTTGGCATATGGAAGATTAGGGAGTTGCACTGTACTCGGTTCTATGCCATTATTGGCGAGAGATAATTCTTGCACTGATTACTTGGCAAAAGTATGTTTGAAGCTCCAGGTAGGAGTCATCTTTGCTTTCAGATCCTCAGGTACAGTTCAATCTCTTTTGCGCACCTCATGAGAGCTTCCTATTGTTTAGTTTCTAAAATAGGATGACTATTGTATCGAGTCGAGTTTGAGAATAATGACTACCAGAGCTCTACTCGAGAAAAAATATTTGAGTTTAAATTCGAGTTCAAACTCATAATTTCTTTTAAATTGAGTTTGAGTTCAAGTTTTAACTTATTTTACCTTACTCGATGTCAATCAAATCAAAACTCAATCGAGTTCAATCGTGTTTTCAAACTCAATTTTTTAGTAAAATTGATAATTTTATAATAAATAATTAAAATTATATTATACATACACTGCTCGACAAGGTTTGAAAAATATTTAAATTTTATTTTTTTTCTACTTGAACTCAATTTAATTACCTTATCAAGTAACTCAAACTCGATCAATGCGAAATTCAAGTCAAACTTTTGATCAAACTACTCATAAGTCTATCTCAAGTAGTGTTAGGGGGAAACATCTCGAGAGTCTACCAAAGAACTCAATATGTAAGTCATGAACCCAACTTTAACCCAAAAACTTACACTGTTAGGTTTTGAATATTTATTTACATATGAACCGTTCTTTGTCCATCTATCGAGCTAATGTGGAACACTTATTACTTATAAACCTAACAATCTCCCGCTTCATAAGTATCCCATGATATTGAACCCAAGTAATTAAACTCAAGTTAAACAAGCCTTTGAATCCATTTTAATATTCAATGCAAGTTCACTTCCATACCCAAGGTCACATTGTTTCCCAATCATGGGTCCACCCTTCTTCAGTATCCGAACTGGATTCCGAACTCCTATCAATCCTTTGGCTTCATCGTCAAACACCAACCGCACCCTCTTGCCAAACCCATGGCGCATTCAGTCCAACACCAACCAAACTTCTTGACACTTCTGTCCGCTACCAAGAAGAGAATTTCACAGGTCCAATTCCGAGAAGAATTCACTTGCCAATGAGTAGTCCAAACTTGCAACTTGGATCTAATACCACTTGTTAGGGAGAAACATCTTGAGTGAATCCATTAAAGATTTCAATATATAAATCAAGAACCCAACTTTAACTCAAAAGCTTAGGTATTGAGACTCTTACTTATATATAAACCACTATTTCTCTATCTATCAAACTGATGTAGAACACTTTTTCTTACTCATGAATCTAATAAATAGTTTGATTAATTTACCTCCCTAGTTTCTGTGTAATGGGCATTCGTGTGATGGCCATAAGGCTTCCCTTTGACCCCAAACTTTATATTACATTCCCAAAAAGTATGTAGAAAAACTATCTTACAGGACCTTTAGTACCCAGAGAGAGATATATGGTCCCTATTTACATCATTCTCCGAAATCCCGCCCTGTATAGAATTTTATCTAGAGGCAGATGCAAAGCGGGGGCATTGGGGCCTGCGGGCACAAACTTTTTTTAGAAAAAAATTTTATGTTTGTACCCAGTTAAATGTTAAAAAGTGAAATATGCATAAGGCTTTCTTCAAAAATATATATATACGCACATAATACTAGTTTTGTAATTTAATGAAAATGATTACTAAATTACCCAAATATTTCTAAGTCTAGAGTTTAAAGTCTAACCCATTTGATTTCCTTGGAAGTTGCTATAACTGATGACTGGTTTGTTATATTTATCACTCATTTGGAACTTGGTGTAATCTATAACTCATTCATTTAATTTTGGATAAATGATTGTCTGATTACTTATATTAAAAAGAATATATTTCATGGAGTTTTAGATGAAAAGGTTGTAAATGATTATCGAAACATGAAAACCTACCCAGAGCAATCTTAGATGGTTTTGTATGTTTTTCAAGTAAAATTACAACTCTATGATTAAAATATGTATTTTTTACATCATTCCTAAAATAAATGCACTAATTCTACTAGTTAACCGAATATTATTTTTTCTATTTTTTTAAATAAAAACAACTGCACACAGGAAATTTTAATGTTAATTTTGTCCGAACTGAGAATTTTTTTTCTGGCTTCCCCACTATTTGTATAATCTCTTCAAGCAATTCATTTTGCACAAAGCGTGAAACTTTGCTGATTACTTCATAATACAAGTCGTACAAATTAATCAATCTCTTTAGGCCAATCCTTATATAATTGAGTATCAAAGAATGAGCTCCAGTCCAAACAAACATTTAAAAATCACTGAGTACAAGAAATATACAAGCAATCAAGAAAAAAACTATAGCAAAGTTCTGTAGACTTCTAAGCCAACACAAGCCAGGAGAATCCCCAGTTCCACCTTCAGATTAACTTTCCTCAGACCATATCGCTCAATTTATCCGATTTCGAAGAAAGTGGTTGATGAGGAGTGCTCTGAGGAGAAAAATAAGAAGAATTTGCAGCATTTGCTCCAGATGCAGAACCAGGGGGCGGAGCAGGGACCCCGAAGACTTGAGCATTGTTCCTTAGATCTTGCCTCCCTTTGGCTCTTCCCAGGAAATAACATCCGAAACCCAGCAAAATTGAGAACAGAACAAATGGAAGGGAGATCACCACCACCATACCCATTTTTTTCCCCCCAGGACTTTGATTGATGAATTTTTGAAGCCTTGGTGCTACTGGTGGTGGAGGAGGTGGTGGTGGTGGAATAAATAGGATGGATCCTTGGTAAATGCCTGTCTGGATGTTTCCAGCTTTTCTAGTTAACGATAATGTGAGACAGTTCTTGAGATTGAAAGGGGATGTTAATGGGGCAGGCTTAACGTTCAAGTTTGTAACGGATACTTTTCTTGTACCCACCTCTTTGGTTTAGACACTCTGGCACGACGTTGGAGAAAGGACATAACAGGCGTTTGCACATTCTGTGTTCTTTATTTATTTATTTATTTATTTATTTTAAGGGGAGAGATTACAATCTCTAGGGAAAGCAGCACCTATAATATTTGCAGCAAGAATTGTGTCCTTTATTTTTCAAGGGGAAGAAAACATAGAGTAAAAAACTTGGCGAGTCCCTAAATTATCACAGTTTTACTCACTTTTGGTCCTTGATTTAAATTTTATCTCTGACTAACTCCTAGATAATTAAAAATGTATCGTTTAACGACTTTTGACCATTTTAAACGTAAGTCCACCTAGGGCAATTTTATCCATTTATAATCAAAAGCATTGGGCATTTTGTCAAAGTGAGGCCTGGCAAATGCATTAAAATTAAAGTGAATTTAGAGTAGATAAGTTTATTTTCATAACTTTTTTCCTACTCTTTAATTGCAGTAGATAATAGATGGTATTACCTCTAATTCTTCTCAAAAAAATCGAGGAGGAGGAGGAGGAGGAGGCGATCAATACCCTAGTAAGCAATTGTGGTATCATGAAACTGGCAAGAAAAATATAGAAATGTTATGAGAAATCTGAGAACCTATTTTATACGGGAAATCTGGAAAAGATTTTAACAATACGAGAGAGAACCGAGAGGAGTATTGGATTCCATGTTGAGAAAGGAAATGGAAAATTTCACCTCCCGCGTGGCGTTTCAGTACATGGTTTGCCAGCACAACAAAAGCTGTGAAATGATCGAAATGGCAGCTGAATTCATCCAAACTGCAGTATAATCGGTCCGGTCCATGCTGAAATCGAAAAAAGCCACTAAATTTTATTTAAATTAGGGATAATTTCAGAAACCTCCCCTGAGGTTTCTCATAATATCACTTAGCGCCCCTGATATTTTTAAAATCTCACTTACCTCCCTTATCAACTTGATAAAATTAAGTATTCCTATAAAATTCACAAATTGACAGCATTACCCTTCTTGATAACTATTTAACTAAAAAGTCAAACCAAAAATAAAATTTTCAAACCAAAAAATGTATATTAAAAAAATTGCTATATAATAACGGTCCATATTTCTCTACATCAAGATCATGTTAGGATAACAAAGGACATAGATAAATTTAATCTAGTCAAAATCAACCACTTAGAAGGATTTTAGTGACAAGCTAACATCTTAAAAAAAATTTATGGACAATTATAATTAATAAATTCAAAAAAAATTTTGAAAAATATGTTTTAATACATGATGTAGTTTAAATTACATTGATAACTAAAAAAATCTCTTTATACATATAAATTTTTCATGGTGTAATTTTTCAAGGTGTAAATTTTACTTTTGTTTCAATACAACTAAAATAAATAGTTTAAATCAAGAAATTTACACCTTATAAAATTTTAACCTTGATTTATTTTTTATTGTTGTTGTAAACTTCATAAGTAGAATAATACAAGGGTAGTATTGGAATAAAAATTTTATCTTTATTGTTTTTCTTTCAAAGGGGTTATAATGTTACAAGAAATGTCAATCTAAGGGAGGTAAGTGAGATTTTAAAAACTTTAGGGGTGCTAAATGATATTATGAGAAATCTCAAGAGAGATTTCTGAAATTATCCCTTTAAATTATAACAATTGCCACAAAATAAATGTTTCAATCAGAAGCCGAATAAGGGGCCAAAACTAACCAGAAATAAGTGCCCACTTCAATCGAATCTCAATTGAAATCCCAATTGCCAACTCTCTCTTTTAGTATAGTTAAGATGGGTCCATGTTGAAATCAAAAGAGTCACTAAAATTGATTCAAATTACAACAATTGTCACAAAATAAACGGTTCTATCAAGAACCGAATAAGGGGACGAAACTAACCAAAAAATAAGTGGCCACTTCGAATCGAATCTCAATTGAAATCCGATAGCCAACTCCCTCTTCTAGTATGGTTAAGATAGATGCATATCAAGACAGTCTCATTACAATATCAAATCATGTAATTGTTGCAATATTAAGCAATACCTACCACTTTCACCCAGTTAATTGATCGATTTAAGTCTTTTGCTACCACAACATTAAATTAGTGCCATTCTACAAACGGTATCTTACCTATTCGGGCCTTTCCCGTTGTGCGATGCCATCAATGCTCTAAGTTGGTTGCATCATTTTCGTCTAATTTAGATCATTTTATATCAATTTTTCCTTTTATGTTGTAGTGAACAGTCCATATTAGACCAATTGTATAACCCAATCTGAGTCATTCATTGCATTATACGGTTCCAAATATTCAATTTTTCCTCACTATGACCACACAGCGTTATAGAACCTAATTTAATAAGTTCGTGACATCTAATTGGTTGTGAAATATCATTTTACATGCACTCTATGCACTAGTGATCATGATGATATGGTTAACTATTACAGAATTTAAGAAGTGGAGAGAGCAAAGAGGGATTTGAACCAAAACTAAGCTCTCAATTTTAACCACTAAATCAAGGATTAGCAACTATAACTACGTATTTGCTTCCATAATTGCACAAAATACTCTTGTGATAATGTCATGGACGCAGCCTTCAACATCTGTTAACCTTACAAAAAGTGGCCGAAGATCACCCTCGTTCAATTCAATCAGTAATAATCCATTGCTACTAGCAGCTGGTATCTTTCGGGTCCATCCTCGCCATTGATCCATAACAGGACCACATATGAAGTGGCCAAAAATCCACCCTCCTTTTTCCATTAATGGTCCCTTGCCATTTTAAGCCAGTATCGTTCTTGTCCATTCTCAGCATTGGTCCAAAATAGTACCACATCCTATAGTAGATGAAGTGGTGAAATTTTGCTATAGGTAAATTCTACCTAGCCATGTAGTGATAGGACAGCAGAGGATGCAATGAAACATTTGCTTATTTGTGATTGAGATGTTTCTGGATGATTGCACCAGTGGATGTGTTTGTATTGTTGCTTAATGCTGGTAATTCATGCAGTAACAGTAAGCACCTACATCTATATATTTAACAAATGGAAGAAGAAAGAAAACAAAAGGACACAGGAGCTACTCCAATATCAAATAAAGTTAAAGGGCCTGTTCTCTTTGCATGTATCACACGCATAAAAAATAAATATTAAGCAGGTCTCGTTCTGATCCTAACAGGGACGATTTAGAGCACAACATGGTCCAAACTAGCTCAATAAGAAAACTCGCATATCCGAAAAAGTATACACTACAATATCTGATGAACGGAGCCGAATAAAAGACAATACAACCAACGCAACTGCAAGAAGTGCAAAATGGATCAAGTCCTACTGAAATCTCAGTTTCAACCTAAAAAATCAATCTGTAAGTTAAGCAGCTTCAGCATAAGGAGTCTCCAGAATAGCTTGCTCAGCTTCCTGCACTTCCTTCTCTGTCTTCCTCCCCTTCTTTGACTTGTAGTACACGCTCATGAAAGTACCAACAGCTTTGTATTTCCTCCTGCACTCCTCATAAAGGTCAGCATCGAACATCCTCCAGAAGTTCTTCTCTGTCAGCTCTGACACAGCATACTGTGGCTGGAATCCATGGTTTTCAATCAACCAGTTCTCCATCCTACGGACTGCATCAGCCCCATCAAATACCTCACCTCTTAAGACTGGTCCAGGGGCATAGTAGACTCCAACATCAGTGTACATCTGAGCATAATGTGTATCACCCTGCCTGTGCTGTTGCTCAAATGCTGGCTCAGGATAAACCATTGGTTTCACTGGTAGTTTATACAACCGGTGTGGGCACAGCCAAATTGGATACACCTAAAGAAACATAAAACAACCATTCAGAGATCAAACAGAATATATAAGAGTAGGAAGTCAATCAGTAAATTCTAATTAGCATCTTAAATGGATAACAAGGACCAGCGACAAAGTCCAAGATGTGTACCCTTCTTTTGAATAAAAGAAATTATCATCATACCTCCATTTCATGGTGGACCCACTCGAGAGCATCTCCAACCTTGTAAAGAGGAACAAGCATATCCTGAATGACATGCATCTCATGATAATAGTTCCTAATAGCTTCACCTTGAGTAGCTTTAAGTAGAGATACCTTGGGTGGCATCATCCAACCAAGGAGAAACCTGAACCACCATTGATCAGCAAATGGAAGAATAAGCTTCCCTTCCCAATACAAACATCTTGTGTGTCTGTGGAAATACTCCCTTGTAGGAATGTACTCCACAAACTCACCTTTCTTTAGAGCTGTTTGAGCATGCTGATAAAACCATGGCTTGAACCACCAACCAACATTGTTAATCTTATTTCCCTTCTGTTTGGCCTCTTCTTTTGAAGCATATCTACCTGTCATGCAAACAGCTTCTGTAGGAGAGTAAATCATGGTTTCTACAAAATCTGGAACCTTGTTAGGATTATCCTGATCGCCATCCCTGGGGCAAAAAGAATCAATATATCCCTGTGCAAGTTCTTGGAGATTGCCAATAACTGGTTTGTAAGCAAGTCTCATATACTCTTTGACAGGAATAAGCTTGATCTCAGCAGCAACGAGGAGCCCCAGTGTTCCCTGAGACCATGGAATAGCATAGAAAAGGTCAGAGTATTCATTGTCCCTGGTAGCTCTAACTAACTGCCCATCTGCTAGCACAATTTCATAGGCTACAACGGTATCAGAGAACAGGCCATAAATGTGGGAGCTCCCTTCAATCCCATAGCCGTTAATGAGCCCACCAACAGTCAGATCATCAAGCTCAGCAACAACTGCAAGGGCTAGATTCATTGGGACAGAAACCCTAGTTATCTGACCCATATTGACCAGAGGCTCAACTCTAGCAATCATTCTCTCCTTGTCAATATCAAGTACGTTTCTGAAAGCAGAAAGATCAACCTCAAAATGCCGAGCACGCTTATAGTCAACATTGCGCATTCCAACAGCTATCCATGGCTTCCGCGCTGTGCAAACAAGACCATCCTTTGATGGATTCCTTTCTTTGAGCCGCTTCACAACTTTCTTAACATTTTCATCATGCTCCTTTTGACGCTGCTTGAAGGATTTACACTCAGATCGTACATCCCCCAGATAGTGGAGGAAGTACATCGTGAATGAGATAGGCAAGACAACAAAGATAACAATGATCCATCGAAACTGGACAAAGTAGTCTACCCAGACCTTCTTCCTCTTGGGGCAAAGTGGGGCCTCAAGATCTGACATATTGGTGAATGTATATCGCTACACCCTAAAAAATGAAAATCAGAAGTTTTTAGTTTACAGACAAAACTTACACTATGCACTTTAGACTCAAATCTGATACAGTGGAAGAAACAGAAGACCATATGCAGATACCAAATGAGACATTTAACGAGATAGCCAGCTAATTACTTGTTGACATGTAACATTCCAGTTCAGATACTTCAGAAATGATGGCTACAAAAAAACCATAGTTACAAACAGCCAGAAAAGGACACAAATGTCTCTGTGAGCACCAAATACATTTTAAAAAGGGCAGCAAAAGTGTTTCACGCCGTAACCACATTGTCCCCCCCCCACCCGGGGGGGAAAAAACTGTTCTCACTAGTCCCAAGAGGCATGAAAAGTCTGAAAGCAGCTTCTAACAATGCGGCTCAATGAAAAACAAAAATGCAGAAGTAAGAAAACAAGAGAGGGTACTGAAGTCCGACGTTTAGAGATTTTACAACTTGATTTGTCCTCCTAAAAGTTATAGATCCTGAACCATTCACGCACAAATGAATAGATTGAAACAATGAATGAGTGGAATCAGTACAATCTACCATAGGACAGTAAAAGCACATTTCCTACAGGATGATATCTAATGTTTTCAAAGTGTTCCTTTTGCAGTAATGATTTAGTACCAAACAAGTAAGAAGATTGTTCAAAAATCACCAAACAGGTACAAATTCTCTGATTTAAATACCATGGGCCCCCAATCACTAGAAAATGTTCAATTTTGTACTGTCATATGCCTTTTTACCAAAAAGTCTTCGCAATACTGATCCTTTTCTATGTATTATTCTAATATTTTACAGCTAAAACAGGGCATCAAAATCTGAAGCGAACTTCTCTATACAGATCAATTTAAAAGTTTTGCTTTTTACTCTTATTTTGCTAAACAAATATCACATGAGCATCACTTATCAGTGACCGCAGACGAGTAAAGCCACATTCTTCTTTCACTATATTCCACTTCACACTTTTATCGTCAAAAGGGTTCTTCACTTCAGATTTGAAAATGCATTGTGAACTACCAAAAAAGAAATAACAAGCTTTCAGCCCTCAATTCTAATAATTCACATTTTTACTCCAAAAGAAGAATTCAGTTCACAGATCGAGACAAACACAAGTCAAAGAAACCACGGACTAAAAAGAGTTAAAACGTAAAATGAATTTTACAAACCAAAACAAACAATTGTACAATTAAGATATTAAATTAAACTAAAGGCTCAGTATATAAACAGTATTCCATCAGATCTATGACGCAGAACACATCTCAATCACAGGAATGAAAAATATTTTGCAAAAGAACAGCCCATGCATGCAAACAAAACAGAACACACAAGAGCCCAAATGATAAAACTATAAAACTTGCTACAAAAAAAAAAAAAAAAAAACAGAAATCTTCAAGAGAAACAACACCAAAAAAAGCCCAGAACATAAATTTCTCGAAATCTTGATTCTTGAAGGAATTAAATTCAGGATAAGTAACAATAACAAGTACCAAGAAAGCATTGTAGAAGAAAGCATAATACAGAATTCCTGAAAAAGGGATTGGAGAGAGGTACCTCGAGAGTCAGAGAAGAGAGTGGAGAGTGGGGAGTGGGGAGTGAGAGGATGAGCAAATGCTGAAGGCAAAAGGTATAGGAAAGGCCAAACATAAATAGTAGAGAGCAGAGCTGAACAGGAAAAGGGTTACTTTTGTAAAAGAAGATGTCAGAGTCCCATAAGACTCTGATGTATCGCTAGTCCCAAATCGTGCCAACCTAGTGGGTTCAGTAAGCCGCTATGTGGCCTTGACTAGAAGAAAATCCGCATGTTTGGAAAGGCATGATTTAGACCAAATTTAGTCTACTGGCACTCATTAAAGTATCTAAAATTTACCTAATTCACCACACACACACACACATATATATATATATAAGCATATTAATAATTATTACCACATCTAAAATTTACCTAACTTACCATATATATATATATATATATGCATACTGATAATTATTACTCTTATTTGCATTTATATACTTTCTCTATTTAATCTCATCCATCCTCTTTGTATTTATTTATTTTTCTGAATTAATTTTATATTTTTAAAAAAATGACTCCTGAAATATATATATTAAGAGTGCCTAGACCCATCTTTTAGTTCAAGATAGAGTTCAATTATTAACTGATGGAAATAATAGTAGTTAATACTTTTTCTTTTTCTTTGTTTTTTGAGAATAGTAGATTTTTTCAATTGATAGTATTACATAGTAGTTTTTTTTTTTTTTTGGGGGTTTAGTTATAGTAGTAGTACATAGGTTCAATTGAATTGGTGTGACACCATTGAAGAAACAGTTGAGTTAACAATGTTAAAAAGACATGGACTGACTCGTTTAGTAAAACTATCGTAAAGGCAGAATATTAATAAGTGCATACCCTAATGAGCAAGAAGAACGTGGTCCTCTAGGGTGGAGGAATTCTTCACTAAGGAAGGGGCACAATTTGAGCTATATGCTGGACTGAATTCCTAGTGAGATACAAGTAGAGGTATTGAGTACAATTGTCACACTTTTACTGTGAGTCCAGTTTAACTATATGTTAGTGTTTATTTTACTATATTTAAGTTAGTCTTAATTTTGTTTGATTATTATTTATTTGTACATATCCATTTCACTTAGTGGTAACCTTATTGACAACCAACCAAAAAAAAAACAAAAACAAAAAAGCAAAAATCTCAATTGCATTGCCAACTTTGGCATATTGCATCAACAGTGCACTACTCATATATCATGTTCATGGGTACTTGTTAGACAAAATATTGACTCATCACACTAGTGGATTCAAGACCCTAAAATAAGGGGGATTAATTTTCAAATTACATGAAATGAAGTAATAGTATAGTTAAAATTAATGGATGTTTCTGTTAAACATGTGTTCTCTGTTTTAAGTTTAATAGGCTTTGAAAATTCGTATTATTCTTAAATTTATAAGTGAAAATTATTCTCTCTATTTGAATTTGGAAACTTTGAAAGAATTTATTTCTAAAATAATTTCCATCAGTAACTTTAAGGATGCCAAAATTCTTTAGAAAGCAATAATTACGAATTTTTAAATGTTTTGGGGTCAATGTAGATTAAAAAAAGAATGTACTAAATTTTAGTTGGAGACAAATAAGAAGTAATTTTTAGAATTTTTAAGTTTTCTAAACCTAAAGAGTTCATTTGGTTTATAGGATGAGATAGGATTGGATGACTTATCCTGTCTCATTCAATGTTTGGTTGCATTTTTATAATTGGATTAGATATCCATGTTAGCTGAATTAATCCTCTCTATAGGGGATAAAGTTATTCCATAGGGGTCTTGATATTATTTATCCGAGGATAATTATGAAAATGAATAATGATTTATCATATTCTTTTACCTTATCAAAAAAGACAAAACCTATAACTATATTAATAAACCAAACACTAGATAACAAGGATGAGTAGTCTCATGATGATTAATTTTAGGAATTAATTATCCAAAAATGAGTCATCCCATCTCATTCAATCAGTGAACCAAACAAATCCAAAAAGTATTATTGATTTTCTTAAATTTAAGTGGCGGCAACAGCCCCGCCTAGATACACATGTGGCTCGAGAGTATCTTCATGTCATGAATCATGATACGTGAACATGAGGATCCACCCTGACGACTAAAAAATTGGCGCACTATGGGTCACATCAGAGTTTTTTTCTATTTAGTGCCTTAAAAGATGCCAAAAAAAAAATATTTGTTGTTCAGTGTCACTTTTTTGCATCAAAATGTAAAGTTTTTATCACGAAAGTTAATGCAATTCAAAAGTGTAGTGAAAGCCTTAGAGTTTTTAAACAATGGACATACCTCTTTCATTATGTGTTATGATGTAACACCTTATTAGGATATCAAACGGGGAGAAGAGATGAATTGAATGGTATGGAAAAAGAAGTATAATTGAGTATTCTAAATTCGAAACCTTTTATTTACATTTAAAAATGTTAAAAAAAGGATATCAAAAGGAAAATTGTCATCCAAAGTTTGGAAATCATATTATCAAAAGGATGTCAAACAAAAAATTTGTCATCTAAAGTTTGGGAATCATATTATCAACTAGAATTGAAACACGATATCATCTTTTTTTTTTTTTAAATTACAAGTAGCAACACCTATTTCATTTTTAACAGGAAGAAAGATTCTAGCTGAGTTTTATACTTTTACATGCTACTTTTTCCAAGCTCAACAAAACTAAGAATGTGCGTTCTGAGCAAAGTCATTAATCTGATTTGCCCACCATCAAGGCAAAATCTAAAATTTGACTTGTTGCCCTCGTAATACAATAATGCCTTTTAATTTATTTAGTTAAAGAACTAAGAGTGTGTTTGAATTGCTATTTTTAGTAGTTTTTATAGAAAAATTAGTATAACGATTTGATGTATATAAGATAAAAAAATAATTAAAAATGTATTCTTGAAAAATGAAAATTTTTTTATAGAAAATGAGAATCCAAACAAGGCCTAATCTTTCTTACACGATTCGTGTAAAGATACTTTTTTTTTTTGGCACTAGTTTGTTTGTGTACAGGCCGTATGTGTAAACTATAAAATAGTCTCTAAAGTTTTCTAATACATGCCATAGGGGTAAATTACACAGTGTGTGCAAAGATACTTGTTTGCATTAAATTTTTTTGAACAAGGTTTTATACCACAAGTCAAGTCGACCTAATTTGTAGTGCAAATTACCACATTAACGCTTAAATGTTCTTGACTTTTGTTTTGAATTGTCTGGTTTTATGCTACTCTCTGTTATTGCAAATGCTATTACACAAATTGTCATATTAGTTGTCAAATATGGAGTATATATTGTATGCAACGTGCCAGATAAATCAAACACTAAGTCAGAAAACGGCAGAAATTTAAAACAATAAAAAAAATTAAAAATATATATATATATATCTCGATTTCAGTGGAAATATCGAAGACAGCTCACCTGGAGATTCGAGTGGGCTGGCGATCACGTGGTCTTAGTGGGTGAGGCACGTGACATCGTGTCCCATCACGCCCCCCAGTTAACCAAGTTTTAGTATTAAATATCTGGATTAATTAATTCATTAATCGGACCACTCAATTAAATATTTGCATAAATATCTCAATTTGGATTATTTAATCCTGCATGTCAATGCAACACAGCTAGAAAGGATATGTCCTTGGCTTTTTCATTGTGATCTCCTTCTATTATTTTTATTTTTATTTTTATTTTTTGCATGATAGTTTAAACCAAAAGGTATCAGTTGAACCAGAACACAATTAAAGCTTGGGTTTGTTTGGATTGTTGTAATTTGGCTAAAAATTTTATATAATTAGATGCTAGATGATCCGTCAAGATTACGGTGCACTTAGAGATGAATCAATTCTTTTTGTTAAACTTTTCTTTTTCTGTCAAGAGATTCTTTTAATTAGTGCACAGGGGATTAACAGATTGGGATCATTCAATTGATAAATAATTATTTACGTGCAGGTTTCTGAAAACTATAGAGTTTTTTTTTTCCTGAGACTTGTGGACTCCAACTTGAAGATATAACGATCGAGAATTCCAGATCCTAGCTAGTTATTAGCTTGGCCTTTTTTCGGTTACTTGAACATATTTATCGTTTTCATTTTTTTTGAAATTAAATCCCTCTTCTCTGCCAAGAATTTTGTGTTAATGTTTCCTCACAGTCTCTTGTTGGCAAAAAAAAAAAAAAAATGAAATGGTGATTAGAAGTGAATGTTTAATCTTAAACTCATCATGAGAAATTTAGTTAAAATCTAATCTGATTATTACTGTGTTTATTAGTCAAGATATGATTTTGATTAACTCCAATTTAGCTTGTTAATCTCGATGAACTATAATTGAAAAATGTGCATTATGACAAGGACACTTTTCGTAATAGAATAAGGTTTGATGCACATATAGCTTTTGTGAAACATTTCAAAAAAAAAAAAAAAGAAGACGAAGAAGAAGAAGAAGAAGAAAAAGAAGAAAGAAAGATAATTACATGGGCAAAAGTTGAGGATGCCTCGATCTAAAAGCCAGGATTGAGACCCAGAACTTAAAAAATTTTGGTTCAAATATTTCTTCTCCCTCCTTTTTTTTTTTTTTTTTAAATCTCATTGCTCTCTAGTAACAAAAAGAAAAATTACATGGGCAAAAATGTAACTTTAATCTGCTCGTCCCAAAACAACTGCAAAAATAGCAAGTCGCCTTCCCGATTGGCAGTCATAAGCTTGACGGCGAAAATGGAAAATGGAAAAAAAGGGGAAAAAAAAAAGCTATAAACAGTTACAGATCAACTAACCATTCCAAGAGAATCATGTCTGTGAGATCTTTTAGAAGAATGATGTCTTCAATTCATTGACCATTAAATAAGTCATTCTTAAATGGTCTTTCCATTTAAGTTCGTTGAGAAAAACATATATTTCTCCTAAGATTAAACTTTTAGAGAAAAGTCCAAAACTTTTCAACAAAAATCCTTGGAATTTTCACACATAACTCGATGCTAAGATGAATATGCTAATTCTGTTACTGTTTTTTTTTTTTTTGGGTTCAAAAGAAAAGTTCGCAAGTCAAATTAAGAATTTCATAGTCATATAACTTATAATGTCCCTATTTTAATTGGATGGTGGAACGAATTTCATTACTTTGTAGTACTTGATCTAATTTGATTTTCAGTACTGCTATACTAAGCAAAACGTCAACATGAAATTTCAAAGCGAATAATATGATCCTAGAATTAACTTTATCAGCCACAGAGAGGAAAAATATGGGGTGGTTATAAATTGAGACATCTTCCTCCTTATTTTTATCATTTAAGTAACCCATTGGTATTTTTATTTTATATCTTTTTCTTTGATTTTTATACTCAATTTTGGGCTTTAAGACATTGTTGAGTTTTTCTTTTTCTTTTTTTTTCTTGCGTGCTTTAAATTTCTCTCTCCTTGTTTTTTAGTCATTCGTGCATTTGAACTTTGGTCGTCTAATCAAGAAACAAAAGGGAGAGAAAATAGGAAAGACAGATTGGAGAGAAGCATGAGCATGGTGCTTAATTTCTTTGTGGTTTGAATTTATGAAGAAATGAAACAGGCTTAGACGAGGGCATGATAAACGGGAAACCTTGAAGTCTGGGGTGAAATTTTCCGCGCTGTCTTTGACGAGAGAATCAATTGTTTGAACAAAGGTGATGTATATGGTACCCGATGTAGGATGGATTCACCATCAAATGATGAGAAAGTGTTCTACAATAGAAAAACATTGGATCCACTTGATTAAGTGCACACATTTTTGGAGTTTAATGTTACGATAATGAGCAAGTTGGATCCGTTTAATTAGTTGTAGAATATTATACGTTTGAAAAAAATTTACATGTATTACTTGCAAAAGGGTTGCACAATAACATTTTGATATTAGTCTATTAGTTCAGAGGATCATGTAACTGTATTGAAAAAGGAGAAAGAGAAGTTCAAGTCCGTTTGGATTAGCTGTTTTTGGAGTTGTTTCACAAAAACAGTACTGTAGCATTACTGTAGCGAAAAACAATTGCTGTTGATGTATTTGGATTGGTTTTTTTTTTTTTAATTTCTTTTTGCTTTTTCATTTCTTTTTCCTTTTCCTTTTCCATTTCTTTTTCCTTTTCTTTTTTCTCCTCTTCCCTCTTCTTGTCTCCGCGTGACGGTTTTTCCTCTCTTCTCTTCTCCTCCCTCCCCTCTCCCCTTCCCCACCCTCCCCTCTTCCCCTTCCCCCCTCTCTCTCTCCCCTCTCCCTTCCCCCCACATGGGATTTGGACAAGAGGGTGGGAGAAGGGGAGGGAGGAGAGAAAGAGAAAAAAAAAAAAAGAGTCATGATGAAGAGGGGAGAGAAGACAAAGGAAAAGAAAAAAGAAATGGATAAGAAAAAAGAAATAGTAAAAAAAAGAAAACCATAGAATATTGTGAAATACCATTGTTGTTTTTGGGGTTATATTTGGGGTTGTTTTTACTGTAGCATTTGGGGTATGAAAAATAGTTTTTCAAAAATAGGGGTAAAAACAAGGAATCCAAACAAAGCTGAATCATTATATGTGTACGAGGGTTCATGGAGGTAATGGCTTTTATTCAGATGCTTCTTTTTCTCCGAAGCAAAAATCCTTCTTTTGGATGAGACCGTTTATATACTGCTCAATGCTCGTTGGTGCAAGTGGAATGGGTTTACATCCTTTAATCATGAGATCTCGGATTTGAAACCTATGAGAATGGAATGAAAACATTGGGAGAGTTTCTCCCCGCAAGAGGCTCGACACGACTCAAAAAGTATTAGTCATAGATCATAAAACGGATATAGACAACTATAGTTTATACAAAAAAGAAAAAAAAAAGCTTTGTATGCCAAGAATTCGCAAGGGCCCGATGCGGTTCAAACAGAATTAGTCGTAGATCGTAAAACGAATACGGACACCTGTAGTTTATATCAAAAGAAAAGAAAAAAGAAAAAGCATTGTATGCCAAGAAGTCGTGCAATGTGAATTCGCTTTCTCCTTCAGATTTCATTAGTTAAGGGTTAACTTCATTTTTGGTCCATCAAATTAATTCAAAGTCTAAATTTGGTCCCTTTAACTGAAAAATCTCACCTTCAAAGTAGCAAACATGTCAATTTGGTCCACACACTGAAAGAAACATCATTTTGATCTTCCAGAGTAGCACAAAATCCCAATTTGATCTCTTTAATTGAAAAATTCTCAATTCGGTCAACTGAATTGAGAAAGTTGTTCCAAGTTGCCCATTTGAGGCTCTTTACTAAAGGCATGTTCTCAGAAATCTCCTTTGAGATTTTTGACTATTTCACTTAGTTTTTCTTAGATTTACACGATTATACTTAGTTTTTCTTAGATTTACATGATTACAGGAACATTCATTGGTGCAATAAAAGGGCAACAATGCTCTTTAGTTAACTCATTAAAAAAAAAAGGCAACTAATTGCTCTTCTCCAATCTCAACCATCCTCTTCCACTCCTCTGGTGTAGATTCCCAATTCCCTACTTTCTTTCATTGTTATTAGAACCTTTCTTTTTTTTCCCCTTTCATTTTTCAATTTCTAGCAAATATTAGCAAATTGAAATTCCCAAACCACAAATTGAGAATGGTTTCATGTCAAACTAGGTAGAAGATGGAGATAATGGCAGTGATTAACGAAAAAAAGGATGGCAGGAGTAGGAAGAGGGATCAAATGAGCAATTTTGTTATTTCATTTGTTGTGGGAAAAATTTTATTGGACATCAATTATAGCATTTGGATTTGTATTCTTTATTTGTAATTGTAGGGATGGTTTTCCTAGAAAGATAGAATTTCATACAAATTGATTTCTGTTTCTAGGCAGGCATGAAGAATAGTGGAGCATATTCTTAATGACATGAAGACGGTACTCTTGGTATTAATATTTGTAATGGTGGCCTGGATTATTATGTGTTAGGCAGATGGCAGGGATGGCATTGGAGCTCGAGACATGATATTGATGGGTAAAGTGTTACTGATTTATGCAACAATGGAGGTTGGTATTTGTACACTAGGCAAGGTTTTAGGCACTCAATGTGGCGGTTTTAGTTGATCCAAATGCTTAGTTGCTGTCGAAGCCTGTAGGTAATAGAGAGGCATTTTGGATCCACTGAAACCGCTGGAACGGTTGAGTTGCTTGGATATTTCGGCCTTGTGTTTGAGTACTTGCTTGATTGGTTTGGTAGGGTGATGGATTTTGTAGCAGGTTGGCATGTTAATGGGTTCGGTCTTATCCAAATCCAATTTAGATCCAGTATATTTGGGTAGAGTTGGGGCTTAATTTCTCAAATCCAGACTCTACCCAAACCCAGAGTCATGGGTCTTGATTAGGTTTGATTTCTTACGATTCATATCGAAATCCAAATCTAAACCAGAATTTATCCAATCCCATATGTGTGTGTATGTATATGTGTATGTGTGTGTGTAATTAAATAATATATATATATATATATGTGTGTGTGTGTATACAATAAAATAGTTTTAATTGTCATTGTAATTGGTACAACATTTTTTAGGAGAAGAAGAATAAGTAAATGTAAGCAAATAAAACATTGGACGTCATGTGGAGTGAAGTTTTGAAAATAAATAAAAGTAGTCAATAATAGTTCTTTCTTTGAATTCATAATGTTGCATTTGAACTTCTTGAATATTAATTTTATTATTTAAAACTAAAAATGGATAGTATATATGTTATTTTTGAAACTCTATATATTTTTAATATATTTTTACTTTAATATGTTCAGAAAAATATTCATGAATACTCATTGGATATTCAGATCCATGAGAATCTGGGTCTAGACTTATTTTTTCAAACCCATAAGTGTTTGGGTCTGGTCTAAATCTAACTAAATCTAATGAGTCTGAATATGGATCAAAGGGACCAATCCAAACCCTATTGACATGTCTAGTAGCAAGTATAACAAGCAAGGGTGAATTCATAAAGTAGATAAAAATAACCATCCCTCTCTCTCTCTCTCTCTCTGTGTGTGTTTTTTTTAACTTTTTCAACTTTTTTTTATTTTAATCATAACAATTAGGGTATGTATTTTAGTATTTTTGAGAAAAATCTAGCCCTTTGGCTCTACAATATTACTTAAATAGTGAAAAAAAGAGAAATAGATGTAATTCTTAAAATTTAAAGAAGCTATTTGCAATTGTCCCAAATTCTAGGGACGTTTGTAAAATTATCCCTTCATTAAAGCAATAAAAAATTGGTTCATTGTAGAAAAATATTGCAAAAGAAAAAAGAAAGGCCGAGATATTTTAGTTATTCTACATGAAGTAAGCAACTTTAATTTCTCCATGATAGAGTGAAATCTTCTGCTGATTACTTTTGATTCTACTATGGAGCAAATTTAGATGTTTTATAAAGGAAAAATATTGCACTAGTACATCTTCGCAAAAGAAGATAATTTTTTTCATTGAAATAATTAAAATAAGAAAACTTTCGTAGAATGATTAAATAATCATTTGGAGTTTTTGTCTTTAGTAGTTTGATTTATTCATGCTTATTAATAAGCAATAAAAATAATAGCCTTGGAAGACCAAGTTGAAACTATTTCTCAAATTGGAGGACCAAATTGATATCTTTTTGAATTTGAAGAATGAAGTTAAGAGTTTGTGCTACTTTAGAGGACCAATATAAGGCTTCCTCAGTTTAGTGGACCAAACTGATATGGTTTACCACTTTAAGGAACAAACCAAGGTCTTCATTTTGAGGGCCTAAATTTAGATTGTAGACCAGTTTGGACAAACAGAAATTAACCCTCAAGTCAATGGTGGAACACATTCCCACATCAGTATTAGTTTCCTTTGGTTCTCTATTTGTTGATGTATTTTTTTTGAGTACTCCTGGATGCTTACTGTTTTGATTTCAACTTTTTGGTGTTTTTTTTGAATAAAATATAGTATAAAGAAATGATCTGTGTGAGTTAAAAAGATGATCGAAGAATGTTTCTAAAGATTTTTTAAAAAAAAGCCACAATCCAAAAGCCAATAAATTTTAGAAAAGTTTAGGGACTAATGAAACAAAGTTACTAAAATTTTCATCTATTTAAGATAAATTAACATACTCAGGATGAGAGTTTTAAACTCCTAAATTGGTATTTTGTCATGGAGAAAATTTTAGGATTGACCTAATTATTTGTCTCAACTTTATGCTTTTTGTCCTTTTTAAAAATTTTTTCTACTAAATTAACTCAAGTATCAGACAATGGGTGGATTGTTATACCTACCAAAATACCCCACCACAAAATTTATGTCTTCACGAAGGATTGCTCCATTTGTGATTTTCAAGTGTATAATTTCAGTCACTTGAATAGGAACCAAATCTCCTGAAAAAGACAACATTATCCTAAATAAATAATAATGCAACTTTTAGAAAAGCATGGCACTATACGAACAATAAATTAGTAATTACTACATAAACAATTAAAACCAGTGCGAATCATTTTCTTGGTTTTCTAAGCCGCCATTTTTGAATCATGTTAGTCCTAGTATTTTTTAACAGGAAATTGTAATTGAAAGTCCATCATTGATTATTGTAATTGAAAGTCCATCATTGATACTGTAAAAACTAATCTAAGATTTCACAAAAACTTTCAGGACCATAATAATCCTTCCGTGCTCCAACACCCTTATAAAAGCACAAGACTGCTAATTGAGTTTGTCTCAAACCCATAGCAATCAGCAAACATGTTGTCCGGTACATTTTTCGCTTCAAAAGAGAGTGAAAATAACTGGAGAAACTACATGATACTTGCTTACAAAACTCCCCTTGAAATTATACCAAGTGGTCCAAGCATTTTTCAACTTTCCAAAGTTCTGAAAGACACCAAGCCCGAGGCTTATGCTCCTCAGAGTTTAGGTCTCGGACCATTCCATCACTGTCGTCCCGAACTTCAGGAGAAGATGCTCCTGATGAAGCGTGCAGCACTCAGTATCCATAATGTCGAACTCGAGGGAATCATGGAACTTATCAAGAGCCTTCCGGGGCCATTTGAAGAGAGAATCCAATCATGTTATGGCAGCTACCTTGATTTCGACAAGGAAACCTTAATGTTGATTGTGATTGTTGACTCCATATGCTTGCTTCACGTTCTTGATATTCTGGAGGAATATAACAAACGGCCAGAGGAGGTGCAGGAGGAATCAATTTTAATGATCTCAGATATAATGATGCTCGAGAATCAAATCCCAGTTACACTGATTCAACAAGTGTTGCAGGATAAGACTCTGGCAGAGGAGTTCACCCGGGGGACTAGTCTGTTTGACGAGTTCTACAAATTCATCAGCAAACTATCTCCGGTGAAATTGGCCGACGATGACAAGGAGTATATGAGAAAGATTTGGGGTCCTCCAAAACATTTGCTGCATTTTATGTATAAGTTTGCTGTGGGCAGGAAGCTAGCTGTAATAGTAGAATATGGTAAATTCGTTCCAGGATCAACCGAGGAAACGGACTATATTACGAGCCAATCACTGGCATCCTTGATGCCATCAATTGTGGAAATAAGCTCTGCAGCTGCTGCGGTAGCTGAATCCACAGGATCTAACATACTGCAGCAAACAGGGGATTCTCTAGTTTATGCTGGGGGGCAAGCCAGAGAGTTTTTCATCCAAGCAATTGGGGAAATAAACTCTGCTACAATGGCTGCTAAAGCTGTAGGTCTCAGATTGCCAGAATGGTTCGACAGGACTGTACAAGGTATCATGAAGGCTGTGAGTTCCACTGAGATGAAGCAGGCCAGTGTTTTGGATGGGGTTCATTCTGTTTCAGAACTCCACGATATTCCTAAGATAACCTTTCATGCCCTTCCAGTCGGATGTGGTTTTGGCAACATTGTTTTTGACAAAAATAAGAAGGTAGTGTACCTCCCAACCATGACTCTGGATTCCAATTCAGAAGTCATATTGAGAAATTTGCTGGCGTTTGAAGCAACATATAAGGATGCCATAGAAGGGCTGTTATCAGAAGTCAGAGATCATATGGGTCTGATGTGTGCGATCATAAGAACTGAAATAGATGTGCAGCTGCTCAAGAATGCCAATGTCATCGAAACGCAATTGAAAGATGAAGATGTAGTTAAGCTATTCAAGTCCATCAAAAAATCCATGGAAAAGCTAGGTAAGAAGTCCAGTTTTCTTGATGCTTTTGGCAGATATACGAACGAGGATTACAACAATGTCCCAATAGTTAAGGCCTGTAACTGGATAAAGAAATATGCTCTTGCTTTTGTGAATTTTGTGAAGAGTATTTGGCCTGTGTTTGTGGTGCTGCTGCTTTTCCTACAGACGTTTTGTGGTATTTACGACTGTCGTCGTGGGCTGTGGTATGGGACTATCCAGGAGACTGCATATCTTCCTTTACAGGATTCTTCATTTCTAAGCCTGGAACCCAAAGCTGGACTCTTGATTCCACGTAAATTTCTTCGTTAGTATAGTTAAATGCTGGATGGAGAAGGTATGGTTATGTTTGGTGTGATTGTATAGGTGTAGGTGTGTTAACATTTGCATCAATTCTCTTGTCAAAACATCAACCTGTACAAGTGTGGACAAAATTCTTCTAGCAACTATATGCAACCAAACAAATACACAGCCATCCTTGCCTTTAAAAGTCCACGACCAGCCAAATTTTGCTTGTGGAATGGGCTAATAATGTATTACTAGTATAATTGTGCCCTGTTGTCATTTGTTCCCATAATGTGAGTAGTCATATTTATCTGTTTTTGGAAACTAGCTAGCTCCTTAGAGTTTATAATAAGTCTCAACTTAATTTTTAACTTAATTTTCCTTACTTTAAGAAAATGTCATTTTAATCTCTAAAATTTCAGCTTTAATAAGGTTGGTAGGCTTCAATAATAGCATATCCGGTGCAGTAAAATAGCGAATTGTTGAAACATTATAACTTGTTACAATCCGGGTATGATGAGTGGTGACTACTAGGGACAAGTGTAAACATCAGAGACGAACTTAATGTGATCAAATAGAAATACGAGTGGCCGAACTCATGCTGGTTGTCTAAAACATGACCTGCCAAAAGTTTAAGCTCGGGTCCAGCATTAGTTTGAGGCTTTAAGCCATTCAAAGGAGATCGATGTGCTATTGCTAAGTATAGAGTAGTAACTGCACGCAACTATGGGTAGCAAAGATGATGCTCAAATAGAACTGAACTTGGGCTCGAACTTTGATAATTAAAGCTGCTACTCGGGTTCAAATTTGAGCTCGAATGAGTAGCAAGGATGATGCTCAGGCTCCAGCTTAATGTCATGTTCGACAACTTGAAGTCGACTCAAGTAGGCTTGAATGTCCTGTCGCGTCTGATCAAGTTCAAGTACTTGACTGGAGTTCAAGATCTGAAGCTGAAAATTCTGCAAGTCCAATTCCAGAATTGCAGAACTTCACAGCAATCTTCACAAAATGATAATACACAATTTTTGCTTAATTGCTTGCCCAGAATACCAATAGCAAACCATAGTTTCCATCATCAATAACTGTAAAGATATAAAAAGTGCTCCAACGCCATATACAATTGAAATGGTTTATGGATTCATGCAACTATAAGAGGGCCCTGTCTCCTAATTCTGCTGAAGTACTAAACTACTGATGTCTCAAGACTTGAGGCAAGTCTCAGGAAACATATATTAGCCTGCAATACATCACTAATCCATTCCCATACTCATTTTCTCCAAAAATGAGCAGTAAAGGAAACATGAGACATAAAAATGTAAAGCGCCATATCATGAATTCATTATATGGTCTTAAACTATTTTTTTTTCCCGCTTCAATTTCAAATCCCGGAGACGGTTTCGTATAAATTTGTTCTTTAAATTCACCAAGTAAGAAAGTTATCTTAATATCAAGCTGTTCTTATTCCAGGTCATACAAGGCAACTAAAACAAGCAAAACATAAATAGAATTATGCTTAACAACAAGCAATAATACATTATTGAAATCACCACCTTTTACTTGAGTTTATTCTTTTGCAACTAACCGTACTTTGTACTGAGTATTTTCACCTCTTGGAATATCTTCCTCTTCCTTTTAGACCCATTTGAATCCAATAATTTTCTTACCTAAATGTGACTTAACAAGAATTCAAGTTCTATTTTGGTGGAAAAACTCAAATTTCTTCATTCATTGTGATCAACCACTTAATGGAATCATCACAAACAACTGCTTGAGTAGATAGAAGGCTCACCAAATCACATAGACACGAAATAAACAATAAATTAGTAATTAATATGCAAACAATTAAGGCCAGTGGTTGTTTGGTGTATGACTTAGCTTCAAGTCATGGAGTATGGATTCTAGGAAATGCAAAAGAAAGCAACTGACCAGTGCGAATAATTTTTTTCTTATTAAGCGGCCAATTTTTAATCATGTTAATCGAAATATTTCTGATTACGAAATTGTCATCCACACTCCAGTTGATGCTATACGGGCTAAATTAAGATTTTGGGAAAGACTTTCAGGGCCATTTAAAATCCTCCCATTTTCTATCATCATTACGGATATTTTCGGGGATAGTTTCAGAAATCTCTCCTGAGATTTCTCATAATATCATTTAGCTCCCCTGAGATTTTTAAAATTTCACTTACCTCCCTTATCAACTTGACAAGATTAGATATTCTATCAAAAGTCACAAATTGACAACATTACCCTTGAACTTGATAACTATTTAACTAAAAAGCAAAACAAAAATAAAATTTTCAGACCAAAAAATGTATATTAAAAATAAATAGACTGCTATATAATAATGGTTTATATTTCTCTATATTGAAATCGTGCTAGGATAACAAAGGACATGGATAAATTAAATTTAGTCAAAATCGACCACTTAGGAGGATTTTGGTGACTAACTAATATCTTAAAAAATTTCATGGATAGTTATAATTAAGGAATTCAATGTTTTTTTACAAAATATGTTTTAATACATGATGCGGTTTAAGTTGTATTGATAGCTAAAATAATCTCTTTATACATATAAATTTTTCATGGTGTAATTTTTTCAAGGTGTAAACTTTGCTTTTGTTTCAATACAACTAAAATAAATAGTTTAAGTCAAGAATTTTACAACTTACAAAAATTTAGCCTTCATTTATTTTTTATTGTTATTGTAAACTTCATAAGTAGGATAATATAAGGGTAGTATTAAAACAAGGATTAACTTTTTATACACTGTCAGTGTAGTGTTTTTTTTTACACTAGCAGCTTTGGATGCATGCCACATGTGCATGATTTAAATTTCAAATTTAAATTTGTATTATGTGGCATAATCCAAACCTGCTAGTGTATGAAAACTTATACACTGACAGTGTATAAAAAAGTTATCCTTAAAACAAAAGTCTTATCTTTATTGCATTTCTTTCAAAGGGGTTACAATGTTATAAGAAATGTCAATCCAAGAGAGGTAAGTGAGATTTTGAAAATCTTAGGGGAACTCCGTGATATTATGAGAAATCTCAAGAGATTTTGAAATTATCCCATATTTTTGAACCATAGAAGGTAGGGATAATTTCAGAAACCTCCCTTGAGATTTTTGACAATTTCACTCACCTCCCTTGAGCTTTACAAAATTAAACAAACCTCCCCTAAGGTTAAAATTTTATAATAAAGTCAGTCCAAATAAAAAAAGTAACATTAAAAACATACTTTGAGAGAGAAATAAAATTTTATTCCATAAATACCCTTTATACTTGTGTAAAATTTGTATTGTAAATGAATGAACTAATAAAAATGAGGGAATATAAGTGCAAATAGTAAAGAATAAAAATAAGTAGCAACTGACTTTTTTTTATAAATTTAGATCAATGACTAGTGCACTGAATTACAATGGATATTTTTTAGATCGTTGTCATTTTGCATATAAAGGTAATAAAAAGCATTAAAATAGATCTTATTTTCACTTGAAACAACAAAACTTAAGGTAGCAAAATAGTGATTTTGTGTTGATTTTATAAGTTGAATATGAAATATAGATGCAAGAAGTATGGCCTTGTCAAGCTACTGGATAAAATCGTAAAATTCACCAATATCCTTTAACATCAATAACAAATATTGCAAGTGTAAACGCAAGGAAATTGTGAATATTTTTAGAGAAAAATTCAAACGAATTGCTATTTGCTGTATCGATTTCTATGAGTGAACATATATTTGGTATATCAATTAGTACCATTTTGTAATTGCAAGTAATTGTTCATCATTAAAGAAATTGTCAACAACTATAACAATTAATTAGTGTTCTAACTACTTAATTACCTATATTAATTTTTAATAGGGATAATTTTAGAAACCTCCCCTTAAATATCCCTACT
The DNA here is from genome assembly GCA_013103745.1 of Gardenia jasminoides. Lineage (NCBI taxonomy): Eukaryota > Viridiplantae > Streptophyta > Magnoliopsida > Gentianales > Rubiaceae > Gardenia > Gardenia jasminoides. The sequence goes on along the minus strand of CM023095.1, from coordinate 46,653,111 downwards.
GTTTTTGTGAGGGCCGTGAGTTTAACCTAAAGCTTGTTTAGAAATTTTCATGAGTAGTTCTTATAAAATCTTGCTTGAGCATGTGCTTAATCACAAAAAAAAAAAAAAAAAATAAACGATTACATTGAAATCACTACCATTATAGGTTTAACCATTTTTTTTTTCTTCTTCAATCAAATTCACTTAACAATTCTTAAATCACAGTTAGGATTGAGCTGAATCTTTCTAAGCAAATTCGGGATTTTCATCCCAATTTCCAGCTAGGAAAAAATCTTGCCCCTCCTCTTCACCTTTACATGACTACCATGTGTCAATTGCTTGCTGAAATTTTTGGTTACTTGAACAAGTTTCATCCATTCCAACCGGCTGCTCATTTAAGTAGGATCAAGAAAATTTTTCAGATGTCATTAGCCAAACTTGATGATGTTCACCGGCCTCCATGTCCAATGGTAGGGAAGCTCATGCCATTTGGCATCTTATTCCAGCCACCTTATGCTCACTTGAGCAAGGCAAGTCTGCAAAATTATTTCTTCAAGATCAACCGATGGTCATCGACCTTAACTCTCCTTATTGCATTTCAAAATCACTCTTCACTTTCACCTCATTTCAGCACTCATCCCTCAAGCTCTCCACCGAGAAGCTCTCCCCTTCACCCCCCACATTTCACTTCAAACTCTTTTCTTCCCAAGCTCAACCGAGAGCTCCCTTTTCACCCTCCATTTCCTTGTCTTTCTTTTCTTGGTCGATTCAGCCTTGCACCAAGAGGGGACCGTGGCTGCAAGCTGCTGAAAACTAAGCTTGAAATCTGGACAGGGATCAAGGCTGTATTCTCTCCATTCGTTCCCTAAGCGGACCAAAGGTAAAACATCATCCACTTCTTGAAGAAATTCTTGGTAGCTTAGCATTTTCCATTCTTAGTTTATTTCGTTTCTTGTAGCTGGAAACTGGAATTGATTTAAGCCAAGCTTCTCACTTGTTCATCCGTTCTTGAAAGCTTGTGGGAGGTAAGAGTCATTTCTTATCCTTTTCAGCTTAAAGGAAATGATTTCCCTCCCTTAAAAGATCATCTTGAAAGATGATATAGCCATGCATGCACCGGTTGACTTGAAATCTTGCCTTGACACATTCATATCCTTATATATTTTCTGGAAATCTGGTTAACCAATGTAGATTACTGCTCTTGTTTTCCTTTAAGCTTCCGAAGCCTTAAAATGGTAAATTTAGTTGCACTATATCATGTGTGATCATTAGAAGTGATTGTGAACTGATTGGGACTTTCCTTGTGTTTTCGATGCTAGAAGATCATGAATCCCTTGCTGGTTTGTGTGAGTTTAGGCTGAAGGGCTTTGCCCTATTTCCATTCGATTCTGCTCTTGTTAAAATTTGTTGAAATCAGCTCATGCATGTGTTTATTTGGCCGGTCAGATTTGGTTAAAATTTTTATGGACTAAATATCTTAACTACACCAAGCTTGAACCTTCCATTTCTCCTTAAAAAATTTATTTGTATCTATTTTCCCTTGCATGAAATATATTGGTCAGTCAAAACAAAATAAAATCTTGACATGTAATGACCTACCACTTGGTTTTGAATGGAGAAAATGATCTTGTATCATGAAAGGAAAACAAGAAGGAAAGAACCGGTCTTGATGTGATGGTTTCAAACTTGAGACATTGTTGGTTGAGACTTTTGTTCAAATTTTTAAATCATGTGCCTGAGCTCTTGAGTTCTTAAATGGATGTATTAAGTGTTAATAAACTTCGATTGGTATGCTGGAAATTAAAATGAACCTTAACCACGTTGCTTTAAATTGGAATTTTTGCAAATGGTGCAAAACTAGCAATTTTCCAGAAAAACAGTTGACAAAACAGTCCAGAATAGAATGCTCATATCTCACAGTTCATAAGTCCAAATCGTGTGCCGTCAACAGCATTCAAAACTAGACTCATAGGGCTTCGATTTGGTATATCGTGCAGCGTAGTTCATTTTCTGGACGTCATAGCAAGCAAATGAAAATCGCTGAAAATCCAACTTGAAAATTCTGGATTTTTGTTCAAAGTTTTAAAGGACAAGTTTGTTGGATTTTTGAACCAAAACAAGTTTTAATGTTTTCTGAAAGAAAATTTCGTTTTCCTATTGTTATGAAACTGTACAAATTCCCAAACAAGATTTCCAACTTAATTTGTATCAAATCATGAACCTTAGGGTTTCTCATGCAAACTTTTAAAAACCCTCGATCAAGAAATTACTGTTCAAACAAACTTGATTTTTCCAAAACTTGACTCGTTTAAAATCTTGTAAAGGAATTGTACCCATTACAAGACCCAAGCGAGCAAATTTCAAAGTCGTAATCTTCTAAAAGAACCTCACGAAAAATATCTTTCGACAACAAGCGACCTCAAAACCCTACCACAATTTTTTTTTCCATCTTAATACCTTCCGTTATTGAAATCTTTTAAAGATAGTTTATTTTCTTCAAACCTATCTCAAATCCTCGAATTTCCAAGTTTTCCCTACGTGCGTGTTTTGACCTAAAATATATATATATCTTTTGAACTTCAATTACCAAGGTTCATATATTTGTAATACTATAATAATTACATTAGTTATATAAAACTACTTTCTTATTTATAACAGTGAATTGGTCAAAATTGATTTTAATAATTAAAGTTAAATTATATTTACCTGGGATCGGTGACCAAGTCGAGGGCGTTGACATGAAACCTTGACACAACCTTGCCTAGTTAAGGTGAGGGTTCCAAATTGTTGTTAAATGATTTATTCAAATGTACCACATGTTGGAATTATATTTGTTGATTAAATGTTACTCATTGATTGAAGCACGTAATTACTAAGTGTTATTTGCCAATTAACGTGTTAATGTTGAATAATATATGATGTCTTGGTTGAAATATTGAAACCATTGATAAAAGGAGGAGATCGTGTGTGTACCTTGCGACCCTCTCATTTTACAAATGATTTAGAAATACCATAATTGTGTATGTGCATTTAAATGTGCATGAGTGATAAGCCTTTGCGAATGTGCATTGGCTCGGCGGGATCCCAAACTCAGGAGGTCGACTATTCGAGCCGGCAAGTAGGGCTTGGTGAGATGCGTCAAGGACCAGGGAATGAAATGAAAGGTTACCTCGAGTGTACACCACCCAATGAATGTTGGATGTTGGGCCCGAAGTCGGTGTAAGGGGTTGGAGATTTGGAAGCAGTCAAAGAAGTGCTATTGACAACATGGAAGCAATGTATCCTTCCACAATGAATGTTATTGATGCTTTCCAATGTGATATTGAAATTCAATGTTTCGTGAAATTTTTGAAGGAAAAATGCTGTTGTGAAAATTTTTCCGTATATGATCGATTAAATGAAAGCATGTTTTACGAATGTGATAATTGTTATGTGTTGGGACTCTCATTGGGCTTGTGAAGCTCACCCCATATATTTTCCCTCCCGATTTGGGTTTGACTTCGGCGGAGGATTTGAGAGCTGTTGGATTTTGTTGGTTGTAACCTTTATCCTTGTTAAGACTAATGATGTTGAAATCCCTTTTGGTTAACATTGCCTAGGAATCGTGTATCCTAGATGGTTGATGTTAAATTTTAGTTTGAATTATATAGCTGTATTGAGAAATATATGATTTGACTAAATTGATCGATTGAGTCCTGGCGTGAGCTAGGCGGTGGCAGTTCTCGGGGTTCAGCCTTGGAGTGGGGCCTTACATTTAGTGGTATCGAGCTTAGGTTAGAAATTGGCACTGTAAGGTTATAGGGCCAAATTTTGGAAAGGTTGGAGTAATACTTGTGGTCATAAATTATATAAGCAGCTTACTAGATTGGTTGTGGTTGTAGGTTATGGCTGGGCGTGGAGCTAGTGGAGGTCCTGCCCCACCTAGGGGCCCATGCCTAGGTGCGATGTCGAGCTGGGAGGCCCTACCCTGCTGGAGCCACCGGGGCTAACCCTTGTAGGTGCTCGAGGGACTATGCATATCCCAACCATGTGGTGTTTGCAGTGGTGGGGAGAGGAAGACTTTAGCGGTTGAGAGGAAAATGCTGAGATTGAGGATTTAAGGGCGGAAAACGAGAGGTTACGTGCTAGGATTCAAGAGCTCGAGGGTGTAGCCGACCGTTTTGTTCGTCTGTCTGATACCGTGCGTGACTGCACTGCTGGTATCATGGCCAATTGTGAGGCCATGATTGAGGATATTGTAGAGATACATTCTGAGGGCCAGGGCGGTGAGAGCTCTAGCGTTGGACAGGTGTCTTCAGGACACATTGAGGATGTTGATTATCAGGGAGATAGGGAGGCTTCCCCTACTTATAGCCCCCTTAGTGATCCCTCTGAGGACCCTGATTTTCCTACCTCCCCATGAGTTAGGGTTGAGATTGAATTCCTAATGAGGTCCCTTTTGCTTTTGATTGGATGATTGTATTAGACTGATGTTGTGTTTTATTTCATGGATGTTATGATCATCATGTTACGTTGTGTAAGAGTTTGATGCATGATATTTTATGATTAACATGAGCTATTTGGTGTCTTAATATGTTGCAAATACCTTCTTTTATTTCTTTATAATTACTTATAGATAAATGTGTGTATAGATAAAAGAAATGGACGGAAGGGGTAGAGGAAGAGGAAGACCACGTAGGCAGGCTCAAGGCCAAGGGGAAGGTGAGGCATCTACTGCCCACCTTAATCGAGAGCAAGGTCAGGAGCCGAGGGACCCTATAGCAGAAGCCCTAAACAGGATGACGAATTTGTTGGAACGGGTGATGGACCGTCAGGACCAGGGACCTAGGGCTGACCAACGGGGACCAGTGTTAGGAGATGATAGAGCATTAGAGAGGTTTCAGAGATTCTCTCCACCTAAGTTTGTCGGAGGACCCAATCCAGACATAGCAGAACAGTGGCTGGAAACTATGGTGAACATTTTTGGGACCCTAGGGTACACGGAAGTTCGGCAAGTGACTTTCGCCGTTTTCCAGTTTGAAGGTGCAGCACGAGTGGGTGGAACGTAATAAGGGAAAAATGGGCTAGGAATCAAACCCCGTGGACGTGGGTTAATTTCACCAGGGAATTTAATGAAAAATATCTTCCTCCTATGGTTCAGGAGAGGAGAGAAGATGAGTTCATCTGATTCGCGTGGGGAACTTTAAGTGTGGCAGTATGAGGCTCGTTCACTCGGCTATCAAATTTGCACCAGAATTGATTGCTACCGAGCCCAGGTGCGCGTTCATCAAGGCCTCAATGTAGAAATTCGGAAGCCTTAGCAACTGCCCACACACCTACATTCACTGATGCTCTAGAGAAAGCTATAAGGGTAGAAAGTACTAAGGCTCAAGTCAAGGCCTTTGAGCAGGAAACCACCAGCCCAGTCCAACCCTAGTCTTGGGAGAGACAGGAGGTCAACTAAGTCAACCGAAAGCGGAAGAGGACCGGAGGAGGCGAGTGGTCCGAGGGCCAGGGCGGGGCAAAAGGGTAGCCGTCCCAAGCAAGACAACCTCAGTCAACTTCGCCAATCTTGTGGATCTGTGGTAAGGCAAACCACCATGAAAATGACTGTTGGAGGAAGGCGGAAATGCCTAGTGTCGGGAAGCACGCGTGATCAACAATTGCCTACCGTGGGACTCAAGAATCAGGGTACAAGCACCGGGGCCCAAAACCCTCAAGCCGACAAAGGCAATGCGGCCCGGGTGCAGTCGGTTATTCCTGATCGGGAGATACAGACCAGGTTGGAGTGGTAGAAGGTACTATTTCCCTCTTCCATAGATTGGCTAAGATTTTAATTGACCCAGGTGCTAGTCACTCTTTTGTCAATCCTAAATTCTTATGTGGTGTGGATGTCAAGCCTACTCTTTGTCTTATGACCTAATCGTGCAAACTCTAGTGAAAGATTCTTGTTTAATTGAATGAGGGTCTATAGGAGCTGTGAATTGTGGGTAGGTGAGAGGAAAATCCTAGCGACCTAATTGCCTTACCTATTAAGGGATATGATATTATGCAGGGAATGGATAGTCTAGCCCGACTACATGCAGTTGGATTGTAAAATGAAGGTGGTTGAATTTCACATTCCAGGGGAACCTACCTTAAGATTTGATGCTCGACAAGGATTAGCCTCCACCGCACTTGTTTGGGATTCCAAGCTTCGAAAAAATGTTGAGTAAGGGAGCTTCGGGGATATTTAGCTTTCTTAATAAACCCTCAAGAAGATAAATTGAAATTAGAGAATGTACCAATAGCAGTGAGTTTCAGTATTTCAGGAATTAGAGTCCTTACCTCTAACAGAGATGTTGAATTTAAGATTGAACTCACACACGGAGCAAACCCTATTTCCAAGACTCCCTATCGAATGGCACCCGGAATTAAAGGAGCTGAGGTTACAATTGCAAGATTTGTTAATAAAGGGATTTATAAAGCCAAGTGAGTCTCAGTGAGCCCCAAGATATTTGTGAAGAAGAAAGATGGAGGATTAAGACTACGTATTGATTATCGAGGATTAAATGAAGTCACTATTAAGAATAAATATCCATTGCCCCACATTGATGAATTATTTGACCAAGCGCAAGGGCGTGTTTTCTAAGATTGACCTTAGACAAGGTTATTATCAATTGAGAATTAGAAAGGAAGGCGTTCAAAAGCTGCCTTTAATTCTCGATATGGGCATTCTGAGTTTGGTCATGCCATTTGGACTAACTAATGCCCGGTGGCATTTATGGATTTAATGCATAGGGTTTTTAAGCCTTACCTAGACCAATTTGTGGTAATTTTCATAGATGACATCTTAATTTATTCAAAGTCAAGGAAGATCATGAGCGACATCGAGATTAGTTTTGCGAGACTTTGAAGGAGCACAAGTATGCTAAATTTAGCAAAAGTAAATTTTGGTTGAAAGAAGTATCTTTTCTAGGTCATGTGATCTGAAAAGGAATCATTTGTGGATCCAGCTAAGGTTAAGCGGTGGTAGATTGGAAGCAGCACGAGAATCCAACGGAAGTCCGTAGTTTCCTAGGGTTGGCTGGATATTACGAAGGTTCATTCAGGATTTTTCAAACTTGCGGCCCTTTGACCAATTTGACTAGAAAGAACGATCGTTTGTTTGGGATTCAAAATGCGAGAATAGCTTTCAAGAGCTTAAGAGTCGGACTAAAGCCCTGTGTTGATATTGCCAAATGAGAAGGAGAGTTTCACTGGTCTATCTTGATGCATCTAAGGAAGGACTGGGATGTGTTTTAATGCAAGAGGGTAAAGTAGTGGCTTACTCGAGGAAACTGAAACCTCATGAGCAAATTATCCCACCCATGATCTTGAATTGGCATAGTGTTCGCCTTGAAGAAATGGAGGCACTATTTATATGGTGTGGTTTTGAGGTTTACACGATCATCAAAGTCTTAAGTATTTATTTTCCCAAAAAGAACTGAATTTGAGGCAACGCCGATGGATGGAATTCCTAGAAGATTATGAATGTACCATTAAGTATCAACCAGGAAAGGCCAATAAGGTAGGATGCCTTAGCGAGAAAAGTTGATTTACGGGTTAATGGTTAAGCAATGGAAAATGTTAGAAGAGGTCGATTACTTGGAACCCACGGTTAATCTTTGCAGAAAGTGATTTTGGGAAGTGTGACCTTAAATTCCTCCATAACATTAAAAGGCTCAAAGCAAGAACTCCCTTGTAATTGGGTAAATAAAAGTGAAAGAAGGAAGTTGTCTAATTTCAATTTGGGGAGTGATGGGATCTTGAGATATCAAAACCGATTGGTAGTGCCTGATGAGGATGAACTGAAAAGAGAAATTATGGCTGATGCACATAAGTCAAAATATACAATTCACCACAGGAAGAAACAAGATGTATCGGGATGTAAAGAAATTTTTTGGTGGAATAATATGAAAAGGGACATAGCTTCGGTTTGTATACTCTTGTCTAACGTGTCAACAAGTTAAATCGAACATCGAGACCTTGAGTTATTCATCATTAGAAGTACCGAGTGGAAATGGGACCAGATTACCATGGATTTTGTCCTTTGGATTACCCCATACCGTCGAGGTCATGATGCTATTTGGGTGATAGTGGATCGGTTGTGAAGTCACCCATTTCCTGATTAATATGAAATATCGATGGAGAAGCGGCGATTTATATGGATGAAATTGTTAGGCTTCATGGAGTACCGGTGAGTATAGTGTCGCAGAGATCCCGTTTATTTCCGGTGTGGCAGCAAATTCAAAGTGCCTTGGGAACCAAGTTAAATCTCGATCTGACTTATCACCCTCAAACAGATGGACAATGAAAGGACCATACAAACCCTAGAAGACATGTTGAGGGCATGTATCATGGATTTGGAGGTAGTTGGGATCAACACTTGACCCTAGTGGAATTTGCCTATAACAACGACTACCATTCTTCCATTCGAGATGGCTCCATATGAAGCGTTGTGGGAAGAAAGTGTAGATCACCGATATCTTGGGATGAAGTGGGAGAACGCATAGATTTTGGGTGCTGAAAGGATACCATGGGTGAAGCGACCTATGAGAAAGTTAAACGATCCGTCAAAGGATACAAGTAGCTTCGAGTGTGAGAAAAGCTACACCGACAACGAAGAAAGGATTTAGAATTTCAAGTTGGGGACGAAGTTTTCTTGAGAGTCACGCCGTTAAGAGGAAGTCTCAAATTTGGAAAAGGGCAGAAACTTAGGCCTGATATATAGGTCCCTTTAGAATTTCACAAAGGATTGGAAAGGTAGCGTATCAGCTGGAATTACCTACAAGCCTAGCTCGAGTCCACAATGTTTTTCACGTATCTTGGTTGAGGAAATACCATAAGGACCCATCTCATGTCCTACCCACCCTGGAGATCGACCTAGATGAATCATTGACTTACCAAGAAAAACCATGAAGATTCTTGATAGAAGGTTAAGGTGTTAAGGAGAAAGCAGATTCCCTTGGTAAAAGTTCTTTGGAGACATCACGGTATAGAAGAAGCAACATGGGAACTAGAAGAAGAGATGAACCAGAAATACCCAGAACTTCAAATGCCCAAAGGTAATAATTTCGAGGACGAAATTTTCTTAAGTAGGGGAGGTTGTGAGGGCCGTGAGTTTAACCTAAAGCTTGTTTAGAAATTTTCATGAGTAGTTCTTATAAAATCTTGCTTGAGCATGTGCTTAATCATGAAAAAAAAAATAATAATAACAAACGATTACATTGAAATCACTACCATTATAGGTTTAACCATTTTTTTTTTCTTCTTCAATCAAATTCACTTAACAATTCTTAAATCACAGTTAGGATTGAGCTGAATCTTTCTAAGCAAATTCGGGATTTTCATCCCAATTTCCAGCTAGGAAAAAATCTTGCCCCTCCTCTTCACCTTTACATGACTACCATGTGTCAATTGCTTGCTGAAATTTTTGGTTACTTGAACAAGTTTCATCCATTCCAACCGGCTGCTCATTTAAGTAGGATCAAGAAAATTTTTCAGATGTCATTAGCCAAACTTGATGATGTTCACCGGCCTCCATGTCCAATGGTAGGGAAGCTCATGCCATTTGGCATCTTATTCCAGCCACCTTATGCTCACTTGAGCAAGGCAAGTCTGCAAAATTATTTCTTCAAGATCAACCGATGGTCATCAGCCTTAACTCTCCTTATTGCATTTCAAAATCACTCTTCACTTTCACCTCATTTCAGCACTCATCCCTCAAGCTCTCCACCGAGAAGCTCTTCCCTTCACCCCCCACATTTCACTTCAAACTCTTTTCTTCCCAAGCTCAACCGAGAGCTCCCTTTTCACCCTCCATTTCCTTGTCTTTCTTTTCTTGGTCGATTCAGCCTTGCACCAAGAGGGACCGTGGTGCAAGCTGCTGAAAACTAAGCTTGAAATCTGGACGGGATCAAGGCTGTATTCTCTCCATTCGTTCCCTAAGCAGACCAAGGTAAAACATCATCCACTTCTTGAAGAAATTCTTGGTAGCTTAGCATTTTCCATTCTTAGTTTATTTAGTTTCTTGTAGCTGGAATTGATTTAAGCCAAGCTTCTTACTTGTTCATCCGTTCTTGAAAGCTTGTGGGAGGTAAGAGTCATTTCTTATCCTTTTCAGCTTAAAGGAAATGATTTCCCTCCCTTAAAAGATCATCTTGAAAGATGATATAGCCATGCATGCACCGGTTGACTTGAAATCTTGCCTTGACACATTCATATCCTTATATATTTTCTGGAAATCTGGTTAACCAATGTAGATTACTGCTCTTGTTTTCCTTTAAGCTTCCCGAAGCCTTAAAATGGTAAATTTAGTTGCACTATATCATGTGTGATCATTAGAAGTGATTGTGAACTGATTGGGACTTTCCTTGTGTTTTTCTCGATGCTAGAAGATCATGAATCCCTTGCTGGTTTGTGTGAGTTTAGGCTGAAGGGCTTTGCCCTATTTCCATTCGATTCTGCTCTTGTTAAAAATTGTTGAAATCAGCTCATGCATGTGTTTATTTGGCCGGTCAGATTTGGTTAAAATTTTTATGGACTAAATATCTTAACTACACCAAGCTTGAACCTTCCATTTCTCCTTAAAAAATTTATTTGTATCTATTTTCCCTTGCATGAAATATATTCGGTCAGTCCAAAAACAAAATAAAATCTTGACATGTAATGACCTACCACTTGGTTTTGAATGGAGAAAATGATCTTGTATCATGAAAGGAAAACAAGAAGGAAAGAACCGGTCTTGATGTGATGGTTTCCAAACTTGAGACATTGTTGGTTGAGACTTTTGTTCAAATTTTTAAATCATGTGCCTGAGCTCTTGAGTTCTTAAATGGATGTATTAAGTGTTAATAAACTCGATTGGTATGCTGGAAATTAAAATGAACCTTAACCACGTTGCTTTAAATTGGAATTTTTGCAAATGGTGCAAAACTAGCAATTTTCCAGAAAAACAGTTGACAAAACAGTCCAGAATAGAATGCTCATATCTCACAGTTCATAAGTCCAAATCATGTGCCGTCAACAGCATTCAAAACTAGACTCATAGGGCTTCGATTTGGTATATCGTACGCGCCGTAGTTCATTTTCTGGACGTCATAGCAAGCAAATGAAAATCGCTGAAAATCCAACTTGAAAATTCTGGATTTTTGTTCAAAGTTTTAAAGGACAAGTTTGTTGGATTTTTGAACCAAAACAAGTTTTAATGTTTTCTGAAAGAAAATTTCGTTTTCTATTGTTATGAAACTGTACAAATTCCCAAACAAGATTTCCAACTTAATTTGTATCAAATCATGAACCTTAGGGTTTCTCATGCAAACTTTTAAAACCCTCGATCAAGAAATTACTGTTCAAACAAACTTGATTTTTCCAAAACTTGACTCGTTTAAAATCTTGTAAAGGAATTGTACCCATACAAGACCAAAGCAAATTTCAAAGTCGTAATCTTCTAAAAGAACCTCACGAAAAATATCTTTCGACAACAAGCGACCTCAAAACCCTACCACAATTTTTTCCATCTTAATACCTTAGTTATTGAAATCTTTTAAAGATAGTTTATTTTCTTCAAACCTATCTCAAATCCTCGGAATTTCCAAGTTTTCCTACGTACGTGTTTTTGACCTAAAATATATATATATCTTTTGAACTTCAATTACCAAGGTTCATATCGTGTAATACTATAATAATTACATTAGTTATATAAAACTACTTTCTTATTTATAACAGTGAATTGGTCAAAATTGATTTTAATAATTAAAAGTTAAATTATATTTACCTCGGGATGGTGACCAAGTCGAGGACGTTGACATGAAACCTTGACACAACCTTGCCTAGTTAAGGTGAGGGTTCCAAATTGTTGTTAAATGATTTATTCAAATGTGCCACATGTTGGAATTATATTTGTTGATTAAATGTTACTCATTGATTGAAGCACGTAATTACTAAGTGTTATTTGCCAATTAACGTGTTAATGTTGAATAATATATGATGTCTTGGTTGAAATATTCGAAACCATTGATAAAAAAGGAGGAGATCGTGTGTGTACTTATCGCACTGACCCTCTCATTTTACAAATGATTTAGAAATACCATAATTGTGTATGTGCCTGTTAAATGTGCATGAGTGATAAGCCTTTGCGAATGTGCAATTGGCTCGGCGGGATCCCAAACTCAGGCAGTGAAGCCTATTCCGAGCAAGTAGGGCTTGGTGGCACGTCGGACCACAGGGAATGAAATGAAAGGTTACCTCGAGTGTACACCACCCAATGAATGTTGGATGTTGGGCGAAATCGGTGTGGGGTTGGAGATTTGGAAGCGGTCAAAGAAGTGCTATTGACAACATGGAAGCAATGTATCCTTCCACAATGAATGTTATTGATGCTTTCCAATGTGATATTGAAATTCAATGTTTCGTGAAATTTTTGAAGGAAAAATGCTGTTGTGAAAATTTTTCCGTATATGATCGATTAAATGAAAGCATGTTTTACGAATGTGATAATTGTTATGTGTTGGGACTCTCATTGGGCTTGTGAAGCTCACCCCATATATTTTCCCTCCCAGGATTTCAGGTTTGATTCGAGCAGAGGATTTGAGAGCTGTTGGATTTTGTTGGTTGTAACCTTTATCCTTGTTAAGACTAATGATGTTGAAATCCCTTTTGGTTAACATTGCCTAGGAATCGTGTATCCTAGATGGTTGATGTTAAATTTTAGTTTGAATTATATAGCTGTATTGAGAAATATATGATTTGACTAAACTGATCGATTGAGTCCTGGCGTGAGTTAGGCCGGTGGCCGCGGTTCTCAGGGTTCGCCTTGGGAGTCGTGGGGCCGCTACAGTTTTCCCATCTTAAATTTTATTGTTTCAAGTGAAAATGACAAATTAATGTTTCTTGTTGCCTTTATATCCAAAATAATAAAAATCTAAAAAAAAATACCCATTATAATGCAGTACTAGTTATTGATCTAGTTTTATAGAAAAAGTCAGTTACTACTTATTTTTGGTTCTTTATTATTTGCACTCATTTTTCCTCACTTTTATTAATATGTTTTTCATTTCATTACAAAATAACTTTTACACAAGTATAAAGGGTATTTATGGAATAAAAGTTGCATCTGTCTCTTCAAATTACTTTTTTAATATTACTTTTTTTATTTGGACTGATTTTGTTACAAAACCTTAATCTCAGGAAAGGTTTGTATAATTTTATAAAACTCAAGGGAGGTGAGCGATATTATTGTCAGAAACCTCAAGGGAGGTTTCTAAAATTATCCCTGGAAGGTAACTCGACTTGCTGCAAATTACGAGAACGTTCCACGTACTTTACCCAAAAGATAACCTGCTTTTGCGAAGACATTAGTGTAACCTTTTTCCTTTGCAAAACCTCTACATAGCTCTATGATAGAATCAAAAGTAAACAGTAAAAGATTGCACTTTGTCATTAAAAAATTAAGGTCAAAATACTTCATGTAGATCAATTAATGTAAACTAGTTTACTTTCCTTCTTTTGCAGGTTAAATTCTTTTACAAAACCAATTTTTAGCGCTTTTAATAAAATAGATTTTATTGATAATCTTGGACCAAATTGATAATATTTTTTATTAAAGGATAAATTTTAGATTTTCTGCTACTCTAGAAGACCAAAATGAAGGATATATATTTTTTCATTTAAGGGACCAAATGGACATATTTTGCTACTTTTGTGGTGAGACTTTTTTTAGTTTAACGGAGCAAATTGAGATCTTGGATCGCTTTGAAGGAACAAAATTAAATTAGCCCATAAATTAAAAGTGGTTGTTGATTATTAGTTCCTTGGGCTCTGTTTTCGCTCTTGCATTTCCTTACTCTTTGATGCTTTGTTTTCAGAAAAGTTTACTGTATGCTTGGACTATTTACGAAAAAACAATTCTAGAATTCTCATCTATTTAAAGGAAAGTGCTTTTCTCTACGAGAAAGCAATTCAACATGACATTTATAGTATACAACGGTATATGAGTGGATCTACTTGATCTTGTAATTTCCTCTCTTACTTTGTATGCCACGTTGTGTCATAACAATATGTGGTATGAAAACCTTCGCAATGTGTAGCAATACTGTATAAGATCAACATACTCAGATTGAGTGTATTACACTCCTAAGATGGTTTTTGTCATAGAGTACATTTTACGTTTAAGCAACTGTTGGTCTCAACTTCATGCTTTTTGTCTTTTTTTTACTAATTAAATTAGCCCAAGTATAAGACAATGGAGGGATCGTTACACCGACCGTGGTAATGGTACCCCACCACAGGGAAAAAAAAAGAAGAAAAAATTCATAAAGCATTATCCATTTATTATTTTCAAGTGTATATCTCGTCACTTCAATGGGAACCAAATCTTGTTAAAAAGAAAGCATGATCCTAAACAAATAATATAAACAACTTCAAAAAAATAATTAATCATGCCCATCTCGATATCACCTAGACAGGTCATAACCAATAAATTAGTAATTACTCCATAAACAATTAAGGGTAGCGGTTGGTTAGTATAGGACCAGGCTAGCTCCAAGTCTGAGTATGGATTCTATGAAATGCAAAAGAAAGCAACTGACCAATGTGAATCATTTTTTGCTATTAAGCCGCCATCTTTGAATCATGTTAATCCAAATACTTTTGAATACAAAATTGTCATCGACACTCGATAATTAGTACAGGGAAGTTTGTCAAATTAGTCCCTCACATTTTTAGAAAAAACTTTTTTAGTCCCTCACATTTAATATTAATTAGAATAGTCCATCACATATACAATATGTGCTTGTTAGGTCCTAATGCTCATTTTTGCACATTTCTTCAGTCAAAAGCAAGTTTTTTTTCCCCTCTAGTTTTCCCCCCTTTCCATCATATCTTAGCCACCAAATCTAATTGTTTGACATCAAAATCCAAATGCAAGAATATCATATATTAGAACCAAATTTCCATCCTCAGACCTGAAACCAAACTGAAATATTTAAAAGATTAGTCCATAATTGTGCACCTTTAGAATCTCCTCCCTAGATTTGCAAGTTTCCAAAAAATTACAATGATAGGTTCTCTATCATAAAGACATAACTTATTGTTTGGATCCATGGAAATCTTCAACAGATCAGTCCCTTGTGCTCATTTTTTTTTTTGGCTATTCTCTCTCACTTACAAGTCATCCAGTTGAGTTTTCTTTCTTTGATTTTGATTTTAATGTTAGACAATTAGGATTTGATGGTTAAAATATGAAGAAGATGGGGAAAAAACTAGCGCAGAAAGAAGTATTTTTCCTAATTTACCCTTGAAATTATACTCACATAAGAGAGGTGCGCAATTTTTGACTTGGAAATGAGCAAAAATAAGCATTAACACCAAACAGGCACATATTCTATATGTGAGGGCCTATTCTGGATGATTTTGAATGTGAGAGACTAAAAGATTTTAGATTTCAGGACTATATAAAATCCTCCCATTTTCTGTCATCATTATAAGAAGTGCAGAACTGGAAATGATCAGTTTGCTTCAACATACACAACCATGGCAACGATGTTATCCAGTAGAATTTTCCCTTCAAAAGAGAGTGAGAAGAACTGGAGAAAGTACATATGGTACTAACTTACAAAACTCCGTTTGAAGAAATGCCAAACAGTCCAAGCATTTGAGAAATTCCCAAATCTCTGAAACACCAAGCCTGAGGCTTATACTCACTAGTTTAAGGCTTCGGACCGTTTCATCATTGTCGTCCCAACCTACCCGAGTCATTGCTGGTGTTCAAGCGTATAGTACTCGCTGCTCGGAATGTCAAAGTGGACAAAATTGTGGAATATGTGAAGAGTTTTTCAAGGCCTTTTGAAGGGAGGATCTAGTCATGTTATGGCAACTATCTTGATTTCGACGAGGAGACCTTGATGCTGATTGTGATTGTTGACTCCCTATGCTTGCTTCAGCTCCTCCAAGATCTGGAGAACTACAAGGAACGTCCAAAGAAGGTGCAGGAGGAATTTAGTTTGATGATACCTGATTTAATGATGCTGGAGAACCAAATCCCAATTCCTATGAGTCTACCAGTGTTACAGTACTGAAATCCTGAAAAGGGGTTCTTTGAAGCGGTGGACATTCTATTCGACATGGTTTATAATTTCATTAGCAGATTATTGCCAGTGAAATTGGCCAGTTACGACAGAGAACATATGAGAAAGATTTGGGGTCCTTCACAACATTTGCTGCATGTTATGTATAATTTGTGGGCAGGAAGCTTGCTGCAATGTTACAACATGATAATAAACTTCCAGGATTGACCGGCGAAATAAGCCCTGAATCCTCAGCATCCAACATACTGCTGCAGACACGGGAATCTGATATATGCTGGGAAGCAAGCTAGAGAGTTTTTCATGCAGGCAAAAGGGGAAATAAACTCTGCAACCGCGGCTGCAAAAGCTGGAGGTCTCAAAGTGCCAGAGTGGCTGGACAAAACTGTACAAGGTGTTGTGATGGCTGTGAGCTTCATTGATCACAAGAAGCCGGAAACTGTATTCGATGAAGTTCATTCTGTTTCATAACTTCATGATATTCCTAACGTAACCATGACCGGATGTGGTTTTGGTAACATTGATTTTGAGAAAACTAACAAAAGAGTTTACCTCCCAATCATGACTCTGGATTCGTTTTCAGAAGTCATATTGAGAAATTTGGTCGCATTTGAAGCATCATATGTGGAGATTATGAGAGGGCCATCATCCGAAGTTAGAGATCATCTGGGTCTAATGTGCGCTATTATAAGAAGTGTAAAAGATGTGCAGCTGCTGAAGGATGCCAAGGTCGTAGAAACGCAATTGAAAGATGAAGATGTAGTCAGGCTATTCAAGTCAATGAAGATATATCCATGGAAAAGCTGGGTAAGAGGTCTGAATTCATTGATGCTTTTGGCAAATATACTAAACAAGATTACGATAATCACCCAGTACTCAGGGCCTGTAACTGGATAAAGAAATGGGCTCTTGCTCTGGTGAATTTTGTCAAGCGAATTTGGCCTGTTGTTGTGGTACTGCTGCTTTTTATCCAAACGTTTTGTGGTATCTACGAATGCTGTCGCCAGCCATGGTTTGGGGAGTATCGTGGAGACTCCAGCAGAACAGCACCTCCCTTTGCAGAATGCTTCATCTTTAAGCCTGGGCCAGGAAGCTGGACTCTTGACACCATGCAAATTTCTTCGCTATTCCAGTTAGCTACGATTTTGGGGGCAAGTGTGGTGCTGCTTTCATACAGTTCTGTGCGATTATTGTAACTGCGGCTACATTGCTTAATGTATAATCACATTATACTGTTGAGTTTATGAGAACGTCGATGTACGTGAATAAAACTTTACGTACATTCAATATAACAATATAATGTAATTGTACATCAAAAATTATAACATTCGCAATTATTGGATAAAATAGGACATTGCACAACCATTCCTGCGCCCGGTTTGTAAACTATTGGATGGGGAAGGTGAGATTAGTTTGGTGTGATGGACTTAATTGACCGTCCAGGGTTTACGTGTACGGAGCTTACATTTCCACTAACTCTTGATTGAGAAACACAACTGTAGTAGCCCCAGTCCCACAACCCAATTTTTGCCTATGTACAACTACTATTTGTTGAGCAATTCTTCTTACACTCATATTATTTTTTTTGTTCTATGTGTGTCAATAGTCATGTTTGATGTTTGTCTCGCTTGGAAACTATCTAATTTTGCTTTGTATTAGTGATCTAAATTTGGAGAAGTGTTAAAGCTAATCTCCTAGATTTCAATAATGATGGGTTGATCCTACCCTTATGATATATCTAGTGTATGATAAAGATATGATGACTATACAGGTATGACTCTGAAACATTACATACCAACTTGATATGCTGCATTGGAAATATGAGTGGCTAAAATCAAACTGTTAGTTTAGTACATGAGAGGCCAAAACTTTGACCACAAAAAAGAGAGAGATCATTTCAAATATGGAGAAATTAGACACTAACTCATATACAAAAGAGACGGTGAGGTGAGAATTTGAAGCAGGAGCCAGGGCATTCTCTAGGCTAGTCCAGATTTCCTGCTGATTGTCGAGAACAACCACAAGGGAAAACTAAGAACATCTTCATGAGCAATATTTGAAGAAATAATTAAGTAGACTTATCAGCAATTGGTTTTGCTAAGTATGCTCATTATGATGGATAGCTTTTGCGAATGGAACCAAGCAGGCCTAGTCAATATAAAAGGGAAATAATTGAGTCTTCCAAAACAAAAGTTAGTGAGAGTAATTTTGATGAAAAGAAATTTAAGCATTATTTAAAGGTGCAATTATGCAACAGCAGAGAAAGTTGTGAAATTGATGATGACAGACACGAAATGGACCCGCATATCTTTAGCCTTAGTTTATTGATAATAATCTTTATAAACTTTAAGGTATCAAATTGCAATTGCTGTTAGGGAAAAAAAGGGTATCAAGTTGCGAATTAATATGGAATATCAAAGTCTTCTCTGTGTTTCTATTTCCAACTTTTAAGTTGATATGTGACATGTAAGCCTGGATATAGAATAAACCATTTGGTTAGGCTAGCTGTAATTGAGATTAGGAGTGATAACAATATTTAACAGTGAACCATTTAATTTAGCACTTATTTCAAAGTTGACCTACTCAATTGCAAATTTAAAATGTTGCAAATAGTAGAGAGATTCCTCTATTGATAATTAAAAAAAAAAAAAGGTTTAGTAGGAATCGGTTTTGAATTTAGAATACTAATATTTTTTACGATTTGGCTAACGAGTACTAGACAGCCTTAAGAGTTAGTTTTATATAGAAAAGTCAAGTAAATGCCGAAAAATATTTAAATGCACAGGTATAATAATTGTGACTATGTGTATTGGTAAGTTAAATGCAGCTTAAGTGGGTTATAAGTGTCTACTGAGTACCATTAGAATCATAGTATTTTTTTTGTTAGGAAATTGTCATTGAAACTCATACGTTATATAAACTAAATTAAGATTTCACAAAAAGTTTCAGGAGCATAATCCTCCTATCTTCCTTCGCCATTACAAAAGCACAAGACTGCTAATTGAGCTTGTTTCAAATGTATAGCAATTAGCGAAGATGTTGTCCAGTACATTTTTGGCGTCAAAAGAGAGCAAAAATAACTGGAGGAACTATATAATTAACTTGTAAAACTACCTAGGATCGAAACCAAGTGGTCCAAGCATTTTTTAATTTTTGGCAAATATTAGCAAATTGAAATTGCCAAATCACAAGTTTTTTTTCTTTTTCTTTTTTAAAAAGAGGATCAATTGTGATTTCCTACTTACCCTCTTAATGACTTGAACATGTGACCTGTCAGTTATAAATAAAGCATCTCATCAACTAGGCTGCACTTCATTGTCACCAAATCATAACTTGAGTAAGCGTTTTCATGTTAAACTAGATGGAAGATGAATATAATGGTAGTAATTAACCCAAAAAAAAAAAGATGGGAACAGGAAGAGGGATCAAATGAGGAATTTTTTAAAATTATGTTTGTTGTGAAAAAATTTTCTCAGATATTAATGATAGCATAGGGTTTCTGTTTTTTATTTGTAACTGTAAGTAATTATTTTCCTATAAATATTATTAGTGTCTTGTGGGATAGGAATCATTTGTCAAAAAATTACTTGCTTACATCACCAATATATTTTTTTAACATATCTTTTTAACTTCCTAATCATATTCATGTGTCACAAACATTACTGCAAGAGCTGCTACAGTAATTATTCTAAATAATACTGCAAATAATCTCCTATTCAATCATACCTATTTGATACAATTTGGTTTCTGTTTCGAGGCGATCATGGAGTATAGTGGATTATACTCAAGGACATAGAGGCTATACTCTTGGTATTAATATTTGTGGACGCGGCCAGGATTATTATGTGCTGGGAAGGTGGTGGACTGGTACTAGAGTTTGCGGCATGATATTAATAGACAGTGTTAAGGTTTAGGCCAGAATTTCTGGATATTTTGGCATTGAGTTTGAGTGCTTGCTTAATTGGTTTGGTAGGGTAATGGGTTTTATAGCGCCTGTAGCGAGCAACGGATGAATTGATGATGCAGATACAGAGAACCATTCTTTTCTCTCTTGTTTTTAGTTCTTTGATCGTAACCACAAGGGTATTTTAGAAATTTTTGAAAAAAATTGAGCTTTCTAGGTCTATATTATTGCTTAAATAGTGAAAATAAAGGAAATAGGAGTAATTTTTAAAGACTTGAGGGAGCTGCTTCCAATTGTCCAAACCTCAGAGGAGCTTTATAAAATTATCCCTTCATTAAAAGCATAAAAAATTCGTTGACTATACAAGGATATTAACTGCAAAAGAAAGGAAACCCGTAACACGACAAACTCACAGGATCTAGACGATTTCACCACAGTTTGGCAGCGGAATATCAACTTGATGAAGGGCGACTCGAGACCGAGATTAACGGTAGAGACACCACAATCAACGAGTTCTTGATTGATAAAATCTTTTTTGAACACCTAGAAGTCGTCTAAGGCACTCAAAGATTGTTCTCGCAAGAACCAAGAGAAAACTCTCAATAATTTCTGGAATAATTCTTCTACCCTCAAAATGATGAAAAGTAGGCTTATTATAACCTTTACAAAGCAAACCTTAATAATAATTGGAAATTGCTAAAAAGACTTAAAATCCTATCTAAACAAGAAGAAGGAAATTCGATCTTATCCTCCTTGACAAGCTGGTCGAATTTTAACTAATCCAATGAGGAAACAAATAAAATTCGGAAATTGGAAAACAACAAAAATTCAAAAATTAAAAAAAAAACCTAAACGGCTAGAGAGGATTGCATCATTGTTAAGATTTGATGTGTATCTTGTATATATCAATTAGAAATCAATTAGTTCAATTAGAGATCAATTAGTAATATTTGTTTTGAATGACAGAATCAATCAATGAAGAGATTAGATACTATCTAGGTTCATTGTATTTCTTGTATCTTCCTGCCTATAAATATAGGCCTTGTATATTATTGAGTGTATGTAATACAACATCAATGTTTTTCTCCCTTTTGTTCTTATCATGGTACCAGAACCCTGTAAATTTGGCCAAAATCACTTGATTTCTTGAACACTTCCTTTTGGCCCGTTACTTTGCAGTAGCCTTATTTTTCTATTTTCTATCTATGAATTTCTTTGACCGTAGTTTTCAACCTCTATCACTGGAAAGCTAATCCTATGGCAAATTCTGATGTCTCTCAATCCATACACATTATTCTTGATGGTACAAATTATTTTCATTGGGTTCAAGCTTTTCAAAATTTTTTCGTGGCCACAAACTGTGGAAATATATTACTGGTCAAGTTACCTGTTCTGAAACAGATAAAGAAGAATCTTCTGATAAATTCAATGCTCGATTTGAAGAATGGGACAGTGATAATCACAAAATTATCACTTAGATCACCAATACTTCAGTTCTTACCATCAACTGCCTGTTCAATAGATTTGACACCGCCAAAGTTGTTTGGGATTGTTTGGCTCATCAGTACGTTGCTACTGATCTATCTCGCCAATACCAAATCTCACTTCACCTGCATGATATGAAACAACAACCTGGTCAATCCATTCAAGACTTCTACTCTGATATGATTTGTTTATGGGATCAACTTGAAGAGTCTAAACCCAAATGGGATCACAATAGTGATGTTGAGAAATTTATTGCTTACCGAGATGCTAATCGTCTTATTCAATTTCTCATGGCATTGCATAATGACTTCGAGCATACAAGGGCCTCTATTTTCAATCGCCGACCGCTTCCTACTCTTGATGATGCAATTAATATGTTACTCTCAGAGGAAACCCGCAGACATATTTCTATTCCACGCCTTACTGATATAGTTTCTGTTACTCATCCAGCGATATCTTCACCTGATGCTGTCCTGGCTACTTATTCTGCCGCAAAGCCCTCTTCTTCAAAGAGTTGCAACTACTGTCACAAAATTGGACATCTCATTTTGGATTGTCCACTTAGGGTATGTCACATTTGCCAAAGAAAGGTCCTCGTCATTTTGCTCATAATTGTCCTCAATCTCAAAATTTGGACATGGTAGAAAACATCTGATACTCCCAAAAGATAACATGACGAGAGATTCGCAACCTTTTTGATTAAGGATCCCAACACCTATAACCCTTATTTTCAATTCCATAACCAAGAAAACAACACAGACGTGCACGAGGTTCTAATTTGGTACGCTTATGAGGTTGAAGAAGAACAAAACATGCACAGCCAAAGACTTTGAGTTGTGAGTAGTCAGGAGAAGATCCAAAAAGACGTTTAAAAGGACTTTGATTTTGGATAACAGGAGAAGGAATCCTATTTATGATATAGATAGCTGTCAAAACAGTTTCTCCCCAAAAACGTTCAGGATAGGAGGAAGAAATGAGTAAAGTACGAGCAGTATCAAGAATATGACAATGTTTTCTCTCTGCTCGACCATTTGGTTGAGAGGTGTTTGGGCAAGAACGTTGAACAACTATACCATTCAAATGCAGAAATTGAAGGAGTGATGATTCTTTATACTCCATGGCATTATCAGTGCGCAGTACCTTAATTGTAGAGGAAAACTGGGTTTTGATCATAAGAGCAAATTCACGATAAATTTTGGGTAAATCTGACTTATGATGCAAAAGATAAAGCCATGTATAGCAGGAAAAATCATCAACAAATATAACAAAATACTTTGATCCACCCATTGTTACAGTAGGAGAAGGTCCCCAAATATCAGAATGGATTAAATCAGAAGGTGCAGAAGAAATTGAGTCACTTTTATTAAATGGTAAAGCATGACTCTTGGCAAGTTGACAAGAAGAACAATCAAAATGATCATCCTTAACAGATCCTAAATGACCTTGGGAAGCTAATGATTTTAAATGACTTATGGAAACATGACCCAAACAAGAATGCCATAAATTTAGTGACTGAGTAGTTGTAGTAGATGCAGCAGACTTGGATGGAGTGAATAATGACACTGGGATGTTAAGATGAGCCAACTCAAAGAGACGACCAATCTTACGGCCGGTCCCAAGATTCCGCCCCGTCCGTGGATCCTACACAGTACAACCAGAAGGAGTGAAAAGAACATGAAGTCCAAAATCACAGAGTTGCCCAACAGATAAGAGATTAAGTTGAAGTTTTGGGACAAGAAAAGTATCAGATAGGGCAAGATTAGATTTGGAAATACTTCCAATATGGCTAACTTGCAAATAAGATCCATCAGCAGTTTGTATGGTAGGTGCATTAGAATGAGCATGTTTAACAGAGAAAAGATTAGGGTCAGAAGTCACATGATTGCAACATGTAGAATCAAAATACCAAGAAGTACCTGGAGTTACAGATAGGGTAGTGGATGGGACAAATTTGGACAAAACCTGTTTAACAATGGATTCAATGTCACTTAACGGGACCATTGGTGAGGTAGAATCAAAAGATGCATCAATAGTGGCAGCAGCATGAGAAGGGCCATCTTTTAATTCGCCTACAACCTTTTTTACTAATCCTGCTGTTGATATCTTTCCTAATAATGACTCAGAAACATTAGGGCAAGACTTAGAGCCAACACTGACTGACCTGTTTGGTTCCCAGATTCCTATCACGTCTGAAGATCCTGTCATTGAACAACCAGAATCCTCAAATATTTCACCATCTGCTCCTCGTAGGTCTCAGCGGGTAAGAGAACCTTCTACCCGACTCCGTGATTTATATTGTTTTTCTACTATACTTTCTCTTCATGAGCCTACTTCCTTTCAAGAAGCATGTTCTAATCCAGTTTGACAGCAAGCTATGAAAGAGGAATTACAAGCTCTTGACAAAATGCACACATGGGACCTTATAGACTTGCCTCCTGGAAAAGCTGCTGTTGGATGTAAATGGGTTTATAAGATCAAGACTCGATCCGATGGCACTATTGATAGGTACAAGGCTCGTTTGGTAGCTAAGGGTTTTGCACAAGAACATGGCATTGATTATGACGAAACTTTTGCTCCTGTTGCCCGAATCACTACAGTTCGTAGCTTGCTTGCTGTTGTAGCTATTCGACGATGGTCATTGTTCTAAATGGATGTAAAGAATGCATTTCTGAATGGTGATTTTACTGAAGATGTCTACATGAAACCACCACCAGGTTATTCTCATCCACCATATAAGGTTTGTAAACTTCGTCGAGCACTTTATGGTTTGAAGCAAGCTCCAAGAGCCTGGTTTTCCAAATTTAGCTCTACAATTTGCAATTTTGGGTTCAGTCCTAGCCCATATGACTCAGCACTGTTTCGATGTTCCATTAAGAGTGCTACGATTTTGGTCCTCTTATATGTTGATGATATGATTATTACTGGTGATGATATTGATGGCATCAATGAATTGAAAACTTTTCTTCATCAACATTTTGAAATGAAGGATTTGGGATTCTTAAGTTATTTTCTGGGACTTGAGGTCTCTTCCAATTCAGATGGTTATTTTCTGACTCAGGTTAAATATGCCTCTGATATTGTTGATAGAGCAGGTCTCACTGACAGCAAAGTTGCTTCTACTCCTATCGAAGCTCATGTACAATTTACTCCTCATGATGGATCTCCTCTCTCTGATCCTACTCTTTATCGACAGTTAGTTGGAAGTCTTGTCTATCTCACGATAACTAGACCAGACATTGCATTTGCTATTCATACTGTTAGTCAATTTATGGCTGCGTCACGAACCACTCATTTTGCCATTGTTTTGCGTATCCTACGATATATTAAGGGCACTCCATTTCATGGTCTTTATTTCTCTTCATCTACTAAACTTGAGTTATAGGCCTATTCTGATGCTGATTGATCCAGGAATCCTACAGATAGACGATCCATCACAGGATACTATTTCTTTCTTGGTGATTCTCTTATTTCTTGGCGGAGCAAGAAGCAAACAGCCACTTCTCGTTCAAGCACTGAGGCTGAATATCGTGCACTTGCTGATACTACTCAAGAGCTTATTTGGCTTTGTTGGTTACTTGAGGATATGGGAGTTTCACATTCAGCTCCCACCATACTTCATTGTGACAATCAGAGTGCTATTCAAATTGCCCATAATGATGTATTTCATAAGCACACCAAACATATTGAAAACGATTGTCATTTTGTTCATCAGCATGTGGTTCGAGGTACTATCTTGCTACAATCAGTGTCTTCAATCAATCAAACTGCTGACGTCTTTACCAAAGCTCATCTTCCTGATCGTTTCATGATCTTTTATCCAAAATCAAGTTGGTTTTAGCTAAACCATCTTGAGTTTGAGGGGGGATGTTAAGATTTGTGTTAAGATTTGATGTGTATCTTGTATATATCAATTAGGAATCAATTAGTTCAATTAGAGATCAATTAGTAATATTTGTATTGAATGACAGAATCAATCAATGAAGAGAATAGATACTGTCTAGGTTCATTGTATTTCTTGTATCTTCTTGCCTATAAATAAGAATATTGATACTTTCAGCTATTCTTGCAGTATACTAAAATGAAAAGCATGGATCCAGATAGTTATAATATATGTATGTATGTATGTATGTATGTGTGTGTGTGTATTGATGATAGTTTTGCTGTAATCTCTTTGTGGAATGTTCATGTGTAATTGTTATAATAATTTTCTATTTTAGTCCCTCTTATCTTTTTAACTTTTCTTTTGTCATGAGTTAATTTCTTCCATCATTTTTGTACAATACATTGTGTCTAAAATCGACAATAAATCTAGGTAGCCTCATGTGATGAATGAGGTCCTAGTTACAATTAGTTAACTCAAGTATTAGACAATGGAAGGATTGGTATGCCTACCAAATACCCCACCACAGCAAAAGAAAATTGATGTCTTCTTCACAAAGGCTTGTTCCATTTGTGACTTGTATAGTGTCACTCTTTCAGTGCATGCGTGCATCACTTCAACAAGATCCAAATTTTAATAAAGAGACAACATAACTGTGAGGGTCTCAAAATTCTAATTTTATTTTAAAATGCATAATAATATTTATAATATATTTATTCACTAAAATATTAGTTAATTTATGCTTCAAGTTATTATTTTCTAATTTAGAGAATTTTTTGTAAATCAATTGCCGGTGTTTGGTTTCGGCTAGTTTAAGCGTCAATTTTTGAGCCGTGATGTGAATAGTAACTCTAAGATGAAACCGAGCATATTTAGAGACTTAATTGAGATATATTTATGGTAGAGCAGTGCTGAAAGAAGAGAAACCAGTGAAAGTTTGAGTGTCGCGTGTCGATGCGACAAAAAGTGGAGTTTGACCACTTTTTCCCTAAATTAGGGATCACCACACCTTTTGTCTCTTAAAAGCCTTGTTTCTTGCTCCAAGCCTTTTCATTTTTTTCAGAAGCCATTGAAGCTTGAGAGAGAGAGAGAAGGGCCGGTTAGAGAGAGAAAGAAAAGAGACAAAAATTTCAAGCTTTCTTCTTCTTCCTCCTCCTCAATTTTCCTTGTATCTTGACCACCATTGGAGAGCTTCAACTCACTCCTTGTTGCTGCCCATTCCAGCCATGTGTGAGGGAGAGAAAGAGTGAGGAATCCGAGAGTGAGAATGAGAGAGAAAGTGAGAAAGAAAGCTAATTTTGTTCTTCATCTTCTTGTTCTTGAAATTTGTGGAGGAAACACCAAAGATCAAGCAAATCCTTGGCTAAGATTGGAGATTCTTGAAGTTGCTAAACTTGGGGACTCATCCTTGGTTCGAGACTCACGAGATCCTACTTGATCTTGCTAGATCTAAATAGATCTTGAGGTATAACACTTAAACCTCTTAGTTCTAACTTTATTAGTGTTAAATCTTGTAGATCTATGGTTTATTTTGCTAGAAATGATTATGCTCGGAACATTTGAGTTGGGCTCTTGAATTCCCAACTTAGGTAGCTGACTTGAGGTGACTTTTAGGTAGCGGACTTGAGGACCTGATTGTGGTTGTGGTTGTTGTTTGTGAGATGAGTTCATTTTATGGTTAGAATATAGGAATGTTGTTGAAAATTTTGAAGAAAAAGTATGAAGGCTGGCCGAACTTCACTTGGAAAGTTTTGATTGTTGATTTCAAAATTTTATGATGTTTCTTGATTTGATTTTGCTCAAACAACTTTGTACTATGAGTGTATGTTGATTTGGAGTAAAAATCTGGAATTTTTCATGGTTGTAAGTTGAGTTTTTCATTGATTTTTGGAAGACTTCTTATTGCATACCAAGTGTTTGATAAATTGCACCATTTTTGTGTCAACTTGAGCTGCATATTTGTCTATGAAAATGGCCAAAACAATTCTTGTGCAAAATATGAAAGTTGTATACATTTGAGTCAAGTTTTCACCTACAAAATTTCAAAGCAATCGGAGTACTGTAGCTTGTGAAATGACCAAAATACCCCTGACTGCCCATTACCCTGTTTCCGCTGATAGTCTTCACTTTCAGCCAACTTTCTGAACTTTCTGGCACTTGTAGGAGATGAACCAAAACTTGAATTTTATATCATTGAAATATTTATGAGTCTAGTTTTAAACGCCACTGACGGCACTCAATTTCGATTTTTCTACATTGAGTTATAGTCTTTCTTCCAAAACTGCCCAGAAATGCTGTTTTCAACCCGATAGTTTTATTTTACTTCAGTAATCATGATTTTTTACCCTGAAAATGCATGAACCAAATTTTGGGGTCTTCATATGAATTGTAGGTTTATGTCTTAGCTTTGAAACGGCATAAAATTTGTCTCAATCCGATGAGTGTAGCTCTAGTTATGATCAAAATACCAAAAGATGATAGAAACTTGATAGTTTGATACCTACCAAGTGTTTGATAAAATGTTTGTATGAAACTAGTGGTTATGCACCTTAAGTGTTTGATGAAACACTTTATATGAAACTTGTGATTCTAGAACTTGGTTTGAAATGGGGGATATCTGTTATGGACTAGTGGAATAACCTTGAACCTCTCTTAAGTGTCGCTTTAGTTGATCAAGTGAGTAGTTTTCCCTCCTCGTTTGATAAGTAACCTAGTGTATACATGAGCAATGGTTTAAAAGGGGGAGGGGATTGGCTAGAGATGGTTTGCTATAAGTGACCATTGGTTGTAATTGTTCCAGGCGCTCAAAAGAATTACGAGGGGAATCCTGAGATGGAGGGGTGAAGGACTTGCTTGTTTGATTGCACTTTTGGTGAGTGTTCCAACTTCCTTTTCAAATGAAAACTCTTGCTAGTGTTTGCAAAGGAATAATGTGCTGAAATGATTTGCTAGTATTTCTAAGGAACGATTTACTGTTATTTCCAAGTAAAATTGCTTTCACGAATGAAATGATTTATGACTAATTTGTGAGTACTCCAACTTGTTTTCCATATGAAATGTTTTTACTGTTGCCAATGATCTATGAAATGATTTATTTGTGTTTGCCATGAGTTTTGTGGCCTGAGCGGAGCTATGTGTTAGGTCCATGTGGGACGAGAGCCACCTTTAGAGATCCGTCTCAGCGCTTGAAAGGTTTGTTAGTGTTAGAGCGGAGTTATGTGCTACGTCCATGTGGGACAAGAGCCACCTCTAGAGATCCGTCTCAACACTTGAAATATTTACTTGAGCGGAGCTACGTGCTACGTCCATTTGGGACGGGAGCCACCTCTAGAGATCCGACTCACTCCTTGAAATATTTACTAAGCAGAGCTATGTGCTACGTCCATTTGGGGCGGGAGCCACCTCTAGAGATCCGACTCACTCCTTGAAATATTTATTTGAGCGAAGCTATGTGCTACGTCCTGGGAGATGGGAGACACCTCTAGAGATCCGTTCACTAATGATATTTGTGGCACTATTTCTTTTGAGTTAATTATGTTACACGCTCATCTTGCTTTTGATATATATATATATAGAAATGCCTATGTGTTGTGCATAAGTGAAATGAGTTTCTCTGAAAAGAATTACTCTTGTTTTAAGCTAAATGAGACATGATTTATTATCGTCCTACATGAAATGCTTTGCTCATGATTTGAGATGAATGGTGAGTATTTCGGAAAAGTATTTATTATTGCTTGTTTTTATACTTGACCCACAATGTAAATTTGCTTAATTTTCAGAATCTCACTGAGCTTCTAACTCACCCCAAAAATATTTATTCTCCCTCCACAGGGCTCGAGGCAAAGGAAGCACTTGTAGAGACTTACTAGTGTGACTGGCCGGATTAACTCTGGTTCTATTTGGATATATTATTTCTGATGTCATGTGAAATACACTTATTGTATTGAAGTAATTGGGAAGTAACATCTCATGGTTGTAATATGATTTTGAAATACTTGGATTATAAGTATTGGAGTTTAAATTGTAAGATTTAAGGTTATGTTATTATTTGGAAGTACTTGGATGTAATTGTTAGAGTGTTATTGTAATTATTAAAGGCTGGCACTGAGATTTGAATTTGAGGACTGTAGTGAGTCCCGGCGAGAGTTGGGCAGACAGTCCACTGATACCTTAGGGTACGCTCTAAGGAGAGGTGAGACTGTCACAATAACCCTAAATAAATAATATAAACAACTTTTGAAAAGATCAATCATGTAGATTTCGAAATCTTCTAGACAAAACATGACACTATAGAAACAATAAATTAGTAATTAAGACCAGTGGTTAGCAAATGACATTACTCCAAATCACTGATTATGGATTCTATGAAATGCAAAAGAAAATAGAAAGCAACATGTAGTGGCCAAAGTGTATCACCTTTTATTTTTCTAAGCTGCCAATTTTGAATCATGTCAATCCTAATATATATATATATATATATATATATATATATTTATTCTGGGTGCTGAAAGGGTCTCAGGCATTAGTTTCCTTTTAGAAAAGTACAGTAAACTTGGCAGTGTCTAAATGCACGGCACTATAATTATGATTATGTATATGTATAAGTTTTCTATTAGAAAATCGTAGTAAATTTGAAAAAATATCTAAATGCTTGTGTAGTAAATTTTTGTGGCTGCAATGAGAGGAAAGTACGACCAGTTGTTGAGGGAAGTGGTAGAAAAGTAAGAATTTTTGTAGGTTCATATTCGCAAAACAACTAAAGACGATGACAATTAGTAGTAATTAACCAGGGTTGTGTTAGAATAACCTCGTGGAAATTTCGTATGGGCCTCCAACTCACACACTTAATGTAGCTTATATTAATTAGATCCGCTCTATCATCTACTTAGCCGAAAACCAGCCATTGTGTTGAGTGATTCGGCAAACAGTGTCAAAGTATTTTCACTTTCACCCGCCCATATTGAAGTGAGCCCATAAACAGTGAGACACTATTTCCATTTGAGTAGAAAATTATCGAAAAAAAAATTTCAAATGCACAAACTTAACCTCAATAGTTAAGTTGGAAAGTGAGTTGGATTGGGTGGTAAAACAAAAGCGATTATAAATAGGAGATTTTAGGTTGAAAACCCCATATTTAGAAAAGAAAATTACAAATAGTTAGCCACTGCTTAACGGGGTAGTTTTTATAAAAGGACCGAACTGACTTTGGGCACCTATTAAAGTAGAAACAAATGAAATATTTAAACCATTATAACCAATTAACCCCTAATTATTAAGGAATTATCGAGGCTTTCAATTTGGACGTCAACTGCCAAATAGATATTCTTCACTTCTTAAGGCCCAAAGTAACTAAAAGAACATTTGGAGAGTCCGTTTAGATTGCTATTTTTTGGAGTTTTGTCAAAATATATATTGTAATAATTTGATGTATTTAAGATAAAAAGTTGATGGAAAAATATATTTATAGAAAAGTTAAAGTTTTTTTAAAGAGAAATACCGATCCCAGCAACGCCAATAATTACTATATCCAAATAATATCACTGCTTCCTCCAATAGAACTTTGGACACTTGCCATTTCATGGAGAACTTGAGCTGTTCTATGATATAGCAGGTGGGTAACGTAGATCGATCTTTAAGATTTCACAAAAGCTTTGAGAAAGCATAATCCTCCCATCTTTCTTCACCATCACAAAAGCACAAGACTGCTAATTGAGTGAGTTTGTTTCAAACCCATAGCAATTAGCAAAGATGTTGTCCGGTTCATTTTTTGCTTCGAAAGAGAGTGAAAATAAGTGGAGAAACTACATGAGGCAAGCTTACAAGACTCACCCGGAAACGGCAATAAGTGGTCCAAGCATTTTTCATCTTCCCGAAAAGTTGAAAGACACCAAACTTGAGGCTTATCATCCTCGGATATTAGGCCTCGGACCATTTCATCACTGCCGTCCAGATCTACCGGAGAAGATGCTCGCTGCTAAGCGTTCAGGACTCCATGCACAAGATGTCGAATTTGAGGGAACCATGCAATTTATGAAGAGCCTTTCAGAGCCGTCTTTTGAAGAGATAATGCAATCGTGCTATAGCAGCTGCTTCGATCTCGATTGGGAGACCTTAATGCTGATTATGATCGTTGACTCCGCGTGCTTGCTTGGATATCTGGATGCTCTGGAGGAATATGTGCCGCAGTCGGAGGAGGAAAAGAAGGACTATCATTTTGCTCATTTCAGATATAATGATGCTCGAGAATCAAATCCCATATGCTCTGGTCCAACGAGTGTTCCAGTATGCGAATAAGAAGAAGAAGTTCTATAAGGAGGACTATGTGTGTTACCTGTTCTACGGTTTCATTGGCAAAGTATCTCCGGTGAGGCTGGCTGATGCTGACTGTGAATACCACTGTGAGAAGATTTTGCGTCGACTGCCAAAACATCTGCTGCATTGTATGTATAATTGCGTTGTGGACAGGAAGCTACTCGTAAAATCACAAGATGATAAATCCGTCCCAGGATCGGCCGCGGAAATAAGACCTGAAGCGGCAGCGGCGGCTGGACCCGCACAACCTGATGTACTGCAGCAAACACGGGATTCCATAAAATATGCTGGGAGTCAAGCCAAAGATTTATTCTAATTGGTAATTGGGGAAATCAAATCCGAAACATCAGCAGCAAAAGCCACACGTGTCAAAGTGGCAGAGTGGTTCGACAACACTGTAGAAGGCCTTGCGCAGGCTTTTTCTGATAAGGAGCGGGAAAGTGTTCTAGATAAAGTTCACTCTGTATCAGAACTTTATGATATTCCTAAGGTAACCTTTCGGGCCCTTCCAGAGGGATTTGGTTTTGGTAGTATTCATTTTGACAAAGTTCACAAAGTACTCTGCCTTCCAATCATGACTCTGGATTCATATTCAGCAGTCATATTGAGGAATTTGCTGGCGTTTGAAGCAGAATATGTGGTTTCAACAGGAGAAACTTTATCAGGAGTTAGAGATCATATGGGTCTGACGTGTGCTATCATAAGAACTGAAAGGGACTTGCAGCTGCTGAAGGACCCTGCTGCCAAGTTCATAGAAACGCAATTGAAAGATAAAGATGCAGTTGAGCTATTCAAGTCCATCAAAAAATACATGGACAAGTTAGGGAAGAAGTCCAATTTAATCGATCCTTTTCGGAGAGATACGAACGAAAAGTACGACAATGTCCCAATAGTGAAGGCCTGCAACTGGACAAGGAAATGGGTTCTTGCTCTCGTGAATTTTGTAAGGCGAGTTTGGCCTGTGTTTCTGGTGCTGCTGCTTTTCGTGCAGACGTTTTGTGATATCTACGACTGTCGTCGCCGGCCATGGTTTGGCCGCACAGTCACTGTCGGGGAGACTGCAGCAGCGCAGCATCTTCCCTTGCAGGATGCTTCATTTCTAAGCCTGGACCCCCAAGCTGGACTCTTGACACCGCGCAAATTTCTTAATTTCAATAGTTCCTCAACACTTAGCATGCCAAAATCAAGATAGGCGATACTCGAGTACACCGTTAAAGTACAAGTTCAAGATTGAACCCAAGTTCATGATTCAAGTGTCAAGATTTCATAGTTCAAGACAGGTTTGTTGATCACCCCGACCAAACACTTGCCGGCTTGAGTCAACCAACTAGCCAATGGGTTGGGATCCCATTCACTTAAGATAGTCGATGGATTAGCAATCCCAATCAACCTATAATTCACGCACAAGAATAGCACTTCAATCATTCACTGGCAATTCATGACAATTTGGGTCGAGTATGATAAAGTACGTACCCGTTCAGGCAATCACATCTCAATCACTTATTCACAAGTCAATCATGACAAATTGAGCCGAGTACGATAAAGTATGTACCCATTCAGACAATCACATCTCAATCACTTATTCACAAGTCAATCACATAGTTTTCACAGCATTTCATTTGCATAACACTTAAAACATGCATTGGAACACTCACCATCCACAGCTCACTTCACTTGTCCATAACAGATATCTCCACTTCAAATCAAGTCCTAGAATCACAAGTTTCATAGAAAACATTTCATCAAACACTTGATGTGCATAATCACTAGTATCATACAAACATTTAATCAAATACTTGGTAGGCATCAAACTATCAAGTTTCTGTCATCTCTCAGTATTTTGATCATAACTGGAGCTACACTCATCGGATTGAGATGAATCTTATACTGTTTCAAAGCTAAGACATATACCTACATTTATTATGATGACATTGAAATCCAATTCATGCATTTTCATGATCAAAAATCATAATTACAGAGGCAAAATGAAACTCTTGGGTTGAAAATATCATTTCTGGACAGGTTTAGAAGAAAGACTATAACTCAATGTAGGAAAATCGAAATTGAGTGCCGTCAGTGGCGTTTAAAACTAGACTCATAAAGCTTTCAATGATATAAAATTCAAGTTTTGGTTTGTCTCCTACAAGTGCCACAAAGTTTGGGAAATTAGCTAAAAATAAAGACGGTCAGTTGAAACAGGGTAATGGAGTAGTCAGGGATATTTTGATCATTTCAAAAGATACAGTGCTCTGATTGATCTGAAATTTTGTGAGTAGAAAGTTATCTCAATCCACTACAACTTTCATGTTTTGTCCAAGAGCCAATTTAGCCTTTATCATAGAGCAATTTGCAGCTCAATTTAACATAATATGAGGCAATATATCAAACAGATGCTACTACTAGAAACCTTTCCAAGCAATCTTTCTTTCAAGCTTCTAAAAACCTCAAACACCAATTAAACATTCATTAACCTTCAATCTAACATCATCAAGCTAGGGTTGAAAAGAGTTTACCTTGCACCAAAACTAGCAAAGAAGTCCTCCCAAGTTGCCTTAAATCCTTCTACCAAGCTTGAAGTATGGTTGATGATTACCTAGGTGATCTCTCTTTTGTTTTCTCATTAGCTAAGCATGATATCAAAGCTAAAGTTTTGGAGTCTCTCTCTCTCTTTTTCCTCTCTTGAAAATCATCCAAGGTGAAAACATGAAGATGAAGATTTATGTTAGAAATGAAGCTTTAAAAGTTGGAAGAAATTGGTTAAGTTTTGCTATTGGACCAAGTGGCCATTTTTCATTCCATTTCATCTCATGACTCACT
The DNA here is from genome assembly GCA_013103745.1 of Gardenia jasminoides. NCBI lineage: Eukaryota > Viridiplantae > Streptophyta > Magnoliopsida > Gentianales > Rubiaceae > Gardenia > Gardenia jasminoides. Next base: position 46,618,652 of record CM023095.1, on the reverse strand, counting down.
ACTTGAGTCACCACCTATTCATCTAGGTTTCATGAATCATCTCTACTATATTTTTCTCCTAAAATCTATTTTACATAAAGCTCTCCTTTTGTTTTATTAAAATTCTCTACAACCCTACAACTTATTAAAATTATGGTAACCTACTAGGAAATTTTAACCTATCAACTTGTAGAGAATTACTTGTGAAAGAAATAAACCAAGCAATGCATGCAAGTTAATTTGGAAGGTAGGAAACAATTAAAATTTCAAGGCATTACAATAGATTATGGAAGTATGATGTTTTGGTACAAATATGCAAAAATTATTTATTGTCTAAATTTCTAACTTTTCTTGTAGGCATTTTTTGTACCAATTAATCTTCAAAATAAATTACAGTACTAGAGGATATGGTAACTAGATCGTACTTTGAGGAGTCGTAAATGTGAAAGCATGATTTTTCATAATTGTACATCGTGAAGCAATGCTGTGCTCCACTAGTCCTAGAATAAAAAAATTGTAAAAATGTAAAATCTCTATGATATATAATACAATGCTGATTGATAAGTAAATATTTTTCCTTTTTTAGTGTGTTTTATTTATCTATTATTATGTACTTATTTTATGAAAAATGATGAAATTAAGTTCTTTATTTATTAATATGCATTCAAATGTGAAATTCAATTAGAAAATGCTTTTTGAGCAAATTAATGCCCAATTGAATGATTATTTGAAGGTAATGAAGTTTGGAAGAAAAGTTGAAAAATTGAAGGGTCAAAAGTCGGGGAGTTAACGCGCCAATTTCACGACAAAAATTCAGATTTTTCACATTTTGGACCAGATTCGCGAGTTGAAACGCGATGTGACAAGTGGAAAAATAAATTAGCTCGCGACTCCCTCTCAGTGGAAGCACGGGAGGTGATCCGCGATCCTCTGCCTCGCGGATCCACATCGCGGATCTTCAAAAACGACAGCTGCAACTTGCAGCCAAATTCCAGCTCATTTCCAACTCAATTCTGATAGAATTTCGGTTGATGGCTGCACAATGTGGACTTGTGGCATCAAAATTCAACTTTAGATCTTTTTATTTGTAATCTTTTCCATCCTCAATCCTCTATAAATACCCCATGTATTCCAACAAGAAAAATATATAGAGGAGGAGAGGAAAATAGCAAGAAAAAGAAGAGAATAGAATAGAGAGAGAAACTAGCTAGTTCTTGACAAGAATTAGTTGAGAATCAAAGTGAGAGGTCTATTGAACAAGGAGAAATCCTTTGTGAGCTTGTAAGAAGAGCTTATTTCATCAATTGGAGAAGTTCCTTTATCCTTTGCATTTTATTTCTTAAAATTCATTCATGACTTCTTATGCAAGTTTTATGTGCTTAATTAATATGAATAGCTAAACTTCACTATCCTAGGGGTAAGATGAACTTGTAAGGGATTGGATGTTGTTCACTTAAGTAAAGAAAGTTTAACTTGTGATTGTTAGTTCATTTATTTGTTCTCAATATTCATGGTTGTTTGATCATCAATTATGAACTATTCAAGCATGTGTTAGTACATGAAATATGTCTTGCATATGTAGTTCAAAATATATGAACCCTAGGTTGTATGTTCACGTTAGTAGGAGATGCATTTAGGAGGAATCATATTTGTAACTCATTGAGTTTCATGAACTTATGTTAAGCTAATTCATCATGTTAATAGGTGAGGGTTTAATATGAGTATGTTTGTTCATTGTGAAAACAATCTACAAATGAAATTGGAGGTTACTTCCTTGACAAGTCACAAGTTTAAAATCTAACTTATCTAAAATGAACACATCCTTAACCTAACAAGGGATTCAAATCCCTAGGAAACTCTTTCTCTATTCTAACTTCTCTAACTTGTTATTTTATACCGCCAATTTGAGGATTACCCCGTTGGATGGTTTTATCTATTTTCTCATTTACCGCCAATTGGATGTCATCGACACCTAGCGGTCGGTTCTAATTGCTTAATCCTCGCTCCTTAGGTCGGCTTAGTCCGCCTTCTCCCGTTTTTAATTTACTTTGTATTTACTTTTAATTTACCACCAATTAGGGTTGGTTCTACCACCTTAACCGGTTGGTTTTAATTGCTTTCAATAGGGACGGTTGTACCACCCGACTTTTTATATTTTGCACTCATCTATCATTTTCTATTTAGATAATAAAGCAAACTAAAAAGCCATAGTACTTAACCGAGTCTCTGTGGGATCGACCCTTAATTATCACTATACTCAATCCACGATCCGTATACTTGCGGAAAATCGGGGTAAAGAGGCCATAATTGATTGATAATTGAGTGAATTTAACTTGAAAGCCTAGACCACGTCAAGTTTTTGGCGCCGTTGCCGGGAACTTCGGTTAATATTAGGGAAAATGCATGCGCCGATCCTTGAAAGTTACTACACCTTTGGACCCCGAGATTGAAAGAACGTTGAGGAGATTAAGGCGACTTGCACAACAAGAAGGCAAAAGAATTGAGGAAAATATTGGTGGAATTTCCATTGAATTACCTCCTTTAGCAACCATGGCGGAAGAATGACCGAATCAATATGCCTTGAGAGATTTTGCATTGCCAAAAATGGATGGATCACAAACTAGCATTGCTAGGTCGGCAATTCAAGCAAACAACTTTGAAATTCAACCGTCATTGATTAGTATGCTCCAAAGAGAACAATTTGGAGGAAATGCAACGGAAGATCCAAATTCACACTTAGCCAATTTCTTAGAAATAAGCGACACAATCAAGCATAATGGAGTAAGTGAAGATGCTATAAAGCTTCGATTGTTTCCTTTCTCTTTAAGAGACAAGGCTAAGGTATGGCTTAATTCACATGCACCAAACACCTTCACAACTTGGGCCGATTTAGCCAAAGCTTTCTTGAATAAATATTTTCCATCTGGAAAAACGGCCAAATTGCGAATGGATATAACAAGTTTTGCTCAACATGAAGGTGAATCATTATATGAGGCATGGGAAAGATTCAAAGAGTTGCAAAGGAAATGTCCTCATCATGGACTTCCCGATTGGCTAATCGTACAAACCTTCTATAATGGTTTAACCTATCCTGTTAAAACACATATTGATGCAGCTGCAGGTGGAGCACTGATAGGAAAATCGGCTGAAGAAGCTCAACGCTTAATAGAAGAAATGGCGGCCAATAATTATCAATGGGCCAATGAAAGAGGTAACGCACGACGACATGCCGGTATGTATGAACTAGATGCTATTAGCATGTTAAATGCAAAAGTGGAAAACATGGTCAAAATGCTAAATAAGCAAGGTGAGAATTGCTCAAGTTCAAATTCCAATGCTCATGTTGCATCTTGTACAAATTGTGGAGGAAATCATGATGATACTAATTGTGTGAATTTTGAACAGGTGCAATTTGTCAACAACTTCACTCAACCAACCCAAAATAACCCTTATTCCAATACCTATAACCAAGGGTGGAGGAATCATCCTAATTTTGGGTGGAAAGATCAAAATAATCAACAAAAGCCCACAAATCCATCGGGATTTCAACCAAGGCAACAACCCATGGAAACTAAACCGGGATGGGAGATTGCTGTGGAAAAATTAGCCAAAGGAACTTCGGAAAGGTTTGAGCGGTTAGAGGGGAGAATGGACCAATTAACTACCATGTATAGGAATGTAGAAGTCCAACTTGGTCAAATTGCTAATGCTATAAACCCTAGGAATCAAGGGGAGCTACCTAGCAAAACAGAAGTCAATCCTAGGGAACATTGCAAGGCAATTACCAGTAGGCAACTAGAAGAACCTTCTAGTAGTGAGCTTGAAAGAAAAGAAAAGAGTGAAGAAAATGAAACTTTGAAAGAAGAGCAAAGGGTAAGTGTGGGGGAAAAAGGAAAGGAAAAAGTAGTGGAAAATGATGAAATATCCTCTAAAAATAAAATTTCCATTCCTCCCATTCCATTTCCTCAAAGGCTCAAGCAAAGTAAAATTGATAAGGAGTTTGAAAAGTTTGTTAAAATATTTAAACAATTGCATATTAACATTCCTTTTGCAGATGCTATCACTCAAATTCCATCCTACGCCAAGTTCCTAAAGGAAATCATGTCCAAGAAGAGGCGATTGGAGGATTGCGAAACCATAGCTTTGACGGAGGAATGTAGTGCATTGATTCAAAACAAACTCCTCCAAAATTGAAGGATCCGGCAGTTTTCAATTCCTTGCACTATCGGTGATCTTAATTTTTCAAATGCATTGTGTGATTTAGGTGCAAGTGTTTCATTAATTCCTTTATGTGTTGCTAGGAAATTAGGGTTAAGTGAACTAAAAAGAACTAATATTTCCTTGCAATTAGCGGATAGGTCGGTTAAATATCCTCTTGGTGTGCTTGAAAATGTGCTCATTAAAGTCAAAAGTTTCATAATTCCTGTTGACTTTGTTGTTCTTGACATGGAAGAGGATGTTCATATGCCAATTATACTTGGTAGACCTTTCTTAGCTACGGCCGGTGCAATAATTGATGTAAAAAAAGGAAAGCTTAAGTTTCAAGTAGGTGAAGATGAAATTGAGTTTAATTTGCATGAACTTGAAAATTTTCCTTCATTTACTAATCATATTTATGCCATTGATGTGATTGAGAATTTAACTCAAAATGTGAGTAGGATGAAACAAGAATCCGATCCTCTTGAAGTATGTTTATTTGAAGGCATTTTTTATGAAGATGATGATTTGGAAATGTTGCAAATGGCTAATTTCTTGAACTCTCAAGTACCTTACAAAAGAGGAAATTATTATGAAAGTTTAGGAAAAAGCCAAGGTTTACCACCACCTTCAAGTGAACAAGCTCCTACTCTTGATCTTAAACCATTGCCGGATCATTTAAGGTATGCATTTCTTGGAGAAAATGATACATTACCAATTATAGTAAGTGCTTTTCTTGATGATGTGCAGTTGGAAAAATTACTACGCGTTTTAAAGAGGCACAAACCGGCAATTGGATGGACCATTTCCGATCTCAAAGGAATAAGCCCAACTCTTTGCATGCATAAGATTTTTTTTGAAGAAAATGCCAAACCGGTGATTGAAACTCAAAGGCGTTTAAATCCAAATATGAAGGAAGTGGTAAGAAAGGAGATTTTAAAATGGCTCGACTCAGGTATTATCTTTCCTATCTCCGATAGTAGTTGGATTAGTCCAATTCATGTGGTGCCAAAGAAAGGTGGGATGACCATAATTGTAAATGAAAAAGATGAAATTATACCCACTAGAATTATAGCCAGATGGAGAGTGTGTATAGATTATAGAAAATTAAATGCGGCCACACGTAAAGACCACTTTCCATTACCTTTCCTTGATCAAATTTTGGAAAGGCTTGCCGGTTATGAATTTTATTATTTTCTTGATGGTTATTCAGGGTATAATCAAATTGCCATAGCTCCGGAGGATCAAGAGAAGACCACATTCACTTGTCCCATGGTACTTTTCGCATTTAGGCTTAATGCCATTTGGCTTGTGTAATGCACCGGCGACATTCCAAAGATGCATGATGGCAATTTTCTCCGATTATGCCGAGAAGATCATGGAGATTTTTATGGATGATTTTTCAATTTTTGGATCTTCTTATGATAATTGCTTAAATAATCTTGAGAAAATTTTGCAAAGATGTGAAGAAACTAACCTTGTTTTGAATTGGGAAAAATGCCATTTTATGGTTAGAGAAGAGATTGTGTTAGGCCACAAAATTTCTTCTCAAGGAATTGAGGTGGATAAAGCCAAAATCGACTTAATTGAGAAAATGCCACCTCCAACTAATGTGAAAGGAATTAGAAGTTTTCTTGGCCATGCGGGGTTTTATCGACGGTTTATTAAAGATTTTTCTAAAATCGCTAAACCCTTGTGTGATTTATTAAGTAAAGATGTTCCTTTTGACCTTGATGATAATTGTTTGAATGCTTTTAATAGGTTGAAAAGGGCATTGACGACAACTCCAATCATAACATCACCGGATTGGTCATTGCCATTTGAGTTAACGTGTGATGCAAGCGACTATGCGGTTGGAGCTGTCCTTAGTCAACGAAAAGAAGAAAAATTGCATGTTATTTATTATGCTAGCAGGATTTTGAATGATGCTCAAGTTAATTATGCCACAACCGAGAAAGAGTTGTTGGCGGTGATATTTGCACTTGACAAATTTAGATCCTATCTAGTTGGTTCTAAAGTTATTGTTTATACGGACCATGCAGCCCTTAAATATTTATTGAGTAAAAAGGATGCAAAACCTAGACTAATTCGTTGGATTCTTCTTTTGCAGGAATTTGATATTGAGATTAGAGATAAAAAGGGATCCAAGAATGTGGTCGCCGATCATCTTTCTCGCTTGAAAAATATCCCTTCAAAAGAAGAAGTTCCTATCAATGAGAATTTTTCGGATGAACAATTGCTAACTATCAAAGATTCACCATGGTATGCCGATTATGTTAATTATATTGTAAGTGGTATAATCCCTCAAGAGATGAACTATCATCAAAGGAAAAATTCCTTTATGATGTGAAAATTACTTTGGGAGGAGCCCTTACTTTATAAACATTGTGCCGATGGAATGATTAGAAGATGTGTGCCGGAAGATGAGGTACATAGTATCCTTTTTCATTGTCATAACCGTGAAGCCGGCGGTCATTTTAGTACTACTAAAATAATGGCAAAGGTATGGCAATCCGGTTTTTATTGGCCTACTATGTACAAAGATGCTAGAGATTATGTTAAAAGTTGTAATGAATGCCAACGGACCGGCAATATTTCTCGAAAACATGAAATGCCTTTAAATGTGTTTCTTGAAGTTGAATTATTTGATGTATGGGGCATTTGATTTCATGGGATCATTTCCTAGTTCATTTAATAATAAGTACATACTTGTTGCGGTTGATTATGTGTCAAAATGGGTAGAGGCAATTGCCACTCCTACCAATGATGCAAAAGTAGTACTTAAATTCATTAAAAAGAACATTTTCACTAGATTTGGTATCCCTAGAGCAATAGTGAGTGATGAAGGAAAACATTTTTGTAATAAATGGTTTGACTCACTTTTGCTTAAATATGGTTGTAGGCACAAGATAGCCCTTGCATATCATCCACAAGCTAATGGCCAAGTTGAGTTAGCTAATAGAGAACTCAAATTAATCCTAGAAAAAACGGTGAATAAGTCTAGGAAAGATTGGGTTAGAAAGTTAGATGACACACTTTGGGCATATAGAACTGCGTTTAAAACTCCATTAGGAATGTCTCCTTATCGCCTTGTGTATGGAAAAGCATGTCATTTACCTGTGGAAATTGAACATCGAGCTTATTGGGCAATTAAAGAACTTAACATGGATTTTTCTCTTGCAGGTAATAAAAGATTGCTTCAACTGAGTGAATTGGAGGAATTTCGCTTAATGTCATATGAAAATGCAAAAATATATAAAGAAAAAATGAAATTTTGGCATGATAAGCACATTGTTAAAAAACAATTTGAGATAGGTCAGAAGGTTCTTTTATTTAACTCACGTCTCAAGTTGTTTCCAGGAAAATTAAGATCAAGGTGGTCCGGCCCATTTACAGTTACAAAGGTATATCCATATGGTGCCGTAGAGGTGACTACCGAGTAAGGTCCACCATTTAAAGTCAATGGACAGCGTTTAAAGTCCTATCTTGGTGGTGAATGGGTTCCTAAAGGAGTAACTTACTCCTTAAAGGATCCTTGTTATGATTGAAAAAAGAACAACAAAGAGTCGAGTCAACGACTTTAAACAAAGACGCTAGTTGGGAGGCAACCCATCGATTTGTGTTATTTTTGTTAGTTTGATAGTTGAGCATGTATATTATATGTTTTTAAGTGTGTTTATTTTGTGTCTTTTGTAGGAAAATCAAACATGGCCAAAGTGACCTTTTTAGGTGCGGAGTGAATAGTAAAATGCAAACAACTTGGTACCTCAATTTGCATTTTAGTTGTTAATAATACAAGAAATGAGGTTAGTTATGTTGTTTTGATCATTTTACATGTGTTAGAAAAGGTGCATTTCATAATTAACAAGCAGGGTTTTTAATCTGGAAATAGTAGAAAAATGTTGCTCAACGAAATAATTGCAGAAAAATTGCAGAATCACATTTCCAGCACGATCCGCGAGATAATCCGCGAGCCACGCCTCGCGGATCTTTGTCACGCGGATCAACTTCTGAGACCATTTCTGGGGATCCGCGAACATTATACGCGAGGTATAACTCGCGGGTCCATGAGCTCGCGGATCATCTTCTGAGAGTTACAAGTTGAAGGCGCGATGTGTGAAACGCGAAGCAAGCTTCGCTGATCCTGATCCGCGACCTACATCCGCGATGTATGCATCGCGGATCTAGTCCGCGGATCTCTCACCAGAAGCTAAAAACCGGAAAGTCGCGAACCATTTCTTCATCTTCTTCATCGCGACTCACCTGTAAAAACACACACCAGCACACCTTTTTCACACACACTACACTAAATCCTCCTTTTTCCTTGTTAATCTCCAAGAAAATCATCAACCCAACCCCTAGTGAGCATCAATGAGCTATTTTATCCGATTGGAATCCAACAAAAACACCTAAAAAATCAGATTTTCAAAGAATTGAAGCTAGGTTTGGCCGAATTTAAATTTTCAAATTCGTGGCTGTTTTGGGCTAAATTCAATGGGCTTTTTGCATCAATCATCTCCCCATTCATCCTTCTACTGATTCCAGGTAACATTCCTCAATTTACATTCACGAATTTCGATTTCCCAATTTCATGTTCTTGAACAATTTTTGTAAAATTTTGGATTTTGATTTTCGTGATTAATGGTGGTTAGTTCTTGATTCCATTATGCTTATTAATGATGTTTAAGCATGTTTTGTGAAGAAATTATGGGAATGTGCTAATTTTTAGTGAAGATTAAATTCTTGAAATTCCTATAAAATGCTCAATTTGGGATTAATGCTTGGCATCTTTGAAATTGTATTTGGTTGATATTATGGAACTTATAATTATCCTTGGATGCTATTTGTTCCAAATGTGAGGAATTTTGGGATCATTTAGATAATTTTTGTCAATTTTTGCCTAATTTTGGAATTTAATTTTATCTGTAGAAATTGGCAATTATTGGTTAATTTGAGCATATTCATAGACTTTAAATCTTGATATGAAGTATGTTGTATATATTTGTATTGAGATTTAGAGGAATTTTTGGGAAATTTGATGAAAGTTGGTAATTTCAAATTTATTTCAAGGGGATGATGCTTTGTTGACATTTGGATTGAAATTGATGATTTTTATGCTTTAATTGGTTATTTGACAAATTGTTGAAATTTACTTGATTAGTAATGTGCTTAAAAATTGTAATTTTGGCAATTTGTTAGATATTATGGCACGTACTAGAGGAGGTCTTCGTCGACATTCACCATCTTCTACTTCAAGTGGTGAAGAAGAGCAACGTGCACCATCACCTCCACCACTAAGGCGACGACCTAGGAGGTCTACTACTAGAGAGCCACCACCACCAGAGTATGATGCCATTCGATTCACTTCAAAAGAGAACCAAGAATGGTATGAGGCTAGGGAGCATAAGGGATTCATTTTTGAGATGCACGTGGCTCCCGACGTCAATGCCGAATTCCAACTCACGGAGGCATTTGACATACTTGGTTGGGGTCCAATTCTCACATTGCCGGATCACTATTACCCCCAACTAGTCAAGGAGTTCTATGCCAACGTGGTGAATAAATCTGGGCATAGTGGAGAAAATATCAGATCCTATGTTCGAGGGAGACGAATTGAGGTCGAACGGAGCACATTGGCTCAACTTCTTGGAGTACGGAATACCGGTCCAGCTGTGGACTTAAAGAAGGAATTTCATGCTCCGGATCGACATTGGGAGATGGGACATGCAATGGCTCGATTTCAAATTGAGCAAGAATTTACTCGCTCCCAACAAAAGGCGACAGTGAAGGCCAACAAGTTGGATGATCGATTGAGATTAATTACACACTTGTTCGCCCACAATGTCATTCCCAAGAAGAGTAGCCTCAATGAAGTAAGGAAGAGTGACTTGTACTTCTTGGACAAGATGTTCCATGACGGGACCTCTTCATTTGCCAACATTCCTCTTCCCAATATTATTATCTGCTATATGAGGACCGCGGCAAGGCATGCCACTACTGCATATCGGTTTGGCTTCCCACGGCTTCTCTCATTTCTTTTTGAGAGGATGGAGGTAAACTTGGATGGGGTGGAGCAAAGGCCTGTCAAGTCAACTTATGAATTGAACTATTTTGTTCTAAATGACTTGAGTATTTCAACGGCAAACATTCCTCATCCTCGAGGTCGGCAATCTCAGCCCACTTCACAATTTGAAGTTGGAGGAACTTCAGGAACAGCTCACGAGGAAGAAGGAGGAGTCGGCACATCAACTGTTATTCCCCACACCGATCCTTCTACTTCCGCTCCTCCTAGGCAAAGGACGATTTGGGAGCGTGTTTTAGCCGCCATTGGGTGTTTGGAGACCCGTGTCAATGAAGGCTTCAATCAAGTGAACACCCGCCTTGACACCATGGAGTCTCGCATTCATCGGATAGAAGACCACTTGCACATTCCAGGAGGTGGTGAGCAGGCTCAAAGAGGCCATGGTGACAACCAAGGAGGGGAGATGGACAACAATGAAGACCATGTTTAATTACCTTAGTTTTATTGTTTTTTATGTCCTTTTGAACTCATGCATTTTCCTTCCTTTCTTATGCAGCTTTTGTGGACTTGTAAAGGATGTTCGTGATGTTTTGGATATTCTAGACCTCTGCCATATTAATTTGGGGAGTTTTTACAGTTTTATTATTTTACTTTCCCCTACACATTGAGGACAATGTGTATTTTAAGTGTGGGGGAGAGGTTTACTTGCTTTATATCCTTTATATGCTTGAACTTGTGTTTGGAAATGTTTCTGTGATATGCTCTATTGAAAATTTGGGTTTGTTGGCAGGGAGTTTAGTCCAATTTTAAGGGGAGACTCTGCCAAAATTTTTCCACATATTTGTTCAAAATTGTGAAATTACCCCAAAATTTTTGAAAATTTTTCAATTTGGTCCACAAGGGGGGAAGTTCTAAGTATTGCTTTTTTAAAATTTTCTCATCTTTTTGAAACAATTTTATGTGAATTGGTAAATTCAATTTTCATTTGACTTGGAATTAGTGATTATGTGATTTGAACAATTGTCTTTAAGAAATTATATTTTGTAAAATGAGGAAAATTATGCTTATAATTTTACTTGTTAAATGATATCTTTTTTTTTACTTACTTATACAAAGATGTGATTGATATAGTTAAGTAAATAAGGCTTCTTTTTCCACACAGTTAGAGGGATTATTTCATTAAAAAAAAAAAGCTCTAATTATTCTTGTGTTGAGTAACCGGGAATCTTCATCTAAAAATATCGATTTTCGCGTAAAAAGGCACTTGAGTAAGGAGAAATTCAATAAGGAGAAAAAGTTGAGTAACTGGAGATCTTCACCTAAAAGTGTCGATTTTCGCGTCAAAAGACTTTTCTATTTTTTAATATAAAGTATAATCCCTCTAAATAAAAAGAAAAACATAATTGTGGAAAAAGGAATGCCAACTCATTGACTATATGAATTACCTTTTTGTGTAATTAGGTCAAAGTAAAAGATTGAAATTTAACTTGTTTACATTTAGGGTATAATTAGCTTTCTTTTACTTAATTATTATAAGTATTTGAGGCAATTGGAATTTTGCATAAAATTGATTACTAAAGTTGTGGAGATTGACTTTAAAAGTTCACATTGGTTGTTTCAAAACTCTTAAATCATTATTGGTTGAAAATTGCTATTGCTTGAGGACAAGCAATGATTTAAGTGTGGGAATTTGATAAGTAAATATTTTTCCTTTTAGTGTGTTTTATTTATCTATTTTTATGTACTTATTTTATGAAAAATGATGAAATTAAGTTCTTTATTTATTAATAAGCATTCAAATGTGAAATTCAATTAGAAAATGCTTTTTGAGCAAATTAATGCCCAATTGAATGATTATTTGAAGGTAATGAAGTTTGGAAGAAAAGTTGAAAAATTGAAGGGTCAAAAGTCGGGGAGTTAACGCGCCAATTTCACGACAAAAATTCAGATTTTTCACATTTTGGACCAGATTCGCGAGTTGAAACGCGATGTGACAAGTGGAAAAATAAATTAGCTCGCGACTCCCTCTCAGTGGAAGCACGGGAGGTGATCCATGATCCTTCACTGGATCCACATCGCGGATCTTCAAAAACGACAGCTACAACTTGCAGCCAAATTCCAGCTCATTTCCAACTCAATTCTGATAGAATTTCGGCTGATGGCTGCACAATGTGGACTTGTGGCATCAAAATTCAACTTTAGATCTTTTTATTTGTAATCTTTTCCATCCTCAATCCTCTATAAATACCCCATGTATTCCAACAAGAAAAATATATAGAGGAGGAGAGGAAAATAGCAAGAAAAAGAAGAGAATAGAATAGAAAGAGAAACTAGCTAGTTCTTGACAAGAATTAGTTGAGAATCAAAGTGAGAGGTCTATTGAACAAGGAGAAATCCTTTGTGAGCTTGTAAGAAGAGCTTATTTCATCAATTGGAGAAGTTCCTTTATCCTTTGCATTTTATTTCTTAAAATTCATTCATGACTTCTTATGCAAGTTTTATGTGCTTAATTAATATGAATAGCTAAACTTCACTATCCTAGGGGTAAGATGAACTTGTAAGGGATTGGATGTTGTTCACTTAAGTAAAGAAAGTTTAACTTGTGATTGTTAGTTCATTTATTTGTTCTCAATATTCATGGTTGTTTGATCATCAATTATGAACTATTCAAGCATGTGTTAGTACATGAAATATGTCTTGCATATGTAGTTCAAAATATATGAACCCTAGGTTGTATGTTCACGTTAGTAGGAGATGCATTTAGGAGGAATCATATTTGTAACTCATTGAGTTTCATGAACTTATGTTAAGCTAATTCATCATGTTAATAGGTGAGGGTTTAATATGAGTATGTTTGTTCATTGTGAAAACAATCTACAAATGAAATTGGAGGTTACTTCCTTGACAAGTCACAAGTTTAAAATCTAACTTAACTAAAGTGAACACATCCTTAACCTAACAAGGGATTCAAATCCCTAGGAAACTCTTTCTCTATTCTAACTTCTCTAACTTGTTATTTTATACCGCCAATTTGAGGATTACCCCGTTGGATGGTTTTATCTATTTTCTCATTTACCGCCAATTGGATGTCATCGACACCTAGCGGTCGGTTCTAATTGCTTAATCCTCGCTCCTTAGGTCGGCTTAGTCCGCTTCTCCGCTTTTAATTTACTTTGTATTTACTTTTAATTTACCACCAATTAGGGTTGGTTCTACCACCTTAACCGGTTGGTTTTAATTGCTTTCAATAGGGACGGTTGTACCGACTTTTTTATATTTTGCACTCATCTATCATTTTCTATTTAGATAATAAAGCAAACTAAAAAGCCATAGTACTTAACCGAGTCTCTGTGGGATCGACCCTTAATTATCACTATACTCAATCCACGATCCGTATACTTGCGAAAAATCGGGGTAAAGAGGCCATAATTGATTGATAATTGAGTGAATTTAACTTGAAAGCCTAGACCACGTCACTGATAATTGATTTTTTAATAATAGAAATTATCTTTAATTTTAGTTCTTTTAACTAAATTATTTCTAATTGTTAACATAAAGCCTTAAGTTGCATGCAACCAGTTGAATCCCTGATAATAATATTGATAAAAAATCTATTATACAAAAATAAAAGTAATTATTTATATGAAGTATCGAATGTTATCTATTTGAAAAAGTTTATCAAATCTTTTGACAATGTATAGTATCAATAATAAACTCTCAGGAAAAGTGGCTATTTGTTAAAGTAATAATTACAATATTAAATAATAGTAATCTATCATGTCTCGGTACTTTATCTATGATGTCATTACAATTAAAGCAAACTTTTTTTTTTGGCAAAACATGTAAGTACTTCCAAATTGAATATCGTAGAATAATCATTTCACATGTCCTTTGTACCAATGTTTTCTATGTATCCAATCATGCAAAAAAAAAAAAAAAGGACCTGTATATATCATGGTTTAGATAAAATAGAGTGACAGATTAATAAATGTATTAATGTTATTGTTAAACAATTAAAGTTCAAACTCATAATTAGCAATCCATATCGTTTTGGTATTTGAAATAAGTAATGAGTTTGACATTGAAAATTCGTTAGTACATATCTATACCATAGAGCTGTTAATCGAAACGAGCAGCTCGAAAACTTGAATGAGCTCGACTCGACAAGGCTCGAGCTCAGCTCGTTTATTTTAATAAACAAGCCGAGCTCAAGTTCGGAAAATACTCGACAAATAAACGAGCCGAGTTAAGCTCGACTCATTTCTTAGTCGAGCAACTCGATTAGGCTCGTTAGTGAGGGTATATTTGTTATTTCACATTAGATTTATTAATTTTTATCATTTCACAAAATATAAAATTTCAAACTCAAACTCGAGCTCATGCAAGCTCGACTCGTTTATGATTAACGAGTCGAGTTCGAGCTCGAGCTCGAGCCACTTATCCCTTTTATCGAGTCGAGTTCGACCAAATTTCCAGACTCGTTAACTTAAACAAGCGAGCTCGAGTTTGGCTCGATAAAAGTTCGAGTCGAGTTCGAAAATCCAATACTCGGCTCGACTTGGCTCGATTAACAGTACTACTATACCATTAACTTTTGAGCACAGCAATCATTGGCAATCTTAATAATATTATATGATTTTGTTATTTTTTGAAATTTAAATTAAAAAAATGTGTAAAATTTGTAAATTTGTAACACACTAGTGCCAGTTGTTTACAATTTAAATAGTTGCTATTGTATCAAACTATTTATTTTACAAAATATGAATTTGTAGCATATCGATATATTTAATATAGAGTTATTTTTTACTTATGATTAGTGATGACCATAGTGTTTCATTGAAAATATTGAATAGAGGATTTAAATTAGTCAAGATTCATTAGGTGAACTATTATTTTGTGATTTTTGGCCTAGGAGATGTCTGCTTATGCATAAAGGTAATTACAGCAACACTTATCTAACTAATCTCCAAAGTAGTAGTTCAACTCTTGAAATTAGAAGGTTATTAACTTTAGATTCACATGGGCTTATATTTGTTATGGTACTTCCATTCTCAAAAATCCTCTGGGAATTATAAGGGTACTTATGTAGTCGAAAAGATCACATATACTGATATATTAGTACTAAATAGTAAATAGAAATAACAATCACACTACAGTTCCCATTTTAATGTAACCATAAATTGACTGAAACAACAAAACACGTCAAAAGTATGATGAAGCGAGATTGCATATAGCATCGGCCATTTCTTGAAAACATTACTACACCTAATTAACAATATAATGAAACTTACTTGAAGTGGTCTTCAATTGTTGATGGTTGATGAAAAAGTTTATAAACCAGTGAAGTGTAGAAGTGTAGAACTAGGAAAGAGGTGGGAAGAGGTTGTTGTGAATAGAAAGAGTTAATATTTATTGTAAAGTATAAGCTATTTCTATTTTAGAATTTGGTTATATCTGACATAACTTTATTTAATGTAATTTTGAAAATTTAGATAACTAAAGAGATTATAGTTAATAATAGTTTTTAAAAAATTGTATAGATAAGTGATAACTAACCAACTTACAATAAGAAAGATTAATATTAAAAGTTTGGATAAATTTTGGATGACTAAAGAGATTGAACTAAATAGGAGTCTTTAACTATTGTACAAATAAGTGATAACTATATAACTAATTAAAAGTAAGTAGGGTTTGATAAATTATAGATAACTAAAGAGATTACACTAAATAAGAGTCTTTAAATATTATACAAATAAGTGATAACTATATAACTAATTAAAAGTAAATAGTGTTTGTTTGATATTTGAATAGATAACTAACTAAAGTGATAACTATGTAATTAATTAAAAGTAAGCAGTGTTTGTTTGATACTTATATAGATAACTAACTAATAACAATTCATAATTTTAAAACTAACAAAATGTGTCGTGTTATTTGTTAAACATATGATAAGGTCTAAGAACATTGCAAATCTTTCAGAAAACTTAAACTGGTGAATAGTATAGTACTAGCAGTATGTCCCATGCTATGCATGGGAATTATAGATTCTTAAAAATAATTTAAATTTTAGCATAAAGCATTTAACAACTTTATTATCTTAATATTCTTACAATTACATGCAATTGAGTGATTATTTTTTGTTGTTGAATTTAAAAGCACATTAAATTTGATTATATTTCGTAGATTTCTTTGTAATTATAAAGATATGGGCTCTTAGCATGGTCAATGCAATATACAGAAAGAAATAGTTAGAATTTTATTTGTTTTTTAAAATTCAAAGGGATAATGAATGTGGTAGAACTTTTTGACAATTGAAACTATTGTAGATTTTTATAGAATTTTTTATAATTTGGAAAGATAACTTATATGGTGTATATTAAACGGAATTAAATATAATTCTGAAGTTTATAAAATTACTAAAGGAGACTTCTCTTAACAGTGAAACTGATTGTTTTTATATAGTTTAAATGTCCATGCTTAAAATCTTTATAATAAGACAATTGATAAGAATTTATTTTACTTATTTTTGGGGTGTTTAATTATTTACTTTTGGTGTGTTTTTAGGATTTAAAATGGATTTTTACCTTCATTTTGGTGGTTATTTCTTCAAAAGTCATTTTATGACTTAAACATGAAAATGAAAGGATTAATGTGCAGTTTGATGTTGTTTTTGTAGGATTTGGAACTTTGTTCATGTTTGTGGATTGATTGGAGAAAATATTTCAGTCGAATTTCATCTAAGCAACCTCGAATTTCAAGGAATTATTGAAGAGTCAAAGTAGCGTGCGAAATAGAAGGAAAAACAGGAAAGGTCGATCCAAACTCAAACCGACCATGAAGCCCCACAGATTGAGACCTCGAATTGGAATCCAAAATCAGAGGACCGATCCAAGAGGATCGATCTGATCTTGGATCCTCATGCCAAGACTTCGGATTGTGTTCAAAAGGTAAAAATAAAAAGAGAGGAAAATTGGATCCGAGGGGTGTCAATCTCGATCTGACCTTGAATCGGGGTCTCAGATCTTTATTACAACTCTACAAATTGCATAACAACTTGCATCCATTTCACACACACTTTTTGACCATTATTAATGAAGGAATTTTGGATGATTTTGTCCAAGAAACCAAGCAAAATTGGAAAAGCAAGTTAAAAGGACATTATTGAGCCACTTTAACATTATTGCATCCAACTGGATTTCTCTATATATATGAGTTTCAAATTAAGAAAAAAGGAGCTTTTGGAGAGGAGAAGAAGATCACCAAAAATGTTGCTCTTCCACTTTCTTTAGTTTAGACTTGTTTAGTATAGATTAGGCCGTATAATCTAGTTTTATCCTTTCTTGTTTATAGGTAGAATTGGAAGAAGATTGAGGAGCAAAGATGGAGAGTTTGATCTCATGTGACAAGGGTGATATATCTCATATCACTTTCTCTTTTGTATTGGATTTCTTGTTTAGTTATAATACAAGTTTGGATCTTCTATTTATCATGTGTTTCTAAGTTTATGCCTTAGATTTTGGTTGAACTTTCTATGATTGTTTTGTGTTGATTTCTTGGCTATTTGATGCTATTATATTGAGCCAGTTATTTAGCATTTTTGCTCTTATAATCATGATTGACTAGCCATTGATTGTGACTCTAAAGGTGTTGGATTTACAATGAAAATTAGAATTTAACACTAGTTCAAGGAAGTGCTAGACCTAGGGAGTACACTCACAAAAATAGAGGTGCACCTTTGTGGATTTAGTGACTTGTTCATGTAATTTCATAGAGCTGATGAGTCTTTAGTTAATTTCATAACCATGAAAGTAGGTCTGGATTAGTTATAGGTATGGTAGGTACACTGGCAAAATCAGGTATCACGTGTATTAGGAAATTATGCCATGACTGGCTGAGGTAGTAGTGTTCATTGATCCAAAAATTGCACTTACATGAGTAGTGAGGGATTCCATGACCTAAGGAGCTTTTATTTTTTATTTTATTGCCTATTTTAGCTTAGTTTTACTTTAAGCAAAGTGTTGATCGTCTAAATAATAGAGAAACTTTGGTAGTGCCAGTAATTGTCCATTTTTCTCTATGGGATCAACCCTTAATACCCTGTACTCAATCACAACCTGTATATTTGCAGAAAATCGTGTAAGATATTTTGAAATTTATAAATGTAAAACTTGATTAATGATTTGCGCTTAATGTGTATGCATGCCCCTCGCACATCAAGTTTTTGACGCTGTTGTTAGAAAAATTTGTGGCAATATCAGCGTGAAGAGTAACTTTATTAGTTTAGATATTTTAGTTGTATTTATTGCATATCTTGTGTTTGATGTTTTGTCTAAGTCAAGTCTTGTGTATTTGTTGAGTCTAGTTACTTGTGCATGTTTTAAGTGTTGTTAGTTTGTGTGTGTGTGTGTGTTTTTTTTGTCTCTTGTTTTTGTGTTTTGTTTGTATATATGTCTACTCACCTATTCTTCTTGACTAAATGTGCTTTTAAGTTGGTTTGAAAGCATGTTTAGGGACTCAAGAAAGATGGTTCAATTTGGAGAATAATGCATAAGCAATGGAAGTTCGACAATGGATCATTACCACGTGCAAAGCTCCATGCATAGAGGTAACCAAGGAGAATTTGAAGGTATGTCGTTTGAAGATGGTTTAAAGAGTTTAAAGACTAAACTTGATTATATAACACTAAAAGTGCAACTGGACACTATTGCTAATATGATTGAGTAAAAGAGAAATGTTAATGCTTTTAATTCATATCATGTGATTTGTGACTTGCGTGGAGGTTATCCTGCAACGTAAGAATGTATGCAAGTACAAAATGTGGAGTACTACGATAAATTTGGGCATTGCAATCCCTGTTTTGATCAATATGATGCTAATTAGGTTAATTAATATGCCTATGGTTGAGATGATCAATGCACGCATACTAATTCTTCATGTTTTTATGTTGATTATCAACCCCAATGTGTGCAACTTGCGTTTAAACCATCCTGGGAGCTTGCTATAAAACATTTTCTAATCAAGTAGATTTGACTATAGAAAGACTAGCAAATGCGATTTCCTATCGTTTTGATAGGGTTGAGGAAAGGATGGATGAATTACATGCTATATGTGAAGTTATTTTATCACTTAATATGCAAGTTGACCCTATTGAGAATGGTGAGGATGTTGCATGTGAAAGTGGATTACATTTTGATGATAAAGATGATTTTATTTGTTGTTTTAATGAGAACATATCCACTTTACTTGATAATATCTTTGGAACTACCCTTAAATCTCAAGAAGAAATCGTGAATGATTCATTTTAATTCCTCTTGGGGAGTGTTTCAGAAGTGTAAGTTCTAAGGGTATTATTATCCAAGAAAGTCTCACCGACATGCCTTTGATATTATCTCAAGTACTGCAAATCCAAGGTAATGCCTATGAATTGCTTGAGAATGGTAAGCCTCTTCCATCTCTCTCATCATTTGGACATATGGTTCATGCTATGGAACCACCTTTTCTTGATTCATCGCATCCAAAGTTGGTGGATTATTTTTTGACAAAACCTCCTTGATAAAGAGGTTTAATAATCAAGCTAATGACTATAAAGAAACTCTTGTTAGGAGGCAACCCAATGGTTTAATTTCTTTAAGTGTTTTTAGTGTGTTTATACTTATTTTGATTACTTTTCAAGTTTTAGTGTGTTTATGTGGGTTGTAGGTGTCGCAATATGAAGGATGTGGTGAAAAAAGGTGAAAAAGGGAGGTTTAACCTTCTTTTTATTTTTAAAGGGCATGCAATTCTCAATAAAGTGCTAAACATGTTATGAGCATGAATTTTATGCATGAGCATGTGTAAAATGGTTGAAAAGATTGATTGATGCTCATTTGAAGTATTAAAAACATTGCATTTGTATTTTGAGTGTTCAAGTGTTTTTTTTTCTTAATCAAAGAACTCTACACCTTGTTTTCCAATGTAGATACGTTTGATGTGTTTTAAGTTGTTGGAAATTGTGTTTAGATTATTTTTCATGTGTGAGAGGTGTTGAATTGGTAAGAATTACATCAGAAGTTGTAGTTTTAATTTTTGAGGAAAAATTTGTTAGAACTAAAAATTCTGCAACATAGCAAATGCAGAAAAATCCGAGCTCAGATTCGAGGACTTTAGACTCGGATAAACTTCCGATATCAAGGTTAGAAGATCCAAGTTTGGATTGAGAATGAAGTCCTTGGATCCGAGGCTCGGATACACTTCCAATATCAGGGGGGTGATCTGAGGTCATGATCCGAGACCTAACCATATCGATCTGACCTCAGATCCAATTGGATTCACAATTATAAAATGCTATCCGAGAGCTTTTCTTTTTCATTTCTTCTATTCTTCTTCCCTCAGATCGGAGAACCCTAACCCCTCCTGTACTCAATCTTCAATTCCAACCGATAATTCTCTAATCTTTCACCATCAATTCATCCCAAAACATCTTGTGATCAAAACCTTTCAAAAATTTCACTTCAAAAACAACTTTTTGAAGGGATTTTTGCTCAAAAACAAGATCAAAGCTAAGCTGAAATTTGTCATTTTGGGGTCGACTTTGAGGGTTTTTCTCCAAGATTACTCACATCATTTGCATCCTCTAGTATCATTTTATACATTGGTAATACAATAGCACATACATGTCATAACAATGGAAGGCGAGATGTTTTTCGAAACTATGGAAATGCTTCAAGAACAAGCGACCCTACAGTTTCATTTCACTTATTTTGTTATCTTACTTTTCTTTTTCTTGGTTTTTCTATATTAGGATTATGTGGGTTGGACATTGGTTGGAACTTCCTCAGATGGTACCAGATTTGGATGTAAGCAAGCTTACTAGGGGAGTATTGTTCTTACTTTTATTCGTTTCCTTTTCCCACATTGAGGACAATGTGGAGTTTAAGTGTGGAGGAGGGGAATATATGTGAACTTGTTATTTTTGTGCCTTGTGATTATGTTTTGTGGATTTAAATGCATTAGAAATATTGAAATTGTGTTTGAAAATATTGGGTTGTGGTATTTTTGTTGAAAAATTGGATTATTGGCAGGGACTCGTCTGGTTATAAGGGAAAACTTTGTCAAAATCTTTTCCAAAATTTCATTAGAGCCCTACAAATTTTTTTTTTTGAAATTTTTGCTATTTTGGTTTAAAATGGCCAATTTATTCCAACGTTAAGTGTTTTATTTTTCCCACATGCTGAAAATCTATATGTGCTTTGAAAATGAATTACTCAATTGATTGGGAAATAGTTATAATGTGATTAGGATATTTGCTTTTTAGAAAATATATTTTGTAAAAGTGGAGATCATTATGCCCATATTCCACATGTTGAATGAGATTTCTCCTCTTTACTTAATTTTACAAGCAAGTGGTTGATATAGTCAAAAAATGCAATTCTCTCCTAGTGTTCGTTGCTTTAAGAGGGATAAATATAAAAAATAGAAAAAAAAGGGAAATAGAAAAGAAAAGAAAAGAAAGTATAAGAGTTATTATTCTACTCCAATGATTCTTGTACTGAATAACCGGGGGTTGGTATCTACAAATGTTAACTTTCGTGTCAAAAGGTATTTGAATTAAAAGTATGCAAAGCAATTCAAATAAGTGAAGTGTTGAGTAACCGAAAGTTTTCACCTAAAAGTGTCCATATTAGTGTCAAAAGATACATTCACAATTTGAGTATGATAGTGTTAGTAACAATGAATAAAATCCTTTTTTAAGTTTGAGACTGAGGAGATTGTGGATAAAGAAACCTATGCATTGACTATATGAATTACTTGTTTGTGAGATTAGATTAGGGTGAGAGATTGAATTAGAAGTGTTGGAATTAAAGTATGATGGCTTCTCTTTTGCTTAGCATTATGAGTATTTGAGGTAAATTGAATGATCGCATGATGATTATTTACCTAGTTAAGAGAGGCTCAATTTATTGAGTAGTAATATTTGAATCATTGTTTTGGATTGAATTTCCTATTGCTTGAGAACAAGCAATGATTTAACAATAAGTAAAACTCTATATTTGTATAACAAGATTGAGGGAAGATTTTATCACTTTTACATTTTAAAAGCAGTCATGCATTGATGTATATCAGTTTGTTAGACCATTTGTTTAAATTTATAATATCCTATATATAAATACATTTTAAAAATGACAATACATGCTGTTTGTCATTTGTATCTAAAATAAAATATTAAAATAAAAAATTTTACTTAGGAAGACTTGTTGATAAGTTAGTTAAACTAAACTTTTTCTGCCTAAAGGAAATGTTTTTGACAAGTTAGTTAACCAAAATAATTTTCTATCTAAAATATAGTGATTTAAACATTTGAACTGAACAAAGTGGTAATGATTAGACAACATTAATAATATTAATTAAAGAGTTAAATACTTCAAGATCGTTAGGAAATGACACGTCAGATTATTGAAACTCTTCTAGAAGATATGAATTAGTGAATAGTATATATTATATTATGATATAGATATAGATATAGATATAGATATAGGTAAGCATGACGCATGACGCATGACGCATGATCGCATGATTATTGCTGATACAATTTTTATAGCTGACATGCACACTCTTTTTAGCCCAACAACGGCCAGAATCAGATAAGGAAGAGCATGTGGGCAAGCGGCAGCCTCAATGTGGTAAGGATAGCGAGCATGGTAAGAATGTAATGTTTGGGCTTCTCAATTCCCAAATTCTGGGCTATTCAGGAAAATCCATAAAGTTTGCAGTTTTCGGTAGATTGTCTTGCCTGATTTGTAACGTAGAATTATGAGTAATTATTGCTTGTTATTTTTTGGCAATCAAACATACGCACTTAAAATTAATCCAAGTAAGACATGTTAGGTGTGAATTGTCACGTTTAATTGATTTATTCCCAAAAGTAACGGGCCAGTGGATTCATATAGAGAATTAATTATGTATTTTTATGTTGGCGTTATAGATAATTTGAAAAAAAAAATTATGGTATTATTTAGTGCATCAATATTTGTGTAATGTGTGATAAAAAAATTGTTAGAAATAAGGACAACAAATAATAAAAAAGATTATTGATACTATTCATAATCAAATGGATTGGCATTATTACTTTTTATTTGGCAAAGGAAAACTTCAATCAAAATGAAAAGGCCATTGATCCCAGTTTGGTTTTAACTTTTATTGGTCGAAAGGATTGGTTTGGTTTAACCGCACAGACGAAGCATAAAAGCAATTTTCGAACGTTGTAACTTTTCCATATCCTCTCTTCTACTTGTAAGAAGCTGAAAAATATACAATGTTTTTTTTTTTCTCATTCATTGGGGTGCCTAATGACCGGAATATATGTGATACAAGTAGTTATTAGCTAGAGAAGATTTGACTACCTTATTTTGGGATAATTTTTGAATTTAAGAAATTATAAAACGAGAAGAAGACAAAATGTAACACTCGGCCCTTAAAACCTCTAGCAATGTCCGTACTAATGTTGTATTTATTTCTTCACTTATTTGTGTCAATTCGAATCTTCGAGGACATGTAGCACCCTTATTTTATTTTATTTTATTTATTTTATAAGACAATGCAGTCCCTTATTCTATGATTAGAAGTATCAAAATAAATGATTTGGATAGATTTAAGTGGGTCATAATTAGGTAATGATTAACTGAATTAATCCATTTATATTCATTTAATAAATGAGTATGGATATGCCCGAATACCATTTATGGCTCACTTAAAATTTTACCTTTTTTTTTAATTTCTTCACATGTTGTTTGACAAGAAATATTAGCATTTTATTATTGTTAGATTGGCAGGAAATTTAAATCTATCTGCTTAACACTTACTAAAAATTTGAGTTTAAATTCAAAACTATTTTTAAATGGGTATAAATGGATAAGTCAAGTCAACTTACTACCCATCAATTAAATGGATTTAATTAAATACTCATTTCGATCCATTCAAAGTTTACTGGATATCTAAATTCACTTATTAGTGGGTAGATTTAGATTGATCAACATAATTAGATTGTTATTGGCACACCTCAATCTATGACTACGATAAAGAAAAGAGCACAAATTTTAACAATGCTATTTTTGATCATTTTAATGATAATTCTGCAAAATAAGTTTGACGGCACAAAAACCCAATAGGCCAATAGGCTTTAATAATCAAAAAGCACATAGCCAAACACAACTTTATTTCACCCGATAAAAGCTACTACTACTCATCTTCCAAGCATTATTTACCTAAAATTACCTGAAAATTGGACCAATACGTAGAATAGGAATGACTTGAATATACAATTTTAATGCAATTTACACATCATCATTCGCGATACAACTAGCTTATTAATATTTGATCTATCAATGTAGAAGCTGCTTTGCCTCATAATTAATGATTTCAGGGCAGCTTGAAATAACATGCCTTTTAGAAAAAGAAAAAAAGATAAACTATACAAGAAGTAAAGAAAAACAAATCATACGAAATCAAATTGGCTGGTAGATTGTTCTTTTTTTTCTTTTTTGGGAGGGGCAGTTCTAATTTTCAGGAAGTCCAATAAATAGTTGTGTTTCTACCTCTTTTGGTTGTCTCACTGGTAAGGGTTGTCGATTAATTGATAGTTCCAATCGTTGCCCTTCATACTGCAAATTTATCTTTTCAAAAAAATATAAGTTACTCAATGAAAAGGACAAACAAAACATTAACTCCATTTGGATTAGCTATTTTTAGAGGTGTTTTTCAAAAATACTACTGTAACATTTGGAATATGAAATACAACTCCGCTTTAATTAGTTTTTTGGGGCTGTTTTTCAAACATTTTACTATAACATTTAGGATGTAAAATACAATTAATCTAAATATATTTGAGATATTTTTAGTGTTATACATTAGGATATTTTTAAAATTTAAAATTAATTGGGATATCTTTACAAAAAATTAAATCAATTGGTTCTACTCCCTAGTCGTGACAAGGAGGTGAGAGATGGGAGGGGGGGTTGCTAGGAGGGGAGTGGAGAGGAAGAAGAGGGGGAGGAAGGGAAGGAAAGAGAGAGAGAGAGAGAGAGAGGCAAGGAGGTGGTAGGGGTTGGCAGTGGGTGGCACGAGGTAGGTGAAAAAAGAAACATGGGGTAATCATTTTAGGTATATTTATAAATTGCTGTTAAAATATTTATTTGAATTTGATATTTTTAAAATTGTTCTTGATTAGTGTATTAGTGTAACGTCTTGTGTTTGAAAAACAGTTTTTCAAAAAACAGACAAAAAATATGAAATCCAAATGGAGGTAATAATAGTAATACTTTTAGAAGCTACTAAATCTTCTATCCCTTTAGCTTAAATCCTCAACATTTGATGCATTTATGACTTTACTGTTATCACTCGAATTTTCACAAAATGTGAATTTGAAATGGAGGCTTGTAGATTTAGATCTTACTTGAATACATTTTTTTCCCCAAACTTTCCCTTACATGGGAGTTCGTTAAAGAATTTGGCTATTTGGTTGAAAAAATCCGAATGAATTTACTTACTGCCATTATCCGTACCTATCCAACATCATAAAGTTGGAACGGAGACTTTCCATTTCAGTCATTTTAGGGCGTATATAAATTAATAACGTCATGAGTATCAAGAGTAACCTACCTTTTCCCGCAATTCCGCATTTTGCTCCCTGAGAATTTTCTCCTGAATTTTGAGTAGACATGCAAATAACATTTAACCAGGCCAGTTAACATGTAATGCAGAAACTTTGTTTCTGACCAAAATGACAATCAAAGAATAAGCAACTCCCGAAACTTCAAAGGCGTATTTTACCTCTTGTTTCAGCCGATCAATTTGCTCCCAAAACAATAGGTTCTGCAGAGAATTGAATATTCGGTTTTGACCACCAAATTCTACACTTTATGATCAAAATCATTTTACAGGTGCCGATTGCAAAACGTACCTTTCTTGACCTAATGATGCTTAAACTTTTCTCCAACTGACCTTCTATCTGATGCAATTCATCAACAGAGGAGGAATCTAAACCATCTCCCAAGAACTTTCTGCAACATACAAAATTATGTTGTTTTTAGTCACCAGCAAACTCCAGGAAATTCATGTTGTTATGCCATAAGAATGAGTAGTGCTTAAAACTTGAACAAATGTGTCAATATTAGGACAACCGTTTAGTGTCTTCAAGAAGCTCAACTCTTTTTCTCAGAATTGCAATCTCTTCTTCAAAATTCTGCACAGATAAAAATAAGCTCAGCATGAACCGAAAGATGCAGCAGAATACATCGTAGACGAGATTCTTTAAGTCAAATAATCAGTTTTGATCCATCTTCTTAAATGAGATTCCCAGAATCAAGAAATCAAGCGAATGTAAGATATTATGGCTATTCAGTAGTAGTCCAAAAGAATCTGGACTGCCATTCCGAGAAATCAAGAAAGTGAATACCAAGAAATGCTTATTTTGGACATTGAACGCAATTCATAGGCTTTCACGCAACCAATACTGGTCCCAGAACACAATTGAACACTTAAACCTTAGTGCCCACTATTCAAAGAAAATTCAAAGGGTAATTTCACATGTGAAATGGTGCATAAAACTCAATTAGATGACATTCTTTACTAAAAACAAAACAAGATAAACATAACAAATGGTAAACAGATAGCACAACCACACAATTAATAAACGCTTTAGTAAAAAGGAGATGCAAAAGCACACATGTCCAGTCAAGGGAAAGGAAAAGATTTAAAAAAAAAAAAAAGAATTTTCTAGGAAACTCTCTCCAAGAACATATTTAAATATATTGACTTAACCACGGAAGCAGTTGCTACCGCTTGCATGATCATTCTCTATATTGAAACAATCAAGAAAGTGAATGCCAAGAAATGCTTATTTTGGACATTGAACGCAATTCATAGGCTTTCACGCAACCAATACTGGTCCCAGAACACAATTGAACACTTAAACCTTAGTACCCACTATTCAAAGAAAATTCAAAGGGTAATTTCACATGTGAAATGGTGCATAAAACTCAATTAGATGACATTCTTTACTAAAAACAAAACAAGATAAACATACCAAATGGTAAACAGATAGCACAACCACACAATTAATAAACTCTTTAGTGAAAAGGAGATGCAAAAAGCACACATGTCCAGTCAAGGGAAAGGAAAAGATTTTTTTTAAAAAAAAAAAGAATTTTCTAGGAAACTCTCTCCAAGAACATATTTAAATATATTGACTTAACCACGGAAGCAGTTGCTACCGCTTGCATGATCATTCTCTATATTGAAATAGTGGCAAGGGAAAACAGTTACAGCCATATCCACTAGCGACTGCAGCAGCAAATCATATATGAAAAGGATTTAATGGAATATGATGACCAGTTTCTGACCTGTGAATGTTGTAGAGCCATGTTTTTGCTCAGACATAGATTGTTGGTACTTGTCTGGTAGCGCTCTATCGTACTTGTGGCACTAAAAGCATTTGAGGCAACCACCATGAGGTCAAAGGTGCAAGTCGCAAGTAAAAAAATTGTTTGAGCAGAAATTTATGTAAATGACAAAAGGGCCATCAATAGTTTGAATCAGTTCGCATTCGGCAAGACCCAAATCCTATGAAATTCAAGATCCAATTGTGTAACTAAATTGGGGAGGTGAATCAAATGTGGTCTTTCATTTAGTTTAAATTGAGCGAATCCTTCACCGTCTGAATAGAGGATTTGAACTTGCAATTCTGTTCAACAGTGTTATTTGAACAGTAAAGGTACATCCATGCCCTTAAAAAACTAAAATGTTCTTAAGCATGGTAACACATTCTTCTTCTAGTTTCTGTTTTTGTTTAATTGGATAACTAACAACAGGAATAACAGCATTAGGAGGAGCAAAATTGGTTTAAAATCACACTAATGCTATTAAAATCATTGCACATAGTAATATCCAGGGAATAATATTAAAACAAAGTTTCTCATCCTGATTTGTGATATTGTATCAGTTCTCTGATGGATCTAGAGACTTCAAACTAGCTTTTTTCCTCCCCAGATTCTGTTTCTTTTCTTGTTATCAATAATCTGAGAGAAATTTTCTCGAGAAACTTACTTCTACTGGTCACACTCAATTGTAAATATCTCAGTTAGGCTAGTTTAGTTCACCATTTCAGTCCATAGGTTGACATTTGGCAGTAGAGTTCTTCATTAAGACCAAGCAAGCATTTGCAACTAATAAAGCAAAGACATGCACCCCATGCATATTACAGTGGCGGAGATAGGAAAATTTCCCAGTGGGCCACAAATGAAAGGAATTCACTAATTATGTCTAATGAGCTCATAAAATTACTAAAGTTTTGGTTACCTATTGGCAGTTTTATAACTCCTCAAGACAACAGTTTAATTGTCGTGGTAATTAAACATATGGCCTATACACGTTACTTATTATTTTATTTACAGTTGTTATCAATAAACACATGTACATATTGACCTTCTGCAAATTAGCACAAAAAAAAAAAATTTTTCTACAATGCAATACCTAAACTAAAAACTTTTCTTTGATCACTTTCGGCGCATTAATAAATTACTGATATAAAAACAAACTTTTTGGAATATTTCATACTCAATATTTTCATTCTCTCTTTTGGGCTAATGAAGGCACATACACCTACTGACATAATGTAGATTGCCTATGCCGCAGAATCTAGTGATCTGAATATGCCCTTGGAGGATAAATGGTTTGCGGAAGTCATTACAGGC
Organism: Gardenia jasminoides; assembly: GCA_013103745.1. Lineage (NCBI taxonomy): Eukaryota > Viridiplantae > Streptophyta > Magnoliopsida > Gentianales > Rubiaceae > Gardenia > Gardenia jasminoides. Next base: position 46,589,729 of record CM023095.1, on the reverse strand, counting down.
ATTTGGGATGAAATGAGTTTGAGAGAAAAGAAAACAAAAAAAAAAAATATCTATGCATATTACTAGAGGTAGAGAGAGAAATGGAATGATTAAATCTTGAAGAAACTTTTCCAGGGAAATGACCTCATTCGTCCCGCACCATTAACTCGTCATCTTATTTCATCCCTCAAGTGTATAAAAGACCTATTATGTCCTTCAACTTACATATTAAATTTCAAAAGGTCCCTAGAAAACACTTCGTCTAAATTGATATAATGGATGTCAATCACTGAAGAAACATGAGTTCTCCATGGCAAAAGATGGAGAGAGATAGAAGACTAGATCTGCAGCCCTAAGTTGATCACAATAAACTAAGTACATAGGATGGGAAGAATCCATCCACCTCTTGCACTATTGGGCAAAATTTGATGACTAGATTTTTTCTTAATGAATCACATTAAGAGCAAGAGAGAGAGAGAGAAACGAGAGGGAGAGAGAAAAAGAGAGCAAATGGCCAGGGCTGCAGATTCAATAGTAAGAGAGGCCAAAGAGAGAGAAGATAGGTGCAACTATTGGCAAGTACATCGAAATAGACCAAGTGACTAATAAATCTAGCAAGTGCCTCTATCTTCAACTCAACCAGAAAAGTTAAAAATCCTGCAAGGTAATTTCATCCATCTTATCTCTCCCATCTGTTCTTCTAAATGTATATATAGATGTGTGTGTGTATTCATTTATGTATGTATACATGTATGCATATATGTATATGTATGTATGTATATATATATGTATGTATGTATATGTGTGTGGGCACGTAATATCAATCCTTAATTAATATGTTTCCTAGCTCCTTGGCCTACAGTAGCTTTTTACCTTCATCTTCTTGTACCTTTTGTTTCGAAGCTCCACGTCCATAGTTATTCTTCATGGTTTCTAACTATAAGTCACGTGGCTCCCCCTTTGAGCTCATGATTCGCCATCGCCCACGTATTTTCAGTTACATTTGTATGACATCTTTTTGTCTAGATAATGAAAATACTCTCCACATGTTTGCTTGAATTTTTATAAGCAAGCAACTGCTATGCCTCTTTTGATAACCGTATTTGCCTTCTTAGTGTGATGCAATCAGCATATTATTCTTCTTTAGTTTGAGAATCTATAATGTCATTAGAATTGAAGTAAAACAAGCCAAATTTTAGAAGAATACTATTCCTACATCCAGTGTAAGTAGTTTAATTATCACCCATTTGTTCTACTCTTATAGCAACTAAATGGAAGATTGAGACCCCAAAAACTAGAAGTTATGGGCTCTAGTCTCCCTACTCCCACCTCACTTCTTAAGTTCCATCCCTCTCCATTTGGGGAGAAAAAATAAATGGAAACATAAAGGTTGTCTGGATTGAAACTTTTCAAGAGTTTTTCGAGAAAAATTACCATAGCACTTTCTTAGGATATGATGTATATGGGATAACAAGATGATTAAAAAAAGAGTAAAAGAAATATTGATAGAAAACATTAAATTTCTCCCAGAAAAAAGCAATCCAAACAAGACCGTAGAATTGCTTGAGATTTGGCATCCTTTTATAGTTTTATGAAAGAGGAAGCTTATCCATTTGAATAGTGTAGTGTTGACACTTCAGGTTTTGATAATAGATCAACACGCGTGGCTAAATTCAATAGATTCCTGCTAAGCAACATATATAACTTGGTTACAGTCATACATCCCTTGTCCTCAGATTATGTTGACTGATCCCTTTAAAATGCTTCAGCATAGTAATGTCAATTATCGTCTTTGCTCTAGCCTAAATCAACAAATTCTGTATCTGTACTTGATTGTAAACATCAGGAGACAAACTCTTACTTTACTTGAAGAAAAGAGAGAAAGCTAAGTCTTAGGAGATGAGAAGGTCCACTTCCTTGTTGCATTAATGCATATACGCTGGTGTGGTTGGACATTTTTCAAAGAACAAGTACAAAAGCACATCTCGTTCCTTGCTTCACTATAGACATGGTATCATTTCCACTTGCACTCCAGATACACTTCACCTATTATTTTGGTTGTAGAACAACGAGTATGACAATACAACCCCTACAGTCTCATGACTTTTTGGCTCCAGGAGAACATCTCATACTACCGATTAAAAAAGAAAAAAAAGCTGCAGAATTGCGACTACTGATGACAATAAATTCTCCCGTACTTCCTCAGATGTTGTGTATCTCGTCTATTTAACTTTTCCGTGCTTCTAAGAATTTAGTATTTCCACTTCGGAACAAATAATATCTAAATCCCATTAAAGGAGCAAAGTAGAGACTAGAGATGCTAAGAGGGGAGAAATACCTTCAGTCAAACTCAGTAATCAAAACTGCAGTTATTGGTAAAAATTGAATTCATAGGAACGGATATAAAACAAGATAAGGGAACCCCTGATCCCTTAGCTCTGATAAAAGCTTGAGAACATACTTGGAATGATTAACAGTCAATCTGTTGTAAAAGTGAACATAAAATTTGATGAAGATGATACCATTTTGATGAATGAGAGGAAAATGAATAACGAAAAGAGAGAGAGAGAGAGAGAGACGTTATGAGCAGATCAAGTGGAAATGGTTGATGGTTAGTGTACCTGGAACTTGAGAACTCATAAAGCTTCCCGCTGGGGGAGAAAATGATCAGTGCTACTTCTGCATCACAAAGAACCGACAACTCAAAGGCCTTCTTGAGAAGTCCCCTTCTCCTCTTTGAGAATGTCACTTGTCTACTTGCTGCATTTTCTATCCTCTTAATCTGAGTTTTCCCTCTCACCATTCTTGCAATTTTAGATAAGGAACGAGGTCCAAAATTAAATCCAACGACAACCCTGAAAGAGAGCTCAATGATTCCGTAAAGGGTCGAATTGCAACGAATTGCAAACAACCAACAAAACATTTAATCAAGATTTAAAAATCTAATATAACTCCATGACCAAAAAAAAAAAAGTTTCCAAAAACAGAAAGAGCCGGGAGGGAATGAAATAGATTGACACCAAAAATGGAAAACAAGACAAAACCTTTTCTGGGAAGCCTCAGATCTGCAAGATGGTTGGTGAGAAGAGCTGGAAAATATTGGATGGGTAAGACACTAGTAGAAACCCTAGAGATAGATTTTTCAGGCAAGATGTGATATTCCTCAAAGTCTTTACAGTCTTTTTTTCTTTTTTTTTTTTTTTGACTTAAGTCTCAATTTCAACCATAGAATATATGCAAGACATAAGTGATTGAGGAAGGACCAGCAAGGTCCAAAAACTTTGTCGCTTTTTTTTTTGGGTACAAGCAGCCCGATCGAGTCCCTCCCAAAAGAGAAAAAATGGAGAATAGTAGTATTTGTGCAACATAAAATTAACCCTTTTGGTTAAAAAAAATTTGTACAACCGCAAGTGGAATCTCATAGGAATGATTTTTAGTCATTTTGGTAAAGAGCGGAGGGGACCATTACATATCAAAAGTTAAAGCAAGTTTCCGTGCTGTGCATTCGTGGTTCGACAGATAAAGCAAAGACCCGAGGTTGCCTTTGCCTTTGATCTTCATAAGTCAAAGCTAATTTTTTAGCATTTTCCTATGTAAGTTTTCTGACAAATCTGAAGGCATTTGGCCCTCTTCTTTTATTAAATTCCTTTCTTCTTGGTTTGATGTTTATTAAATTCCGTTCTCCAAGTCTGAAGGTTTTTTTTTATTTTTTAAATATAAATGGGGGTCTGAAGTTGTTAATTGCTCTTTCACAAATTGATTGCTGATTGTTCTTTTTCCATTGTTAGTATATTAATTACTTCATTCCTAAAAGGAACAGGTTACTAGGTCATTTTGTTTATTGGGCACTAGAGTTAGGTAATTAGTACAGTTTAGCAAAAAATGTGCCAAAATTATTGCAATTGCCAGTTTTAAAACAAATGCAGATCTTTTAGTTGAGTTTTTGTTCAGTTCGTTTAGTTATGTAATTCACATAACGTTTGATGTAATGATAATAGTTTGACACAAAAATGAATTTTGTTATTTTGTACAACTATTTCATCATACATCTAAGTTGTATGAATTTATGTTAAATGTTATAAGATTTACAATAATTAGACCGAACTGAACAAAATCAACTAGGGAGGCCTTTGATCCCATTAAAACTTGTTAAAATTTTCTATAGAATTAATGGGACTAGAAGCAAATTAGGGTAGCCCCCTTGAGATGTTCCTACTCTTTGGCCTCCTAAAGGAGTAGAGTCTAGGAGATTTCCATTACGCCATTGTTAAAAGAAGATGAAAACAAGGTCATCCTAATCAAGATATTTTATGCAGTTTAACAATAATTTGTGATGAATACTGAACATGAACAATAGTGACTGCGTTTTCTTTCTTTCTTGGGATAAACTAAACGACATTCCATTTCCTTAAAAGGGAATGTGCAGTGGATTTACGGATGGGCGGTTGAGGTTCACATCCCTGTCGGTTGTCGACACTTTTGCAGATTGATTTGCAGTGGGCAATCATCATTTTCATTTTAGAGGTTTGCAATATATTTTTTTTTTCCAACACAGGGAGTATCCCAACATTTGCTAGACTAATTTTTCTATGCTTATGCACCCTACCCCTCCGGATACACAAGAGGCATTTGGGAGAATCGAACATCCGACCTCAATACCTAACTAGACTACCCCAAAACCATCCAACTCAACCCCGAAAGCAAAGGTTTGCAATATCAGTTGTATCAAAATTTAGAGCACTTCCTCGTCAACAACTAGCAACAGGGTTTTGATGACGTTAGCGAGTACAACGTTGGAGAGATGTCATTGTCCGTCCGTACAGTTCGGTCAGCCTCCGACCAATAACTAGGCGCCAGCTCAACATCGTTCAGACGGCTGTCACGTGCTCATGTACCCTTCTTGCTGCAGTTTGGCCCCTACCATTTTTAGTGACTGTGACTTTCCTTTACGGTTTGCATTTTCTGTGGTACGAGCTTTCCTACCGTGAGAGTACCTCATTGTCCTAGATTGGTATGGGTTAGTTGGGACCTATCTTTCCTTTGATTTTCCATTTTTTTTGATAATGTATTGGTGTACTATTCAATATCTTAGCAGTTTTTTTTTTAATAAATAAAGGTTTGAATGGGTTCGATTTTAATCACCACCACAGGTCAAAACAATCATAATATTAAAGCAAGATTCAAAGACACGACCTTTTGTAAATAAATAATCCGTTCTTATCAATTGAATCAATTTATATTGACTTTAATATCTTAACAGTGAGCAAGTCATTTATTGTGTTATGCTTTTTTGTATATTGATGAGATTTAGAGAATGAATAAATGAGAATTGCGTCTGTCATATATACATACTATGGAAAGTTTGACTGTCTTTCAAGATAAAATGGTACATAGAGAAGAAATAAAGAAGAATTGAGTGTGCCATATACTAAGAAAAGTCAAATTTATTTCAAGATAAAGTGGCAATTGTATGAAAGTTAGTCTCTAGTGATAAAATCAAAAGTTGAGATTCGGGGATAACACTAATAAAAGATGTGCATTTGAGGTTGTTGAGGGATCCGTAATAAATCATTGGTTTTAAGTTCAGATCTCAATTTAAGTTCAAATTCAAATATCCTTTTCTGCTTCTTAAATTTTATCTTTAACTTTTTTTTAAATATATATTTGAGGTACCCTTACATATTTCTAAAAGTTTTAGTGACCCTCTCAACATTTAATGCCAGTGATATGTGCATTCAACCTTTTGTATAATATAAAAGCATCTCACACTTTGTACCTTTTCGGATCCTCTCCTTTACTTGGCAACTCATGAAAATATAACATTGTGTGTTTTCTCGTTCATTGGAGTGGCTAATGAGGGGAATATGATAGTACCTACCAGGGACGATTTAACTTCTTAATTGTTCCTCCTAAACTTGTATTTATTTATTAATTGTTTTTTCGTTTCATAAAACATTGCATCATTTGTTCTATGATGAAGAAAAAAAGCAAAATTTTAATGCTATTATATTTTGTTCATTTTAATGATAATTCCATAAAATAATCTTGATGCCATAATAATGCACGCGGCCATAAACAACTTTGTTTTATCTGATAATAAACATTTCTCATCTTCCAAGCATTATGCCCCAAAATTACCTAAATATTGGACCAATACGTAGATTTGGAATAACTGGAATAGACAATTTTTACATAACATACACATCAACGATGGCAATACAAGCAGCTTATTCAGTATTTCATCCATCACCGTGGAAGCTGCTTTTGCCTCAAAATTAATGAGTTCAGCGCAAGCATTTTACAGACAGATAAGTAAAATAAACTATACAAAATCATGTAGATTAATAAATTATTCATCTTTTCCTTTTCTAAGACAATTTTAACTGTAGGGAGGCTCGATAAGCAGTTGCATTTCTACCTCCTTTACTTGTTCCAGTCATAAGAATTGTTGACTAATCGATAGTTCCAATCATCGCTTCATTTTCTCGATAAAAATATAAATTACTTAATAAATAGGTTTGGCATACACAAATTAAACACCAACGGTAGTAATACTTTTGGGAGGTGCTAAATCTCATAGACCTTCACCTGAAATCCTCAACACTTGATGCATATATTACTTTATTGTTACCACTGAAACTTGTGCAAAATGTGAATTTGAAGTAGAGGGTTGTAGGTTTAGACTTTAGACCTTACCTTATCCATTTTTGTCTTCAAGTAGGTTTAGACCTTACCTTATCCATTTTTGTCTTCAAGTTTTCCCTTACGTTGGAGTTCCTTTTAAAGAATTTGTGTATTTTATTGAAAAAGGAAGAATGGATTTACCAACTTCCGTTGTCAACACCTGTCCAAAAAATCATAAAGTTGGAATAGACTTTTCATTTATGGTCATTCTAGGGCATATACATACAATAGTAATCTACCTTTTTCCGCATTCCGTGCTTTCCTTCCTGAGAATTTTCTCCTGAATTTTGAGAAGACATGCAAATTAAGAAGATTAACCATGCCAATTAACATGAAATGCATAAACTTTATTCCTGACCAAAATGCAAACGAAAGAATAAGCAACTCCTGAATCTTCAAATGCGGATTCTAATTTTTACCTCTTCTTTCAGCTAATCAATTCGTTCCCAAAACATGCGCTGTGCAGGAGAATTGAACATTCGATTTTGACCATCAAATTCTACATTCTGATCAAATCATTTTAGAGATGCCTCTTGCAAAACGTACCTTTCGTGACCTAATGACGCTTAAACTTTTCTCCAACTGGCCTACTATCTGCTGCAATTCATCAACGGAGGAGGAATCTAAACCATCTTCCAAGCTTTCTGCAACATACAAAAATTATGCTGTTTTTAACCACCAAAACTGGAAGAAATACATGGTATTATAAGATAAGGAAGAATTGTGTTTAAAACTTAAAACAAATGTGTCAATGTTAGCACAACAACCGTTTAGCTTCTTCAAGAAGCTCAACTTTTTCCCCACCTTCAGGATTGCAGCCTCTTCTTCAAAACACCGCAGAAATAAGAGTAAGCTCAGCACGAATCAAAAGATGTAGCAGAATACAGGCGTAAACAAGATTCATCAAGTCAAAGAATCAGTCGGCACTGACATGAGGATAAGCATCCATGATCTTGAATAAGATTCCCAGAATCAACAAATCAACTGAGTGTAAGACATTACAGCTATTCAATAATAGTTAAAAGGGATCTTGACTGCCATTCCAAGAAATCAAGAAAGTGAATGCGAAGAAAATGCTTATTTTGGACTTTGAACGCAATTCATAGGCTTTCATGCAATTAATAGTTTGTCAACGAAGCCTCATTTTCTTGCAGTGGACCTTAATGCCCGCTATTCAAAAGAAATTTCAAAAGGTAATTTCACTTGTGAAAATGGTGGATAAAACTCAACTAGATGACATTCTTCACTAAAAACAAAACAAGATGAACATCACAAATGGTAATCAGATATAGCACAACCACATAAGAAATAAACTCATTAGTGAAGAGGAGATGCAAAAAGCACGTATGTCCAGTCAAGGGAAAAGAAAAGATAATAAAAGAAGAAAAATTTTCTAAATACGAAACTTTCTCCATGAACATATTTAAATATATTGACTGAACCCCAGAAGCAAAAAAGATACAGCTGTTACTGCTTGCATGACTATGAAACAATGGAAGGGAACACAGTTACAGCCATATCCACTAGCAACTGCAGCAGCAAGTCATATATGGAAAAAGATTTACCGGAATATGCTGATCAGTTCCTGACCTGTGAATGTCATAGAGCCATTTTTTCACTCGGACAGAGATTCTAAATATTCTTCTGGCAGGTCTTCAATGTACTTGCGGCACCAAAAGCATTTGAGAGAACCACCATGACATTAAAGGTACAAGTTGCAGCAATAAATTGTTTGAGCAGAAATTTATGCAATGACAAAAAGGCAATCAATAGTTTGATTCTGTTTCCATTATACTTAATTCTGGGGGAATGCTATGGTGCCTAACAAGAAATGAATGTCAAGGTTTGTTTAAAAGATAGCAAGTTTTGATGTAAATGACGAACCCACAAAAAAACCTACTTCCAGCATAACTAGGAAAAAACATGCAATAGTTACTTAACAAAACTTCACACTAGCATAACAAAATAAGCCACTCCTGTTGGGGTTGCCTGGTGCCTTCAAGGTACCACAAAAATTATCCCTGTGTTGTACATTCATTTTACCTTTTAAGGCTTCTTTTGGATTACTTTAAATGAGCTAACTATGGCTTTTTAGTTTAAATTTCATGTTATTTCAACGTGTTCTCTTACTAATTTACACCTAATTTGAAATGGAAAATAATGCTATTAGTAGGTTTATTGGAAGGACAAACTCTACTTTGCAACCTTGAAATTATACCACTTTCTTATTTTGCATCCTAATTTTTAATTTTCGATATTTGGTACCGTAAACTCTCAACTTTAGATATTTTACAACCTGAACTCACAAATTTATCCCATTTAACTAAATCAATGACAATGTTAGCAAAATTAATGAGATAAATGATTGTGCAAATTAGTGATAGTGTATCATTTTGTTCTAAATGCAATTCCTTGGATTTTCTGATCACTTTCAGCACATCATCACTGATTTATATGGTCCCAATTACAAATATTATTAGCAAAATTAATGAGATAAAGGATGGTTTAAAATTAATGATAATGTATTATGCAACACCTTGACTTCTTTTGAACACTTTCAGGGTCCTCTACATCATTAATTTTGCTAATGCTATCATTGACTAGATTTAAATGGGACGAGTTTGATAGTCTAAGATACAAAGTGTCTAAAATTGGGAGTTTAGGGTGTAAAGAGTCTGAAATTGAATTTTAGGATATAAAGTACGAAAGTGATTCAAGTTCAAGAGTACAAAATAGAGTTAGTCCTTTGTTGAATGCATTGAAACTTGTGAAAAATTCTACATAAAAATCACAAGCCACCTAAACTATGTGTAGGAAAAACAATTAATCAAACCTTCTTTGCGAATTATTAAAAAAAATTAGATGAATTTGCAAGACAGAAAAAGTAAATACGTGACCAAATTGAGACGAGCTGGCTAGACTCTTATCCAAATTGCGTATAGAAAGAAATTCAGTAAAAAATTGATAAAGTGTATATCGTACTTTGCGGGAAGCTATTCTTTTCAAATTTTACATTTCTTGAGGATAACAGAGCATTAGAACTGAGTAGCTTTGATGTTAAACTCAACTAAATTGAGGAGGTGAATCAAATTTAGTCTTCCATTTACTTTAAATTGAGAGAATCCTTGACCATCTGAATATAGGATTTGAACTTGCAAATTCTGTTCAACACTTCATTCATTTGAACAGTAAAGGTACATCCATGCACTTAAAGACTAACATGTTCTTAAGCATTTTAAAACATTCTTCTTCTAGTTTCTATAGTTCTTTAACTGGACAACGAATAACAGGAAGTATGCTAATAAAAGCATTAGCAGGAGTAAAATTGGTTAAAAATCACACTAATGCAATTAAATCATTGCAGGTTGTTTTATTCAGGGAATAACTTCAAAATAAAGTTTATTGTCCTGATTTCCGATAATGTATCAGTTCTCTGATGGATCTAGAGACTTTAAACTAGCTTTTTTCATTCCCAGGTTTTGTTTCTTTCTCTTGTTATTGATAATATGAGAGATCCATGAGCTCTGCTCAAGAACCTTCCTTGTACTCCTCACCCTCAAGTGTAAATATCTCTCACCCTCAAGTGTAAATATCTCATAAGTAAGCCTAACTAGTTCGCTATTTCAGTCCATAGGTTGGCATTTGGAAGTAGATTTCTTCATTGACACTAAGCAAGCAGTTGAAACCAATAAAGCAAAGAAATGCACCCCATCCCCATGTATATTACAGTGGCGGAGCTAGGAAAATTTATCAGTGGGGCACAAATACAAGAAATTCACTAATGTCTAATGAACTCAATAGATTACTAGAGTTTTGGTTACCTATTAGCATTTTATAATCCCTAAAAACGATGGTCTAGTTGTAGTGGTAATTAAACATATGGCTTGTACACGTTATTTTATTTACAGTTGTTATCAGTGAACACATGTACATACTGACCTTCTGCAAATCAGCGACAGTTAAAAGGATAAATTCTTCTAAAATGTAATACACAAATTAAAACCTTTTCTTTGATCGATATGGGAACATTAACAGATTAGTGATATGTAAAAACAAACTTTTCTGACAATATGTAGATCTGCCCGTGCCGCAGAATCTGGTGGTCTGAATATGTCCTTGGAGGATAATCGGTTCTCGAAGTCATTACAGCCATTTGTGATGAAATAAGATTGAGAGAAAAGAAGACAAAAGAAAAAATCTATGTATATAACTAGAGGGAAGGAGAGAAAAATGGAATGATCGAATCTTGAAGAAAACTGTCTAGGGCAAGTGACCTCATTCGTCCCTCACTATTAACTCATCATCTAATTTCATCCCTCGCGTGTATAACGAACTATTAAGTCTCCAACTTATAAATTAGGTTTCAAAAGGCCTCTAGCAAAAACTTCATCTAAATTGACACAATATCACAGAAGAAACATGAGTTCTCCATAGGCAATAGATGGAAAGAGTTAGAACTCTAGATCTGCAACCCCGAGTTGATCACAATTGACCAACTATATAGGATGGGAAGAATCCATCCAACTCTTGCATTATTGGAGCAAAATTTGATAATCAAAAAGTATTTTTCTTCTAAATCACATTGAGAAAGATAGACAAGATGAGAGGGAAAAAAAAAAAAAGGAAATGGCCAAAGCTGTATATTCAATAATGAGGGAGGAAAAGAGACAGTAGATAGATGTAGCAAGTACGTCGAAATAGATCAGATGACTAATTATTAGCAAGTATCTTGAAATAGACAAGTGACTAATGAATCTAATGAGTGCCTCTTTCAGATTCTCTGTCCAAATTTGCTCTCCAAGTTTCGTATCCAATTTAAAATGGCATTATTTTAATTAATGAATCTGCTAATGTGTTTTACTTAATAAACCAGTTTTATTAAGTAAAACGACGTCGTTTTAAATTGGACACAAAACCTGAATAGGAAACTTGGACAGAGGATCTGAATCGCTCTATCTTCAAGTCAATTGGAAAACTTAAAACCACACCAACAAGTAATTTCACTCATCTTCTCTCTCCATTTCATATGATCTCTAGCTCTTGCCATTTGCTTGCTCTCCTCTCTCTCTCTCTGTTTGTGTGTGTGTGTGTGTATATTATTAGTAAGTCAAAATAGATTAGGTGACCAATTATTGGCAAGTATCTTGAAATAGAGCAAGTGACTAATGAATCTAACGCTCTTCAAGTCAATCGAATATGAATATATATATATATATATATATATATATATATATGTATGTATGTATGGATGGATGGATGTATGTATATATGTATGTATCCATGTATGTGCGGATTACATATATACATATATGTGTACATGTTCGTTTGTGCAGTATATCTGTGTGAACATATGTACACACACATATATACAAATCCAGAAGGAATTGGTTATCAAATTTTGTCATAATAATGCAATAGGTGGCAGACCCTCTCCCTCTTATTTACTTGGTCTGTTGTTACCAACCGAGGGTCTAGGTTTAGGCTTTTAATAACTTTCATCTATTGCCTTGGAGAACTGTCATGTCTCTCACTTGATTGGCATCTATTAAGTCAATTTGGATAAAATTTTGTTTAGGCACCATTTTAAGGCCCAATAGGTAATTTGACTCACACAATAGGCTCTATTCATTTTTTTTTTTGGATAAAAAACATATTTCATTAACAAATTACTGAAAATCGTCCAGCACCATTTGATTTATATATATGTTCTAATGGCAGGTTGAATATTCACTTGAAATAACAGATCTATAATTAAATAATTGATCTGAAAAATACAAACAATTTTCAAATTGCTTATTAATAAGATAAAACTATGAATCTCTGTTTTGTGCATGTTGCTGTTGCCAGATCTGCTAAACAACCATTTCAAGCTCCAATAATAATAACGCGAACTGACAAGATTCGTCCATGATCCAATAAAATTCCAGATCTGACATCAGATTTGAAATAAATTTGGAGGAAACAGCAAAATAAAAATAGAAATAGAAAATTCTCACTAGGAACTCCTAGGAGAAAGAGAAAATTCTCACTAGAAATCTCTAGGAGAAATAGAGAACTCTCACTAACTTAGGAGAGACTTTATTGAAAAAAACACAATAAAAAAGGAAATCCATGGGAGGAAGACCATGGTGGTGGTCTCTTTCTTGAAAAGGATGGTCTCCTAAGAAGATGAAAAAAATAGAGAGAAGTTGGAGAATAGGAGAGAGAGACCATGGGACACCATGGTGGCTCTATTTAAACTAAAGAGACAAAATAGTGTCATGAGTTAAACGGACAAATTGAGGTTATCTATCCAAGCTTCTCATAAAATTAAAGAGAAATGAAAAGAGAGTTAAACGGACAAATTGAGGTTATCTACCCAAGCTTCTCATAAAATTAAAGAGAGAATGAAAAGAAAGTGTGTACAGGCTAATTTAAAACCCATAAACTGTCATATTTACCATTAAATACAACAACCAATAAGTTTATAATTGACAGTAAATGTGTGAATTACATGTATTAATAGTGTCCCCCCTTTCCTTATCCTCAACTACTCCCAATCAATATAGACAAAATTTGTAATTCTTTCTCTTTTCTTTTTTCTATTTCCTCTACTTTTGTCCTCTTATTTTCATTTCTAATCTAAACTCTTTATTTAGACATAAGTGACTTAAGGTTGTGTAATGCATGCTAGGCTCGGAGATATAAGGTCTTCCGTATATTATGTGGGTACATAAGTGACGTATTTCCATGTATTTTTGTAGAGGAGGTATTTCCAGATTGTGTAAAATAGCAGTAAAACATTTTGAGTCTGTTTGGATAGAAGATTATTTAAATAATTTTAAAAAAAATAATATAGTGTTTTTTTAATGTAATGTATTTAAGATGAAAAGATTATTGAAAAGACAAAAAAATGGTTGAAAAACACCTTTATGATGTAATCAAATAAATTTTTGTAAAGAACAAGCTAGTGAAAGAGGTTGAGTATTCCTATAAGAATGCTCAAAGTATCACAACTCTTGTAGTTTAGCACAGACCGGAGATAGTGCATACATTACCATCATGTTGATTTAGGAGTTTTAGGAAGAATTCATGACGAATTACTGTTGGTATGAATTTCAATAAAAAAAGGAGATTCCAGATAATTGTTGGTAAATGTAATTTACTTAGAATTGCTTTAAACTATGAGTCAATGAGAAACCTTTAAAGCTTGAAAAACTTACGGAAATTCAATACACACTTCCTACGCAGTCATGTACTCAATATTTATTCCTATATGCAAAATGCACAAATTCATCATATATAAAAATAAAAATTGGATTACAGCAATATTGGAGAACCAAACATGACTTAGTGATTAATACATTATTTCTTGATTCAAAACTAGGGTTCATTTATCATGTTTGCAATTCATTTATACCTCCAATTTCCAACTTTTTCCTTCTGAAAGGTTAAATATTTGTCAAATTGGTGTCTTAAAAGATTTTTCTTCCATTAAGTTAGGTTTTTAACCATAAAATAATCCGTTGTTTCCTTCTTAAAGTTGAAAGTAAGGCAATCCAAGTAAAATTTGCACCAACACAACTAATAAAACCATGCGTCTACTTTTTGTAGAGGAAATTAAGCCAATGGCCACTAAAATTTGTAACAGCCAAGATAGAAAGTTATGGAAAAGCCTTGGATCCTCAACTAAGTCAAACGATACTGCCATATTGTCTCCACCAAAGTACATATCTCATTGGAACTTAAAGTTATACTTCAAATAACAGGTCAATTTAGGGGATATAGGAAAGCAAAGCTTCAAAATATGAGTATTACTATCCTCCTTAGACATTCTAAGATGTTACGTATTGCTCTAAGCCATGACTCCAAAAACAAGATCGCATTCTTTAAATCTTGAAAATATGGTGGAGCTTCATCATTCCACCTGGTGCTTCAAATGTGTCAACATTAATCTTACTCTAAGGAGGGCTAACTTTAGGAGATGAGAAGGTCCACTTGAATAAGAACATGTAACTCTTAGATCCCACAATGTGGTACTTTTGAGCAAGTAGTTGGACATTTTCAAGAACAAGTACAAAAGCAAAACACCTACTTACTGGCTTCATTATAGACATGGCACCATTTCCACTCAGTGCAGCCCCTTATATTCTATTTACATAATGCACTTTAAGAACTACTACTAAAAGTTACTTCTTGTTGGAATGAAATGCTGTGTCTCACAACATAAATATCATTAAAAAAAAAAGTGCTGTAGAATTACCGCTATTGATGAATTGGTTTCTCCCGCACTTGCTCAAATTGTGTGCATCTTGCCTAAGTTTTTGCGTGCTTCCAAGGATCTATTATTTCCACCTGCGGACCAAATAAATATCTAAACCCATTGTAAAATACCTTCAGTCAAACTCATTAGAAACCGCACTTACTGATAAAAATTGATTTCATAGAAACGGATATAAGACAAGGGATCCCTGATCCCTTAAGCTCTGATAAAAGCTTGAGGGCATACATGGAATGATTAAGGGTCAATCCGTTGTAAAAGTGGACATAAAATTTGATGAATGAGAGGAAAATTAATCACAACCAAAGAGAGAATGATCCAGATTATAAGCAGATCATGTGCAAATGTTGATGGTTAATGTACCTGGAACTTGAGAACCCATAAAGCTTCTCTTTGGGGTAGAAAATGATCAGTAAAACTTCTGCACCTTCTTGAGAAGTCCCCGTCTAATGTCATTTGTATACTTGTTGCACTTTCTTTCCTCTTAATCTGAGTTTTCCCTCTCAACTTTCTTACAATTTTAGATAAGAAACGAGGTACAAAATCAAACCCGCCGACAACCCTTACAGAGAAATCAGTGATTCCATAAAGGGTCAAAGTGCAAACAACAAGAAACAGTTGATCGAGAAAAATCTAAAATAACCACATGAACAACAAAGGTTTCCAGAAAAAGAAAGAACTAGGAGGGAGTTGCACTGATTGACCCCAAAATGGAAAACCAGACAAAACCTTTTCTGGGATGGCTCAGATCTGCAAGGTGGGAGATGACCAAAGGTGGAAAATATTGGATGGGCAAGACACTAGTCTTTTTTTGGGGCAAGATGCACAGAGAAATGACATTGGGTAGGAAAACACTAGCCTTTTTCAGGCAAGATGTACAGAGAAATATTCCTCAAAATTTTTATTTGTCTTTTTTCCTTTTCCTTTTATTTTCATAAGTCTCAAATCAGCCGCAGAATATATGCAAACCATCAATGATTAAGCAAAGACTGCAAGGGCCCAAAACTTCATGCCTTTTCTTCTTTTGGTACGAGAAGCACAAAACAGACCCTCCCAAATAAGAAACAACGGAGAATATATATGTTTGGATAGGAGATCATTTAAACTATTATTTATGATAAATGTTGTTTGCAATGTAATGTATGTGAAATAAAAGAATGATTAGAAAAATAAAAAAGTGTGTTAGACAATGTGTTTATAATAAAAGTAAATAATAGGGATGATTTCAGAAACCTCCCCTGAGGTTTCATAAAATATCACTTAGCTCCTCTGATGTTTGTAAAATCTCTCTTACCTCCCTTTGAATTGACATTTTATTAATAATTCAGCCCTTATGACAAAAAATAATATTAGAAAAAGCATGTTAGAGGAGAGAGAGTATTTTAGTGCCCTTGATACTCTAACATTGCTTAAAAAATATAAACATTTCAGAAATTGAAAATATCTTGAAAATGAGAAAGTCAAAATATGAAAAGGAAAAAGATTTTGCTGCAATAAGTAACTAATAGACCGTTGGAAAGCCTAATTGGGTACATTGAGAGGAAATTGGTAGAACAAAATGGCTAATTTATCATTTGTAGGACAATCATACAAATCACCATCATCTTTGAGCATCAATAATCGGTATTATGGATGCAATAGCAAGGCTACATTAAGAATTTTAGAGAGAGAAGAAAATCTAGATAAATCACAAGGCTACATTAAGAATTCTAGTGGTATGATTACATGCTACTAGTTTCATCTAATTCTTTTTTTAATAACTAAATAATTGATGAAAAAGTGAGGGTATTGTTGACAATTAAACCCTTTTGATAATGACATGTAACCCCACAATCACTTCAAGGGAGGTAAAAGAGATTTTACAAATGTCAGGAAAACTAAATGATATTTCGTAAAATCTCAGGGGAGGTTTCTGAAATTATTCCTAAATTATATGTTGACAAATAATTTCTATCCAAATTCATCCAATATTTTTACAAGGGCATATGGAAACTCAGGGGAATCATTTTTGGTTATTTTAGTAAGGGATAATTTCAGAAACCTCCTTTGAGGTTTCCCCTAATAATACATGGCTCCCCAAAATTTTTAAAATCAACGCTTAGCTCCCTTGAAAGGACAATACTACCACTAATATTTTCATGAGATAATTTCAGAGACCTCTCTTGAGTTTTCTAGCACCCTCAAACTAAATTATGTAAAAAGAAAATAAAAATGCTACAAAAATTGCTCACATATAGGCTATATTTTTTACTCCAATTTTCTCTTTTATCTTTATTAATCGGGAAAAGGTAAGGAAAAAAAAGGCCAAAATCAATCATTTGATAAAGGAGATGGCTAGAGGGCAATTAAAATCGTGAAAAAAATACAAATTAGATGTACCTATAATGGTGTTCAATTATTAAGAATAAAATTTTTGAAAAATTGATTAACCAATAGTATTAAAATATAAATATTATTTCTTTTCAATCTAAAATTTTGGCATAGTTAGAAATGATAACTCCCTTCTAGAGATTTAAAAAGAGGAAAAAATGATTTTTATGTCTTTACAATTTGGGGAATGAAAACTAAATATTCATTTGGTTCTCCCAAATGATAATTTTTTTGAGCATGTTATTAAGAGTTAGGAACAAAAATTATAAAATTTAAACAAGCATATTTTCTAGCTCTAAAAGTTTTAAAGGAAAAAAATTACTCTTGATTAATGTTGTTCAATTATCGAAAAAATTTTGAAAAATTAGTTAACCAACAGTATTAAGATGAAAATCTTATTTCCTTTCAATTTTTTTTGAGTTTTTTGTTAAGGAGTTGGAAAAAATTATAAAATTTAAAAAGGCATATTTTCTAGCTCTAAGATTTTAACTGAAAAAAATCACTCCTAATTGTTCTTTTAGAAAACAATCTCCATTTGTTTTTATTTTTCATCTTCTAAAACTCAAAAATCAACTTGTAGAAGGGTAAAATTGAAAGAAATTATCTCTTTCTCTTAAGAGTGGTGCTAATATTACAGAGGTTGTCATTTTAAGAATGCTAGGTATGATTTTAAAAATTTTAGGACGTCACATGTGATTAGAAAAAATCTCTGGGAAGGTCTGCGAGATTACCCCTTGTAGTAAAGATGTCGGAGGGGACCATTACATTTCAAAGTGAATCATGCTCTTCACTCGTGGATCGACTGTATAACGCAGAGAACCCAAGGTTGCCTTTGGTCTTCATATGCCAAAGGTAAATTTTTAACATTTTCCTGAAGTTGTTAATTGCTCTTTTCACAAGTCGACTACTAATTATTCTTTTTCATTTGTTGGTATATTAATTACTTCGAGACTGAAAGGGACAGGTTACTGTGTCTTTTTGTTCATTGAGCACTGGGGCTAGGTAGCAAGTACAGTTCAGCAAAAAATGTGCCAAACTTTTGCAACAACTAGCTTTAAAACAAATACGGGTCTCTCCATTTAAACTTTTGTTCAATTCGTCTAGTAATATAGTACACACAGCACTTGATATAAAATGATAAATTTTTCATATAAACATGAATTTTATTAAATCATACAATTAATTCACTATTACATCAAAATTGTATAAATTTACACTAAATGTTGTAATAATTTGCAATTATTATGATCCCTTTAAAACTGTTAAAATTTCCTACATAATTACTAGAACTAGAAGCAAACGAGGGTAGCCCCCCAGGCATTTACATACTCTTTTGCCTCATAAGGGAGTGGAGTCCTATCTATTATGCCATTATTAAAGGGGGATAACGTGTTTTTAAAATTTTAAAGATATCACTTATTTCCCCTAGTAATTGTAAAAATATTATATTAACCCTCACTTGATGCATAATTTACATATCAAATAAATGGAGTTCAAAAAATTTAAAAAAAAAGAAACAAAAGTCACTTTTTTCTCTTTCCTCTTTTTCCAATTTTCTCTCTTACTCATTTTTTTGGATGACTATGTGATTTTTTATTTTCAAATTATAGCAAATTGAATTTTGTTTATCTTTCATTTTTTATGATTATGATAGAGGTGGTATGATTTCTTTGTTTATTTTGAGTTTATTTGTATAATAATTAGTGCAACTTAAATGCTTAGGCCACAGGTTGAGAAAAAAATAAAGTTCATAAGAAATCAGTTTTGAGTATATAGAGTTAAACTAGTGCTAGTGTATTTCTTTATAAATTTTCTTATTTTCTAAATTTATATTTTTATAGACTATAGTCTTATGATGTGATGATACTACTAGAGAATTTTTTAGGTGTCAGTTTTTCTTAGAGTAAATAAAGTGACTTAAGAGTAGTTTTATTTAGTAAAATGAGCAAAAGTATAGTTTAGGATTTTTAAAAATTTTATTACACAAATAACAAATATGAGAAATGTAAGTAATATTTTTAATACCTTAAAAATGTTAGGTGACATTAAGAGAAACTTCGGGGGAGATTTTTGATATTTTCCCTATTAAAAGAAGGTGAAAACTAGGCCAACCTGACCAAGATATTTATGCAATTTAATGCTGTTGAATAGTCACGTGATGCGGGTGAAGCAGGAGGTAACTAACGGCTCATGAATATGGATGAGTGTTTATTTCAGGAACCTCTCCTGTGGTTTTTTCTAATCACACCCAGCACCTTCTAATTTTTAGAAATTACACTTAGCACCCTTGGTAGTATGATGTGACCCAATGTCTAAATCAAAAGTGCTAAACTTACGATGCTACTCCTTATATTTAGCAGATTATCACATATAAAAATGCTAGGAAAATAAAAAAAAATTAACCTATATAATTAGAAAAATGAAAATAAATAGTACCATATAAAATGGGACATATTTTGAGACTTTTTCTATTGCATGCATACCATTAATTACTTTAGATTTTTAAATAATTAAAATATAAACTAATTTTTATGCTGGGTCTTATATGTACAATAATATTTTTTTCTTGTGAAGTATATTTTTCAATAATCACTAGTCACTAAACTAATGCTTATTGGTATTTTCCACTAGATAAATTGTATTTTAATTAAAATACAGAATAATTCATAAGTTACTGTTAGTCTTGTGACTTTTTGAAAGAATTGGAAAATCTTGAAACATACTAAACTTTAAAAATGCCTTTTTATGATGTTCTTTTTTTTTAAATAAGAGTTTAATAGATGTATGGATAAAAATTACTTTTTTATCTCCTTTTTTTATGCCAAAATTTTTATCATAATTTGAAACAAAAATGCCGAACTATGCTTTTATGTTTAAAGTACCATATTATTGTTTTCCCATAATTTACTAACTATGGTCTGGAGTAGCATAGTTATAAACTTCTTTTTGTGTATTACACTTACGTCATCTTAACTTCTAAGTAGAGGTTGCAATAAATCCTGAAACCTAATGGGATCCCTTATCCAAACTTAATTTGAGCAGGATAAGTATGTAAATGAGAGTGGTCCTAATTGAGAATATACCTAATAATATCCATCTAAAATATAGGTTTAATTGGAACTCCTATCAGACTCCCACGGGTATATCTTTCTCTGAAAGCCTAAGAACACTAATTGCCTAAAAGTTGAAATCTATTAAATTTCCCAAAACAATCAACAGTAGTGTGTCTGTCTAGTAGTAGCAGTGCACTGCTGTTTATGTGTATTTGGCATTAGGAGTAAAGAAAAAATACTACTACTCTATTAGTCAGTATGTATATTTGGATTTGTTTCACCTTTTGCCTTTAGTCGTTTTGTGAAGTTTTGCTCAGTTAAAACTAGAATATTAGTCATTTATTGATATAAAATACTAAATTAGCTCTTATCTCTATACTTTTGTTTGCATGTGAGAGTTGGTCCTTTACGAATTTTATACTTAGTGAATTTTGTTTAGTTTCAAACATTATCCCACAATATGTATATATGAACAGAAGCATAGAGCTTTTACAAAGTTAAACAAACTAACTAAATGGTATTAAATAAAAAAGAAATATTGAGACATTCAATTAGGGAAATAAGAGTTTTAAAAAAATAAAATAAAATTTATTGAGTTTTTGGATGATACTAGTAGGCCTAATTCATTTTAGTTTTATCCATATTGGTCTCATGACCATTATAGAACTGTTTAGATACAACTCATATTTTACAATCTCAATTTTGTTCTATCCAAATTCCGCCCATTTACCATCTAGACTTCTACTTTACCCTATTTACTTTCATTTTCATTGTCTGAATTTCAAAAATCCCCATCCAAAAGAGTAGAAGAAGAAGAAAAATATAGTCTCTGTCGTAAAATACATTCTTTAATATAGTTTAGACAAAAGGGCCAATAATGTTACAAAGGTTGTCATTTTAGGGGCATTGAGTGTGATTTCAGAACACTGGGGGAGGGCACTAGGTGCAATTCGAGAAAACATTAGGGCAAGGCTTCTGAAATTTACCCTATGGATAATCCGCGAGCGTGTGTTTTCTTTCTGTATTGGGATAAACTAGACCACACCCATTCCCTGAAAAAGGAATCTGCATTGGATTTAAGGATGCGGGGTTGAGATTCACATCCTAGTCGGATTCCAACATTTTTGCAGATTGGACGTACGTTGTTGGAGCACTGCCTGGTTACCAACAGAGTTTGATTATTTTTGTCCGTACAACGTTAGGCTAGATTTCATTGTACATCCGTACAATTTCCGTCAGCCTCCAATCAATGAATAGGCGCCAGATCAGCATCGTTCACATGGCTTCACGTGCTCATGTACCGTTACGCCTGCAGTCTGGCTCCGTGACTTTCCTTTTCCATTTCCATTTTCTGTGGTACGAATTTTTCCAGTACGAAAGTTATCTCATTGTCCATTACTGGTTTGGTTAGTTGGGACCTTTGGGGATAATGTATTGGGATAATTTCAGAAACCTCCCCTGAGGTTTCATGAAATATCACTTAACTCCTCTGACGTTTTTAAAATCTCTCTTACCACCCTAAAAGATTATGAATCCACATATCACTATTAGAAGGGATCAATTGCCAATAATACCCTCATTTCTTCCAACAATTATTTAGCTTCTAAAGACCAAAAAAAAAAAAAAATGTTTGACAAACCTTATAAGCATATCATTGCAAAATGTCTAGGAAACAATTAGCACCACTCTTCTTTTTCTGTACCAACAAAGGTGTGAAATTATCTACCAAGACTTACAAAGGCATGCAATTGCTTATCAGAAGAAATACTCATAACAATATGATTTTTATTTGTATGTTGTGACCATCCATTTTTTTCTCCTTTATTTCTCTTTCTTGTGAACGATACGAGAACTTGGAATGGAGGTGGAGAAAATTACAAATTCGCTAAGATAATTCCCTAAATTTTGAAGTGAATGTGTGATTTTCAAAACAAAACTATATAACAGGTAAAAATTATGAGTTCGTACTTTAAATGATCAATGAGTAATAAGAGATGATGTAGGTTTCATAATCAAAATAGTTTCATAAAAGTAAGAGAGTGATATAATTTTTATTGTTTGATTGTGAGATATTCTTCCTAATCAGACGATACAAATGAATAGTTGATGCCAAGTACTTATATGCATTCCTCCCATACGTGAACTACTTTCAGGTAGTGTTTTTTGTTTATTTGGGAATTACAAATTAGGCAATGTTACTTTATCTATTGTTATTATTGGTATTATTAGATACTTTATAACTTGTTATATTATGTTTCTATTTTATTTTTTTTTGGATAGTCTAAGGGTATTAAGGGAACTAAAATTTTCTCTCTCCTCCAACATGTATTTTTTAATATAACTTTTGCTAAAAGGGGTGGTATTGTTAACAAAATGTCAATTCTAAGGGTGATAAGAGAGATTTTGAAAACGTCAAGGGATCTAAGTGATATTTCACAAAACCTCAAAGAGGTTTTTGAAATTATCCCTAATGTATTGATATTGTATTTTAAAATCTTAATCCTGAAAATATTTGCAAGTCATTTGTCGTATATATATATATATATATTGAGATTTAGAAAATGAATTGAGCTTGTCACATATTTGCTGTGGAAAATTTGAACGTTTTCCAAGATAAAGAGGCACGTAGAGAAGGAATAAAGGAAATTTGAGTATGCCATATATGTACTAAGAACGTATTTCAAGATAAAGTGCCAATTGTGTGAGATTTGGGGTTAAGACTATGAAGAGGTACATCTGAGGTTGTTGAAAAGGTCTTGACCTATAAAAGTCAAGATTGATATGCAATGTAGTTGCTGAGCTAAGGGTTGGCACAGGGAATAGAGCTAGCCTGGATTGAAGGCTACAAAAAGTCATCATGGAAACTGATTCCTCACAAGCACATCAATGGTTGCTGGAAACAACACGGACGGCCCCTACGGAAATTTGATTAGGAAGGAAGATTAAAGGATGGATGGATTGGGGTTGGGACTGCAAGACGATCCACTCGTGGAGGCAAGGCAACACGGTAGCTGATGGCCTAGCAAAGGGGAGCTAAAGGGAGGAATCATTGGAGAAGTCACGTAGGGGTGAAGGTGGGCAATCGTACCCCTTAAATTTGATGAAATTATATAATGGTTTTGAAACTTTTCAAGATTTTTAAGTTTGCACCTCCTGAATTTTATAAATTCTCTATTTTATTTGTATTGCCCCTCTTAAATTTAAGAAAATTCCTTTCTCTATATTAATTATCCTTTCAAGATTTATATCTTTCCTACTCATTCTACATTTAGCCCTAAAAAATAAGATTTTTTATTGATTACCAATAACAAAAATTTTGAACCTATTTCAAATTAAATATTAATGACACTCTAATGAGAAATAAGAATTTGACTTTTTGGATCGAAGTACATAATATATTTTTTATATAAATTTAAGAGCATGATTTACCCTAAAGTTGGTGGTTGCACTACCTAACTACAGGGTCTTAGCTCTGCCATTAGGAAGAGTCAAAACTGGAAGATTTGCTAGAACCGACAATGAGATTAAAAAGCTTCTATATGAGGATATGATCGGGGCTATGACCCTTAGGCTTGTAAATATGAAAAAAAGTGTTAATATATATGAATTAGAAATTTTAGATATAAGTTTCACTTCTTACTTCTTAAATCCTATATTTCTCTTGCTAGTTTTTTTAAATATATATTTGAGGTATCTTTTCATATTTTTAAAAGGTTTAGTAGGTAAAATCTAATTTCAGAAAGATATATTTTGATATCTTAAGTCAATATAAAGCAATTTGTTTTATTGCCCTTCTTCTTTTATTTTATTGTACCTTTTCCAAATCCTCTCTTTTAATATATATCTGTAATAGTCAAATTCAAAATTTGAATCCTAAACCTGATAGCAAAAGAAACCTTAAAAATCCTCTCTTAACCAATTGCCTATTTCTAGTGGTTAATTGAAAGGGTGAAATACCAAAAACCCCCTTATAGTTTTGCTGAAATTAACAGGCCACATTTTTTTTTTTGTCGAAACGATAACTATTTATTGGAAACCACAAAATATACACAGTTGGACTACGTCCTTTACAAAAGTTGTATCACACAGCACTAAGGATTGGAGGGACTCCATTCCTCGTCACTCAACAATGAACTAGCAAGCAAGCTAAGTTTAGCTTCTCGGTCTCTATAATTACATTGGAATCTTTCAAAACAGCACAATTGAAACAACCTGAAATTTCCTTAATATCTTCAATTAAATTAGCAGCAGCCTGGTTGTCTGAGTATCCAGCTCTAATCCACTTAAACAGCTGCTTGTTCTTGACATTAACAGAAACTCTGATCCATTGCCATTTAAGCGCTTTGCACAAAACTAATTTGATAACCATAGCTTCATCCAGAATATCAGAACTTAAGCTCCTTTCTTTTAAGGCCCATTCAGCTCTAACTTTCTGCTCAAGGGATGCAGTGACTCCAATTCCAAGCCACCCTGATTCTTTGTCCAATACAGAAGCTATTCTGATCTGCATGCAATTTCCGTCTATCTCCTCCTCAATCCTTGGTATCAGGTCCTCAGTTGTTTCAGTTGTGCTGTCTTTGACTGCTCTCTTAGTTGCTTGTTCATATTCAAGCCAATCATAGTTGGCTTTCTGTATAATCTGGAATGCGTCTATGCCTTTGTCATTGAACTCCAAACTGTTCCTAGCTTTCCAGACTTGCCAAAGTATGTTGACAGTTAAAGCTAAGTGCTCAAGACCCTCTTTCCTGACTTTAGCTTGGCCAATTTCTCCCTACCATCTGTTGAAGCAACTTTGCATCTCTTTAGCTCCGTCCCATTGAATGGGTGCCAGCTTCCAGATTGTCTGTGCTCTGCTGCATTGAAAGAAGACATGTTCAATAGTTTCCACCCCATTTCCGCATCCTTTACAAATTGGATCTCCTTTCTGAGTTCTCTTGAAGATGAGTTCTCTCACTGGCAGAATGTTGTTGATGCACTTCCACATGAAGATTTTTAGCTTGAACTTAATCTGGAGCTTCCACAGTATTTTCCACAGGCAGCTTTGGTTACTTTGAACACTAGGGCCTTCATTGTTTCCCTGCTTCAGTCTTTGTTTATTCTTCTCGTACATCAGCATTTTGTAGTTCGATTTGACTGTGAAGTTCCCGTCCTTGCTATGTTTCCATATTAGTTTGTCTTTCCTGTCACTGAAACTGATAGGCATTTTCAAGATGTTTTCAGCATCAGTCTTTGAGAAATTTCTGAAAATAATGCTCCTGTCCCACAAAAAATTAGAGATGAGCTGATCCACCTTGAGGAGAGTGCAGTTGTCTGGTTTTTCTGATGTTATTAGTCCTTCCTTCGAACCTTGCACCCATCTGTCTTCCCATATTCTGGTGTCTTTCCCATTGCCTATGACTATCCTTGAACCTGCCTCAACCATGTCCCTTACCGCCATGATGCTTTGCCAAAACCAAGAGGAATTCTTAGGCACTTTGCATGTGAAGATTGAGCTTTTGGGGAAGTATTTTGCTTTTAGAGCTTTGCTAACCAACAAATCTGGAAATTTCGAAATCCTCCAAACCTGTTTCCCCAACATTGCTTGGTTAAAATTTTGAATATCCTTGAAACCCAACCCACCATTCTTTTTCTCCTGTGTCAAATTACTCCATGAAGACCAATGCATTTTCTTGTGACCTTCTTCCTCCCCCCACTAGAAATTGACCATCATTGCTGAGATTTCCTTGCAGAGTTTGGCAGATAACTTAAAACATGACATGGCAAAGGTAGGCATTGCCAAAATAACAGCTTTCAACAATACTTCCTTGCCAGCCATGCTCAAGAACTTGTTTCTCCAACTCTGTAGTTTGCTTTTTATCCTCTCTTTGATGAACCCGAACACCTGGTCCTTAGTTCTGGTAACCACCATTGGAAGGCCTAAGTATTTGCCTTGTGAAGCAATTTGAATTCCTCCCATGATCTGGCAAATCTCCTTTTTCTCTTCTTCTTCCAGATTCTTGCTAAAAAACAAAGAGGATTTCTGCAGATTGATCACCTGACCTGAGCATACTTCATATTGCTTTAGAATGTCCATTAGTTTGAGTGCATTATCCGCATCTGCTTTACAAAAAATCAGAGTGTCATCTGCAAAAAACAAATGTGAGATAACAGGACCATTTTTGCTAATTTTCAAACCCCTCAAATCCTTCTTTTGGACTGCCCTTTTCAGCAGATTGGAGAAGCCTTCCGAGCAAAGGAGAAAGAGGTAAGGGGACAGAGGGTCCCCTTGCCTAATTCCTCTCTGAGGACATATGTATTCTCTTGCTTCTCCATTGATGTTGAAAGCATATGTTACTGATTTAATGCAACTCATCACCCAACCTCTCCACCTAGAACAGAACCCCATTCTTTTCATCATAGCCTCCAGAAAATCCCATTCTACCCTATCATATGCTTTCGACATGTCTAACTTAACAGCCATAAATCCTTCTTTGCCTTGCCTTTTGTTCTTAAGAAAATGCATGCATTCATGGGAGAGAATAATATTGTCTAAAATTTGCCTATTAGGAACAAAAGCGGATTGATTCTTACTGATGCAAAACTCAAGAACCTCTTTAAGTCTGTTTGCCAAAATTTTAGAAATGGCTTTATAGAGGACATTGCAAAGACTTATAGGCCTATAATGGTTAAGCTCAGTTGGACAACAGACTTTAGGAATCAAGGAAATGATGGTATGGTTGATAGCTTTTAGCATGTGACCAGAATGAAAAAAGCTAGATATAGCATTAACCACATCCTGACAAATAATATCCCAGTATTTTTGGAAGAAATAAGGAGACATCCCATCCGGCCCCGGAGCTTTATTGGGATTCATTGAGAAAATAGCCTCTTTAACTTCTTTTCATCGACTGGTTTAATCAGATTATCATTCATTTGCCTAGAAATAGTTTCAGGAATATCTCTTAAGATCTCATAGAAATTAGAATGGCTAGAACAAGTGAAAAGATTCCTATAATAACCAGCAACTTCCCTCCCTATTTCCTCTTCAGTTTTGGTCCACTCTCCATCTTCTTTTTTCAAGTTTTGAATCTTGTTCCTCTTTCTTCTTCCCTTCACAGTTTCATGAAAATACTTGGTGTTTCTATCTCCTTCTCTTAACCATTGGGATCTTGCTTTCTGACACCAAAAAATTTCTTCTTCCTGGTATGCTTCCTTCAATTGTCGTTTCAGCATAGACATTAACTCACCTTTCCCTTCCATTTGTTCTTCTCTATTGTGCTCAATCAACCTTTTGATTTTATCAATTTTCTCCTTGGAATTGCTGTTTGCCTTTCTTTTCCATTTAAGTAGAGCCACTCTACATCTTGCAATTTTTTTACAGACTTTGTACATTCTTGAACCTTCTTCTTGTTCCTGCCAAATATTTTTGATAATCTCTCTTGCTTCCTCTTTTTGTGCCCACCTTTTATCAAAGAAGAATCTCTTTTTTCTCTTGTTCTCCACTGGTGCAGTATCTAGGACTAACATCGAATGGTCAGAGCCTAAGCTGTCGATGTGTCTGCATCTTGGATTTTCAAAACTGGAGAACCATCCTATTCTGCTCAATCCTCTGTCCAGCCTTTGTTTTATTTCTCCTGATTCCCAGTTGTTCCTCCAAGTCTAGGGATTCCCTTCAAATCCTATATCTATCAATTGATTATCCTCTATGAATTGCTTGAAAACTTTGAAGCTCCAGTCCTCTCTCACCCTTCCTCCCCACTTTTCCTCGTTTGACAGGATGTCGTTGAAATCACCCATGATGATCCATTTTTCACCCCATAGTCTACTCCTTTCCTTCACTACTTTCCATTGGTTCCTTCTCACTTGCTCCTCACAATTGGCGTAAATGCCAATAAACCACCACTCCTCTCTTGTTTCTGGATCCTCTATTAGAGCCTCAATGGTAAAAGCTGAGGCCTGAATTTTTTTAATTAGCGTTTCCTTTTTCCAAAACATGACCATCCCACCTGCTTTTGTCATAGATTCAACCACATAGCTCTTATCAAAATTGAGTCTTCTTCTGATCTTTTCCATGTAACTTTTTTTGTTTTTTGTTTCACTCAAGAAGATAATCTCAGGGGAGAGGAGGTAATTAACCTCCTTCAAGTGGGGAATTGTCAAGGGGCTCCCTGCACCTTGACAATTCCACACCAATACCTTCATTGGCAACTCGGGGCCTTACTAAGGGTGGCCCCCTCTCCCTCCATACCCAACTCTAGGAATCTGCCCTGATGGTCTCCTTTTGCTTTTTTGTTAATATGACAATCCACCTCCACTTCTATCATCTCTTCATCTTGTAACTGAAACTTTCTCTTTCCTTGTATTGTACTCATGTTACCATTTATTTCCTGGAGTGCTTGCCTGTCTCTTCTTAGTGATTGAGGGAGCTTCCTGTATTTTTCCCTCCAGCTTGCAAGTTCTTTGATGTCCCAATGTCCTCGTCCAGCTCCATCTGCCTTGACCTCATGACCTTCTCCTCTTGTTGTATCATCTGAGAATTTATCTTTGGTACATCTGAAGAGTTCTCCTGCACTTTTCTCCCCTCTGCAAAGTCTGTTGACCCTCCCTGATCCAGATCCTTCATAGTCGTTTTATGTTCTGTCTCTTCCCTTTGAATTTCTATTGGTATCCATTCAGCATTATCCCCTATATTATTTTCCTCTATCATAGGCTGTATGAGCTTGCTTGATATTGAACCAGTTACATCTTCCTCCATTTGAGGGTTTTCCTTTGTTTTCCTTTTTTGTTCATCTACTCTTCGCATCCCCTCTCCTTCCCTTCCTTGAAGCATGATTGTGCCTTTCTCCATCTCCTTTCCTGACTCCAAACTGTTCTTTTCGCTTTCTCTGTTTCCCCAAGGATGTTTATTTTGGGACCCTGCTTTTTGTGGATACTCCTCCTGATTCAACACTTTCCTGCTACCTGATCTCATCCAAGGTCCGAACTGGTTTTGTTGTTGTCCTCTATTGTTTGTGACATTGCTTTTACAGCTCTTCTCACTGTTCCCTATGATACCACACTTGTAGCAAAAGTCCGGGCATTTTTCATATTTAAAGTTTAGCCATTTGGTTACCTCTTGCCCTTTGACTGTTGTGCCTCGAGGTAGAGCTTGGCTGATATCTGCCATAACCAGCATTTTCAGGTGTTTCCCTTCTTTCCCTCCAGTCTGAGGAATTATAACTTCTTTAACTTCTTCAAATATTGAACCTATCTTTCTCCCAGCTGCTTTGGTTACCCAATGGATTGGCAGATTCCAAACTTGCACCCATAGAGGAGCTAAATTGAAAGTGTCTCCAGCATCCTCAATTCCTTGGAACCATTGCTTAAGGACCATAATTTGGTTATCAATAATCCATGGACCTCCATTCAAAATTTTCTATCTGTGCACACTATCTGGGATCTCAAACTGGAATAGATTCGACCCCAGTTCAGTGACTTTCAAATTTTTGGGGAAGCTCCATGCCATATTGGCAAAGTTTTTGACCCCTGTAAATTTAACCATCTTCTCTCCTCTAATTTTTCCCAGAAAACTATCCTGACATTTTTGAATGGCATCCCCTACTTCATTAATGTCCAGTTCCAATTCCCCTCTTTCTTTATTACTGAGATCAAATTTTTCCAAAATTTCTACAAGTTCATCCGCCATTCTAGTAACCAGAGATAGTAAAGATATTCCCTAACTATATTTCGTGCAAAAGATATAACAAGATAACCCAGCTAAAAGAAATTAAAGAAGCAACAATTCTACATGAATACACTAAAATTAACGGGCAAGGATCTACAAAAGTAAAGGAAAGTAGAAGAAAGCATGCCTTTAAAGAGCCACAAAAGCAAGATAAGAAGGATCCACCAGCTCTAACTTCCTCTCACCCAAAGAAACCCAGATACCTTCCGTCATCTTTTTCCAAGCTCCCCCGCCGAGTAGAAGAGTGCCTTACTGATCTTCACTGAGGTTGGGTTTCTTTCTTCTAGCTTCTGACAGCATTTTAACAAAAGCCTTACTACGCTCGACTCATGTAGGAACTTACTATCACTGTTAATACTACACTTGATCTACTCCTTAGTGGACAGTATCTTGATCCTTCTTGCTGCTTATGATTTAGAGCTTCAAGTTTGAAGATTTGATATTTTTCAGAGGTTTTTGCAGTTTGGAATTTTAAGTTTGAAGTTTGAAGATTGAGGTTTGAAGTTTGAAGTTTGAAACTCCCACCTTGGGGGACTTGGCTCTCAACTCGAGAGAGAGAAACTCTTACAAAGAAGAGACGGTTGTTTTTTTTTTTTGAGGCTAGTTCCATGTCCTCTTCACTGAGCTCAAAATCGAGGGCCTGAAAATTTTCTTGCAGCCTTTCAATTTTTGATGTCTTTGGAATCACAGTTGCATTTCGCTGAATGCTCCAGCTTAACAGGCCACATTATGGTTTCAAAATATCCTATAACCTTCTCGTGCTTCAAACTAAAGTAGAATGGTGCTTTTTGGCCTATTATCTACCAGTAACCCTTTTTTTGTTTTTTTTTTTTTTTCTTTTCTTTTCCATTTTTTCCCTTCTACTTCCTCCATTGCCACACGGCCACCACCTACACCATCATCATTACCCATCTCTTTCTTCTCCTTTTTTCTCCATCACTCGCCACTATCATCTTTGCTTTTGTCACTCCTCTCCCATTTCCCTCTCCTTCCTCTTCCTATTTCCTCTCTCTCTCTCTTCTCCTCCCTCTTCTCTCCCTTTTTCCTGCCCCTCCCTCCATCCCCTTTCTCCTCGACCTAGTCATCTAAGAGGGAGGAGGAAGGAGTAACTAATTGACTTTTGAATGTTGTAGCATATTAGCGCAGATTTGTTCCTGCTAGAGGACCTAATGACTTTGGATGGGATTCGGCCTTTCAACCTGATGACTATAATCAAACATGATACCCATTTTCTACCTTGAATATCTCCTTTCTTTTTTAATTTTAGATTTATCATGTTTTGCTTTGACATGAATTTCTCCCAGATAAATGACATGTTCTTGCTACAAGTACACTAAGATGCCGAAGGAAGAAAAGGACAAGATCTCCCGTAGCTCCAAAGCTCTTTCCTTCGTGAAATCCCATTTTGCTAAGGCTAGATGTACATTTTTAACTGGTACCATAATCATAGAGTAAGCTATGAGATTTTTTATCCAATAGTTTTAGGCAATTGTAGATAACAAACTCTTGAAGACATGAGCAAAGAAACAATTATTATTCTGTCTACTATTACAAATTAGATCACAAAAATTTGATTTAGCCCTGTTAATGAAATCTATATCTTTCACTGCTAGATTTGTGTATTTCACTCATTAGATCTTTCCTAGTTAGAATGTGAATGGGCTACCTTATAGTATTTTCATTATCATTAACATGTACATGCTGTGTGTATGTCTATATATACACATATATTGTATGTATGTATGTATATATATATTATACACATACACACATGAAGATAATCAAGTACATGATATCGGATTAACACACTGAAAACTAATCTAAAGTTTCATTTGCTATCAAAGTTATCATTAGGAGTTAGGTAGCTAGTTTTATCATTATCTACGTTATCCGATACGCCCTCGCAAGTTGAACGAGTGACAGTGAAGACGAAACTTGTCTCAGAGCTATTGAAAACGAGCTATTGCTAAAAGCTTAATAAGAATATTTGTAATTTGGCCTATCATAGAAATAAAGCAAAGATTAAGATCGCGCTTAGCAACCTTTTCTTGAACAAAATGATAGTCAATTTCAATATGTTTTGTACGAGCATAAAGAATACGGTTAGCAGATAGGTATGTTGCTCCAAGATTACCACACCAAAGAATTGGTGGCTTTGAAGTGAGACGCCCAGTTTTGAACCCAAGAAATTTCTGCAATACTATCTGTTAGGAAATTAGTTTAATTTCTTTTAGGTAGATTTCTTGTTTTGTGTATGAAGTAATTAGTTTCCTAGTTGGGTTTAGTTACATGGAGTAGTAGTCAAGAAAATTCCTATTTGTATAGGTTTAGGAATTAGAAGTTATTTCCTATTCTATATAGAATTGGAACTAGCAGTTATTTCCTATTGGTTAAGTAATATGGTCTATAAATAGGTGGGGTTTGGCATACTACAAGGTGATACAAGAACACACAAGAGACATACAAGAAACATATAAGGGGCAACATGTAGCCTTATACATGGGTGAGAGAGGGTTCTTGGAGATGAGAGAAATTATACAAGGGATTGGGTTTTGGGTTCAATTGTATTCTTGTATGGGGTTTTTCTCTCATAATAAAGAACAGGTTTTCTCTCCGTGGATATAGACTCAATGGTGGAGTCGAACCACGTTAAATCTTGTGTCGTTTGTATTTCATACTTGTAGCTTGTTTATCATTAAATTATTATGTACTTGATTTCTCAATAGTCGTGTATTTGCGTCCGGATCCTAACAGTATCTGCTAAAGCCTTGTACTCGAATTCTATAGATGATCATGCAATAGTTCGCTATTTGTAAGATTTCCAAGAAATGATACTAGGACCCAAAAATGTTGCATAAACTCTGGTAGATTTTCTATCATCAGGATAACCAGCCCAATCTGAATCACAATATCCACTATGATCAAGAAACTCTGATTTGGTGATGTGAACGCCAAGATCTTGAGTACCCTTGAGATAGCTTAGAATACATTATACAGCAATCCAATGTTGGTCTGTCAGTTTATGCATGAATTGACAAACTTTATTCACAGTGAATGCCAAATCGGGCCTTGCAATAATCAAATACTACAAAGCACCAACAACCTGATGAAACTTGGTGGCATCACTAAATGGAATTCCAGATTCTCTAGTGAGCTTTGAAGAAGGAGAAATAGGTGATGGAATAGCTTGCAAGAGGACATCCTAAACGGGTTAATAAATCAATAATGTACTTTTACTGGGATAGTAAGATGCTAGATAATGTGGGAACCACTTCAATACTAAGAAAATAATGCAAAGAACCAAGATCGCATAATGCAAACTACTTGCCCAATGTCTGAATAAGAGAAGCAATTGCAGAAGAGTTGCTTGTGACCAAAATGTCATCAACATAGACAAGTACATAGATAATAACATCATTTGAGAATAAAAAGAGAGGAGTCATTTTTTGATGGAATAAACTTGTGACAAATTAGATAATAAGACAGTCAAATTAACTAGACTTGGGGTGCTTGTTTTAGATCATAAGTGGATTTGTTGAGTTTGCAAACATGGTCCGGTCGATTTGTATCGATGAAGCCCTAGGGTTGAGCCACGTAAATGTCTTCTGTTAATACCCGATTAATAAAGGCATTAATACCTGATTAATAAAGGCATTGTGAACATCCAACTGACAAATAGACCATCCATAGCTTGCAGCAATTGTAAGTATTGTCTGAATTGCGGTAGGTTTTGCAACTGGACCGAAAGTATACCCATAATCAATACTTTCTTGCTGTTGAAAGCCTTTTGTAACAAGGCAAGCCGTGTAACGTTCCAATGTACCATTTGCCTTTCCCTTGATACGATACACCCACTTACACCCCACAACATTCATAGAGGGATGAAAAGATACAGGGTCCAAGTATTATTTCGAACTAGAGCAGTGAATTCCTCTGAAATAGCTTGTCGCCACTCTGGTATTTTGTAAGCATTAGGAAAACAAGATGGTTCAGATAACTCCCCAGATGGTGTAGATAAGGTTTGCTAAAGTATTAATGTTTAGGTTTTGTTTAATCATATGACGACGTACTATATGGTGAGTACGTTTGGGTGGAACAAAGACTGGAGTTTGATTTAAATCCACTAGTAGATTAATGTCTATAGGACTATGAACAGAGGTTTGACTAGGATGTAAAGGTGGAGAAGAAATAGGAGATGAGTTGGGAGAGGCTAAGGGACAGGTGAACATTGAATTAGGTTCAACAATATTTGGAATCCTGGATACTTGGGAATTGGATGAGGATTGTTCAATATTAGGATGGTGATGACTGGGAAGGGGAGAGGTATTGGTGGCTTGTGATACGAAATGTGTGTGGGACTTATTGGATACATAAATTGGAGATACACGTCAGGGCGTGTTGGAATTGGTGTGTGGTTGACGTGATACTGGTGATGGTGGTGGACCAAGTGTAGAAGGACTAAGAAATGGAAAAATAAATTCCTCAAAGCAAACATGTCTTGCTATATACATTTGATTATTTTGAATATGAGGAGAAGTGTGTCCTAAAAACGCACATGGGGTAAAAAAAAAGGCTAATTTTATTTTTATTATAGGGCCTGAGAAATGGAAAACAAAGACATCCAAAACAATCTTGAGAAAACAGTAATTGGATTTAGTTATGAATAGACATTCAAAAGAAGACAAAGTTTTAATACCTGGAGATGGCATGCGATTAACAAGGTACACTGATGTTTCAAAAGAATAATGCCAAAATTTTTGAGGAAGGCTAGCTTGAGCAATTAAAGTGAGACCAGTCTCAACTATATGTAGATGTTGACGTTCAATTGCCCCATTTTGTTCATGGGTATGGGAACATGTGAGACGATGGGTAATGCCCAAACTGTCAGAAATAACTTGGAGTTTTCGATACTCACCCCCCCAATCAGTTTGAACATTTTTTTTATTTTGGCATTAAATTGATGTTCAATATTTCATTGAAATTTGTGAAAAATTTGAAACACATCAGACTTTTGAGACATTGGATAAAACCAAATGAATTTAGACTAATCATTTACGAAAATAACAAAATACCTATGCCCATGAGAGGAAAGGCATGGAGCTGGGCCCTAAACATCACTATAGATTAGCTCTAATATAGAAGAACTGCAATTATTTGTTAGTGGAAGAGAGTCTAGTTGCCTTGCCAAGATGACAGGCAATTCAAGTAGTCCTAAGAGAAGAAAAAACAGGGTAATTTAATTTTTAAAACAATTTGACGAAAGATGCGGTGGTGTGGATGCCCAAGTCTATGGTGCTAGTATTTTGGTGTAGCACGCTCTGCTAGAGACACTAAAGGAGAATGATTTGAGGGGTAAGACAATAACGAGCAAAATCCATTTTTACTCGGTCCGAAAGAAGTAGTTTCTTGGTGACTTGATCTTTGCATAAAAATGAGATGGGTGAAATTCAAAGAAAACATTATTATCTCTTGTGATTTTTGAACAGATAAAAGAGGCTTATGGATAGATGGAACATGCAAGTAAAGAACAAGAAGGAATATGAATAAATAAAGAGCCGCTGTATTTGATGGATAGACTTTTGCCATTACCGACATGGAGTTGATCTGGACCATGATATTCTTCGCAATGTGTCATGCTTGAAGCATTGGGAGTGACATGATGAGTGGCACTAGAATTAGGGAACCAATTTTGCAAAACTGGAGAAGACGCTTGGTAGGACAGGTTTGTAATAAGACCAGAAGTATGGGTATATCATATGGACATGCTTGGGCAGCATGATTTAGAGCATTACACAATTGACATTGTAATCAAAAATTACCATTTGACCGCCCAAAAGTTTGAGAGTCAGAGTGATAAGATCTATAACCACAGTTTCTTCCGCGCGACCACGACCATAAGAGAATCGACCATGACTACGACTAGAAGAGTTACCCCCATGATTACTAATGTATTGTGAGGACTAACTAAGATTGGCCGAAGGAGTAGAACTAGAATTATCAGTGATGGATTTGGAAAGCGTAATAGTAGTCATAGAATTTGTATGAATAAATTCATAACTAAGAAGTTGGGTTTGCAATTCGGGAAAAGTGTAGTACTTTGAAGATGTAAAGATTTAAATTGGCCAGAGGAAGTGGACAACCTGTAGTTGCTGTTGGAAAGACGAAAAACCTAGAGAGAGAAACTATAGAGAGAGTTTGAGAGAAACTGTAGGGAG
Source organism: Gardenia jasminoides (assembly GCA_013103745.1). Classification (NCBI taxonomy): domain Eukaryota; kingdom Viridiplantae; phylum Streptophyta; class Magnoliopsida; order Gentianales; family Rubiaceae; genus Gardenia; species Gardenia jasminoides. Next base: position 46,553,465 of record CM023095.1, on the reverse strand, counting down.
AGTTTGGAGAGAATTTTCTCTTATATTTCTTCTAGGTAAACAATGATACAAATGCCTATTTATAGATTTACAAGAATTAATGTCCTACTACCTACTACTTACTGATTGATATCAATCACTAATTGATATCAATCACCTATCACTCATTGATTGATATCAATCACCTATCACTCATTGATTGATATCAATCATTAATTGATATCAATCACTAACAGATATCAATTTCTAACAGATATCAATTATCCACCTATCAATCACTAATTGATACACTCTCACCTACCAATTATAACTCAATTTAACACTCCCCCTCAAGTTGGTGCATAGATGTCCTGCATGTCCAACTTGCCAAGTGAGTTGTAGAAGTCTTTAGTCGGCACAGTGAGTATATCGGTTAGTTGGTCTTCAGATCTCACGAACGAAAATCGTATCACTTTTTCTTCAAGATTCTACTTGATAAAGTGCCGATCGACCTCAATATACTTAGTGCGATCATGTTGAACCGGGTTATGGCTGATATCGATGGCAGTTTTATTGTCACAGAATAAGTTCATTTCTGATTTAGGAGAGAAGCCGATATCAGCCATTAGGCGCCTGAGTCACAGAAACTCATACACACCTTTAGCCATGCCTCTAAATTTAGCTTCTGCGCTCGATAATGCTACCACCTTTTGTCTTTTACTTCTCCAAATAACTAGATTTCCACTGACAAAGGTAAAATAGCCTGAAATCGACTTTCGATTAATGGCATCTCCTGCCCAATCGGCATTAGTATAGCCATCAATATTGAGATGGCCGTTCTTTGAGAACAAAAGACCCTTCCTAGGAGAATCCTTTAAATAACGGAGGATCCTCATCACAGCTTCCATGTGCTGATTATTTGATGAATGCATGAATCGACTAACCACACTAACTGCATAGGCAATATTAGGTCGAGTATGTGATAGATAGATCAACTTACTGACCAACCTCTGATATCTCTCTTTATCAGTCAGCTTTTGATTTGGGTAATTTTCCAACCCGTGGTTCTGCACAACCGGTGTATCGGCAGGTTTGCAGTCCAAGAGTCCAACTTTTATCAAAAGATCAAGTACATACTTCCTTTGTGATAGGAAGATGTCTTGTGTTGATCTTGCCACTTCAATTCCCAAGAAGTATTTGAGATTCCCTAAGTTCTTCATTTCAAACTCAGCAGCCAGTTGATCTTGTAACCTAGAGATCTCCTCTTCATCATTGCCTGTAATAACTATGTCATCGACATAGATTATTAGAACAGTTACTTTTCCCTGTCGATGCTTTAGGAAAAGTGCGGTCGGCATTACTCTGTTGAAAACCATATTTTTTCATAGCAAGAGTAAATCGGCCGAACCAAACACGTGGTGACTGTTTGAGTCCATATAATACTTTCTGTAATTGGCACACCACATTTGTTTTTGGTGCTGTAGAAAATCCTACTGGAATATTCATGTAGACTTCTTCCTCAAAATCTCCATGTAAAAAAGCATTTTTCACATCAAATTGATGTAATGGCCAATCCAAATTTGCTGCAATAGATAGCAGTACTCTAACTGTATCCAATTTAGCCACTGGTGAGAACGTTTTCTGGTAATCGATCCTATAAGTCTGAGTGTATCCCTTGGCCACGAGCCAAGCTTTATATCTGTTAATTGATCCATCAGCTTTGTACTTAATTGTGAAAACTCATTTGCATCCCACCGTCTTCTTTCCATCTGGTAGTGAGACCAAAGTCCATGTATTATTCTTTTGTAATGCTAACATTTCATCCTTAATTGCTTGAGTCCAATTCGGATCCTCCAACGCATCATGCACATCGATCGAAATCTCGGCTGATGACACATTATGCACAAAGGTTTCAAGAGATTCAGATAGCTTGTGAGTAGATATAATAGAATACTTTGACCGTTTTGCACAAGTTTCTGGAGAGTACCGACCCAGTGGCTTGTCACGATTTGATCTGTCAAGTAATACATATTTTGCAAGAGTATCTAAAATAATAGTAGGGGCGATAGGAGTACTTACTTTAGGAATATTCTCAGGAGACATATGGTCAGGTACCGAGGAGGAAGGGATCATATCAGCCAATGGTAGGTCATCAATACCACCAATATCAGCACGTTCATCATGCTCATTAGTGCTTCTATCAGCATTGGCAGCATCATCAATATTATCGGTAGGAGAATCTATAGTAACACTATCACCAGTAGTCTCGCCAACTAAATCAGTAGTCCAAGATGGCCACGCTAATTCTGACTAATTCTTTTTTTCCGTATCCCTTATCTCCCCCTGAAGGAAAGAATTGGATACTGATGAGAAATAAGTCTCCTGTTCCAAGAATGTAACATCCATTATCTCATACATCTTACTGGTGGTCGGGTCATAGCACCGATAGCCCTTTTTGTGCAATACATACCCCATGAAGACATATCGAACAGCACAAGGATCAAGTTTACTCCGTTGATTCTTATGTAGATGAACAAATGCCATACAGTCAAACACTCGTGCTAGAAGCATCAGGGCCGATGGCAGAGTGAAATGTTGAGACAATGCTTCCAGCGAGGTCTGAAAGTTGATAGATTTGGAAGGTAACCTATTCAGCAAGTGGATTGTCGTTGTAACTGCATCGGGCCAATATCGGCGCGGAACATTTGCACCGATTAGTAGTGCTCTTGCTGTCTCGAGTATATGCCGATTCTTCCTTTCAACTACTCCATTTTGCTGTGGAGTCTGGGTACAAGATGTTTCATGTATCAGATCGTTGGCATTAAAGAACTCTTGTAGTGGCTGGTTATCGAATTCCCTACCATTATCAGATCGAAGAATCTTGACTGTAGTTAAAAACTGTGTACGAATTATGGAATAAAAGGATTTGAAAATATGAAAAACTTCATTCTTATGTTTCAACAAGTACAGCCAAGTCATTCGAGTACAGCCATCTACGAAAGTGACAAACCAACGAACTCCAGTAGATGAAATAATCGGGAATGGCCCCCAAACATCAGAGTGTACTAAAGCAAAAGAAGTATCAGACTTATGTAAACTAGTAGGGTATGGGACCCTATGACTCTTGGCTAATACACATGTCTCACATTTCAAATCGACAGTATTGATATTCGAGAAGAGATCTGGAAATAGATACTTCATATACCCAAAGGAAGGATGTCCTAGTCGCTGATGCCACAGTCAAATTTCTCGCTCCTTGGTGTTATCAGCACTCCTCGTCTGATTGGCTCTACTGAGACTGAAATCATCAATGTAATATAGATCTCCCCTCCTAGTACCACGATCTATTATCTCCTTTGTGAGAATTTCCTGAAGACGACAAAAGGTTGGATACATTAGTACTACACAATTAAGATCAACAGTTATTTGACTTACTGATAGTAGCTTATTTGATAGTGAGGGAATCAACAAAATATTTGGCAGAGATAGAGATGGAGATAAAGCAACAGTTCCGACTCCTATAACTGGATACTGAATACCATTGCTATTAGAAATTCTTGATCGTCTTGGCTGAGTGACTAATAAGAAATCATTAGGATCATATGTCATATGATCAGTGGCTCCTGAATCGACAATTCAACTACTATCACGTTGATTTGGATAGCTCGTACCTTGATGCTAATTGTCAGAAGACCTAGAAGGCACCTGGGCAATGTTAAGGATGGTAGCTGTTGTTGTATCAGCCGCTACAACAGCCACTTTTCCGGAGCTCCTATTCTGATCAGTAGCATTCAATCGATCAACCCGTCGATTTCGCCTTTTGCGTTCTTTTCACCATGTTGGATACCCATACAGTTTGAAACACGTATCTTGTGTATGTCCTTTCTTACTACAATGGGTACAACTATCTTCTTCCTTTAGTGGCTCAATCTGGGGCACCATGATCAGCTCATTCTTCTTCCCCTTTGATGCCATGACGGTGCCGATTGGATTATCTCCTCCGATACCGTCTCTTATCCTCGTCGGACATAGGCATATGCCTCTTCTACTCGATGGAAATGGTTTCATCCATGAGAACATCATGCAATCTGGTCTAGTCGGTCATCTAACCTGTCAAGAAAAGTGTGTGCCCTCTCTTCCTGTATGAGAGAGTTATATCTATCGATATCGGCAACACATTCCATCAGGTTTGGCCGACGAAAGTCAATTTCCCTCTACAAGCCCTGCAGGTCATTGTAATACTTCTCATTGACCCACTGGCTTGTCTTAGTCTAGTCACCTTTCGCCTCAGATCATATAGTTGGGATGTATTAGCCCCATCGAAATATGTGGTAGCAGTAGCATCCCATACCACTTTTGCTGTTGGGTAACGAATAAATGTACCGATCAAGGATGGGTTCATGTTATTTATCAACCATCCCCTCACGATAGAATCTTCAGTCCGCCGTTGTCGATATGCCGGATCTGCTGATGAAAGTTGAGGAAGCTCACCATTAATGTATCCCAATCTGTCCTTAGCCGAGATGTACATCTCGACTATTTGGGACCACAAGGCATAATTAGTGTCATCTAACTTAATGCCAATCTGAGTTGCTGAGGAATCACTACTTGGTGTGGGTTTCTGACACCTATTCAGGACTTCCACCATTCTTGTGACTAATTCTTCCAGAATTATGTCATTCTGTTTTTTCCCACTTTCCATTAGTGCGGATGATTTGGCCATGGTTCTTGTCTATAACTAGATCAGAGTAGCCCTTCGAGCAGAGATTCTAGAGTCCTTGCTCTGATACCATGTTGGAAAGACGAAAAACCTAGAGAGAGAAACTATAGAGAGAGTTTAAGAGATACTGTAGAGAGAGTTTGATGAGAATTTTCTCTTGTATTTCTTCTAGGTAAACAATGATACAAATGCCTATTTATAGACTTACAAAAATTAATGTCCTACCACCTGTTACTCACTGATTGATATCAATCACCTATCACTTATTGATTGATATCAATCACTAACAGATATCAATTTCTATCAGATATCAATCATCCACCTATCAATCACTAATTAATACACATTCAAATTTTGAATTGATATTTACACTGTCACCTACCAATTATAACTCAATTTAACAGTTGCAAGTTTGTCTGTGTAAACTTTGGCCTTTGTAAAATAGGTAGATACTGAAGAATCACCTTGCATTAAGTTTTGCAAACTCATATGCAAATGGAGAATGTGAGTATTTGAAGGAGAGTCTAATGCATTCTCTAAGGTAATCCAAGTTTACATTAGCTGTCCGCGTTGGGCAGTAAGGGTCGGAGAAGGGCAATCACTCATTCTTAAAACCAGCGTTCTTAAGACCGACCAAAGAGTCGGGCGGAAGGGGGGGAAAGCTCTCCGTTCCTGGTTCTTTAAGGCCAATAACAAGAGAAATAACATCTTCAACAAGGGAAGAAATGAGTAGAGTCATTAACAATTATTGTTGAACCCATTTTGAGTGTTTAGGATTTAGTTGAAAAGAATCATTAATAATAATTTCGTCAAGTGGACATGGATGACTTCCATCAACAAAGCCAATTAGGCCTTATCCACACAAGTAGGGAAGTAGTTGAGTTTTCCAAAGTAAAAAATTTGTTTGCATGAGTTTGATGGAGAGAAAATGATGAGTATTATTTAGAGGTGTTGGAAAAGGAAGTGGTGTAGTAGTTTGACTAGCAGAGATGATAGATAATGAAGAAGATGACTTAAGCATATCTTCAACCATAGTGTATAAGACTCTAGTACCAAGTTAGAATGTGAATGGGCTCACTTATAGTATTTTCATCATCATTAATACGTATAGTGTACACACGTACACACACACATGAAGATAATCAAGTACATGATATGAGACAAGCACACTGAAAACTAATCTTAAGCTTTATTTGCTGTCAAAGTCATCACTAGGAGTTAGGTAGACTAGTTTTATTACTATCTACATTACCTAATAGTCCTAAGCAGCCAGATGCCAAAGAGGAGGATAACAGAAGAGGAGGGATGGAAAAAAAGGGGGAAGGAAAGGGGCGAAGAAAGGGAGAGGAGGAGGGTAGGAAAGAGGAAGAGGAAGAGGAGGAAGGAGGAAGGAAATGGTAAGGGATAGAGAAGAGACAGGGATAGAAGCAATGGACAATTTTAAAAATTTATAAAAGTTCTTCAAAAGTTTTAAAGCTTATAAAACACCCATGATAGTTGAGTGAAAGGAATTTGAGCACCAAAATAACAGAAAAAATGAAAAGAAAATAAAAAATATTAAATAATAATAATACATTACTTTCAGGTCACAAACAAGTTATGTGGATATTTCAAAATCATAGGCTGACTTCGTGACTTTGAGTAAAACCATAATAAGTTTTCTGTATTCTACCCTATCTAAAAAAATATAACATTGGATGTGTATCAATTGGAGAGTTTCTCAAATGAACCTTTGTTTGAAGTCTATAGTAACTTTACAAACAACTCCAAAAATAAATTTAAAAACATACTTAGATAACTAAAAAAATAAAAATAAAAATAAAAATAAGTCACTACACTCTTTCTCCTTCCACATACCATCCATCACTATCCACCACTAGCAACCACTCCAGCCGCCATCCTTTTCTTTTTTCCTTTTGGTTTCTCCCCTTCCCCCCCTCTCTCTCCTTCCTCCTCCTCCTCTTCCCTTCCTCACCTCCCATGTCCCTTCTTCCCTCGTTTCTGGTTGCACCCATAGTGACCTTCTTTAAGTCAAGAACTACAACTAATAAATCGGTGAAATGCTTGGAGAACTTTTCTCATTGTTTTCTTTTGGCTAAAATGTGATCTTGAGCCTACATGAGTGTCCTAGATATACCCTTTTTCAAAGGGCTGATGCCATATTCTAGAGCTGTATATGGTTCCTAATTAAAGGAGTTGGGAGAAATACAAGAGTATTCTCTAGTTCTAAGATACATAATCTTATCTGACTCGGTCTTGGCAATGTGTTTTGGATAGCTGCAAGTCCTTGTCCCAACCCTAAACAAAATAATTACAGGTGGGATAAGAAGAGGGCTTTGAGATATCTTGATTAATCTTGAATCACGAAGAGGGGAAGAAAGAGGAGGGTAAGAAGGAGAGGGGGAGAGGGAGGAGGAGGAGTGGCTTGATGTGGAGGGAGGAGCAATGGTAAGTGATGGGTGGTGATGAATTTTTTAATTTAAAATATCCCACTAAAATTTAAAATCCTAAAATACCTAAAATATATTATTAAAACACCTCCAAAAACATTTTCAAGAACACTTAACTATTTATAGTAAAAATTTTCACATATATTGTTATAGTAAAGTTTCTGAAAAATACCCCCAAAACACCTAATTCATAAAGAGCATTGTTTCTTTTCTTGTTCATTGGAGTGGCTAATAGCAGTGGGCACTAGTCGGGTACTCGCTCATGAGGCATTTGCCTGACCCGACCCATATCTTGCAGGTCAGCTATTTTTTGACCATTATCCGCCTCGCATATTAATGGATATCCGATTATCGAGTACCCGCTAAAAGCGGATCAGGGTGATGGGTACTCACCTCGCCCCTCTCATCATTTAATTTTTTTGAAAAAATATTTATACTTGTTTATTTTTATATTTTACATATTCATCTAACATTCAATATAAAATTTTACACAACAGAAAAAGTCTCATGTTAATAAATAAACATATAAAGAGAACACAACAAAAAGAAAAATAAATAAATTCAAAAGTAAATGAAAATTGTTACAAGCAATGCCCTTTTTTTTATACATATTCTATATTAATAAAATTTTTTGAAAGAAATAACTTTATGATTTCTACAAATGGATCTTGTAAACAAATAATATGCGCTCATACTTGACATATAATTTGTTCATATAAAGTTACTTAGTTAACTCTAAAAATAATATTTTCTATATGTATATAAAAATTTAAAAATAAAAATAAACATATATGGGTGGGTCAGGTACCCGCGGATTTTTAATTGTGTGAACCTAACCCGCCCCATATATAAGCGGGTATCCGATTCTCTTTTGATCTAGATAGATAGTGTAGATCGGATACCCTATTTTTAGTGGGTATTTTTACCCACCCCTAGTGGCGAAGGATGAGGAATATGATATAGTTACTAGAGAATGTTTAACTACTTAATTGTGGGACAATTTAAATTTAAGAAATTACAAAATGAGAAGAAGAAAAAATATAACATTTGGCGCTCAAAACCTCTACCAATATCCATCCTAATCTTGTATTTATTCATTTATTTTTTTTATAAAATATTGGTCCCTTATCCTATGACAATGAATCAATAAAAAAAATTAATGCTACTATATTTTTGATCATTTTAATGGTAATTCTATAAATAAAGCTTTGACGGCTTGATAACACAGTAGGCCAATAGGATTTGATAAATCAAAAAGCACGTAGCCATACACAGCTTTGTGTAGACACCAAATTTTGACTATTTCTTTTGTTTTCCTAAGTTTTTATCTATTAATGTTTAGTTATTTATTTCTGAATTTTCTAACATATTTTTCTCATTTTTGTAGGTTTTCTAAAAAAAAAAAAAAAAAAAAAAGTCAAAGTCATAAAAGCGGACCAGATTCAGCGGGTGAGTCCGTAACTAGTCCAGCGTAACCATCAAGCGAAAAAAAAATGGGATTTTCCGAGCTTGGATCATCGTTTCCATTTGTATTTTCGATGCTTGAGCGATAAAAGCGTATTTAAACATTCCCTAACTTTTAAACCCTAACTCCGATCTAACGTTCAAGATTAGCTCACCTCATCCCAAGAACATCAAAACCTTTGGTTCTAGGTTTGGGTGGCTATAAATAACCTAGATTAGGGTTTAACAAGATGGGAAAATCGAGAAAAGAGAGAAGAGGGGCGAGGTGAGAAAAGGAAAAGCGGAGAAAACGTCGAAAATCAAAGTAAAAGGAGAAAAAGAGAAAAGAGAGAAAGAACTAGGGTTTCTTTTTGTGAAGATTTTCTGGAATTTTGGTGATTTCTTTTAGTTCTTCTCAAGCTTCGAATCGGTAGTCTTCTATACTCTATCTATCGTTTTTCTGGTGAATCTTGCTGAAAATGTGACCTTTTGGTGGAACCAAGGTCTTGACTATGTTTTGATGTTTTATGATAGTTGATGATGTTTGTTTGTTGTTATATGAGCATGTTACGTTTGTATAGCCTTGGTAAGGCTAGTAGATTTGTTTTACGTTTAAAATTAGGCGTTTGATGCTTACGTGATGATCTTTGTTGTGATTCAGAAATTTCGGAAAAATGTTCTTCCGTTTTGAAGATGTGAAAGCGGACCACTTGCGGTTGAGTCAGCGTTCGGTCCAGCGTTTCCTCTTGAATGTTTGAAGATGTGAAAGCGCGGACCTCTTGCGGATTAGTTCGCGTAACGATCAGCGTTTCGTCTTGAATGTTTGAAGTTGTGAAGAAAGCGGCATTACGCGAGGCGATCCAGCGTCTGATCCCGTTTCTACCACGCGGTTCTTCCTTCCCTTTTGCCTATTTGATGATCGCGATGCTTAAGATTTGGCCTTCTTGATTTTATCTTGTTTGACATGATCGAATCGATATTTGATGCTTTAAATAGATCCTTTGCCTATGAGGATTTTGTTTTGTGATATTGTTCGAAAACTGGAAGCAATCTTCGATATTTTGAAGATGGGAAGCGTCTTGGCTGGGATTGAGTCCAGCGTTTCTCAACGTTCTCTGATCTTTAATTTTTGCACATGCTTGTGGTGTATTTTAGCGGTTACACTGCGTTTACGGTCAGCGTAACCTCTCTTTTTTGTATTACATTGATATTTCATGCTCTTTTTGTTCCAGAATCTTACTCTACTTCCTATCATTATCTGTTTGCTTGCGAGTCTGTTTTAGATACCCTTTCTTTGAATTTTTGATTGGTTTTCCTTTAAATTGGTACCTTGATCCCTTTTGTTGACATTGAGTCTTAGATAATCATTTCCATCATCTAAGGATTCAATTAAGGCCTCATATCAAGGGATGGTAACTTCTTTCTCTATTATGTGCTTATTATGTGTTTTGCATGATTTTGCATGTTTTAAATTAAGTTTTCCTTTACTTTCATTCATGTCTAGTCTTTATTTATGTTATTTAATTTTTGAGTAAATCATTTGGAGGCCTTAGATGCCAAGTTGTAATAGATAGGTTTAATTTTGGGTCAAAAGTGTATTTAGTCTAGAAAATGTAATAGTTAGGTTATTATTTTGAATTTTTCCCTTAGAATGTATGTAGATTCCCCCCAATGTAATAATTAGTTTTTATATGCTTATTTTGCATGCTTGCATGATTATGTGTTTATTTGCTTTCCTAGGGCCTTGCATCTAGATATTATGCCTATGTGCTATGTGTTTATGTGTTTTATATGTTTACTTGCTTTATTATCATGTCTACATAATTGTGTGTAAATATATTGGCGTCCACCACACTAGTCAATGCTAGTTGTGGCCTTCCCTTCGATTTCTCACTAATCCAAGCGTTAGTGAGAATCTCTTGACGAGACTAGTCAATGCTAGACCCTTAAGCATACATTCATGCATTAGATACAAATTTCACACACTTTTCACTTTTAGAGTTTCTTTCCATTTTGCATGTCACTATTATCCCATCCAGGTATGTGAAACATCTCATTTAGTTTTCTTTTATTAGATTAGTGCATTTAAGGCATTACCCTTTGAATTAGGGAAAGAGCGAGTATGGCTTCCTAGCCTTAGCACGCTTTTATTTCCTTCTATAAAGGGAGATTCAAAGTCACGAACTTAGTCCGTTATGTTGCATTTTCCCTCTTTGGGACATACATATGCATTATTTTAAAGCTATCAAATTCATTCTTTAAAATCAACTCTCTTCTTCATATTTTAGCAATTCAAAGTCAAAACCATTTTCTTAAAATTGCATCTTTTGGAAATTCAAGTTCCTCTTTGCACTTAAAATTGATCCTTTCAAAACCAACTTCTTTTCTCTTGATACTTTATAAAATTGTATTTTTGAAAACCCTACTTTCCATTCATTGAGTCTCATCATTTGCATTTTTTAGTGACCTCCTCGAGGGATCAAAATGGATGACACAACTAATGTGATCAATTCCAATCACACCTCAAGGAGACATTTGCCCTCTCGATCCAACATTAGGTTTAGGTTTTGCATCCATATAGACAACATCTAAATGTGATAAATTTTAAAGTTAGAAATTAGGAAATTTTCAACTAAATCTTGCAACTAGCTTTGGCTAGGTTAGAAGGTGCCTAGAGGCGAGTAACATCGAATCTTTGCCTTCCTTCTTTCAGCACCGTGACTCCAGAACCTTTTCTCTAGTTTTCAAAGACACGGAGTCGTCTAAAGGGTTTTCTTTGTTTATTTTAATTAAAACTTTTGGGTGACTTGGTACACCTAAACTCCATACCAAGTGGCGACTCAAACTTTTCTAAAACCCTTTTCTAGACTTTTGTTTTGGGTCCAAACCGCATTTTATAGTCATGACCCCTTTCTTTCATTTTCAAAACAAACCAAAATCGAATCTTTCCCTCTTAACAATACCATGAAAAAATGGTAGACAAACTTAGGCGACTCAGGGGATTTTCCTAAGGGTCCGAGCACTTGATTTAGTTGATTATTTCTTTTCTAACTTTCTTATATATCACATTTGGATGTTTTAGGTTGCATTCTTTGCTTTTCTTTTTAGGGTTTTCCGTTGCAAATCACTCCTTACATGTTACATGATGAATGAATTATTGTTTATTTATTTACTTGTACCGCGCATTTGGGGTGGGTATGCATCTACCCAGAGCCTCGAAATGCTTGATGTTTGAATCCCTCTCTCAAGGGAATCACTTTCATCGTGCATATGTATTTTACTTTGACTACTTTTTTTTACTTTGGTGGCTTGTCCGCCACTCTTCCCTATTGGGATTAGGATCGATCCACTTGGACATGTGGCCGTGTGGCACGGCGTGCGTAGCAATGTCTAGGGGATCCTCAACCACCGACTTGGGGCATTTGGATTGATGACCTTTTGCCTTTTGGTGAGAGGTTTGGGAGCCTGTAACCTTTATCGAGTCTAGATGCATTAGTGAGCTCAACCTCATGCATCCATGTTAGAATTGCCTGGGGTAGAGTCTACCTTACCACAGTGGGATCACTAGACCGAGAGGAGGATTCCACCCCTCTTTATTTTTGTGCAATTTGTTGCTCCAACGTGTTATGTGATATCTGTTGATTAAACTAACTTTTTGTTGTCTTCCCTTTTCTTGCATTTCACAAACTATAGAAAATAAGAGTCTTGGCGCTCTTTTAGGACAAGCCATCCTTCTAGATAGGCTATTGCACGTTTAAATTTATATTTTGCATTTGAATGGTAATTGCATATCATTTTAGGCTTACCCCGGCGTTCAAATGGGGCTCATGAGCCATGTTTCATTTTGCACCCTTACTTGCTTTAATAAGGCGGCATCATGCATTAACCATAGGGGAATGCTTAGGGAATCCATTATGGGATTACATCCCACCTTACTTCTCTGGGTACATAACCCTTATAGGAGATTCATGTTTAAATTCGATGCTGGATGGTGGGGACTGTGGGTAAGGTATTTGACCCGTGACATGGCGTGATTGAGATGGATAGACCAGGCGTATCAAACAAGCATTGCAGTTCGTGAAATTCAGTTGTGGCCGGAACTTCTCTCACGGGCGAGATCAATCAAGTGGGGACCTATCTCGGACCAATTGGGGATTTTAAGGACATAGAATGGCGGGTATTTGGTAGAGGCTCTAATCCAACTATGGGATCCTAATTTGACCTTCAAGATAGGAAATAAGGAATTTACTATGAGCATTGAGGTATAAATTCTTCTTAACTTATCGGTAAAGTGCTACGGTGATATTCCCGTTATACGGAAGGTAGAGTTTTGTCGTTTCTTTGGATTAAAGGAATCTGTGGTACTAGGGGTCGGTCGAGTATAGATGTGAAGTTTTTTGTTTGATAGGTTTGCTACAAGAGATGGATTTGACAAATAAAAAGATTTTTCATTCAATTCCAAAGCTGTGCAGGAGCACAAAAGACCATGGATATATGGATTTGTCATGGCGGGGATCTACTTATTTCCAAGAAGAGCGGAAAAAATTGGTTTTAAGATCACCAAGCTTATGAATGACCTATTCTATGGGATTGGAAATGACGAGCTCTATAGTACCGACCGTGATATCATCTTCGTTAGCTTGCACAAATTGCCAAAAGGGGTGAAATTCTTCCATGGATCAGACGAATTCTACACATATGGGCTATGGAGCATTTCAAAAGACAATGCGCTCGATGGTTTGCCTCTAGTGGGATACAATTGGTTGATTACTTTCACAGAGTGGATAGGAATGACTTACGAGGAATCTTTGCCGAATGGGTGGATTTTACGAATAAGGCTGCCGGATCACAAGGTTAGATGGGTATTAGAATGGGCGGGACTGCCTCGATCCGACTCTTGCACCAAATCCTCCGATTTTATACCGTTACTAGGAACTCAAGGCATTATGAGCTACACTCAAAGAGATTTTGAGGCAGGTTGGGGCAGCGTTCAAGGACTACCGCCTCTACAGATTTGACCAACTTCTTATCATTTTGACAAGGGAATCATCGCCAAATTCCAATGAAGGTACCGATCCACAAACATGGGGAGCGTTGTCAGGGACGGGGAAGGATATTGCTACATTCCACAACATAAGCAGGTTAGCTCTGGTCACACCTCGGTATGAAGGCTTGGGAATCGTGAGGAGGGCAGGTTACAAGGGAACCTGAGACCGATGAAATCAAGAGGCGATGGCGTCATTGAAGGCAAGGATAGAGAGAGAATGTACAATTGAAACAATCCATTACAAACAAACAAGGATTTGGCGGAACAAGAACAAGAAGATGTATGAGGAGATGCAAGAAAAAGAACCAAGACTTGAAGCGAAATGTCTGAGAACTATATGACCAAGGCATGAGAACCCTCTAAAGAACAAAAGGCATTTGTAATAGATAGGCTGAAAAAATTCAATGGCTTTGTACAAGAGCCTTCAAGAGATGATGTAGACTATGATGTTTTAGAATTTGCTAATGAAGAACCTTTTTCATCATTTCACAAGTGTCCGATTTCAGGTTTGATGAGCAGGGCCCCACCTTGAAAGTATTGCATCATGCTAGGCCTACCCTTAACAAAGGGCTCCCTCTAGGGCATGCGTCCAGATTATATAAGGTCACTAACTCATCCTTTTTTCTTTTTTCTTTTAATTTCTGCAGCTCCCCTTTGGAAATAAGTTTCTAAAATGTGTTCCTTTTCGATTCAGGTACTTTAAAAATAGCTTCACGCTTGAAACCCATCGTTACCGTTCTAAAGCAAAAGCTCAAAGCAGCCAGTAAACATGAGTTCTGCAGGATAGGAGCAGCTTTGGTCGCCGACTTTGCTGCCACAGGAGCTTCAGTTAAGTGAAGTATTGGGAAGGTTTAATGAGATGAGCAGAGATGGTGCACAAAGGCATTATAATTGATCGGTTGGTGGCAAATAATAATAGGGAGGTGTCTCGAATGAGCGGGGACCGTTGTTAGCAACCCTGTGGATAGTCAAGCTCCCTTTCGACCACTATTCAAACCACTTTTGTCCCACCTACTTCTAACCCAGCGATGTTACCTTTTCTCATCCCGTACCAATCTTCCACATTCCAGCTAATTACATCCTACTAAGCCCAACCAAAAGACAAACCCTCATTTTCGACCTCGGATCACTCTAAACATGCCTACTCACCTTCCAGAGCCTCAATACCATACCACTTGAACCTTTTGTGTGGGATTTGACTTCCCAAGGAGACCGGTGGATGACCTTATTACCGGTTGACAACAAAGATTTGCGAAAAAATTTGGATAAATTTGATGAGTTCATGAGGAAAAATCGGGGACTAAACCGACATGGTGGTCTTGATTATGGCGACCTTTACTGTTTCGGCGTGCAGCTGCCGGTGGGTTTCAAGACCCCAAGTTGCAAGTATGGCCGAACCGGTAACCCCAAGACACATCTCAAGATGTTTGCCAACAAAGCTGGGCAAGCAATAGATGATGAGGAACTTGCCCATGCGCCTATTCCACGAGTGAGTGGAGGGATGCTTTGGATTGGTATTGAACTTGAAGTGGTGAAATAATTCTTGGCTGGATTTATCATTTGCTTTGTGAAACAATCTGAATACAATTGTGAACTAGCATAGGCCAGAACCGCAGGGGACCAAGAGAAGGCCCTCGAGAGGATCACTGGGAAGTCATATGCCAAGCGGTGGGAGAAGTTGGCGCTAAGTTGAGCCTCCATTGTGAGGAGATTACACGATTTTTCATTAAGGCTGTGATCCATATATTTTGAGGAGATCTTCGAATGGTGGGAGTTCTTTTACTACAATTGTCAACAAGTTAGAGTAATGATTAATTTGTTAAAGCTGGAAAAATTGTCAATGTGTACAGGAGGCGAGCAAGCTGGAAGCATTACAGGCAAAATGGCGGTGGGAAAGCTCAGTTTAAAAGAAGGAAGGCTACTTTGTGGGATCAGCGGCAGCCAGCCTTTGTTAGTGCCAGTCCAGAGATTCCCGGAGTTCAAGCTCATACTACTCTTATCCTACCATCAACCCTGGTTTATCACACCTGCCCACCCAAATGCCTCCCGACCTATTCATTTGAATTCCCACCTTTGTTTTCAACTTCCCAACCTATCTCCCATACCCGAGCAAAACTATGCTCCTAGACCGCTACAAAATCTCCAAAATTCTTTTCCAACATGTAAATTTCGGCGGAAGCAAAACCTTTCGAACTTTCACCGATCGGCCTTATTGACCGGTTGTAGAGCGGTTGAAGGGCCATTTGGGAAAATCGACCTTGTACCTCTAAACTGTATCCCAGAGGACTCACTCACAGGTGCGACCCTAAATCGTCGCACCTACCATTCGAAAGCCGGGACATTCAGCAGTAGCTTGTTGGGCCTTGAAGCATAAAATTCAAGACATGGTAGAATCTTTGGGGACATAGTTAGAGAAGAAAATGAGCAAGGGCTGAGCGTCAATAAAACCCTCTCCGGAACATAAAATACCGTTGGGTGATTGTGGATGAAGAGTTTGTTGACCCTACTCATTAGAGGAAAGGGAGGGTAATGGGAGTGGATCATTTGAGAGAAAGGAGACTACATGCGCTAAGGGTTCTTGACCGCGAATATGGAAGATATCTTTGAAGGAAAGTTTAATCAAAGAGAAGAAGAGAGCCTTTTGTGATAGAGATGGACCCCTCGAGGTCATGCGGTGCTGAAAACCTTTCATTCTAGAATTGCTGAGGGCCAGCCATACTGAGGTACCACGGACAAATGCACATCCTGTCCAACAATTTGCAAGAGTGCCATGGAACTCTGATGAACCATCCATTTTGAAAACAAGGACATGGAGGAAAGGGTGGCTGCCATCCTAGATGCGGAAGAGTCCTTACTAATCAGAAACTAGTCGAGAGAGTCCAAGCATGCCACCTAAGTCACACATGGTGGCTGACACGAGACAGAATTTTTTTAAAATGTTGAAGCGAAGCGAGGTACAAGATTGTGGAACAATTGGATAAGATGCCATGATTTCCATCTTGAATGCACTTTTGTGTCCCGAACTTCATGGGGAAGCTCTCCTCAAGATTTTGAATGAGGCTCAAGTGCCTAAGGATCTCCTGTGGAAGTTCTCACATGTCATTGAAAGCGATGCTGGCCGCTAATCACATCTACTTCTCGGCGGGGATCGCCGGAGAAGGATGGGGCATAACAAAGGCTTTGTACATCTCGTGCTTGTGCAATGGAGGCTGTTACCAAGGTACTAGTAGACAATGGATCGGGCATTGAACATTTGCCCTTGGACACAATTGTGAAACTAGGTGCTGTCCGACCAAGTTACGTCCGTCGGCTACTATAGTAAGAGGATTGATGGTGCAAGGAGGTCTATGGGAGAGATGGACTGGTTTTGGAGATAGGACACACTTTCAAGTAGCTTGTCAAGTAATGGATTTCTGTCTACAATATTTTGTTGGGGCGACCTTGGATACATACTCGGTTCGGTTGCCTTCTCTCTTCATCGATTCACCATGAATGACCAAGTGATCACGTGTTTGCGAAGATGATTGCACTTCATGGTTTGTCAACCCGGATCCAAGGATGAAAGCATCAAGAGAAACTTAATCTCCTCTCATCATACCGACATAGTTTACGTGGGTGGCCTCATGGGAGTCACTCGTCAATCATGTTTTGGTGGAACTTGAGTGTGATGATAGCCAAAGAAATGATGAGAGGAGGATTTAAGATGGGAAAAGGCCTTGGAAAAAAAACTTGCAAGGAATTCGAGGCGGTTGAAATGCCAACACAGAAGAACACTTTCGGACTCGGTTTTCATCCAACCGCCAAGGATAAGAAGGAGATGAGGGCACACAAGCAAGCGGAGAAGGAAGGAAAGCAGATCAGCATCTACATCCCGCCTCTGTACTGCACATTCCCTCGCCCGTCCGGAGTAATCATATCAGAGGTTGAAGAAGAAAAGTCTGACGAGGATATAGAGACGGGACTATCTCAACTGTTTGTCGGGGCTACCCTCACACCGATCCTCAGCAAAATGTGGAGTTTCCTTTGATTCCTCCGAGGCCATGCAAAATTGGGCTGCCGATTGTCTGCCTACTCGGAGGAGGTTTCGGTAAATCTGACGGGATTGTCCTTAGAAATGAATCATGCTTTAATATCGATCATGTCTTCAAAAAATAATGCACTTGTTATTTTACTTTTTGCTTGTTTAAAATTATGTCTTTAATTATGCTTCCATGTTACTATCTGTCATCTTGCTCTTTACCAAATGAAATGGAATTTCTCTTTTGTCCTTTAGTTATGTTCCACTCATTTTACTTTCGCACATTTATTTTATTTCTTTTCAGATGGCCTCAAATAAAATCATTTGACCCTTTGGATATCACCACTTTGGAATTTGATGACTGCAGTCTCGATATCCCTCATGAATGTGGAGTTTTAGAATCTGAATTTCAAAACGAAAGTGATACCGAGGGAGATTATGAGTATGAATCTATCTCGAAGACCCTTGAACAATATGAGGAAAAACCCAAGCCGAACTTAGAGGAAACAGAAATCATTAACATTGGATCTAAGGCAGAGATTAAAGAAGTCAAAGTTAGTATTCACTTGAGCATGGAACAGAGAAAAGAGATGATTGAGTTCTTAACTTTGTTTCAAGATGTGTTCGCATGGTCTTATGATGATATGCCAGGGGTTTCTACAGACATTGTGGTCCACAGACTGCCTACCGATCCAAATATGTCACCAGTAAAACAGAAGCCCCGCAAGTTTAAACCAGACATGAGTCTCAAAATAAAAGAAACGGTGTTAAGCAACCGAATGCTAGGATTATCATGGTATCACACTACCTATATGGCTCTCAAATCCTCCCGCCTAAGAAGAGTGGAGGTGCGGTGTGTGTTGATTAGAGATTTGAACAGAGCCTAAAGATGACTTCCCTTTACCAAACATTCACATCCCTTTTGGACAACACTGCTGGACATGAGATCGAATCCTTTGGAGGCTGTTACTGGTATCATCAGATTTTGATGGCAGGATGACCGAGAGAATCGCTTTCATCACACCTTGGGGACTTTTCTACCGAAGTCATGCCCTTTGGTTTGAAAATCGGAGCTACCTACCAAATGAACCATGACCACCGCTTCCATGATATGATTCATAAGGAGATGGAGGTTTATGTGGATGACATCATCATCAAGTCCAAAGAGTTGAAGATCATTTGATTGATTTGAGAAAGCTTTTTGACGATTAAGGAAGTACAATTTAAAGTTGAATCACGCAGTGTGCCTTTGGGGCTCCAGTAAATTGTTAGGATTTATTGTCGCAAGAAAGGTATAGAAATAGATCCAGAAAAGATTAAAGCGATCCGAGATATACCAACCCCAAAACCCGTGAGGGATGTGAAAAGTTTCTTAGGAAAAATAAACTTCATTGGTAGATTCATTGCACAACCAACATCTACGCAGTGTGGCGGAGCCCCTGCTCAAGTTGTTAAAGAAAAATGCACCGATGGACTGGAATGAAGGCTGTCCAACAAGCCTTCGATAAGATCAAGAATTATTTGCTTCATCCCCTCCTAGTACCACCAACGCCGGAGGCCTCGATCATGTATTTATCGTGCTTTCGATGAAGCCGTGGGGTGTGTTTTGGGACAACACGATGAATCTGAAAGAAGGAAAGAGCCATTTACTATTTGAGTAAGAAGTTCACCACTTACGAGGCTAACTACTCTTTTCTCGAGAGGAGTTGTTGTGCTTTGGCATGGGCCGCTCAAAAGTTAAGGCATTACCTGCTCAGTCACACCACTTATCTCATTTCCGTTCTGACCCTCTGAAGTATTTGTTGGAGAAGCCGATGCCAACGGGACGTATGGCTAAATGGCGAATGATGTTATCTCTGAGTTTGATATTGTCTTTACCAAAAGGCAATTAAGGGACAAGCAATAGCGATCACTTAGCGAAGGAGAACCCAATGGAAGATGACTACCACCTTTGCACCCTATTTTCCGATGAAGAGATCTTGTTTGTCGGTGCGTGGAAGATATGGCTGAGCAATATCAAGGATGGAGGTTATTTTCGACGCTCAATTCTTTGAGTCGAATCGGGTACTTGTGTCGCCGTAGGAGCATTATCTATTTTGCCGCCAAGCTACATTTTCTCTTGCACTCAACAACATGGCGAGTATGAAGCTTGCATGTTTGGATTAAAGATGGCATTAGATATGGACATCAAAGACTTGATAGTATTCAGTGATTCAGACTTACTTGTGCATCAAACTCTCCAACAGTGGGTGACTCGGGATTCAAAGATCATACCGTATCACTGCAGCCTACTCGATTTGATCAAGAGGTTTAGGGAATTGGAGCTTAGGCGCCCTCCTGACTCGCAATGTCTTTGCCGACGCCTTGGCTACTTTGTCTTCAATGATTCAACATCCGGATGAACTGGTGATCGAACCTATACTGATCAACTCCAAGAGAGCACTGCACATTGCCCGGTCACGCGAAGGAACCGACGGTCACCCTTGGTACCATGACATCAAGAATTCATCAAAACTAGAGTTTATCCTACGGAGCGATTCAGCCTTGAAGGGTTTTCTACGTCGGATATCTTCAAAGTTTTTCTTAAATGGTGAGGTGCTTTACAAGAAAACGTCTGACCTAGGGCTTTTGAGGTGCGTTGATGAAGAAGCTGATTACATGATGAGGGAAGTACATAGCGGTGTTTGTGGGCCCACACATGAATGGGCACTTGTTGGCTAAGAAGATCATGAGAACGGGTTACTTTTGGCTTACTATGGAGCATGGCTGTAAATTTTGTTGAAAGTGTGTCAAATGCCAATTGCATGGTGATGTTATACATGCCCTCTGAGCTGCACAGCGCACAGCCATGTTGATGTGGGGAATGGGCGTAATTGAGTTATTGATCCTCCCGCTCGAATGGACATCGCTTTTATTCTAGTGGCTATTGAATATTTCACTAAATGGGTGGAAGCTACATCTTACAAGCACGCGTGACTAAGAAAGTAGTAGCAGATTTCATGAAAACAATATTATCTCGTTTTGGAGTGCGAAACTCGATCACGAGATAATGCCGAACCTCAACAACGACATGGTCAGCGGTGTGTGAACAGTTCAAAATCAAACACCGAAACTCAGCTATTTACAGACCTCAGATGAATGGAGCCGTGGAGGCTGCAAATAAGAATTTGAAGAAGATCATCCGCAAAATGACAGAAACCCACCGCGATTGGCATGAAAAGTTACCTTTTGCCTTGATGGCATATAGGACTGCAATTCGAACTTCTGGGGCAACACCTTACTCTCATGTATGGGATGGAAGCGGTATTACCCGCTGAAGTTGAAATCCCATCTTTGCGATTCTAATGGAAGCTCGGTTGGAAGAAGGTCGAATGGACTAAGCAACGCGTCACGAGCAAGTCTTTGATCGATGAAAGAAGGTTGAATACCATGTCATGGGCAATGTTACCAGCAGAAGGATGGCTCGAACTTATAACAAAAAAGTTAGACCTCGAGGTTGAAGTGGGGACAAGGTTTTGAAAGCGAATCCTTCGGTACAAGAAGAGGCTAAAGGAAATTAAACCGGCAGGGGCCGTTCATTATTCAAAAGGTGCTACTGGAGGCGTTGGTCCTCATGGAGATGGATGGACAGATTTTTCCTCAACCAATCAATTCAGACATGTGTAAAGATTTTTCATATGATTGAGCAAAGTTTTCTTTAGAAATTACCAAAAGGGTGGTCGAATGACCGCTTCATTTTCTTTTAAACACTTCAAAACCCCAATTCTCCCATTTGAGCCTATAAAGAGCGGTTAATCATTTAGCAAAGCCCTCTGAAATCACAAACCCCACATCAAGCAATTTTTGTATTTAAAAAAAAAAAAAACCTAGTTTAAACCTGCCTACACCACACACTCAAACCCCTTGCAAAAGCCTAGTGTTATAGACCTTTGCAAAAAATTTGAAGGGAACTTTCTCAATCAAAGGCAAATGATGCAAATACATTCTATCCGAATTTTTGTCGAAGGGATTGTCTCACCGATGCCACCATTTTAACAAACATGTTTAAATTGACGAATTGGGTTTAAGTCATCGTCCATTTCATTAGACTACCTTATCGGTCGACTTCAATGCAGACTGAAGGATACTAAAGCAAGTTTTGAAAAGCAACAAGGTAAAGCGGAAAGGAAAAGTTCATGGGACAAGGCAAGCCCGGTGATTACGCTATCGGGGTTTACCTTATATCAAGCACTCCCTTCGAAATTCCAAGGAGATGATATCCAAAGGGGTCAAATGTGGCTTTTGTTTTAATTAGTTTTCACGGTGTTTGGTTTTTATTTTGCCATGTTTAGCATTCATTCTATGGATATGATGTCATTTTAAAACAAAATTGTTTCTTTGCACAAATTTTGCACAAATTTTCATCAAAAGGGCATTTTCATCAAGGACAATCCTCTTAGATTACCATGAAGGTATGGGTGATATGGGTTCGAAAGCAAGCGTAACAGACAGTCACCGGTCAAACGAAGGAATTCACACCGCCATCGTGGCGTCCAAGAACTCATGTTTACTGGGCTATTTTGAGATAAAAGGGTCAAACGGTGGCGGCAAGTATATTGCTTTTACCATTTCTTTCTTTTGCGAGAAGTAGGGACAAGTGATCGATCGGTCAAGTTGAGGAGACCAACTTCATTTTGAGTCATGTTTAGGACCGATGATTAAATCATTTTGAAAATTGATTAATCGCAAAATTGAGGAAGGACAAGTGCCTTTTCTGGAAAATTTGGAAACAGGTTTTCATACGCGACACTACTAAGTGTTATAACCCACGCTTCTTTTCAAATTCTTTTCTTGAATGTGGCGCTTTCGACATTCCGTCGAAAGCGACTTATCCAAGAGGCCACCGAGGCAATGGTGGGTGAGGGTCGATAAACACACTCCCGATTTGCGTTCATTTCATTCTTGCTTTATTTCCTTTTATGTTTGATCTTGTGTTCTGTTTTTTTTTAGACATAGGTTTAACTGTTAGAAATACTTTGATTCATTTGCTTGCATCGAGAATGTGTATATTTGTTTAAATTGGCTCTTATGCTTATAAAAGAAAAAAAAAGAAAAAAAAAAAAAAAACATTGTCCAAATTGCACATTTGCCTCTACAAATTGATTTGTTCTTCAAAATTTGATTCAAAAGGTGCAAATGTCCAATTTTGGTTGCAATTGTTTTCATCCTTCGAAATAAAAGTGTGATGCTGAAAAATCCTTTTTCCATCTTACTCGGAAATAATTGTTATGTGGTTAAGACATTGGCACTTTAGAAAGTATGTTTTGTAAAATAGGAAAATTATGCCTCGAATTTTTCCTATTAAATGAGATCTCTTTTTTTCATTGATTTTACAAGAAAATGATTGATATTGTTGGCAAATGATCCTTTTCCATTTGATATAAAAAAAAAAAAAAAAAAAGAAAGAAAAAGAAAAAGAGGCAAAAGCAAGAAAAAGTAGCAAAAGTGAGAATTTAAATTCTACTCCAATGATTTTAGTACCAAGTAACCGGAGGTTTAGCATCTACAAATGTTAACTTTCGCGTAAAACGGTGCTTGAATTACGAGTATGCAAAGCAGTTTGAAAAAAGTAAAATGTTGAGTAACCGGGGATCTTCACCTAAAAGTGTTGATTTTCGCGTCAAAAGACATCTTTACTATTTGAGCAAGAAGGCATATGTCGAGTAACCGGGGATCTTCACCTAAAAGTGTTGATTTTCGCGTCAAAAGACATTATTGCAATTTGAATAAGAGGATGTGTTTCAGTAAATCCTTTAGGAATAAAATTTGAGAAAACTGTGGAAAAGCGAGCTTTAATTGACTATATGAGTCGTTTGATTGCAAAATTTGGTGAAAGTGAGAAATCAAGCTTGAATTGTTAAAATTGAGGTATAATTGTCTCTCTTTTACTTGACATTATGAGTACTTGATGCAAATTGAATAATTGCATAATAATGTTTTGCCTAGTTTATGAGGATTTGGATTTCCAAGATCACATGGTTTATTTCAATCCCATAGCTTGTTTTGATGAATATTCCCTATCACTTGAGAACAAGCAATGCTTCATAAGCATAAGTATCTCATGAATGTGTCTTATTGCATAGTTCTGATACATTTTAGTCATTCTAATGGTCAACAGCTGTGATCACAAGAGTTTTTACACTTTATGAAAAAAAAAAAAAAGAAAAAAAAAAGAAAAAGAGAATTTTGAATTGCCATGGACTAATTGGTTAATATTTCGTGACTTCTGCAGGATTAACAATTCAGTTGACACTGGGGCAATTTTGTTTTGAGAGAAGTGCTCTCCAATTTTGGATAATGCATTCAAAATTAATTTTTGCCGGAAAAGATTCGCAGATCAAGACGATGGCAACATATGTGGATTTGTCCCAACCCTGCAGAGGAAGGGTTTCAGTTACATTCTTCAATTTTCCAAAATCCATCAATTTTTGAAAAAAAAAGAAGAAAAGAAAAAAAAAAAAAAAGAAAAGAAGAGAAGCAAAGTCATTGTTCCTATCAATCACTTACTTTTCAAATCAAGAAAATCAAAAATCAGAATTGCACCATTTCGTCGAGTGCATCATTACTTGCATTCTACAGTTATCTTGTTTGAACAACTTATGTTTTATTTTTCAAAGTCTGGCAATCCAGCATTTATGTTTCATCTAGTCATTCAGGCTTGGGTCCAATCCCACTGAATAGTATGTTTAATCATTCGTGCTGGGTCCAATCCCGAATAGTATGTTTAATCATTCAGGCTCTGTCCAATCCCACTGAATAGTATGTTTAGTCATTCAGGCTCGGGTCCAATCCCACTGAATAGTTTTTTTAGTCATTCGTGCTGGGTCCAATCCCATCAACAAGATATCTAATCATTCGTGGCTTGGGTCCAATCCCATCAATAGCATATTTGTATTTTCCTATCTAGTCATTCAAGCTTGTCCAATCCCAGAATAGTCTAAATTTGAAAGAATTTAAATTTGTTGGTCTTGTCTCGACCCTCGCACCCTTCTATCCTCTCTTCAATTTAAATTTACTTTGTTGGCTGCTTCACCCTCGCCTCTTCTATCCCCTCGCTTCAATTTAAATTTACGTTGGGCTCACTCTCGCCAGCACCCTTCTATCCCCTTCAATTTAAATTTCGTTGGTCTCTCGCTATCCTTCTTCAATTTAAATTCCTGTTGGTGAGTCTCAGCCTCCGCCGGGCACCCTTCTATCTCCCTTCTTCAAATTTAAATTTATTGGTGAGTCTCCCTCTTCTTCAAATTTAAATTTACGTTGGTGAGTCTGACCCTTCTATCTCCCGTTCTTCAAATTTAAATTTACGTTTGGGTGAGTCTCAACCCTTCTATCTCCTTCTTCAAATTTAAATTTCTGTTGGTGAGTCTCAGCCTCCGCCGGGCACCCTTCTACCTCCCGTTCTAGAATTTTACAAGATTCAGTTCATTATAGTCCATTTGCTTGGAACTACGTTTGACCTGATTCTCATGTCGAGATACGTAGGCAACTCTACACGAGTTCGGTCACATTATGCATGTTTGTTTGAAAATTGGCAATTTAACATTCCTGCTGTGGTTCAGATACAACCAAAAAACTAAGCATTTGGTGTCTCACGCTTTGTCTAGAATTTCTTCAAACTTCGCACAAAGAGGGCAAGTAGACACCAAATTTTGACTATTTCTTTTGTTTTCCTATGTTTTATCTGTTAATGTTTAGTTATTTATCTTTGAATTTTCTAATATGTTTTCTCATTTTGTAGGTTTTTCTTAAAAAAAAAAAAAAAAAAATGTCAAAGTCATAAAACGCTGACCAGATTCTGCGGGTTAGTCCAAACTAGTCCAGCGTAACGATCGAAGCGAAAAAAAATGACGCGCTGATTTTTCCGTAGCTTGATCATCATTTTCCAAATGTTTTTCGATGCTTGAACGATAAGAACGATTTAAACATTCCCAACTCACCCCTAAACCCTAACAACTGATCTAACGTTCAAGATTAGCTCACCTCATCCCAAGAACATCAAAACCTTTGGTTCTAGGTTTGGGTGGCTATAAATAGCCTAGATTAGGGTTTAACAAGGGGAGGGGGAAATCTGAGAGAAGAGAGAGAAGAGGGAGGCTGAGAGAAAAGGAAAAAGCAGAGAAAAACGATCGAAAATCAAAGTAAAAAGGAGAAAAAGAGAGAAAAGGAAGAAAGAACTAGGGTTTCTTTTTTTGTGAAGATTTTCTGGAATTTTGGTGATTTCTTTTCGTTCTTCTCAAGCTTCAATCGTAGTCTTCCTATACTCTATTTATCGTTTTTCCGGTGAATCTTCTTGTCAAAATGTGACCTTTTGGTGGAACCAAGGTCTTGACTATGTTTTGATGTTTTATGATAGTTGATGATGTTTGTTTGTTGTTATATGAGCATGTTACGTTTATATAGCCTTGGTAAGGCTAGTAGATTTGTTTTACGCTTTAAATTAGACGTTGATGCTTACGTGATGATGCTTTGTTGTGATTCCCGAGAAATTTCGGAAAAATGTTCTTCACGCGTTTGAAGATGTGAAGAAACGCTGACCACTTGCGGTTGAGTCCGTTCCGGTCCGCTTCCTCTTGAATGTTTGAAGATGTGAAGAAACGCGGACCTCTTTGCTGATTAGGTCGCGTAACGATCCAGCTTCCTCTGAATGTTTGAAGTTGTGAAGAAACGGCTGTTACGCAGCCCATCCCCCCCCGCTTTCTACCTCGAAGCTTCTTCCCTTCCCCTTTTGCCTATTTGATGATCGATGCTTAAGATTTGGCCTTCTTCGATTTTATCTTGTTTTGACATGATCGAATGCTGATATTTGATGCTTTAAATAGATCCCTTTGCCTCGAGGATTTTGTTTTGTGATATTGTCAAAACTGGAAGCAATCTTCCCGATATTTTGAAGATGGGAAGAAAGCGCTGGTTACGCTGAGTCCGTTTCCAGTCAGCGTTTCCTCGATCTTTGATTTTGCTCAGCGGCTGGTTACGAGTCAGCGTTCCAGTCCGCGTTTCTTCGGTCTTTAATTTTTTGCTGCGCTGGATGTGTTCTTGCCACAGCGTAACCTCTCGCTTTTTTGTATTCTCGTTGATATTTCATGCTCTTTTGTTCCGAATCTTACTCTACTTCCTATCATTATCTGCTTGCTTTGCAATCTGTTTAGATACCCTTTCTTTGAATTTTGATTGGTTTTCCTTTAAATTGGTACCTTGATCCCTTTTGTTGACATTGAGTCTTAGATAATCATTTCCATCATCTAAGGATTCAATTAAGGCCTCATATCAAGGGATGGTAACTTCTTTCTCTTATTATGTGCTTATTATGTGTTTTGCATGATTTTGCATGTTTTAAATTAAGTTTTCCTTTACTTTCATTCATGTCTAGTCTTTATTTATGTTATTTAATTTTTGAGTAAATCATTTGGAGGCCTTAGATGCCAAGTTGTAATAGATAGGTTTAATTTTGGGCAAAAAGTGTATTTAGTCTAGAAAATGTAATAGTTAGGTTATTATTTCGAATTTTTCCCTTAGAATGTATTTAGATTCCCCCCAATGTAATAATTAGTTTTTATATGCTTATTTTGCATGCTTGCATGATTATGTGTTTATTTGCTTTCCTAGGGTCTTGCATCTAGATATTATGCCTATGTGCTATGTGTTTATGTGTTTTATATGTTTACTTGCTTTATTATCATGTCTACATAATTATTGTGTAAATATATTGATCGTCCACCACACTAGTCCAATGCTAGTTGTGGCCTTCCTTCGATTTCTCACTAATCCAGCGTTAGTGAGAACCTCTTGACGGGGCTAGTCCAATGCTAGACCCTTAAACACCATTCATGCATTAGATACAAATTTCACGCACTTTTCACTTTTAGAGTTTCTTTCCATTTTGCATGTCACTATTATCCCATCCCGTATGTGAAACATCTCATTTAGTTTTTCTTTTATTAGATTAGTGCATTTAAGGCATTACCCTTTGAATTAGGGAAAAGAGCGAGTATGGCTTCCTAGCCTTAGCACGCTTTTATTTCCTTCTATAAAAAGGGAGATTCAAAGTCACGAACTTAGTCCCCCGCACCCATTATGTTGCATTTTCCCTCTTTAGGACATACATATGCATTATTTTAAACGCTATCAAATTCATTCTTTAAAATCAACTCTCTTCTTCATATTTTAGCAATTCAAAGTCAAAACCATTTTCTTAAAATTGCATCTTTTGGAAATTCAAGTTCCTTTTGCATTTAGAATTGATCCTTTCAAAAACCCAACTTCTTTTCTCTTGATATTTTATAAAAATTGTATTTTTGAAAACCCTACTTTCCATTCATTCAGTCTCATCATTTGCATTTTTAGTGACCTCCTCGAGGGATCAAAATGGGATGACACAACTAATGTGATCAATTCCAATCACACCTCAAGGAGACATTTGCCCCTCTCGATCCAACATTAGGTTTAGGTTTTGCATCCATATAGACAACATCCAAATGTGATAAATTTGAAGTTAGAAATTAGGAAATTTTCAACTAAATCTTGCAACTGGCTTTGGCTAGGTTAGAAGGGTGCCTTAGAGGCAGTAACATCGAATCTTTGCCTTCCCTTCTTTCAACCGCGACCTCAACCTTTTCTCTAGTTTTCAAAGACACGAGTCGCCTAAAAGGGTTTTCTTTGTTTGTTTTCATTAATTAAAACTTTTGGGTGACTTGGTACACCTAAACTCCATACCAAGTGTAAAACTTTTCTAAAAACCCTTTTCTAGACTTTTGTTTTTGGGTCCAAACCGTCGCATTTTTGTAGTCCCATGACCCCTTTCTTTTTCAAAAACCAAACAAAAATCGGAAATCCTTCCCTCTTCTTCCATACATATCAAAAAATGGGGCGCGACAAAATCTACACCTTGTTTTAAAGTATTTGTATACCAATTATTATTTTGAGGTCATTAATGTAATTTTATTAAACCGTTCATATTGACCGTTAATTAAGAGAAGAGATTACAACAAAAGATACATAAGGAAAAAGTGTAAATTCGTCAGAAAAAAATTAGTCCTGTTGATTGCAAGAGTAGAATATGCAGAACACAATTAAGGAGATTAATAGCTCCCATACGCTTCATAATACAAGGAAACAAGTAATTTTTATTTAAAGATGCAAAATTTTTCCTTTTACTATTAGTAAGTTTAGTTTAAAGAAAAATAAATTTTATTAAAAAAATAAGTAAATCTGATTACTGGAAGCATAAATTTCTATTTGTGATTAAAACTTACTATTTAGGAGATATAATTACCAAATTTATTGAAAAACGTACTAATACTAGTATTAATTATTCTAATATAATATTACAATTGACGCTAAAAAATCTAATGTGTCGCTAAAGTTAAGTTAATAGAAACCTGCAATTGTAGGTTGCGCAACTATTGTTACCCTACCTAACAACACTATAGCATTATCGTTCATTTTTTGACTTGTATTGCGATTTTTCCGATGTATCCAGAAACTGAGAAGTTTCTTGGCTTTTGCTCAAGGAATACTTATTGGCTCTTGCACACAATTTTTTTTTTTAATTTCTTGCTAGTAAACTTCGCAGTATATTCATGCTATTTATTGCACTAAATAAAATTCCTATTATCTGCGAAAGAAAAAAGTATGGGATATGCATAGCGATCCACATTGGCACCATCCATCTACAGTGATATATATTTCCTTTTGTTCATAGCAATTAAGGTAGATGTTTGCTATTTTTTCTAAAGTCTCATTCGTTCAGAAGCTTCATGGCTTTTATGCTCAATTTTCAAGAATTAATAATGTCTAAGATTTTGTTGTGGTGACTTTAATGTAATTGACTGAAGTGTTTAGAATTGTAAACAGAAATAGTGTACTATTTGTCTACATTTCTTTTTCCCAAGAATCAGAACGTTCTTCTTGAATGAATGCATCCTGAGCGATCAGTAAAGCAACTTTTGATAGCATTCCAATAATCCCTAATGAACCCTCTTACATTTCTTTTCTTGCTACTCCTGACATTGGCTCCCAAAGATCATGCCGGAGCTCAACACGAGGTGAGTTGCCAGTCTTCCACCATTTCAGCAGCCGATCAGTCAACTATATGGCACTCACCTTCCAGTCGATTTGCATTCGGATTCTTTAAAGAAGGATCAGGTTTTAAAGTTGGAATTTGGTTGGTGGATGACTCAAATGATACTATTGTTTGGACAGCAAATAGAGATGAGGCAGCGGTATCATCAGATGCAATTCTCCAGTTCACCGACGGAAGGATCATGTTGGCAAGCCCTGGGTGGAATGAGAATAAGTTTATTACTCCAGAGCAGAATGAGAAACCCAAGTGTCCCTCAATGCTAGACTCTGGAAATCTTGTTATTTACAATGAACAAGACAAATTTATCTGGCAGAGTTTCGACTTCCCTACAGATACCATCTTAGAGGGCCAATTTCTGCACCATGACCAGAGACTATACTCTAATCTTTCTCCAACCAATCACTCAACTGGAAGATACACACTGATTCCGCAATCTGATGGAAATCTTGTTGCTTATCCTGTCAAGGCAGGAGACACCATTGAAAGTGCCTATTGGGCATCTGACACTGACATGACTGCCCCGCCGCGAAGCCTATACCTCAATAGCAGTGGCGCATTTTTGCTGGTTAATGACAAGGATTTGTCAGCAGTCAGTATGAAGGACTTGTCTATAGTCCGCTGGCCTTTCTCCAACTCATCTTGGCAACAAGAAAATACAATCTTGCGATTAAACCTTGGTTTTGATGGAAATTTAGTCCTGTATTCTCATTCCCTGAACACAACCAACAAATCTACAACTTTGCTGTGGCAGGCAATTGATGACTTGTGTGATGTGAGCAGTTTTTGTGGTGTCAACACCTATTGCACCAGGTCCAACACTCAAACCCTTTGCAATTGTCTACCAGGTACCGAGAATGTAGCAGATTTCCCTAGTGGCTGTCAAAGGAACTCCACTGGAGCAGTATGCATTGGGGGGAAAGAAAACGGCGACATTTACGACTTTACAGCTCTCAAAGATTTCAGGTTGAAAGATATCCCTTACTTTGCAAAGATGTTAGGGAAAGAAGAATGCCTTCAATCTTGCTTGCAGGACTGTGATTGTGATGCTACACTTTTTGACGAGTCACAGAATTTATGTTCCAAACATGCTCTTCCATTAAGCTACAGTAGGATTGGTAATACTCCTGTCTCAATCACAGCTTTTTTCAAAGTGAAGAAAATCACCGGAGAAGCTAGAGATAGATCTGTAAAACCCCCATGGACGCTGATTCTTGGCTTAAGTTTAGGATTCCTTGCCTATTCAAGTGCTGCTGTTGCCCTCTCTGGCATTTTCATATTCAAATCCCGCCTTATGAAGTACAAGGAGCTTTTGGACATGGGAAGAACTGGCTTGACTAAGGAATTCACCCTTCAAGTATTCACTTATAATGAGCTGAAGAGGGCAACTGACGGCTTTAAGAAAGAGTTGGGCAGAGGCTCTTTTGGGGCAGTCTATAAAGGGACTTTTGACAATAGGAGCTTTGTGGCAGTAAAGAGATTGGAGAAGGTAGTGGAGGAGGGTGAGACGCAGTTCAAAGCAGAAATGAGGGTGATTGGCAGAACTCGGCACAAAAATTTGGTTCGTTTGCTTGGCTTCTGCGCCGAGGGCTCAAAGAGGCTTTTGGTATACGAATACATGAGCCATGGTTCCCTTGCAGATCTTCTCTTCGGGACAAAAGGGCGCCTAGACTGGAATGAGAGAGTCAGGATAGCACTCAACATTGCTAGAGGGATGTGCTATCTGCACCAGGGATGTGAAGCTCCTATAATACATTGCGATGTAAAGCCTCAGAACATCTTGCTTGATGAATCCTGGACAGCTAAAATCAGTGACTTCGGCTTGGCTAAGTTGCTCCAACCGGATCAAACAAGAACCTTCACAAGAGAAAGGGGAACATTGGGATACATGGCACCAGAATGGAAGCCAAAATCTGCCATCACTCTGAAGGTTGATATCTATAGTTATGGGATTGTTTTGCTGGAAATTATATGCCGCAGAAGACACATTCAAGTCAATTTATCACGACCAGAAGAAACTCACCTTCCATCCTGGGCTTATAACTGCTTTGCAGCCAGGGAGCTGGACAAACTTATGGATGATGATTCTACGGACAAGAATGCATTTGAGAGAATGGTCATGGTGGCACTATGGTGCATTCAAGATGAACCAGCTCTTCGTCCATCAATGAAGGATATTATCTTGATGTTGGAAGGGACAACAGATGTAAGAATTCCCCCATGTCCAATGTCTTGACAGAGAGTAAAGTCCAGTTCAAAATTTAATCGGCAACATCCTAGTGAGAATCCTTTTTCTTTATGTTTTGGTGAATTGGCTTGATGTAATTCCTACTATGTTGTCCTTCTTTATCAGTTCCCTGCAGTAGCTAGTTTCGAAAAATTTATGAAGACATGTGTAAGGTATTTCTCACTTATTTACTTCGGTTTTTTCGCCCATACTGTGATTGTTACACAGTTGTTAGCACAACTTTTAGATATTGTTTCCAAAAACTTGTGAAGACAAATCTAATGTAATTATCACTTCAGTTTTTTGGCTCGTATGTGATTGTTTACACAGTTGTTAGCAGAACTTCGCAAAACCAGTTGCTCACCACCTTCATCCATTTTAATCCAAGAACATCATAATGTTATTTGTGTACTGAATTAATTGACGAAAGAATGCTTCATTTGACCACAAAATGTAAAACCACAGAATCCCAGTACACCAGGAGAAAAAAGAAAGGAGATGACGTTGAGAAAAGCGGGTCTAGCCGAAGAGAAAATACTTTCTGAGTTTGAACACGATAAAATGGTCTAGCCAAAACCATGACCAGCTCCGACGCCTGAAATGATTCAGCAGAATTTTATCTTTTATTCCAACCTTTAGAAAAGGATGAAAAAGCTTATGCTAAAACTCAATCAGACATCAGCAACACGAAACAAGAAGGAGACATAAAGAAACAATCCAATACTGGAAAGCCACAACAGAATGAACCATTAATGAAACATTAAATTAATCATAATAGAGTTAAAAGACACAATACCATCATCCAAGAACAATGGAAAACAAATTGTATAGATGCCAGAAGCATCAAATTATCACAGTTTTTCAGTCCTACTAAGCTGGTAGCAAAAATAAAGACTAATCAAAGGAGCAAAGGCATTGGCCTTAAACTGATTACTCAGCATCCTGATATTTCTGGAGGATTTGCGGGCATCTAGCCAAAGGCACATTGCGGAAGTAGCCCATGTTATTGGCATAACGGACATTATTGACCATGCCATTGTTGCGGGTGAGGCAAACACGGGCACGGTCACGGCCAGCATTAGGAGTTGCACACGTAGGGTCTGAGCTCTTGACATGTTCCATTTCACAAATATCATCCCCAGCATCATACGGCACCTCCATTTCATATTTTCCGGTGGAGTCAGTCGTAGCCTCTTTGGTGTATGTGATTTGGTTTGGATTATCCCTCTTTTTGCACACAAGTTTCACAATGCAACCTGCCAAGAAGATAATGGGATACATCAAATGTCGTTTAACACAGATTTCTTACATTTTGAAGCTATTGTCAGGTGAAAGGCCCTAATCATGCATAGATATAACCTCTTGTTTGACGAATTCGCTTACTTGTGTTTTAGTATCTAGCTAACCCATATGCTATGACTCTCAGGGAACCTAAAAACTCAATCCTTTGGTAGTGGTGCGTACAAAAATTCCAATTCCTATGTCCCAGATCCAAAACAAAAAATGACCCTCCAAAGACATCAGCATCTAATTTGTCACAGTCAAACTACAAATTCCAATTCGAATAAACAAAACTACCAGGATAAATCAAGTGACCTGAGAGATCCAAATGCATTTTCAATTCGTCAACCAAAACAAGAATAGATTATGGACGTACTGAAGCTATATTTTGAAAATCAAAACAAGCCAACACTGCACTAGACAAATCCACAACTCCTGTCGAAGTATTACTACCATTTGTCAGTTTTGAAAATATAATATCCCAAAATCACATTTAGCAAAAACTAAGGCAGGCAAGTCACTTCTCCTAACAATACCATTAAAATGTGAAAAAAACAAATCTACAGAGTCATACTATTTAAGCAGTATCAGGACTCCATTTTAGGCCAAACTAACAACAAATCAAAAAAAAAAAAAAAACCCCCACAAAATCCAATGGATTAGTTTCGAACTACTTGAACATTTAGATCCTTACTGACGTCAACCATCCAGACATTGCACACAAGATCTGGAGATTCTGTCCACAAGATCTAACAATTAAAGCTAAGCCCACATTGCTAGCACAGAGAAACTATGCAAGAAAAGAGAAAATGAGCGAAAATGTGGAGGGCTAGGCTTACCAGGGAGATATGTGGTGGCAGAAGTCTCATAGCCAACACGGCAGGTATCACAGTAAACCTTTCCAGTTACAATAAACGGTTCAGTAATAGCACTAGCAATGGCTGGAAGGATACAAAGAGCCAACAGCACAAGCAATTTTGCCATCTTCCTTTTTCTTTTGGGAGAAGTTGTGACCCTCAAGCTTCCTGCCCTTGTTCTTCTTTCTTGGTTGAGTTGGGGAATGAAGGGGTTGTGGAAGCTGATGATATAATGGGGAAGATGGGATGGAGTCGTCGGTGGAGGGGAGTGAGAAGGTAGTGTGTGACTGCGTGTGGGAATTGATTGAGGCGTATTTGTGGGCTGGCACGCAGCAGTGGAGTCACATGGCGATGTGGGACCTATCCTGTGAGAGTGAACAATAAGGAAAGATGAAGGGTTAATTTCATTTTGACCCTTTCAATGAATCAATAGTTTTAATTTGAGTCCTTAAAGTTAAAAGATTTTGAGTTAGTCAGTCTTTTATACGAAGAAACTACTTTTAATTTTGTTTATTTATTTTCTAATGTGTGAGTGAATGGTTGTAGCTCATTGCTTCTCGTAAACCCTTGGGCAAATTGAAATTGAAACATCAAAGATAAATACATCATGATTCTCAATTTAAACTCTCATTTATTTGTTAGTCTAGGGTCTTTCTTAATTGATAAAAAGGGAGCAGTAGTGTGGATTATATTTAAAATAAATTGTGACATTTTTAAGTGATTTCGTGAGTCCCTTTCTTTCACTTAAATTTGTAACATCACATTTTTGTTTCTTTCTCCTCATAACATTCAACACAACAACTTTTATCAAAACCTTTCATCAATTAATGGATACTTCATTTTTTATCCCAAAAAAAAATACTTTAAGAATGAAGCAACAATATAATGTGTGCCAACAAAACTAGTTGAATTTTTTTCCTTTTAAGTTAAAAAAAATACTCTAAGCTTTACGATAGAATGAAAAAAAGGTCACCATAATCTATTGAGACATATGTGGATATGTATGGATAAAATACAATTTATGCATGAAATGTGAGAATATTATCTATCAAAATTTATAGAGGCCAAGGTCAACTAGAAGCAAACTAGGAATTCGTTTTTTCTTGCTAATGTCCTACTAGCTAAGTTTTGTGTTGGAGGCATATAAATATCTTCGATTTAAACATCCCAAGGGCCACATGTGAATAGTTTTTCTTGTTTATAGACCACATTACAAATTTTCACTTTGAGGGGTAAATCAAGTTTCTTGCTACTCTAGGGGGCTAAAATAAAATCAACGTATGAAAGAAAGGAGGGAAAGAATGAGAGGAGGAGCCAAAAAGAAAAATAAAAGCGCGTTTAGCGGCACTCGTTCTGCTTAATTTCGGTCGGTGGGTTCCACCGACGCCTCATCTTTTACGCGGAGATCTGAGTGTACATTTATGCCAACTCAAAATCGGTCAAACACTCGAAATTACCAGCTACTAGCAGTAAATTAGCTGTAATAACGCATCTTAATTATGAAGTATAGTTGATTAGTTGACGCTAACAATACTATGTGCCTTTATTAAATTGCCAATTAAGAATGGTTTCAGATGTTAAACTCTTCGAAAAAGTATTTAAATACAAATAGATGATAATTATAATTATATATATATTTATATTGTAAATTAGATATAATTTAAGCGTGCTAATGGGCTGCATCCACTAGAAAAATTCATTTTTTCATGTATGGGAATTTTTTTAAACAGACCTTTTTTTTTTTTAAATTTCTTAGAAACTATTACTGCTTCTGTATAACACAACTTTCTAATATAAACCAAAACTCAAAGATTCAAAGCTGCAAAAGTTAAAATCATAATCCTAATGTCTAAAACCACATGTACGAGATGAAGATAACAAATGTCACTTTATTTTTAAGCTAAGTAAAGATCAATTTGAATAAATATATTGCATGGCCTACTGCATCATCTCAAAACAAAAGGATGCCAAGAAAAGGAGAAGCAAGGATTCAAAAAGTAAAGCCAGTTTTTAAATGATTAAGGTTTCTTTTTTTACTAAAATTTCATGGTACTTTTGCCCGTTGCCATGCTTGGCTTTATCAATATTTTGCTAATGCTAATCATCACTAATTAACAGCATTTGTGTATGGAACCAGCTAGTAATTTAAGCATCTCACTGACTCTACCTAAAACAACTCAGTGAAAAATGAAAAGTCTGTGTTTGTAAAAGGAAAGAAATCAGAGAGGAAAAGAGATAGTAAAAGTAGTAAATACTCCAATTCATCTCATGATTCCTTTGATTTTCTTCTCATCATTCCTCCTAGCATGCTTCTTGTGAATAGTGATGGTGGTTGAATCCCAATAATATCTTTTTCCATATTTGATTTTTCTAGTCATTTACCCCATTCAGCAATCACAACAAATTACAGATCATTCCCATGAACTCAACAAAGACAATAGACAGCTGGGCATTTAGGAAGTCACCTTAATCAAGAAGGCTCAACAAAAGGCATGTGAAATCGATAATTAACTCAATATCAAAGTTTAGACTGGGAAAGGCAGAACCATTGACTTGAGAATAATCAAGAAAACTGCACCAGAATGACTAAAAGGCAGTATAGCGTGATGGTTGTGAATCTCAGAGACAGAAAGCTATTAGTATGTTTTACTTCTCTGTGATTAGTGTCATAAGGTTGAATTTAGGGAAGTTGAGTTCAACATGGAATTTAAAGCATGTGCATTTGCACATGTACTGTTGCAGAGCATCCGTCTGCAAAGGTCAATTAAGACACTAATCTTTCACTAAATCTTGAAAACCAAAAACTTGCAAATATTTTTCTCAGTCAACATCTTATTAGTTTAGAGACCAAAAATTTTGCGTAGTATGATGGTAACGCGTGAAATGATGGCGTAAGAGTAGTGTGTATGTTTGGAAAGTTCTTAAAATTCAAGAAATGTACGATGATATATCATAGTAACTCATAATTCAAGAAAAGTAAATTATGTAATAAAAATTTAATTCATCTTTAGCAGTAAGCTATAGGAGTTGTACATGAAAAGGTTTGGATACTTGCAAACTTCTATGGCCCTAAACTGTCCTCCTTATAGAAGAAATTTTGGAGGGGATTTTTCATATGTTCATAACTACCAAATGAGGTGAATTGTCCAAATTGATTCGAGTCGATTGGGGCATACAAGAGATTATGGGGTGAGACTAATATAGATCAGAAAGATGTATTAACACCCTCTTTGAGAGCCTGTTCAAATTGTAATTTTTGAAAATTTTCATAGAAAAGTATATTGTAACACTTTCTAAAAATATCGTGTATATGAAATAAAAAAAAATGATTCAAAAACCTGTGAAGAAAAATACTCACTGAAAACTGAAAATTTTAAAAAAAAAAACTTTTCCCAAAAAGTACCATCCAAATACTTTGTTTAGAGGGTTTTTTTTTTTTATTATTATAGAAAAACAGTTTCTATTAATGAATCTGTTGGAAATTGTCTAGCACGAATTGTTTTACAAAATCAAGAGGCCTATTCCATAGAGATTCAACAAGGTCAACAGATTTTGCATATTGCGCTACATTATGTGCAATCTTACTTGCATCTTTAGGTATCCAAGTAACATCAACACATAATTGGTCTAATAAAGCCAGGTGAACGTCCTCAATAATTGGATCTATCTCTTGAAAGATCTTCATCCTTCTCACAAATGAGCTTGATAACTGAGTATGCGTCACCTTCTAACAGGAAACTCGGTATTAGTACAGCCTTTGCTAAACAGATTGCTTCTCTAACAGCATGGGCTTCAGCTAATTCCACACTAACAAGGCCATCAACTCTTTTTTTTTTTTTTTTTTTTGGTGCGAGACCTGCTACGAACGAACCTTCATGGTTTTGGACAACCACCCCAATTCCCATGCATTGCTTGCGGCAAGGGATTGTTGCATCAAAGTTTATCTTAAAATGAGGGTCTTCAAGACTGTGTGAGGCGAAACTAACAATAGATAAAAGGGTCTTGAGCTCTTCCTGCGAATAGAATTGAATTCCTGTTGCACCAGATTTCATAGCATAGAGATGCAAATAGCTCACAATCATCAGTTGACAAAGTTCAGAAGAATTTGTTTCAAAAGACTATAGCTGAACTTGGGAGTGACAGCATTGAAAAACCTTTCTGTCCAGAAAACCAAGAGCCCGTGTCTGAAAAGCTGGGCAGTGGAAGAGTAAGTGTAATAAGTCCTCGTAACGCCTCTTACTGGCTGTACATATGGGATCAGATGGTATATCATGCTTCAAATTTGCAGTGAAATAAAAAAATAAAAAAATGGTTGAAAAATGTGTTTATAAAAAATATAGCAGAGGAGTATTAAATCTTTTCTAGTGGCCACTTACATGGGGAACTGGGGACTTCAAATTGACAACGATCCAGCTCACGATTTAGTTTGGGTTATTGGACCAGATAAGTTATTTTCTTGGGGGTTGTATGAGCTGAAACTTTTAGATTCAACAAGTGGCTAGACGTTTAACTTAAATGTAAGCCCATAACAACATTCAAATTCACCTACCCACATCGGGGTTGATTTCTAGGGGCCGAAACACTTGCCAGGCCTGGGATTTGCATCAGTGCACTTGAATCATTGAATTCTCACATGTCACGAGCGCTGGATTGACAAAACTGGAGAGTTTGAGAAGCTTCGAGTTCAAATCCTAATCTACCCAGCCCATAGATTCACACCCAATATGGCGGACCCAAATTGACAATGCCCACTTTGCTTCGATCCATAAAATGTACTCTAGTTGAAAGAACCTGAGCCATTCCGTGAATGTACCTAATCAAACCAAATACTGCCTAATGTAAGTTTTTTAATTTTTTATGAGATAATCTTTGTATATACTATAGTATATATACTAGCGCACACACACACATGTATATGTATGTATGTATGCATACATATATGTATATATGTATACACACACATATATCCATTAGTGTGTACACTATTATTGTATACAAGATTAATCCCATTTTTATTGTTTATACCTTGAAATGAACTTAAGATTGTATCTGTTTGCCTCGTTATAAATATTTCATTTTTCTTGAGTTAGAACCAAGTAACTTAAATGTTTCATATGAAACTTCAAACTCGATTCTTAATCTATCATGTGGTAAATTTTGCTCAAGCTTATTTCAACTGATAGACTAATCAATTCATTAGAAATACTTAGCAATCAAGGTGAAATTGAATAACAAGTAGTTTGGTCTGCACTTCAATCTTAATAGAAGGTAGAAACGTATGCTTAATTAAACAATTACACATTAAACTATAACAATTATCGCATATGACAAGTACGAAGAAGTTAGAGATCCTCGATCAATCCATCCTGCACGCCTGTTAAATTCCACCTTTCCCTGCTGGAAAAATAATAAAAAAAAAAAGAAGTTAAAGCATACTCTTGCAAGAAATTCAATTCACTTTTACAAGTTTGACTGTTAAAAGTAAAATATTAATTTGTCTAATTGACAGTTTCATATCAACAGTACCATGCTCGCATTCGTTACTTAATGTCATTTCTTTAACCTGTGCATAAATTTCCCCATAAAATTTTGGCTGCCAAATTCATTCCACAGGCTGTACCGCTGCCGAAGGCATCAGTTTGGCAAATACCGCTTATATATCCATCCATGACCCAAACAAATAACAAGGAAACTTGCTAATTGTAATAAATCTGTGGATGAGGGTCGGTCTATTTCTCTTGTACCTTTCCTCAATAAAGAAAAAAAAATTTCTTGTATCTGTGGCTTTGGTTGTTCTCGTAGGAGTTTTGGACAAATTTTAATAGAATTTATGAAACAAATGTGCATGTGATACAAAACGGTGAATCAAAATATGTTTGAAAAGAGCGGTTACCATGAGCAATGTAAGTGATGGATGGAATTTTTTTTCTCTTTGGAATAGATTATTTGAAATAATTTTTAAAAAAAATATTATGTATCTTTTTTAATATAATGTCTATAAAATAAAAGATGATTAGAAAATGTGTTAATAATACAAGTAAATATACTTTGTTTTCATTGAAAGACGAGAACTTCATAAATTACTCACTAAGCTATGTTTCATTATCAACAATGAGAATATTTGGATTGCAATTTTTGTGAAAATCTTCTGTGGAGTTTCTAGAGAAAATATTTCTTCAACATATTTTTAATTACTTTTTTATCTCATATACGATAGATATCAAAAAAGTGCTGTAATCATTTTCTGCAAAAACTCTCAACAAAAAAATTGCCATCTAAGTGATGTCTATGCATAGTAGCTTCAAACAAGTAAAGTCTGCAAGAAAACATATTTCCCCTAGTAATCTTGACTTTGTACCATTATAATCATGAAAAGGTTTCAATTGACTCATTAAATCACTCAAAGACAAAGGAGCCTATATGATTTCAGCAGCTAAAGCACTAGACAGCATGACCAATTATGTTGACAAGATCCTATTTGATTTCTCACTTTTTCAACTTTTTACTATCCTCCCTCAAATCATCAGCTAAAGATCATTGATTTCTGCCAACTACTCTTCCTGCTGAATGGTCATTTCTTGGACTGTTTAGAAGAAGACTTTTTTCTCGGGATGCATTTCCCTTTCAAAGCCCTTTCTCTTCTCTCATCCTCGGTTACTTCTGCCTCCACCGTAGCTAATTTCGAGCCCCTGCACAACAATTACAATACAAGTGAATTTAATGCTACTTCATCAGATTGCAAGTACATGTGAATTGAATTTCTTGAATGTTTTTCCAATTGAGCTGGTTATTACCCAGAGGGCTATAGGCTGGTTCACCATAATTTAATTTATTGACCATGGAACACACCGACAAAAAGGATCACCTTGTTTACGAAGGTCTGTTGTGCTCTGTAAGGAGTAATTAGTTATTAATTCTCGAGTTGACTAACATATGTCGACTAGTTGGTGTCATTGTCCTTGTTTGGATTGAAGTTTTCCACGACAAATTTTTATATTTTTTTAATCATATTTTTAAATATCTTTTTATCTCATACAAATCAAATTATTACAGTATATTTTTCTATAAAAAATCAAGAAAATAACAATTCAGATAAAAGTTTTTTTTTGAAAGATTTAGTAAAAGTTAATTTCTTCATATTTTCAAAAAATAAATCATCTGAAATTAGAACAACATTACAAAAAAAAAAAAAAGAATAGATCATTCATTAGATAGTATCATTATTTCCAATCTGAAATGGAAATTTGTCAATTAATTCAAGAAATTACACAAGAAGAGAAGGTTCCAAACTAAAATACTCTAATTTGTACTAAAATTTTATCACTTGCAAAGTTCTCAATTTAGCTTTCTTCCCTACATAAACAAAAATGAAGGTTCTCTAATTTACATTTAGACTAAAATTATTATCACTTGTAAGGTTCTAACTTTAACTTTCTTCCCCACATAGTTATAAATTAAAAAAAAAAAAAAGGGGTTTCTAATTAAGACATGATTAGGTTTTCTTTAACTTTGGAAAAAAATTCAATCCATTAAATTTTTTTTTTTTTTATGTTTACGGCTTTGAAAAAATTTGACTAATTATGAAGGCCAAAGAACCGAACGACAAAATCTTAGGACCATAATCCATAGACTAACCTTTCCTCATTATAGGAAGATGATTTCTTCAATCTTGAGGGTTCAACCTGAGCCCTGTCATCAGTAGCCATTGATTCAACAATGCTCCCACTGAAATACTCTTTCTCCTCAGCCTGCAAATTCCCAAACCTCGGATTCTCAGACATGTACTTTATCTCATCCTCTTCCTCCACCACCACCGCCGCCTTGTTCCCCGAGGCAGCAGTTTTGCACAACACCCCTTTATGCAGATCACTACAGTTACTCCTCCTAGCCCCAGCAGGTGTAGGCGCCGTAGTAGTTGTCGCCGGTGATGGTTGTTGCTGCTGCTTTAAATCAGCCACATTTTTGCCATTACTAGTGCCCCTAAAAGACAACGACCCGCCACATGCAATGAGCTGGAAAAGCATGGAGTTCCGGCTCAGTAACGGCTCATTTCCAACTGGGTCGCCGTCCTCGAACCTCTTGGACGCGTTATGGATCTCGTTCATGGCTTTGTCCGAAAGACTTGATGACGTCGTTGACGGTGGAGATTCATTTTCTAAGATGAATTCAGACCTAGGGTTTTTCGTAGTTTCTTCAGATTCTTGCTTTTGCTTCTTTTCTTCTTGTTGTTGGGGCCGTTGATGGTGGAGTTGTTGTTGGTGGTGGTGCATTTCGTCGGTGGAGACGCCGCGGGAGCATCGAGAATACTGAGGTGTAGTTGAGGTGGTATAGCAGCTAATCTTTTCTTCATATTCTTCTTCTTGATCCAACTCTTCTTCTTCTTCTTCTTGGTCAGCTTCATTTTGATCATTATCCTCGTATTCATTGTTGTGATGATGAACTTCTTGATGATGAACATGGCCTAGTGATCTGCGTTTTGGATGGAAATTTGTGGTTTCTACAGCTCCCACCCTTTGTTGCATGTTCCCAAGAGGAAGTTGCTGAATATGTTGTTGTGTGCTACTGCCAACTTGAAGTTGCTGAAATTTTTCTGATGAAGAAAGTTACCAGGTTCATTGGAAACATACACAAAAATAAACAAATTATAATGTGGATTAATCCATTCACGACAAAAAATTAAAAAAGGGGACAAACATATATAGGAAAGATTATAAAAATATGTTAAAGTGTGGTTAAGCCAAAAAAAAAAATACAGTTAACCAATTGACTCACCAGTGCAACTGTCACTGACTATTTCCGACCCTTTGAGCACATACTCAGCTCCTTCTGATGGATAGATGATATCATTCTCCGCCAAGTCATTCCAAACATAACCATTTTTGTAGCTCCTGTAAGAAAATAAGAACTTCACATTCCTTTATTATTTTTAATGTATTGCAAAGATAAAGAGTACAAGGTAGAAATCAATACTAGTGCATAAAGTACGATTTTTTAAGTGCATTCAGTACTTAGAACTTGTATAAAATGTTAATGTGCAAATGTGCCCAATTAGATCATAAATAGCTAAAATCACTCTATTCAACATTATGAGAGTTTGAATCTTAGGCCTACTGAAAATTCAGGAAGGAAGAATTAAGTACCTTTTGCAAGACCAAGAATACAATGAGGGCATGCCTTTGCCTCTAAGAACTGTGAGCCGATCAATGACATCTACACAGTTTATTTAACAAGTTAGCAAAAAGAAGCTCAAAATACCAAAAGGGCTTAAATAATTCACTATAAAACCTCAAGAATCAAGATGTTGCTATCCTTAACACGAATTTGCAAGTGCATCACCGATCAAGAAAAGATTGTAGTAGATTAGTACGTACCTTTCAGGCGAAGTTGTTGATTAGCAAGATGAGTGACTTCCAAATAATGAGGGTGCTCAAGCTGGCCATTTCTAGTGAGGTAATAAACAACTTGAACTCTTTTGAAAGCAGGTCTTATCAACCTGGGCTGTGTGCATATCTTCACCCTTTCAGGACTCATATCTCTGCTTCTTCTTCCTCGAACCTCCATTTTTTTCACTTATAGTTTCTGATCTTTCTCCCCTTCCCCTCTTTTTCTGCTCTTGAATATGGGTACTTAACTAACCCCGGCGACCCTCATTTATGATTGACCTCACCACACGAGCAAAGAAGAAATGCAGAAAGGGACAAAGAAAGTAACAAGGCCTCGAACGGTGCACTGGTGTATAGAAACAGAAAAAACTCTCTCTTCGGATTCTCGATAAAAGGGGGCTACAGGCTACTATCCACTAGTACATGCTTAATTGGTTATGGTCCTATTGGGCGATTAGAAGACGGATAGAAAAAGAATACAAATGTGAGGTCTTTGTCATTGTGACGAGTGATGTTTTTCAATTCGCACTTTTGGTGTCTTCTGGATTAGTTCCTCCTTTTATGATGGGTTTAATATAAAAAATTTTTGGCTAAAAATGGCAATTCAAACAAGGTTAGATTGCCATTTTTTATTTTCAAATTTTTATATTTTTCATAAACACATTTTTAATTATTTTTTTATTTTACGCATACATCAAATAACTATAGCATTTTTTTTTTGTAAAAACTCTGAAAAATATCAATTCGAGCAGGCTCATTTGGAAAAACATTTTAGATTAAAATATATTAAAATATTTTTTATGATATATGTATGTTATATGAATAGATATTGAAAAGATAAAATGTGAACTCCAAATAGGAGATTAGAAATTAGAAACAAAAGAAATTAAACGTTGAAAATGAGATAGGAGATTAAATAAGAGAACTAGTATTCGAATTAAAATCTAGTCCACTTGAAATTGGCTTTTCCGTAGTTGATAGAGTACACCATTTGGCCTTCTTTGAAAAGAACAAAAAATGAATTCTACTTTTAGTAACTTCTCTTCCAACGATAGTAGTAAGTATAGTAAGTGCTGGATGGGCCTTTGCTTGGTGGATCTGATCTTGAACTGTGTTAGAACATGGCATGAATCGGATGTTTTTGGAACCAATTTTTGGACAAAAACGTTTCCCCTCTGAAGTCTGAGAAGCTAAAGGGTTTTACTCGCATTAAATTCCAATGGCATTTACTTTTCTGAGATATTTCTTCATTGCCTTCGACTTCTGCATGTCGGATTGAAAGCATAGTATAGCAAAGGCCGAACTTCCAAAAATAGTATTTGGGTTTTGTTTTGTTTCACGTTACCTTTATGCTAGAGGGGTCAGCAGCTACTTGACCAACTACAACTGAAATATCAAAGTCAATTTTCAACCAAAAAAAGAAATAGCAAAGTCAATGGAGAAAAAGCAATACCAAAATTCAAAATAATGGTTACTAATATATGTC
The DNA here is from genome assembly GCA_013103745.1 of Gardenia jasminoides. Taxonomy (NCBI): domain Eukaryota; kingdom Viridiplantae; phylum Streptophyta; class Magnoliopsida; order Gentianales; family Rubiaceae; genus Gardenia; species Gardenia jasminoides. The sequence continues at coordinate 46,508,480 of CM023095.1, read as the reverse complement.
AGCGCAATTATTTTCTTTATAAGAGCAAGTTTGTTCAAAATGTCTAAACTACCCTTCATTTCCTAGATTTTTTTTTTTTGACAAGTGGAAGATCTTAAATCCAAGACTTTTATTTACAATCTCTCTTATCTTACCACCCAATTCAATCCTTTCCCTTCCCTTCCTAGCTTTACCTACTTTGGCTACTTTGCCATTATTTTCAGCCAAAATAATTAGGACTAAAATAATGAGAGAAACAAGTGTGGAAATGAATTCAATAATCAAAATAGTTTTAGTTGCTTATATCATCAACACATTTTCCTAAATTATTTATTTGATTATATCAATAATACAATTTTAATTACCTTTTATCTCACATACATCATATTTAAAAAAGTGCTACAGTATTTTTTCACCAAATTATTCCCAAATAATCTACTATCCAAACACACTTATATTTTTATCTTACATACATTACATTTCTATAATATATTTGTGTACAAAAATTTTGAAAAATAACAATCCAAACAGAACATAATTATTTTGGACTGAAAATTGTTTGGTACCGTGACATTTTTACGATTGGATGTGCGTAAAATAGCTGTACACTGATATTGAAAAGACAACAAAATTGAAAAGAGTGAAAACAATTCGTTTCCAAATGTAACTGATTCTAGGATGTAGCTCACATGCATGATGAGAGTCACGAAACCTTAATTGAAAAGAGTGAAAAGCAGAAACCTTTTTCCCTCCATCGTTTGAGAGACAAGTGATGCAGGAATCACCAAAATTGATACTATAACGGATTGATTCTCAATGTGGAGAGAACAACAAACGAAAAGAGAAGATTGGTGGCATTGTGATATATTTGCTCGGTCCCATCTTGAATGACCTTAGCAACTTTTTTTTTTTTTCCCCTTTTAATCTCTGCACCTATTGGACCCTCCAAAATCAAAAGTTTTTGTTTTTTTTGAGCTCGACTTCATAAGCTAAACCGTGAAAGTAAGTAGCAACTTTTTTTGTTTAAGAAAAAAGTAACAATTACCTCATCTGAGAAAAAGTAACAATAACTTTAAAAATCAGGAGAAATTGTGTTTATTTATTTATTTAAAGCTTTGAAGAAAAGGAACTCCGCATCGAGAGTTGATGTCTTAATTAATTGAACTGTAAGAGGTTTTATCTCATGCTTATTGGATTCTCTTACTAGTATAAATACATATGTAAAAAAATATGCACATACGTATATGCATGTATTGCATATATTATTCTGTGTTCAACTAAATGACGAGTAAAATTCTGAGCTTATCCCACCATAATTCAGTCAACAAGTCAAAGTTCCTCACCTCTCTTTACACCCTTGATCCAAATTCATGGCAAAAACAAAAAAACAAATAAATCATGCATCGACAGGACAGAAACGCGTGCACAGTAATGCCAAGTGCCATCAGTTTTGCGGACCAGATGGATCCATGGTGAAGGAACCAAAAGAGGTAAACCTGAGCAAGAATTGCAGCTGGCCATCCAGGGCATTTTTTAAAGAAGAAAAGATGGCTAGGTAGCGTAAGGAAATACCCAAGAAATTAATTCTGATGGATGGATTATACCAGTTGCAGCAGTGAATTTGATTGGAGGAATCAGGGCTTGGCAAGGCTCACTGCTTGAACAAACAACTGAAGCTATGGATACGATGGATGTGACCCAAGACTGTGTAAATGCAGGTAGAGACGACTATTAGGGCCAATTTTGGTTAACAATGGTTGCAGGGTACAGTGCTAGGCACTGCAGTAATGAGGCTATCCTTATCTTTGCAAGGTCAAACGTAGTGCTTGATTTCGCTTGTTCTTGCAGATCCAATTCATTATGCGTCCATTATTACTCGTTAAAAGAAGATATAGACAGAATGATACCAGCGGACCACTGTTTCAATTCAAAGTCAAATGCAGTCTGGACCATCTTAAGGGAATTGTTGAGAGAGCGTAAGAACAAAACTTTTTGCTCGGAATTCAATTCTAGTGGTTTTCGTTTGAAACATGTTTGGAGTGTATTGCATTCAAGTAATGTAAAGCAAACAGAATTGAATTCAAGTAATGTAAAACTTGAACTTGACTTTAGGTCTTACAATTGAAGATCGAGTTCAATTCGCTCGAAATTCTATTGTATTCGAACTCAATTCAAGTTTGATGGAGTCTAATAAATCAAGCTTCAGGAATAAGTAATACATATTAATGTTTTATATAATTTTTTTAAAATGAGAGATACAATTAGTAAACTCCTCACCTAGTAAACATAAGAAATTAAAAACATATATATATATATATATATATATACATGCGTTAGAGATTTGACTAAACTCGATAAACTTTCAAGCCTCATATATATAGGCTCGATCTAGAGCTTATCAATTTATTTAAGTTATTCGTGCTTGAACCGTGCAATTTTCACGTTGATTTTTGACTGAGTGAACTCATTAATAACTAACTTGAAAAACTCGAGTAATTTGCACCCTTGACGCGTCCTAATTAATAAGGATGCAATCACTACAGTATCTAGTTTAGAATTTGCTATATTTCCACTCTCGTGTCTTATACTCAAAACTTCAAAATTTTCTTTCTTCAAATTTATGATGAGAGAAATATTCATCCCAAAAATTAGGAAATAATTCGGGCAAATAATTGATTCTTCTACTTGAACGAGTGCCGGAGTCTCGAGCACAATGTTTTGGGCTTGGTTGGGCTTTGAAGGATTGGATTCTTTGCACATCCAACTAGATTGGCCAGCATCGTCCATGAGTAGCCCCTTTGGTTTTCTGATAAGTGCTGCAACGTGGTGAGTCATTCGATTGGGTCTTAATTCAACTGAATGGATTCATTGGGGCCTGATTATTGGTCTGTGCAAAACCCATTAATGAGATATACATCCAACTCCTTGAATCTATTAAGTTCCTAAAACCAAAACCCAACTATATCGGCCCAACACCCCACTCAACAATGGAACATTAGCGAGTAGCGACGTGTTATGACTTATGAGGTTCTGGTTGACCTTTTTTTTAGTCAGACGTGACTTTGTATAATTTATATCTATTGTAACCTGTGGAGGGATCTATTTACAAAGGATCCAACTAGGGTTATTGAAAAATTGATGAGAACCGAACCACCATTGGACCAAACGGATACACTATTTATCCGTTTAGATTTAAGAAAGAGCCACATAAAGTGGCAAGTCACGAGAGCAGCAATTGATTGGAGACACGGTTTGAATTATTGACCTTCCATCCTACAAACCTTTTAAAGGTCTTGTGGTGACCAATAACCCAAGTGGCAATTGATGGTTGACTCAATTCACTAATTTTTCCCCTCTCTTATGAGACTTTGAGTCAAGGTCTCTACCTTGCGCAGAATCAGTAAAATAGTAATATAAAATATACATCAATAAATAATGTCATGTATAATCAAATGTATTATAATTGAGGTTAAATCTTCAAAATATTTGATAATCTAAATCTAGAATACCATTTGCCAAATTTTAAACAATTAAAATTTAAGTATTTATTAATGAGACACAATTTTAAAGATTCAAATTTTTATAGGTAATTTTATTATATGAAATAGCCAACCTAACAATATTTCTATAAAGGAAAAAAACATAATATTATCACTAAAGTAAAAAAATACGTAATTGTTTGAAAAACTGGAACAGTATAATGAATGAATAAACAAGGGGTGATACTGTGGAAAGGAGAAAAAGGTATTAAGTGGAAAACAAGTTCACCTTAGGTTAGGGAAAAAAAGTACTTTACTACAATCATGTATCAACATTAATGATACTGTCACATATGATCACATCCATATTATATACATACATGCATACATATATGTATGTATATATATATATATATATATATACACATACACAGAGAGAGAGAGAGAGAGAGAGTACGAAATTTCTTATGTTCATCCTTTCTGGAATGTAGAGTCTTGCTGATTTAACTATTACCTCTTAAATCACTTGCTGATTTAACTATTAATCTCATAACCAATTATGTTAATAGCTTCAACAGTCAACGTGAGAGAACAAAGCTTGACAATTTCTTTATAATTCCCGTGACAAAAACCCAAAGATTAGATTGCTTCTAAATTAATATATGAGATATCTCAATTCTTATTCAAGGTTTATTCATATACATTTGAAAAATAATTACTTAATAATTATCAGTCCTTGAAAAAAATATTAGTATTGCAGATGGATTTGTGAATAGGTCCACGAATTAAAGAGTAACTAGTTAAGCTTTGAGTTTGATGTGGGCTGTCTTATTTCCGAAAGAATCACCAGCCCGTGTGAAGCTAGTTTTGACTGATTATTCTTTAGGAAACACCCAATTTTTCCGTACTAAAACAATTTAAATAATTAATAGCTTTTCTCAAAGGAGCCTAATTTGTCGTTCCTATTTGTTTTCCTGTATGTTTTTTGGTAGGAAGTCCATGAAAGTAGAGTTCTTTAGCAACAAAAATACGCCGAAATCCATTTCTGAAATGAAGAAAATCAAAGTTATATATTGGTTAATTATCTGATGAAAAGTGATATTACTAGCTTAATTTAATGCATTCAAATCCTAGTATCCAAATTGAACCACTATTGCTTTGAAGAGCTTATTTATTCCTAAATATACTTCTAAGAGACGGCACAAAATAGTTCATAATTAGCTCCATTTCAGTTTTGTTAAAAATAGCTCCCAGTCTTGTTTGGAAAGTCATTTTTCTCCAAAAAAAAAATGGTTTTATTTTCCGTGAACACATTTCTTAATTATTTTTTTACCTCATATACATCAAAACCTTACAGTACATTTTTCTGCAAAAATTTCAGAAAATAGCAATCCAAACGGAAATGACCTTCTTCAAAAAATTTCAATGATACGTGCGGCATCTCATTTGTGTTTGAAACAATAGAACTTTTGGAAATCACACCCATTAAGCTCTGAATTATCATAATAGCACTGCATTCGTTGTCATGAACAGGTTAAACCTGGTTCAGTATTCAATTCAAGCAAACTAGCAGAAGTTTAAAAAGCTACATAATAAGTGTCTTTCTCATGATCAAACTATGCGAGCCTCACTCTTCTGGGGACAATCTAAAGGTTGTATTTCATCTATTTGGCAACTTGTGTAGCTTTCCTTTTACACCTCCAAAATGCTAAAAATTCATCTTTCTTGCCAAAGAATTTCACATCAATTTTTTTTAACATCATTCTCGAACAATTATTCTTGAGAGTTTTGCTTAACCAAAATAGTTTTGCAAGCCCCTTCAATAGTGCTAGAATCATCCAACACCAATTACTTTACAAATAATGAAGGTGAATTTTACATAAAATCAACTAAAAATCTCAATTTGGTATAATGTGCTGAATTGTTGAAGTATTTTAAACCAAGCATATTTAGAAGTTTATTTGTTTTAGAAGTTGATTTATTATTTGATAAATATGTTAGAATTGGGTATCAAAATCTGTTATGGAAATAGGATGGAATCATGTTTTAGTATCATAATTAGAGTAGAATTCATAGTTTTGTTTCTCTATTTAAGGACTTGAATTCTACACTTGTAGTTGAGGAAAATCAATTTCTTAAAATAATTTTCTTTTATTCTCCTATGCCTTTCTTACTCATAAGATTTTAGTATTACATCCGCTATGTGATTTTTTGTGCTAACAAGTGGTATCAGAGTTCTAGGGTCAATAGTTTGATCTTGGGGTATCTGTGGTGTCTGGAAAATTTAGAAAATTCGTGATAGATAAACCTGTGCTATAAAGGGGTACAGATGTTATGGTAGACTACTACTATTGAAGGATTAGACCACAAAAGTTGGTTTAGAGTACTCGTTTGTTGATTAAAATTAGGGAAAAAGTGACCCTAATTGGACAGAGGGAACTCTGTCAAAATTGTTGGTAGTATGCAGTGATCAGGAAAAGATTCTACTAAATTGTTGTGGTTGATTTTACAGTAGAATTTAATCAAGTTTGAAGCTAGGGAGGCCAAGAATTCAAGCGGGGAAGAAAATTTTATTTGTGAAGGTACATAAATTATTTTGAATTGTCATGGTGAGTGAATTTATCAATGGTGAAAATTATGGCCATAAACAAGATTATGAAAGGCATATTTTTTCAATTGAAATTTGTGTGGATTATCATTATTCAAGAAAATATGGTGGCTCTAATTGTGAATGGGTCAATATGGATGACTTTTTTGATCAAGGAGAATTAGTAATAAAATTGCATCCGAAATACAAGTCTTATTTGCCTTAGCTAGCGAAGAACAAATTGAAGATTTGTTGCAAATTGGAATTACATGTCAATTATACTACTACTACATGTTGCAAAGGTGATTCAATCTCGTGGTAGTATTAGAGATGATGAGATCAAGAGCTTGATTTAAGGGAGGCATTGTTGAAATATTTTAAATTTTATTTGTTTTAGAAGTTGATTTATTATTTGATAAATAGGTTAGAATTGGGTATCAAAGTCTGTTTAGAAAATAGGATGGAGTCATGTTTTAGTATCATAATTAGAGTATGATTCGTAGTTTTGTTTCTCTATTTAAAAACTTGAAATCTTACACTTGTAGTTGAGGAAAATCAATTTCTTAGAATAATTTTCTTTTATCCTCCGGTACCTTTCTTACTTGTAAGATTTTAGTATTACTTCCGCTGCACGATTTTTTTGTGCTAACATGAACCATGGGCAGCTTTGTTGCATTCTTTTGGAACTCAATTGATATCCATAATTTAAATATCTGACATAGCTTCACGAGCATCATTCATTACCGGGCCTACGGGAAACGAGCCTTCCTCCTCAGAGAGTGAAGAGTTTGACAATCGACAGAGAGCCCACCTTCAATTGAAAAGGGGTAATATCATAAACTTCCTTTGAGTTTTCACTTAATATCACCTGACACCCTTAAAATTTCAAAATATCACTTACTTCCATTGCTTTTGTTATTTGTATAACAAAATTTATAAAAATCCCAAACTACCCTTTTGCTCATTTTGCTAAATAAAAATAGTCCTAAACCACTTTGTTTACTCCAAAAAAAAACCACCACCTAAAAAATAATCTCTACTTGTATCACCATATCACAAATCTATAATCCATAAAAATATAAATTTTAAAAATAAAAAAAGATATTTGTAAAGGAATATACTAGTACCAATTCACAATTATATATGTTTAAAACTAATTTCTTATAAGTCTTTTTTCCCCCTAACATCTTCACAACTCATGGCTCAAATATTTAAGTTGTACTAATTCATCATAAAGTCAACTCAAAATAAATGAAAAAAATCATACATTTATACTCCACACTATCACAATCAGAAAAAATAAAATTTAATTTATTACAATTTATAAATAAAAAATTGTACTGCCATCCAAAAAAAAAAAAGAGTAAAAAAGGATATTGGATAAAGAGAAAAAAGAAAAAAGTGACTTTTGATTCTTTTTCTTTAATTTTTTGACATCCATTTATTTGATATGTGAATTATGTATCAAGTGAGGGTTAATATAGTCATTTTACAATTACTAGGGGGAGGTGAATGATATTTTAAAATTATAGGGATACTAGGTGACATTAAGAAAAAACTCAGGGGAGGTTTCTGATATTACCCCTTGAAAAAGTTGGAAGCCTGAATAATTTTGGTAGGAAAACAGCTTCCCTTGCAGCAATGACTTTCAAAATATCGGTTACCAACACTTCACGAGACTATTTAGCTAGACCAACTAAGAATTTACCAAAAAAATTTTGAATAAACACCGTACCAAATTCAGCTCCAATTTTCATTTAAGTTTATTCGTGAATTATATCAGCTTCTATTTGGATGACTCATTATTTGAAAATCTTTTGTAGTATACCTTATATGTATCGTCTAATTATTTTCTCATTTTAATTATTATTTTACTAAATATATATCACATCATAAAAAACAGTATGCATGAGATTATATGTTTTTTTTTTTTTTTTTGCAATTACATGAGATCATATGTGGTGAAAATGAAACTTTTAATTTATTAGACCTAGAAAGATGTGACATATGTACTCAATGAGCTTCTCGATGCCTCGAAAGATTAGTGTCGTAATGTAAATACTATAGAAATGAAAAGGCAAAAGAGTAAAGAAAGGCCATTGGACTGGGAATTACCACTTGGACCTGTGATTATGGTAGATTGTGGAAGAAAGCCCCATTCATGACGACACACTACTAAAGTGCTGATAATTGAGTGCTTAGGTAGTCGAAAACGTAGTTTGATGCTTGTTCTTTTTTGTAAAAAAATGCCAAAATGCACTAGTCTCGGACCTACAAGGTCTCCAATAATATAATGTTTTGAGAGACAAAATTGGTCCCAATAATTGACAAGAACAGGGCACTGAAAATGACTAATTACAACTCTCAGGGCTCGGAATATGGCCGGCCGGGCTCTGTATAATATTTTTCTGCTCGAATTTTACCATTATTTCTTTCCCTTTTAAACGTTTGAAAATAAGCTTGTAGAGAAACAAAATACCAAAGTAGGGAGGAAAAAAAAAAAAGAGGCAACTGTGATATATGCTCATTCATCAAGAAGTCATCAAGATTTACAATTGAATGATTCTTTAATCGTATTTTTCAAAACCAATATATTTCTTGACAAGCATGAAGAAAATTCAAGGTTGTTTTTGAATGTTGGATTGGTTAAAAAAAAGGAATTCAAAAGCCAACGAAACATAGGAGCCCACCTATTTATTTCATTTTCCACTTGTTTTCTTTCGTACCCTTTTTTTTTTTGAAAAAAAAAAACTAAGAAACTGAAATGATTTCACTTTGTTTTGTTATGTCTTCGCCTAACTAAAACCCTTTATTCTCCGCACGCCTAAGTTTTGGATTCTTTGGATTGGTTTTGTGTAAACCATCAAAATTGCAAAGAAAGGCATCCATTGAACTTGGAAGTAACTATGATGAAGGCAGGCATATTCTGTGACCAAATTAACATTTTGATATTGAACATGACGCTGTTCCTCCAAAAAAAAAAAAAATTGCTGTTTCAGAAAAATATATATTAAGTAATTATTTCTATGACGACAGGCTATGCGCCTATGCCAACAGAAAATACCAATTCTATGTTCCCTATTTCTTCCTACAGAAAGCACCTTTGACAAGTTCAAAGTCCTGGAATATCACATGTATCTCATGTGAAAAGGGCATAGTTTTGAGATTAGAAAACCAATTAGACAATCACGTCATTCAAGGACGAGAACTAGTGTTTTAACCAAACCTAAAGTAACAGATAATAAACAATAAAAAAAAATATCAATATTATATGAGCAAGAAACAATGCAGGTACTGCATAAAAAAGGTTTTTTAGCAGTTTAACACTGTACATGTGTTCTGCTTCTTCCTGTCACAAAAATATTTTACATGTTACATTGAGCATAAGTCACTACTCCTGTTCCCCTCCTCTCCCACATAATAATGTTGGTTTTCATCCTGTTCACTTGTTCAACTAATTACATTAGTTGAATATTATACAGCTCCAGTGTACAAGCATAAATATTCACTTCATTGATTTGTTGTTTTTTTAAAAGGGATTCTTATTTTTATACTGTACTTCAAACTTAGACCAAGAATATAGTAGTAAAAAAAAAAGAAGAAGAAGTATACAAGATATTTATTTGTATACTCTCAAAAGAAAAAAAAAAGGGAGGATAGCTCCATTAACTAAATGCCGATATCTAGTAAGAAGCACAACAATATCAAATATTTTGGGATTGTTACGTGTGTGTCCATCGCTTTATCATGTTGTGATTTTCAATCCTTTTTTTAAGGTGAACTTTAATATTGTGAGTAATAAAGCATCCTTTGAGTCATACATGGGTGAAAATTCATCATCAGTTCCATTAGACAATAATTAAATCGGGGGAGGGAGTGTAAGTGAGAGGTCCCGTGTTCGAGACCTCCCACTCACACTAAATAATAATAATAATAATAAATAAACGAAAAATCAAAGAGTGAATATTGATGATCCTCCTAAACTTGGTTAATGTGTGTAACTTTCACTTAAAACGAGCCAGTGTGGGTACACCTGGCCAGGATCAATTGCCTACCATTGCAATCAACAATGTCCTTTTCACTTTCTATTGCTTTCCCACTTCAGCCCATATGTGACATGTCCCATGGAAATGAACAATAATTACCAGTTTCCCCTTAAAGCTTGGAAAACACAGTCCTAAAACAACGGAAAATTAGAATATTCATACCCATTTAGAATCTATAAACTTTTAATACTGTGGGGTCGCTCCTTCAAACAACCGTTGATGTCACTCTTCACTTATGCTTCTACCCCAAAAGGCCAGTAGGCAAAACTTACGGACAACAAACCTATCATCATCAGCCATCATTTTAAGGGCCACTCTATTTATTGCCCTAAAAACACATGATGAGTGGTGAATACATGAAAGTAAATATTTTTCGTTAAAGTGCATGCAATTTTCGGGAGAAAATAAGAGCCCGTTCGGACTACTATTTTCTAGAGTTTTTTGAGAAAAAAGAGTTGTAGAAATAATTGAAAAATATGTTCACAAAAAATGTAAAAAATTTTTGAGTTAAAATGGAAATCCAAAATCGCGTGCTCTTAGAACATTATATTATCGAGAAGGTGATAAACAGTATCATGGTTTATTCAAAAAAAATATAAAGGTAAATATGATTTACTGAAATTGTAATTTTTACATTAGATTGTCAAAATGGAGTTGCACTCTTGAGGTTTGGCATTAAAAAAATATTTTTGGCAGGTTTAGCATAAACAACTTATTCAGTTTGATAATGCATTTCAAATTCTAATTAGAGCAATTACAACTTCATTTATGACCGAATTTACCGTAATATTTCATAGTATAGGTATAGCCTTACTTTAATTAATTAATTAGAATTTAATTTCATTTAATTAGATGATAGATGCATTTTATTAGCACTAATAGATCTACCTAACTATTCCAAGACACAGATCTAATCACTAAATAAAATATAAAAATGAAAAAAGAAAGTGTTGAAAATAATTACACTTGCACTTCAATAGAAAGTGATGCCATGAGGTAGACTACTTCAATAAACCACTAATTTGCACTACGTCGGTTGACAATCCAACGGCTCATCTTCACTTTCATCCCTCTCTTATTCTGCTTATCTCCAAGCCCACCTTCCATTTCACTCCATTCTCCTCACACACACTCACGCACCAATATTCATAGATTCTCTCGGCTCAGCCAGGCAGAGGGGGAAGGGGCTGATGTTGGGGAAGCGTTCACGTGCACCTATGAGCATGAGGAGAACAACAAGCATGACTGGGATCACCATCGATGTGGGAGCTGGGAACATGGCCATGGATGCACCGCCACCTTTAGATCCTCAGAATCCAATCACTTCTGGTGATCATGGGGTCCCAGACGGGCATGTAATGGTAGGACCAAGTGCATATGATCATCGTTCAGCGGCTTCCATGTTGTTATCTCCCAGATATTCTAGGAGGGATTCATCAGCTGATCATCATCAACGTTTGGAACCAGCTAATTTCTTGAGAACTTGTGGCTTGTGTAATCGCCGTTTGGCACCTGGCCGTGACATATACATGTACAGGTATCAACATGTCATATGGCTTACTTCCTTGGAGAGAGTGTGTGTGTGTGTGTGTGTTTTTCTTTTCTTTTTCTTTTTTCTGGGGTGGGGTGGGATTGGTGGTTTGCTATTTCTGGTTGGAGACTCACTATTGCAGTGTTCTTATTCTTGTTTATGGTTTTTGAACCTATAATATATTATTGAGGTGGGGTTTTATGTGATTGAGGTTAGTGATAGAAGTGTAGGGTTGCATGCTTGTTTATTGAAAAATTGAATCTGTGACATTTCTAGACCAGGAATTTTTGCTTATTGGTAAGTTTAATTCGTGAAACATACTGAGTTGAGGTTTTTTGTGATTTAGGTTAGTGATAAAAGTATAGGGTTGCATGCTTGTTCAATATTGAAGAGTCGAATTTCTGAAAATTCTATTTCCAGTAATTTTTTGTTTGTCGGTATGCTTAATTCATGAGATATGCTTTACAATCTGATTGACTTGTCATGATATTAGCTTTTTCCACCTTTTCAGACATAGAATTCATGCTTTCCTTTCCGCAAATTTTGTTTGCTGTGTTAATAAATTTTTTCTGCGTGTGATATTACTAATTTCTTGGCATAAATATTTAATATCCCTCTTAGTGACTGAAACAAACAAAAACAAAAAAAGGTATATATCAATAGTATCTCCTTTGCTTTGTTCTTATATTTTTTTTGGTTGTAATGAAAATACAGGGGTGATTCGGCATTTTGCAGTCAAGAATGCAGAGAACAACGGATGAAACAAGATGAAAGAAAAGAAAAGTACCGAATGCAAGCCTCAAAGAAAGTTGAAGGTCATCATAATCAGTATTCTGAGCTTGCTAATGCGGCCTCTGAATCCTCTAGCAATAATGAGACAGTTGCTGCAGCATGAAAAGTTGCTACTAAATGGTACCTAGATTTAATGATAATCGTATACCCAAAAAAAAAAAAAAAAGGGTTCTACGTTTAAGTGTTTAAAAAAATTAACTATATGTATTAGAACTAATGATATAGGGGGAATTATCTATGTATGGCTTGAACTTTGTCTTTCTTTCTTTTGGGGCATTAGCCATGTTTTAAGGCAAAAGTCTGAAAGTCTGAAGTCTTAGTTGCTAATGAGCTAATGAGCTAGGTTACTCATTAGCAAAATGTATGATGCAAGATTTGTAGAAAAACTGTTTGTATAATTTGAACTTAATTTTGTTCAAGAAATTTTCTGCATTGTAACTTTAGTTTCTTTCTTTCCAGCTAAACAAGTACAAGATCTTTGACAGTTTCCTCGTTCCGAAGCTTCTTCTTCCAACCCTCAAAGTTGAATAGTGGGTTGATTATGTATTATGAATGCTAAACTAAAGTTGCTGTCTATGTGAAAAATATGAAAGATAAATTTTATGCACACTATTATGGTTGGACGTATGATACATATGTAAATTTAAATTTAGATTAATTATCATACATGTGAATAGTAATTAGGGATAAACACAATAAAGTGAACTATTTACTGTATCATTCTCTAGTGAGGAGAAATCTAATATTTGTAAAATTAGAGATAATGCAAACCAGAAATTATCAAATGAAGGATACTTACTTTGTTGATATGACATGATCCATGTAACACGGAGGCAGTGATTAACTATAAGATAGAAAAGATAAATATTATGACTATATATGAGTTTCTAAAGATTGAGAGAAGACTGTAGTTGAAATTGGCAAAATAAATATTATTTAATTTCTCTCATTTAATTGGACAACTTTGGAACAAATCGTTTCTTGCTCTAGTACTCATATATAGTTGCATAAGTTTGTTTATTTTTTTTAAGTGTCTTACCAATGAAATTATCAAAGTATACGTCTATTTCTTGAAAAGCCGCCAATGATTCTAGACTAAGGTGGCGCATTATATATGTTGCTTGCTGGTTCACAACTGGAATAAGATTGATTTTTTTCTTGCAATCATCTGTGCACCCTTTATTCAACAGAATAATTCTCTTTACAACCTCTACCAACCGGCCATGACATGATGCTGTAGGACCTTCAATCAAATCCATGGAGGCCGTGAACTTCTGGCAATACACAACATTGAAGTGATTGATTTTCTCCCAAATTTCTTCAACAGAACCGAAAGGATCTTATTGGATGAGAAATTCGTTGAAGTACATTTTATTGGATTTCATGTTATACTGGCACTATTAAATGGTTGACCATATAGTTTTCCAATCTCTGATCTCAAAAACCCTAATAATTGAGGAGTCCATGAGCTTAGAATTGACTGGAAAATAGAACCCAAATTCAAAGTTATGTTGGCATGCAAGTTAAATTGTACTGAAACATGGGGTTTTTAAGGTTTTCAAGTAATGACGGGAATTGCATCATTGCATGTGAATGAACAGAAAGTAATACGACACACTTCACTTTGATAGTTATAGCCAAAGACTAGACTATGACCTTCTTGACATATTCAAATTTTTAGGTGAGAGTATGATGTTGTAATATGTATATATTACAAAACTTTTTTGCCTTTGTAGTTTTTTTTCCAACCATGCACTATGCTATCTTTTGATGTGCACATTTACATCATCTATACAACTGTGCGATGTAAAATTTCCCAAGCGATTGATGCAGGAGTCAGTGACACAAACGTTAATGCAATAAAGATATTTAGTTAGATCTTGCATTCTTTATGGTTCCAATTTCTTTCAATTTATTTCTTGTATGATTTATGGGTTTTTGTAATCCCATGTAGAACCATGCATATACTTTAGTGTACTTCATGAATAACTCTTTCGGTGTACACTTCTTTAATTTCCAGCTTTTTTAAAGCCTATGCATTTGTGTCTCCTTTACCAATTTTAATTGTATAACCCACATAGGAAGAAGAGCCATGACCCCTAGACAAAGATTACGTGTCCACCAGATGTCAATTTGAACACTAAAATTGGAGGAACGATTAAAGAATTATTAAAAAATTGGAAGATATGGTAGCAAGTCTTGGAAATCCGTGGCTGAGGCCACAAATTATAATAGCATACATTATTTTTTGAGTTTCGAGTCAATAGATTGCTTGGGTTACTTTTTAGTTTTTAATTAGGTGGTCGGCATCACTGGGTTGATCTCCATAAATAATGTGCTAGATCTAAGGAAGTTTGGTTATAAGTTACTTTCAAAGGTTTTTTTTTAATTCAATGTCGGAGATTGGGTATCATGTTATTTGATTTTTATCCCTGGAATGGCTAGTAATTTAGTGAACAGGAAAGCTGAAATCTAAGGCTGGCTTAGCAGTATATTACATTGAGAAACTGCCAACGTAAATTGAACCTAGTATGCAGGTGAAAGATCTAATGAATTGTATTTAAAATTTTCACATTCTAGTTGATTTTGTAAAACAAAAAATATTTAGAATTTCCTAGAATTTCTAAAATTTAAATGCTCTAATTTGGGCGAGGAGAGAAGAAGAAAAAGTAAATATTGAAGAGGTATAAGCGTTTCTAATCTTGCCCACTTTTTTCTTAAATGAATTCGATGCACGGGAAGTATAACGCCGAAAATTAGATCCTAAAAACAGAAAATAATTTCACAAAATTAAACAAATAAAACTTAATCTTTTATTGATTTAGGTAATGTGATAAAGACAATTAAAATGTAACGCATTTTAATTTGTTACCGACCGACCTGTGTTCTAATCTTTTAACCTTTACTTGTAAGGGATAATTGAGTTCAAGGTAGTGTATTCTAACTCGTTATTCATGAATATATATATCAGCTGTTCAAGAACTCCAAAAAAAAAAAAAAAAAAAAAAGAGCTTGAAATTTTGTTAAAGGCTAATTGATCAGCTGTTAAAGTGATATGGTTGCCAGTTTTACATTGGCTTTCTTATTGATTTGGTTATGTTACTTTCTTTACTTGTATGAAAACTCTAAATCTCGATGGAGATAAAGAAATTAGAAGAAACCATGGGGTTAGAAAGTTGATTTAAGTGTCTCTGACACCCTTGGCCTTGTTTGGTAGGTCAAATTTTTAACAAATTTGTATAAAACTTGTTTGTTTATAGCTTTAGTTACAGGAATCCTTCAAAAACTTCCAGAGTTTTATCGCAAATTTTTAACAAATTTTTATAAAATTTGTTTGTTTCCTACTTAGTGTTCTTGCCATCTAAACAAGTCGATGGGCATCTATTGTAATGGGTAAAATATTCAACTCCTGCATTAATCTCCAGAAACAATTTTCTAACGTCTATAGTCTAGTGTGTGCATGTGGTTGGTTTTCCAGTTTCTTGATTAGAAAGAAACGTTTTACCTACACTACTTGGTCTATATAAATCCGCATCATAGACTTTTTCCATTTTGATGCCGGGAAGATTCTCGCGCATACGCAAGAGCGCTCGTGGCGTTACGAATTGACTTAATTCTTTTGGGCAAGTTAAGTAACTAATTTCTTAATTGTTTTAATTACTTGAGATAGTGGTCTAGGAATTTCCTATTTATATGAGTTTAGAAATTAAAAGTTATTTTTTATTCCGTATAAATTCAAGAATTAGCAGTCCTTTTTTTTTTTTTTTTGTGGTGTTGGCTGAGTAAGGTTACTTGCTAATATAGGTGTCAAAATAGATGATTTGGGTATATTTGGGTAAGTTATAATTGGGTAATGGGTATAATTGAATTAACCCATTTATACCCATTTATTTAAACGGGTATGGGTATACACAACTACTCATTTATGACTTGTTTGAAAAATTATTTATTTTTTAAAGATTTTTCACATGGTGTTTGACAATAAATAATGGCATTTTATTGTTATTACATTGGTAAGAAATTCAAATTTATCTCCTTATCATTCACTAAAATTTTGAATAAAATCTGTATTTGTTTTTAAATGGGTTAAATGGGTGAGTCAAATCAACCCATTATCCATCAATTAAATGGGTATAAATGGGTATCCATTTATACTCATTTAAAATTAATGGGTTGATTTGGATAAATTATTAATGGGTTGGGTTTGGGTGAGCCAATATAAATGGGTTGTGATTAACACCTCTACTTGCAAATAAGTGGGATCGGCATACTATAAGGGAACACATAAGGGACAATATGTAACCTTATACATGAGGTAAGAGTCTAAGAGAGGATTCTTGAGAGATGAGAGAAACTATCCAAAGGTCGAGATTCATTCTCTCGTAATAAAGAGTCGGTATTATCTAAATGGATATAAGTTTAATGATAAAATCGAATCATGTTAAGTTTTGTGTGTCGCTACCAACACGGCAATAATAGAGATTGAGATTTAGAGACGATACTAGTAAAGATGTATGTTATAAAAATTTATATAATTGTCAAAAAGCTAGGCGATAAAATTTATTTGTTTACAAGGATATGAGTAAATGTTTATTTTAAAGGGATTTTAAAAGGATTTCACAACTGTTGGGGGGAGAAGGGGTAAACTCTAATTTCTATTTGGGTATAAGTGAATGTTTCCAGTTTTTATCAGGGGTGTACAAGAATATTTGAAATATTGGGCCGCCCGCTTACTGCCTTACAGACGCGGAGACGCCAATCCATAGGAAAATCCGTCACCTGTTGTTTCTTATTTCTTATGTAGGTCTTTTTTGAGTCTCTTTCGTTCCCCAATTGAATGAAAACCCAATCATGATATCTAAGGTTATCCCTATTGAGGAAAACTATCTTTACTTCTTTGTGACAAAAATTTGAAACTAAATCGAGATTATTTGAAATAATTTTTAAAAAAAATACTGTAACATTTTTTGGTGTAATATATGTGAGAAAAAAAAGCGGTTGAAAAATGCATTTATGATGCGAATAAATAAATTGTGCAAATAATAAACTATCCAAAGTAATATTTCTCAAACTTGAATGTATCATCTCAAAGTACGAAAGATAGTGTAAATATTTAAGACCAAGAAAAGGAGACCAACAATTTACCTAGTGAAACTTACTGATGATTGTGTATTTGCCTGAGATTTGTGCTCGTGGAGTTTTTTTATGGGCGTATTGCTCCAGCTTTGAAAAGTTCTTCTTTTTGCGAAAAAAAAGGGACCAACAAACATCTAAACAAAAACTTAATTAACAACAAAAACTGAAGAAATCATGATTAAGGGGCGATAGCTATAGAAGAAATTGAAGAAATTTGAGAATCTTACAAGACAAATAGGGCTTGCTATCAATTATTTATTTTAACTAATTATATTTCAATTTTGAATAATTAATTTTTGTGTTCAGAGTAAATTTTAATTATTCTTTATGGGTGCGATTGGATTGAGGTGTTTGGGTGGATTTGATTTTAGGTCCTCCACCCAAATCCACTCCCTTGTTTGGATGACTCGAAAAAGAACTGGATTTGAAATTCACAAATTTATCAGAGGGATTTGTAAGTCTACAACCAATGAATTTTAAATCCACTCGATTAAGGCGTCATTTGAAATCCTTTCTTTCACGTCTCTCGATCCATCCCTTGAGTTACGTATATTGCGTTCGTAAGAAATGAAGTTCTTTACCAACACCACCGGAAAATGCAATCACCAGAATATTCTTTAATTTCTTTTTTTTTTTTTTTGGGACTATCAAGCATGTTTTAGACTTCACTTGCTTATGCGAAGTTCTCTGTGAAGTCACCATCGCCACTGACGAAGAGAACGTCAACGGCAACGAGAAGATGAACGTAAGATAGTGTTTGTTTGCAGGAAAAAGTGTGGGAAATTTGGTTATTTTTTCTTCATAATTGTTTGTTTGATAGGAATGTTGAAAAACTTTCTCCCACTTTCTGCACTTTCTTGCATGATTTTGAAAGAAAATAACTAGTTACTCATAAAAGTATCAATTAACTGCTATTAAGTGTTATTAACTTCTTAAATTCTCTCAATAATTTTCTTACTAATCAAATGTGTATGGGATATTCATTTTCATTTTCTCTCACTTCACTTTTCCATACAACTTTCCCTCTATTCAAACAGAGCCTAAAAGAAGTCAGGCAAAGAAGGAGATTTACAAAATAATATTTTAACCTCTAAAGTTTTAATTTTTCTAATTTCACCCCAATCATTTTTTAACCTGAAATTGTACTTATCTACTATGATTACCAACCAAACTGTGTAATTGAATTAATACGAATTTCAAATACTCATTTTAAATCCATTCATTTGAAATCCTTCGTAAAATCTAAACCAGCTATCCAAATAGACCCCATATAATCACTTTTTATAATCAATTTTTGTTAAATCTAAAGTAACGAGAACAAGGCCATAAAAAGGCAGCTTCAGAGATTGTTCTTCTTCCTTCTCTTTTTGTAATGGAAAAATTCCATTTCAGAAGACCCAAAAAAAAAAAAAAAAAGTAGCTCTCCGTTTTTTGGGCTTTTAGGCCTTCTTGAGCAACTAGATTTGTCAGTTTAAGAAGAATTAGATGGAATGGTGGGGCCCTAAACCTTAAAAGAGTCCTTTTGGATCAATTGGGCTCATAGGCCTTCTTGCATAAAACCTATGCTGGGATGACTTTGTCCTACGTCCATTGCAACATGGAAGCAGTTGGGCTCCAAATTTTGTGGAATTTAGATGATAAGCATTTCAGCCTTAATTTACACGATTGTTTGGATAATAGAAGATTCTGTGGAAAATGCACCCCCAAATTCAGGGATTCGGTTACTAAAAACAACCATTTTCAAATTACTTGGATTTGAGGCATTTTTTCTTTTTTCAGTTAAGCAAGAGATCTCGATTCAAACCACCTAATCCATCTATTCTTAGATCTCAACTCGTACCATCCAGTCCATTCCTCCCCCGATCTAAGGTATTTGAAATAAAGTATTTCAAGATGCATCTCTCCAATCCTTTAAGAAGTTAGCTGAACACATATCTGGATTTGAAGGTTTTTTTTTGGCTTTAATATTTAGATGGCATTTTAATTTTTTGCTTTAATATTTAGATGGCATTTTAAAGCATTTGAAGGTTCATAATCCTTTTCAAGAATAAATTTCAAAAAATGTGACAAATCCATCAGAAAATTAAAACGGGTGCTAAACAAGTGAGATCATCAACTGAAAAACATTTTCTTAATTACCAGCCAAATTACATAGTACATGACCAGAATATTACATCTTCAAAAGAAGACATTCACACATGACATACTAGACCCCCCCCCCCAAAAAAAAAAAAAAAAGATAAAATAGGATCCTTGAACAGACAGCAAGGAACTAATTTTCCTTAATAATTAATCTCTTGCTAACATCCAAAAATCACATGGATGCAAATTCTTCATTTATATTCCAAAATCATGTTGTTCTCTGGTGCAAGTCCAACACAAGCCCTCAATATATTCTCCAGCATCGCCCTCTGTTTTGAAAGTGCATTCACCACTGGTGTGCCTGGTGGTACCTGTTTTCCCCCCAAGAAATCAATCAATTACTACCACAAAATAAATACCAGAGGCATATAATTTAAGGCATTCCTCATGAGACAGTGACATTTAGATCATTGTGATTTTAAGCCAAGCAGTGCATTTTTCGTGGTGTGTTCCATGATGTTGTACGCAGGAATCAGGCAATACAGCGCATATTTGACTGCATCTGTAAGTATTTAGGCTAAGATTGGTTCTGAAGAATCAGTAGGAAAGAGCAATATAACAACTTACAAGAGGGGCTTTGGTGAGGTAGCTGAGAATTGTGGCCACAGGATGGAAAGAGTGGAACTTTCCCTGCAAACAAAATCAAATTAGATATGGAAGAGTATAGGAGCAAGTATGCATAATCAAGAACTCCCTATTCAGAATAAAGGCAAATGATCTTTTAAGTGACAAATGGTACAAACCTCTCCTTCAGCTTTAAGCTGAATGCGAGTGCTGAGTTCAGCAAGGAGGACCAGATCCAAGATGATTGGAGCAGCCAAAAGAGAGTCTTCACAAGTGTTGTGCAACACTATAGTGCTCTTTCCCCCCATAAATATTTCTGATGTGTATTCATCCATGGCTCTCTTGCTATCCCCAACATATGGCACATGCTGCAGCAACATACAAATTTCATTAACCCCACATCAAAAGATCACCAAGAAACTTGAGAACATTTTTGAAATCTTATGAAGGTTTAAAGCTAGTTAACTACATATAGCCCAACAAACATGATTTTACACACAACTTGCAATTGCAGTACAAAAAGATGCATATAAGTACCTTAATGACAACAACATGGTCAGGGTGCTCCCCAGGTTCATAAAGAATACCATTGCTGGCAACCATGTCATCCACCACATTGCTTTTGGAGATCTCCTTGGACCTAAAAGTTTGAGGGGCAGACAGATTCAAGCCATCATTGTTTCCCAAATGGTTGTAGCTCACGATTGAGGTTGGCTGGCAAGCAATTTACACACATCCCACCAAGATAAGTTAGGGTTAGCTGTCCTTTGTTATCTTACAAAACATTGAAGAAGATCAGACATACCTTGATACCAGCCCCCACAAGGAAATCAACAAGCACAGATTTCATCTTTGTCTGTCCACTCTTGAAGTCATCTCCACCAATCAAACAGTTCCTCTTAATGGCCAAATCAATCAAACCTGATATAATTCAGTACCGTAACCAAATTAATAATTTTTGTGGGATAATTACAATGAACTGAAGGGTTAGAAGCCTGTTCCAAAAAGTTCACCATAAAGATTAACAGAGAAAGGAAGAAACCTGGGACAAAGGTGTTCTGAGGACTCCCGTTTATAAAAGGGACATTTTCATAGATACAAGCTATAGCAAACAAGGTCGAGGGTGAAATCTCAGGCTCATTTCTGTCTAAAGCAGCAAGAAGATTTTCCGTTGTGTCATTAAGGCCAACAACAACATTACTGTATCTCTCTGTATTAGCAGTCCATAGGACAACAATCCTGTCCACCTTGTTCTTCTCCTTAAACTCCCTGTTATACACAACAATTTAAAAAAAGGAAAAAGAAAAGAACAGAAATTAGGTAAAGAAATAACCAAGCCTAGTTGATCATTAGCCTTAATGATGAAAAGTAAATAAGATTAGTACCTAATATCCTTAATAACTTGTTCAACTTGTTCCTTCTTGGTTCCTTTAATCACGTTGTTAGCACGTGAGCCTTGATTAGCAGCAATGAAATCAGGGTCATAGATACCAGGGAGAGGGACCATGGATTCCATGTAGGGCCTCAATTGTTTCTGGAGATCAATATCTAAGACCTTAGCCCTAGCCATGGCGTCAGCCAGATTCAGGTTGCTTATGTCCCACCCTCCAAAAACAATGTCATCTGGGTTGACCTGTTCATCATGGTCAAATCATTAAAAATGAATTGTCATTCTTATTCTTTTCATCTTTTACAAAATCAGGTTATATGGTGGGCCATGGCCATGCATACCATGGGAAGGAGGCTCTTGAATGGGGCATAGATCTCCTCTCCATTGAAGGATCCAACCCTTATGGTAGATGCCTGGGTAACAGAACCAAAGTAATTTGCCTGTTGAACTTTGTCCTTGGTTGCCCACGAAATTCCCCTGCAAAAATTTTAATTAAGCCATATTCCAAAATTATTTCACCGGATCCCATCAGAACCCACAAAAAAGGAAAAGGAAAAAAAAAACAATGCTTGAATTCGACTATCAACAACCTTAATCTCAACGAAAATTGAAAGCCAAGAATGAATTGACTTACTCCCTGTTTGCAATGACACCTCCTGTCAGAGTTGAACCATTGTTCCCTCCCCATCCAACAAGCATAACCCTATGCAAAAACAAACAAAACAAAATCATATCATAAAAACAAAAACAACTTGATTAAGCATTACTATAATATGCTAAAAAAAAAAAAAAAGCCCTTTTCTTTATTACTCTTTATCTTCAAGAATATCTGCATTTTAGGTAATTTTGGCAGAAATAGGAAAAGGGGTGGTTTCGGAATATGAATATTCTCACCCTAATTTGGGGACATGGATATCAGTCCTGAACTCATATTGAACAGTTTTGGGCTTGACAATCCACTGATAAGTACCATCTCTGCTCTCATGAACAAGTTCAGTGGTTTCATAGTTATAAACAGAGTAAATCTCACTCTCGGAGTACTTCACATTGGGGCTGTCAACCTTAAA
Source organism: Gardenia jasminoides (assembly GCA_013103745.1). Taxonomy (NCBI): domain Eukaryota; kingdom Viridiplantae; phylum Streptophyta; class Magnoliopsida; order Gentianales; family Rubiaceae; genus Gardenia; species Gardenia jasminoides. Next base: position 46,485,767 of record CM023095.1, on the reverse strand, counting down.
GCTCTCGATAAACATCTTTAATTACAACAAACAAACAAATGTCAAACAGACCACAAGAGAATTTCAGCAACACTTGCGACGCAGAGAGAGACAGAGCAAGAAAGGTGAAGGAAAGAATGAGCTGAGGAGAAAATGGGGGAAAAAAACCCCACAATTTTAGGACTCAAGAAACCAGTTTTTTTTTTTTTAAAAACTGATTTTTCTTCAAATTTTCCTCTCAAATCTCACACTCTCTCTCTCTGGCTGCAATCTCTCTCGAAGTGTGTGTTGTGTGTGTGATCTCGGCATTCGGCTAGCCAGGGGGTTGTATATATAGGCCAAGTGTATGAACACGTGGTGGGATGTGACTGGTTCTGACCCCACATTTTGCATCATAATTGGCTGCTGGTACATGGAGTGAAAGCTTGGCCATGCAAAATTTGTATGAAAACAAAACGAGATGCCCATTATTGTTAGTGTGTGACTGTGTGAAGAATGGATGCGTGAATGAGTTTTGGAGGTGGGAAGATTAGTGGAGAAATTGACAGTACTGGTTCTAGCGGTGGACACCAGTTGACGGGGCTTCCAAAGCCGAATTGAATCGTCATCCTTTTTTGGGTGTTTTAGGGCCAATATTGGACCAGCTCTTGGCAAACAATAATGTTTGAGGATAAGCTACTAGAAAATCAATTTTAGTGAGGATTACACAACACTTGACAAATGGAAAATGTCCTGATTTTGTTTTCGAAAACAAGAGATAAAATGAAGAAATACATTTAAGCTAGGGCGATGCCACGACAAGGCTCGACCAATTTGTTTTGGCATTTTGTCTCGGCAGAGAAAGGATGGAATTTGAAAAGCGGTAAAACAAGCTAAGAGAATTAAGTTTCGACCCTTGATTTTGGCAATTGCAAAAAGAAAAAGAAAAAGAAAGAAACACTTGTTTCATACTTTAGAAGCTTATAAAGGTAGCTCATATCAAGCGTTATATTAACTTACTATCATTTTCAAATTTAAGCATCACGCAGTTTGGTAAATCTATGCATAATATATACGAGGAAGGCAAGCAAGAAAGGATCAATGATTTCAATTTTCAATTGCTCTAACTAGTTGAAGGCCAAGGGTGGCGCAAAAGTTTTAATTTTTTTCAAAGAAAAGTGTGGTGGTTCATTCAAGGTATTAACACTTTGGCTGTGGCATTCACACAAAATAATGTCCTAAATTCACATTTTATGCATTGTCTACCTATACTTAAATTTCACAATTTATGAGTTAGTTTATGGACTGTTCTACTTTGTCCTCTCGTTCTCTAAACACAAGTTAAAAATAGAGGAAAGGAAAGTGCAAGTCCCTTATAACATTTTGAAGATTATCACTTTGGTCGTAATACACTTCCATCAAATATATACGTGTGAGGGAATTGATATCTGTACTCCTTGTTTAGCCTTTGACACTTCAATCCACTCATTGAAAAAATAGACTCCAAGAAATGCTAAAGGCAAAATGAGGAATGCAAATATCACTTCCAAAAAAAAGAGGAAAATTTATATCATTTTATCATGGTTCGAACCGACTTCTTGATTAGTCGTAAGTGATTATTGACCAATGAAATACAATCAATTAGACAAATAAATACTCCACAATCTTCAAGTATGTTTGGATAGGTTTTGTTTATCAAAAAAATTATTTACTTGCATCACAAGTATGTTTTCCAACACATCATTTTATCTCATACATATTACATTATAAAAAGTGTTACAATAATTATTTTAAATAATCTCTTATCCTAAATATATTTAATATAGAAATAGTGAGCGCCATAGTAGACCGTGATAAAATTTCTCATACAAAACTCACCTTTAATCCTATACTAGTTTTCTGACTCATGCAACGCATGGGTTTACATCAATACAACATTTTTGTTTGTATAATTATATCGAAAAACAAGAGATTAACAATGAACCAAATAATCCCCTATTGGCTGAGTTCAGCAGCCGGGGTCGTGGCGTTAGAGGACTAGTACGAGAAGGGAGCGGTGAAGGAGGCCTGTGGGCGAAGGCCACTGAACCACTCGCATGAAATGACACGCGCGAGATGAGGGAGACAGGAGATGGGGCTGGTGTACACGCGTGGCGCAAAGTTGTGAGGCCGATTTGGAGACTCCCGATTGGACTGTGGGTCCCACACGAGCTCCCTTGAGAAAGAGCTCGACGCAATGGGGACGGGATTTGACGGCGACTGGTGAATCGCTCGTGTCGAATCAACGCCCATCCATCCCTCAGTTGGTGGCTGACTTGCTGGTGGGGGAGGCGGGGAGGGACTCTCTCCTCTCGTGCAATTGCATCATTGATGGTCCAAATTTGGCTGGGTGAATTTGTAATTGCATGTATGGATTATATTGTGAGACACAAATTTTAATGAGTGAAAAAATTTTACTATGTTTTTCCTTGTTATTGCCTAACAATGTATATTTATAATTTCTTTTGAAATCAAAAAGTTTTATGAGTTCGGATTCGATCACCACCTTAGGTCAGGACATGTTTTTCGAATCATCATAAGTCGTTTAAAGAGATTCTTACAAATCGTCTATCAAAATAGTGTTTCACTGAACCAAACTTGTAGCGGCTCAATTTATAATGTTAACACTTACATTGTATGATTAGTGATTGCAAAGGCTCCAAATCTCTTTTGGTCCTAGTTTCGATCCCCTCTTGTTTATCATCAGTTCCCATTGTTTTTCTTTTCTTTTATTTTTTTTTGTATCACTGTTTTAGGGTGGCAATTTTCCACCAGAAACTAGAATTCTCTTTAACTGTTCAACTTTTCAAAAGGAAAATGATACTGTTTTACAGACCTATGACATTAAAAAGGTAGTTAGAAACAAAATCTATTGGATTAGAAATGGGGTTAACTTGTATTTTTAGTGGAATTGCCAAATCGGTTATCTTGAGTTTTGATGAAGTATGCACTACACAAACACCATCATACATATGTTTAGAGTATAGACAACCAGATACCACGTTTCGTTTCATATTATAAAGTAAGAATATTTGAATCCTTGACCTTACCAATTTATTAAGTTCCGACTGTGAAAAGTGAAATAATGGGTTTGTGAGGATAATATGATTACTTGCAAAATAAATTCAAGTTGTGTTATAAATGCATTTTCTAATTGTCATTTATCTTTCAAATGAGTCTTTTATCATAAAAAAATATTACAATATTATTTTAAAACTCTTTTTTCCCCCAATAATCTACTAGCCAATCAATAATTATTGGACTGCACCCTTCCTTTTTGCTGGCTTCATGTGCCGCATAAGATTTTTCCTGCTTCGTCTCGAGCTCGATCTATATAATCACAATTGAAATTTACAAGTCATAAGATATTATTATGATAATGTAAACGGTGACTGTCATTTAAAATTACAAGATTAATTTAACATGAATGTCATATTATTATTTGTTACTTATCACCAATTTCTATTGTAAAAAGTAAACTTTTCGTGAGTTGCAGCAATCTAACAAGTCAGGGAAGCTTTATATTTCTTATAGCATTAGAAAGAGAGATCTTTGTAGACCTATGAACTAATTTTCTTTATAAAATTATTTTCATTAACTTCTCTCTCTTGCAAAAACGTAATTGTTTGATCAAGTTGAAGGCTGCTGACATAGCATTCTGGGGTACTTTTGCATCACTTTCATTAGTCAAAAGTCAAAAAAAAGAAAGAAAGAAAGAAAGAAATGTTGGGTTTGCACGATGATCATTACCAAATTGATCAGTATATACGAATACATGTGACAATGTGAGTATGACATATAAATGGTGCCATCAATATTAAATTTTGGTAAGCCATGGTCCTAGGTGTGTAAGGTTGGAAAATTGACCCCAAGGCCAAATTTTCTGAATTTAGCCATCAATCATCATCATCATCATCATTTGAAATTCTCATAAATTCATCTTAATTTCTGGAATAAGTTAGGAGCAACTGTGACAACAAATTTCAGATACAGCTGGATGTCACATTTTGGTTATTGAATTTAACCTACTTTTTTTTTTTTTTCCTTTTGGGGTGATGGCGTATATGTATGTGGGGTATAAGTATGAGTTCAATTACTCTAGAGGGTTTCTTTCAATGAGTCACTCATGCAGCTTCAATGATACGAGTTTTGTCACAAGTAGGTCTTAAGTTAAATTAATGTGGTATTCAGTATGTTGTACTACTAAAACTTCTAATTTAGATGCTTTTCTTATGCAAATTAAGTAATTTGAATCTAATGCAATTCACTTTAGTTTATCTCTTAACTATTTCCTTTTTAAAATAATAGTAGTATGTACTCTTGAAGTCTGTAGAATTTATTTTAACCATTTGATTCCCTTCTTTAAATGCTCCAAAAATATTCAAACTTACTATAATAGTTCTGCAACTTTGAGGAATTGCTGTCCCCTTGAATTATGAGACCACAGCCAAATTTATTCTTAAACGCCTCAAAAAATTAAAGAGATGAATATTGGTGCTAATAGGTTTCCTCACTCCCCAGACCCTAGGCCATGCATGTAGGACTAATTTATTCTCCCATTGACTACTTTGGGAGAGTTCTTGAAAACTAGTACAAGAGTGACGACAGAAGATAAATGAAAAGAAATGACCTATTCCAAAATGTAGCAACTTGTATCCATTAAGTGAATACTCAACTGTGAAATTGGTCGTCACCAAATCCACAAGCTTCAAGATCTTGTTTCTTTTCTCTTCCATTTATGGTCAAAGGAGCTAGATTGCGATCGAAGAAATAGGTTAACAATCTTATTTAAATTTTTAGAAATTTTTTGAAAATGAAAGAAAGAAGGTTCAATGAAAATTGGAAAAAGAGTGAAGATAGGCAACTATTCGTTCTCTATAGTAACATTAGCAAAAAGATCATTCCTGTGATTGCAAGAGAGTGATCTCTATGACTGTTGATCCAAATGTAGAGGTAAGTTTACGGTTCAGATCGGACCATCTCATCTCTTCCTTTAAATTCAATGGCTCCATCGATTTTGCATTCTCTCTTGAATTCAAGATTTTTATCTGTTTTCAAATCTGTTCTTTGATATTTATATACGTTTGATGATGTAACTCCTGTTATTGGTGTAGATTTTAATGAAATTATAATGTTTTATATAAAAAAAGAAAAGGATTTTAGGCTCCATTTAACAAGGATATGGGCTGTTTATGTGTCATCTAGGGTTGCATCAAAGTCCTTAACTCCCAAGTGTGTACTACTTTAACAGTGTCAAATGCCAACAAGGCCTCCATTCTGTAGTAGCAACCTTTACTCTTGAAATAACCTAGTAATAATTGAATTTTCCGTATAAATTACTTCAAGTTAGGTACATGCAAACTTAACACAGTCTTCACATTATTGAAATAATCCAAACGACAAAGGTAAATTTGACAGGAATCTCCAACCACTGATTCCACTTGTGGTCACGATGCAAACCCTTGGGATGAGTGGCTATCCTATTTCCAAGTACATGAACTGTCCACCCCCCTGCTGTCCCTCATGCATGCACGTTACTTCCCAATTAGCATCTTTGGTTTCTGCAAAATTAGTTGGGATCAGGTATTCGTATATAAATCAATTTTTGCTTGCTTGAAGTAATTGCTTTCACTTTCATCATGCATGGTGGACCATTGGAATCTCAAAAGGGCTGCTAAGGGGCAGAGAAAAAAAACATAATACAAGTCTTCGGATTCCATAAATCCCATAAATAGTTTATTGTATTTAAATTCTTCTCATTGGACAGAATCTACTATTCTTGTATTTGTTTTTTTCCATCTTTTTTCTATTTCGACTTGTTTCTTTTCGAAGGCATGCCATATGATCGATCGAAGACCAAATCTGCTACCAACCCCCATGAGATCATGAACATTTGACTAGTTCCAAGGCCTTATGCATGATACCAGTCTTTTTTGCAGCTGTAATTTTTTTTCTTTTGAACTCTATCATCCCTTTACATATCATTCTTATCCTTAGCTGCATACACAGTATTCGAATCTGAATCTAACAGTGGAGGGAAATCTAAGAACCCTCTTTAAATTGTAATCCGAGTATAAAAGTGACTATAGAGCTTTCAAATATTTCTACTGTTTCTGCAACGTTTTATTGAATAGTATGGGAGGAGAAATCCTTGTCTGCCTTCTTGGACATAGGTAGACGTTTTAGTCACTTATTCGTCCTTGAAAAAATATGAAGATCTTTCAATTCAGATATGCTAAAAATATCAAGATCTTTCAATTCAGATATGCTAAATACACCAAAAAAGCTCCATCCCTCCAATCGAGTAATAATTCATCTTTTGTTTTTGTATTATAATGCAGAAGTCGTTTAAAAATTTGACTTTGAACTTCAAAGGAAATATACAGTTCGAAATCAAAGGATGTCCGCCGTTATTGATTAGTTGGTTAAGTCTCAACGATTTTGAAGTGCTTGAACCTTCAGAAGATTACTTTATTTAGAGTTTCTAGATTATAAACGCGTTGTTTGCAAAATGAGGTTTATCTTTTCAGTATCTGGATTGAGTTGAAATCTACACGTCGATTCTGATAAGATTTGGTGTTTTTTTGTCTGATTTACCTCATTATATATTCATTTATTCTTTCTTAAATACTGGGAAATAGACACAGCACTATTACGTTTGAACACAAAAGTAATCGACAAGGTAATTGAAGTTTTCTAATATTAGTCAATTTTTTGTCTAATGAATGTTCAGCCGTGCTCATTAATAGGGTTGAATTGTTTTTTTTTCTTTGGAGAAAAGTGTTATTAAGTCAAAATGTGACTAAAAATGAAGTGAAAATGCATAACTTGTTTGGATGGTAAATCATGCGTATTAGAAGGTGCCCTTCAGCAAAATGATATATATATATATATATTGAAAGAGAATGAGCATAGCTTGTCTAATAGTTCCTTCAATCGTGTGGTCAAATTACTTCAAATCTTTTTTTTACTTTGTGCAAAGGTATGAGCATAGGTTTCTTTTTTTTTTTTTTCCTTCCATTTTTTTTTAATCTTGAGATGTGCATAGTTTATCTCTAGGCAAAAAGGTTTTGCTCTAATAGTCAAGATTAAAAGTCTAGGAGTTAGAAGTTTTGGGTTCAAATTCTCCTTTCCCTCTTTGCTTTTTAAGTTCCACTTCTCCCATGTTTTGAAAAAGAAAAAAGTGCAAGTTCGTCTACAGTGGTTACAGTTTTCAGGCTGAAAATCTATAGATGATTCATAAATCTAAAGGATTAACAAATATGGATAGTGAACCATGAATTTCTGTTTGGAAATAGGTGAATTATTGAGTTGTTGAGAATGATACAGATATGACGACGTAAAGGTTCCATATCTTGCTGTCATCATACTAAGAAGCCCAGTCTCTTCATGTGCTTTCTTTCCCAATAGGTTTCTATGCGTTTCAATCCTCCTCCATTGTTTTTTGCACTTGCCTCCTGTGTAAAAGAACAGCAGTAAAATTTCAAAACCATTGTACCTTCCTCCTCAAACGTGGAAAATGAGACGCAATTTCTGATGCTATCAGCCTCAAGTTTTGGTGTGCATTGGGACCATGGATATAATTTTTGTCCAAAAGAACCGAAAATGACTTTGTCACGAAATGAATGATGGAAAGCGAGTAAAAATTTCCACGAGAAAGTGCTAGGTATTGAACTAAGGGTTTGTCAAGTTGATTGGCTATTCTGGTAACAAGAAAAAACAAAATAAATAGATTATTTGAGCCTCACTTTTTGAAAAAATAATTGGTTGGAATCATGTGGAAGTTTTGCACACTTTTTCTTTTTCTTTTCCACTTTTTTGTCTTTTTTCTTTCTTTTCCCTTTCTCCAATTTCCTTGCCTGAATGAGGGGGTATTTGGGGTTATGTAGGGTGTTCTACTTATTGAATGAATTGATTGCCAGTCAATTCTATGGAATTGCTTTCTCCTAGTTGGTGAATCACGAGATTCGTTTTTTGTACCAATGAAAACAAGGTAGTTGTTAAGAACGTTGTGGTGCCATCAATGCAGCCAAACCAAGATTTTAGCATTCATGATTCCAGAGCGCTGCTCTTTATTTGCCTTATCTTTTTTTTGGTGTGGAACCAGAGGCCTTGGTTTCAAAGGTCCCTTTATTATTATTATTATTTTTTTCGAGACGACAAATTCTACTCTAACCTAATCCTAATCTATACCAAGGGAAGCGGAGGACCCAAAGGGGTCAATTGGGGACTAAACCATTGGACTGGCCACGGTGAATTTTCCAGAAATCACGGTGAAATGCCATGGATTTGATCCATGACTACACCCAAGAGAGCTTTAAGCTACCCAACTTAAGCCAAGTTGGTTTCAAAGGTCCCTTTATTAGTTTCTTTTAGAGGTGGAAGAAGATGCTTATGTGCCAAAATAAGTTGGTTCGATTGGTGAGAGCAGATCATTTTCTTACAAAAGGTCTTGTATTCGAATTTCACTGTCGATAACTATCTATAGGAGAGCTGTATTAGTGGACAATCTGTGAGAACTGCTATAATTGAGCTATGGACCCAGGAGAGTGCTCTGACCCATGCATAGTGGTGATTGAAGTTGAAACCACCTAAACTTTTTATTTACCAAAAAGAAAAAAAGAATTGTGCTTATGCACCTAAAAATGGAAAATTGAAATGACCTAATGTCTGCCTATGGACAGTGGATTGGTGCATCTGAAGAGAGCAAATTTTGTTAAAGCAGCATCGAGTTATTAAATCTTAAAAATGTTTTGCTAGATTAAGCAAGTGTATTTCTTTTTGCACGTGTCATGTATTCAGATCTGATATGTAAAAAAGAATATTTACATTGATGAAGAACATAGTAATCCAACAATATATGGCTAAACAAATTTAAAAGGAATGTGAGAGTTTATACCGATCTCAGGTGCCAAGTAAAGATCTTAGTGACATTTTAACATCCACTCATCAAAATATTATCACAATGAACTTAAAATTGTATACTCTTGAAGGTGACTTGTCCTCAAATATCAAACTCTTGCAAAATGATGAATCAGATTTGTCAATTATTGGTCCTATGATTGATGATATATGTACTGCATTATGTGATGAGTGTTATTGATGTATGTTGGATTTTAAGAGAGTTTAATAAGGTTGCTCCTGCTCCGGCATATTATGATAAAGCTGGCAATTTAGTTGATTTTGAATGGAATTCATCCCTGATTTTGTTAAGCAATTGGTATTGACCGAATTTTGGCAAGTTCTTCAACAACATAATTATATTTTTTATTCAAAAAAAAAAAAAGCTTAAAATTGTATGCATGGATCCCAAGCTTTATCCTTTCGTTGCTTTAAAAAGGAGTCTCGTATTTGGTGTAGTTTAGAGTTGGAAAGTTCAACGTTGGAAGCCCAAGTCTTTGGCAAGGCTTCTACACCCTACCCGCCTATGAAAAGTAGCATTCGGACTCATGGCGTCAACACATCATCGTCAAAGCCCAATCAGAAACCGGTTGCTCGGTTACGTGGTAGATGGTCCAAATTCAGCCCATATACAAAAGAGGCCCACTTTTATTTAAAAAGGCCATATTGATCAATAGGTGTCTCCCCCTCTCCTCCTAGATTGGCTATCCTCTAAACGTATTTGGTCATTTGATTATCAATCGAACATTAGCAACCATGTTGGGAGCTGATACTTGGCCAATAATATTTGTAAATTTTGTTATTATCATTTTTTTATGATTTTATTATAACATTCTAAGAAAATACCTAGTCTTTTTTCTTTTAAATTTATCTTTCCATCCTTTCTCACACCTTTCTCACCCCTAATTTTCAGGCGTAGGATTTGATTCCCGAAATTGATAGCACTAAAAACTCTAGGAGTTATCTCCTAACCACTCATAAATGTTAAGAACACCTAGTTAAGAACTCATAAATGTTACCCATCTAGGTCGGCACTTTAAAAAAAAAAAAAGATTGATTCAATTGTGTCCTAGCGTTTCAGGGTCAAATACAAGACTCAGAAATGAGATGATTAGCTTGAGGAAGCTGACTAATCTGTTCAAGGCTGCGTGAAGGTGCCCGACAATAATTAACTGAAAGTTCACTGAAGGCTGAGAAATTTAGGTGGAAAATAAGAAATTTATTGAATTGTAACAACGAGGGCAGCAATAACTCTAATTGACTCGTAATATTAGTGCTACGTATGAGGCAGATTTTTGACGAATTGATGTTTGGTACTTTGTGTTCAACACATTTTTTAACCTAGATAGTCACATTATTGTCACTAACTCATGCCAAAACAATGTGGAAAACGACCACCTTGTTGTGCAAAAAAGTGAGCTCATTCTTAGAGCAGATTGACACGAAGCAATGGGTTTTAACCTTTGTGTAAATACAGGATTTGAGTAGAATTAATAAGAGTAAGCAATAGGTGGTTAGACACTTGGACAAAAGTTTATGCCCATATCTTGGAGATTGAAAGAGCAATTGCTTCTTTTAAACACGTAAACTCAGGTAAAATATTTCAAATGGATGTTTAAGCCTCGAATACATTGGTATCAGAGTTTGATTTCTCCTTTTCCTTTTCATTTGTGTTTCAATTTGATTCTAATGATGACAAATGACTAAATCCGTCATCAGTTTAAAAAAAAAAATCTCAAACTACTTCACGAAGAAAAAAAAAATTCAAACCACATCAATGATGAAGACAACGATGGCATCCGAAAATTTATGTTGAGGGAGCGAAGTTAGGAAATCTAAACTCGAGTACAAAACGCATCTTAAACCTATTACAGGATAAAAGTTTAAATTTTTAAAGAACATCTATAAAGATTTTAATTTTAGGAGCAATATCTAATTTTCTCAAACTTGCATGGGCAAAGTTTAAAATTTTAAAGAACATATTTAAAAAATTTCAATTTTCGACAGAAACAATATAAGAGTGTCTAATACTTCATAAGAAATTTTCAAGAATTTTCAATTTTTTTAGGTCTGCGCTTGGATGAAATCATGAAGGGATCCAACAACACTGAGAAAAGCCCAAGAGAAAAAGCATATACAAAAATCTCATTTACAGAAATTTATGTGGACAAGCCCAAGAGACAAGCATACGCATTCAAACCAAAAGACGTCAAGTGACACAAGAACAGAGACTGGAATTACCCAGTGCTTGAGATATTTTCAGCTGTCTGTTAAAAAAAATGTAAAAAAGAAAGCATTTGAAGCACAAGCAGAATAAGCGAATACTTCTCAATATCTAGGAAAGAAAAAAAAAAGTGAACAAAAAAGAAATGAAAAAGAGTCTGAGAGAGGAAAGGGCAAAAAAGGAAAAACACAAGACTGCTGACAGCCCTCGCTTGTTCTTTACCTTTCTGCCGTGATCCCTTCTATATTTTTCTTGAACAACTGATCCCACCGAGTGTCCTGTTCTAGTCTTTTTTCTCAGTAACTTCTATATTTTTGGACGAATCTGCAGAAGGAAAGCACTTCATAGAGGTCGTTCAAAGGACTTCATAGAGGTTGGTGGTTCTTTCATTTTACGTACGAGTAGCATAATAGTTATTTGCAGCCAGACACTAGATCATTGCTAGGTTTGACCATCTCATGGTTCTCCCTGATTTGATCCAATTTTTCTGACCTAGTTCCAAACTTGATGCTTACTAACTGAAAAGGACAATATATGATTTCAAGATCTTGGGAAAAAGATTAGTTCTGAACAGTTTCTTTTTTTTTTTGGGTTTCTTCTTTTTGGAAACTGCTCATGAAAAAGCTGGCTGTAAAAAAACAATTTGAATGAAAGGAAAATGAAAGCACATTTTGATTTAATTTTTTTTTTATAAGGTTCTTGTTTCAAAACTAATTCAAGCTATGCTTCACAGATTCATCCTTTTTGAACTGAATATTAGCTAAAGTAGAAGCTATTGAAACCGGCTGATAACATCTCAAAAATGTTTTAGTGGACAAGAAAAGTTATTATGAATTGATTCTAAAACGTTTAACGCTCTAGGAATGATGAGAAATGTTATCCATAATCTAAAGTAGCAAAAAAAAAAAAAAAAAAAGAGAGAGGGCGAGTGAGGGAGGAAGGGAGGGAGGGAGAGCTGAAGTACTAGTATATACTCGTCGAAAATACAAGTGTATTTCGTAACTAGAAAATGGTACTCTAACAAGTTTGATGGATAAAAATTAAAATGTAGGCTGGAATTATTTCTATACTCAAAAAAATAAAATTACCGCATAGATAATCTGAAGTGTGCTTTTTTTTTTTTTTTTTTGGTGCTGCACATGGATTGAATATTTTTGTGCTGTAGATTAATAATAGATTGGCAATAACATGACTGCTGATGGCAATTTGTCAGTCTGAAAATATGCTATGTTCATTGAATTGTTCGACCAAATTTCCTCTGTATGTTCTTTGAGTTGTTTGCAAATTTCCTGTGTTTTCCCCACAACAAACAGAGAAAAGAAAACCACTACTGTTACTAACATTGAAACCACTACTAACTTTAAAAAGCTTTCTTTATGGTTGTAGTTAATCAATATATAAATTTTGAATCTGATGAACAAATGTTTAAAAAATTAGCATGCTTGTTAAACATTAAAGTGACCAATAATTGGAGTCTTCTCCACTTTTGATCCTTAGGCCCGCCATATTCACGTGGTAGAATCTCATTGGAATCGTGGGTCGCCAACTGCACATGCCTGCCTTCCGTTGGTACCATCTTCCCTTGACAAAGTTTCACCAGCAACAAGGAAAAGTTTTGATTATTGAAAAAAAAAAAAGAGTCTTGATTCTTGCCGGCAGTGCGTGACTGCTGCTGTTAGATGATAAGAAAGCTGTAGATCTTGAATATCAATAGCTTCCAAGACCAGTGGTCCAATAGATTTACAGAAATCTGACATCAGAGCAAATAGCAGACACCATGATAAACATCTCCTCTAGCAGTAGCACTGGTTGCTTCGACTATGCTTTAGATTGGTTGGGCTGGATTGAAAATAAATTATTCCTCGAGTTAAACCGGGAGTCGCGTTATCGTATCCAGAATCTAAAGTTGGGGATACGTCTATTGAAAACCATTGATCTGTATATTAGAAAATATAAGAGGAGGAGCAACCAGAGTATGCGTTTGGGATATGACAAGGAGAACAGGGATGAAGCTAAGTCTGGCAGTTTGAGACGTAGCAGTATTTTGCTCAGGATTCAACATCTGGTTATGGAGATACAGCTGGGACTTGACTCTGCTTTTATTAGATATAAGCAGTCTGGTCCATCAGATCTTAGTAACATCAATTGTGAGCTCATAAAAATCGAGGAAAATCAGTCTGGTCCAACAGATCTTAGTTTCATCAATTGTGAGCTCATCAAAATCGAGGAAAATATGAGGTTTTTTTTTGAGACAGATATTGAGGAATTCAACATCACCAGTTTCTTGCTCTGCTACTCGCTGGGAGATTCACAACCAGTTATGGATTTCATTGACTCCATGTCAGATATTCTGAGGGATCTTTGCAGCCGCAATTCCATGTTTGGTGGAGCTTCGAAAATTGAACTAGAAATTCTTCAAGAGAAGCTAAAGTTCTTGAAGAGTTTCATTCGTTTTTCCATGCTTCAGGGCGTTGAGGTTCAGCAGTCAAAAGATCTGTTGGTTCACTTTGAAGTTGTGGCTGTCAATGCTGCAAGCCTGATGTGTAGACACTGCTTTCAGATAGTTAATACACTAGTGTGCAATGAGATGAAAATTGAAATTTCTGAACTGATACAGAAGAAGATTGATCCCGTTGACCCCCAAGTCCGAGAAATTTATATCCATGTCTTGACAGCTTCCAAGTCATCAAGATCATCCGACACTTCTGCTTTGAAGGAGAATAAGCATCTAGTGGCTGAATTTATTGATTATCTCCTGCATAGTCTTGCAGAGCTGTTAGAATCTTATACAAGTTTCCTGGTTCCAGTGAAAGATCAAATGCTAAAACTCCATGAGGGACTAAGATTCCTGATTATCTTTCTTAGCGGGCAGCAGGAGAAGTTGAATGAGCTAAATGATGAGATGATGGATCTTATTGGAGTTGTGGTCTGTGATGCGGGCGTCGTGATTTTCTCCCTTTCCGTGAAGGAAATGAGAGAAGGCTTGCACAAGGAAACAGATCTGGCTCTTTCTCAATTGCTCGATGTGCTCAAGTTGATCATTGCTGAAGTTGGACACATTTATTCACTACTGTCATCATCATCACTTAGTTTCCCTAGGACCAATGAGCTCGGCTCTCTCGATTTTCTTCTACAAACTCTCGAGGAACTAGCAAGTTCTACAGCTGATTCAAATGATCAATTGCACACAATCCTAGAAGATCTTGTATTCTTAAGATCTTTTTTAGGAAATATTGTGGAGCAGCGCAAACAGAATGAAAAACTCCAAACTCTTTGGAGTCGTGTTATGCAGGTCGCATACAGTGCAGAAATAGAAATTGACTCTGCAATGGTTGGTGATCAACTGGAACACTGTCTAGATGCTGTTGCTAGAGATATCAAGCTTGTGAAGAAAGAGGCTGAAGAGATCCATGATAGCATAATATATGATGGTGAACCCCAAAGTCTAACCAAGAGTACCATTCACATGCCACCACAAGTCACTGCTCCAACATTTAGTGAAGCTCTAGTAGGTCTCGATGACGAGGTAGAAACTATAATTGATAGACTTACGAGAGGATCAAGCCCGTTTGATGTTGTTGCCGTCGTGGGTATGCCCGGTCTTGGTAAGACAACTTTAGCCAGTAATGTCTACGGTCATCCTTCAATAATGTTCCACTTCCATGTTCGTGCTTGGTGTACTGTTTCTCAAGTGTACAGCAAGCACAGTTTGTTACTGCAAATTTTGCATGTTAGTGATTCCTCTGACCAATACCGTAAGATGAATGAAGATGATTTGGCTCAAATGTTGTACCAGCGTTTGAAAGGGAAGAGGTTTTTCATTGTTTTGGATGATGTTTGGGATATTGAGGGGTGGAATTTGTTGAAACACTCATTCCCAGATGACCGCAACAGAAGCAGGATACTCTTAACCAGCAGATTTCAGAATTTGTCTTGGCAAATTAAACCTGATAGCCAGCCTCACCATCTTCGCCCGCTTACTGATAAGGAGAGTTTTGAATTGCTGCAGATGAAGCTATTTGCCAAAGACGATTGTCCTCCAGAATTGAGTGAAGTCCTACTGCACGTGGCAACAGTCTGTAAGGGCTTACCTTTAGCAGTTGTCCTTGCTGCTGGAATTCTTGCTGCTACTAAGCAAGATTGCTGGGAAGAAGTTGCAAGACATCTAAGTTCCAGCAATTTTGTTGATGATGAGGACTGCATGAAGACAATTGAGCACAGCTACAATTGTTTACCAGATTATTTGAAGCCATGTCTTCTTTACTTTGGTGCATTTCAAGAAGACCAAGACATTCCCATCCGAAAGTTGTTATGGCTTTGGATGTCTGAAGGATTCGTGCAGAAGATTGAAGGAAAGAGTTTAGAGGATGTGGCGCATGACTACTTGATGGATTTAACTAGGAGAAGTTTAGTAATGGCTACCCAACAAAGATCTTTAGATGGGATCAAAGTTTGCCGAATTCATGATTTGATATATGAGTTTTGTGCAGTAAAAGCAAAAGAAGAAAGTTTTCTACAGAATTTACCTGTGGATGACCTTCCTACTTTTGCTGGACAATGTAAACCCCACCGATTGGCTATTTCTGCCAAGAGTTGCGAACTTAAAGAGTCAAGGCTATTTCTCCCCCATTTGCGTTGTTTGCTCCTCCTTGATGAAAGAGGGGATGTGATATTGGACAGAATTTCGTGCAAACTTCTTCTGTTATCCAAACTTATTGGAGTGTTGGACTTGGGGAGGTGTTCGGCTTTTGAAAGTGAAGTTGTATTCTTTGTTCATTTGAGGTACTTGAGCATTGTATGGAGCGGTGATTGTATCCCATCTGCAATAGCCAACCTCTCAAGGTTGGAAACATTTGTGATAAGGCACACACCCTATCAACGTTCTTATTTATTACCGAACACTATTTGGAACATTAAAACATTGAGGCATCTTGTGTCCAAATGTGGTTTCAGATTTCCCATGGACAATCTTGAAGGCTTCCCGGATTTAGGACATTTAGACACTTTAACCCTTGCAATCGATCCCTCTTCTCAATGTTTGCAAGAGATATTGACAAAGACACTGAGCATCCGCAGGCTAAAATGCGTGGGTGGCTACAAAGTACACGATGGGAATCTCGTGCTGGACTACTTGAGTCAATTAGAATCACTGAAGCTGCGGAGTCTTGAAGGATGTGAGTTTGAATTCCCATCGAATTTGAGAAAGTTGACTCTCTCACATAATCGTCAGCCATGGAGTAAAATTTCGGCAATTGGAAAGCTGCCCAACCTTGAAGTGCTCAAATTACGCTGGAATTCCTTTATGGGGGACAAATGGGAAATGGAAGAAGGGGAGTTCCAAAACCTCCGATTCTTACAATTGTCGTGCTTGAACATTCGGTGGTGGACGGCCTCTTCTGATAATTTTTGCAGTCTTGAGAAATTTGTTTTGGATCGTTGTAGTTGGCTGGAAGAGGTCCCTCCTTGTTTGGGGGAAGCCCTCACTCTTAAGATGATTGATGCAAGATTGTGTTCTGAGTCTGCCATAAATTTTGTGAAGCAAATTCAGCAGGAACAGACGGATTTGGGAAATAAGGATCTAAAGATCATTATTAATTAACGAAATTGTTGATGGTCCGCGTCTTTTTCTTAGTGCCAGTTCAGAAAGAGAGTCGATTTCCTCTCATCGCATTTTGCAACGGGTGCCGTTTGTGTACCTTCTTCAATGGGCAGAGAGTCAAAAGCAGAGTGGGGTTCCATTTATGAGGTTAGATATACTATGCTGTTCTATCTGTATATGTTCAATCAGTTCAATTCTATAGGATTTCATGTTTCTCAATGCAATTTCTGGAGTTTCCCAATTCTTTGATTCGATTAGTCATGCATTTATGAATTCAACATTGTCCATCAAATATGTTTCGGTACAGTTTTGATGCTTTTATTTCCTTCAATATTTCATAATGTTTATGACCAATCATCCAAATTTCTGGAATTTCTTCAACGTGGCTACAGATTTGTGTGATCCTTTCAACCAGCTGAGCACAAACATATGTGCTAGGTACACTTTTCTACTCCTGTTATGTATTCCAGTGAGAGTACGGATTTTCATTTTTGAAATCTAATAGCTGAATGACCCGACACTTTCTTTTTCTTTTTCCTTTTGTTTTATTTGTTTTGAAATGCCAAGAATGCAGTATACTATTGCAGTGTAGAACATGTGTGTATTAACTACTCTGAGCTTGGTAGACATGGGGATTTCACTTTTTTTTCAGTTTGTTAACTGATCAATGTAACCAAAGTTCAGGTTGCACCGTCTTTAATACACAAAATAGGTTTGATTTAGTTTCTGCATTCCTATCTAATCACAGCTATTGTGAATCCTGGGAATGATTCTGGTGAATTTATGTACTAATAAGCTCCATCAATATTTCAAATTTTTCTGATCAAAGAGGGAAGAAAAGGGGAAAAAAGAAAAGGAAGAAAGGAAAATAGAGGGAAGAGAAGAGTATGCCAAATTCTGGTTCGTAGATCAACTGCCAGCCAATGGAAGATGAAACTAGGAAAATCTGGAATATCAAGTTAATAAATATGCTGAACAAATGTCCCTTTAATATATACTTTTATTATTCTTGTTGGAATTGGACATTTGAGTTTTAAGGGAGAGACAGCAGGCTAAAAGTTCTTTGCAAAGTGCTATGGAAAATGATCCCCAGAAGTGGCAAAAGCATTCAACCATCCCATGATGCCACTTTCACGATTCAGTGTCAATTCATTGATAACTTTGCACGAGCCATTTTCTAACATTATAGAAGTTGAATCACCATTGATTATAAGTTGCTGCTAAGCGGTAGCGCATCATCCATGCAACTTCTGCTCTTCTAGGAATGGTCATTAAAGATGTTTGGGCAACATCTACTCTCCCTCTCTATCTTCCTTTGGTAGTTGAGATGGAGGAGGGAGTACAGAGAGTTGAAAGTTATCTGGAAGATAGTCTGACTCTGATGGTCATTATCTGTATAGAAAACTGACGCCCAAAGCTGGCACATTTTCTATCTTGTGCCATTTGAAATCATCTGAAATATTCAGAAAGCTAGAAATATATTCTGTTGCTAAACTGGAACTGCCAAAGTAGTTTTATCATGTCTACTTCTTCTTCTTTATTGCCCAAAGTGTAAAGAGATAATGAAAGTCATCAGTTCAGGTGTTCCTTCATGATATTATTAGCAGCACTTAATCGAGGATTTACTTCGCTACTTCATGTTTTGTAGACTACATATGCACTCTCTGTTCTTCTCAAAATCTTTAGACTTGAAAGACATTTGGAAGCACCCCAAGGGTTGGTCATATCTTTCGCTGATGAAACCCAATGACAGATAGTCAAATTTAACGTTTGCTTTGTCGTTTTACCATTTACCCAGGTCCGCTGGTAGGAAAATTAAACAGATAATCATGAGGTCTCTAGTTCAATTCTTAAGTCCTCACCTTTCCCGTCCCCCTTGTGAGGCTTACTGTCTCCCTTGAATTGAATGGTTATTGTCAAATTTTTCTTCTGTTCTATAGCCTAACTTTTCTCTTTTGTTCCATTGCGTCGCAAAGCTGAAAAACAGCATATACATAAATCTTGGATTTCTTTTTGCAGGTCCTTCATGAAAGAGCATCTGACTTTTAAACAGATATTGGAACTGTCTACAAAAGTCAACCTTTATGAAAAGATTAGAATAGTCTTCTTACCCTTGCAATGTACATTTCTGGATGCATATCAAGCAATTTTAATTTGAGTTTAAAGGGAAAATTATTCAAAACGTGTCTCACATTTTGTTAAATGAATTTTTTTCATCCTTTACTTTTAAAATAGTAAATTTATGTCCTTTACAAATCAAGTTGATAAAATTTGGCCCCAACTTAAGTTTTCAACCACTTTTTATTTTGAATCTATCATGTGAACACATATGGTCATTCTTTTAGGGACAAGTAAGTTAGATCCCAATTATAGTTGAACTAATGACCCAATTCATATTCATTCTTCTTCATAAAAGGGTAGGATCTAACGCAAATCATTGTAATTTTTCTCTCCTAATAAAGTGGGATCTAACTCGATCCATATTTATTTTTTTCCTAAAAATGGGAGATCCTACTTTTTTTTTTATATAAAAGATAATGATTTTTAGGTTATGCAATGATTTCAAGGTAAAAAGTGGTTAGAAATTTTTGTTGGGACCAAATTTTGCTAATTTGAATTTGGAATGGATATAAAGCTAAGAGTTTAAAGTGAAGGACACAAAAATTCATTTGACAAAATTGTGAGGGACTTTTTAAATGATTTTTTTGAGTTTAATTTTCAAATTATGCAAATGTGACTAGCATCCAAATCTCTTAAATGTATATATTATCAAGATAGAAAAATTAATTTGCAAAAAAATTTGAATTAATCCTATATATAATTATAGTATGTACAATATGCAGTAATACCGTTGAAGGCATGCCACTTAATATCAATGTGAATTTAAAATTCAATTTTTACGTGTGTGGTGTGTATCTAATAATGCTATTGTATATTAAAAAAAAAAAAGGAAAATTAGACTTTACGTTATTCATTCCAAATTGAATACACGTCTTATGGCACAAATAAATAAATCAAGGTGATGATCTTCTCCTTTGAAATTGGTATAGTTAAAATAAATATTATAATTATCATGGGTACATCCAATTAGTACTAATAATAAGTATTGAAGCCGAGGATGCCTCACCTGGCAAGTCACAGCCAAGAAATAAGGCCTAGGAGATGCAATCATGCAACCAATCTAAGATTAATAAACCCTCGACCGGACCCAAAACAACACATGTTTATTATATAAAGGGATAATTTCAGAAACCTCCTCTCAAGTTTTTGACAGTCTCACTCCCCTCCCCTGTAGTTTCTAAAATATCACAAACCTCCCTGACAGGCTTTTGGGCCCATTTGTTACATTATCATCCACAAAATTACTTAAATACCCACACTTATTCTAAGATACTACGTGCTTATTTGGACAAATCCCTTCCCTGTTATTTTTATACATTGTGCATTTTTCAATTTTTTTTATGCAAAGTAACCAACAAAAAGAAGATCCTAATCAAGTACTAAATTCATAATGACTGAAAACTTATTTCTGTTTTTCTATTTTTTTTTTAAATTTTTTATGTCTATTTATTACACCAATTTAAAGAAAGATAATAAAAAAGACATATAATTTTCTTTCCAAAAAAATAAAAAAAGAGACTACCTACGACTTAGTTAAGAAATGTGTAAATCTTTATGCACTATTAGTGTATACATGAGCAGGTCTAGATATAAATTATATGTACAAATTTTAATATTTAAATTTAAATTACAATAATATGGCATGTATCCAAATTCATTATTGTATCTACTGTCAGTGTGTGAAAACTTATTCATAATAACTAAAAACTTATTTTTGTTATTCTAATTTTTTTAATTTTTTATGTCTATTCACTACCTCGATTTAAAGAAATATAATAAAAAAATACATACAAATTTTCTTTCCCAAGGAGAGAGAGAGACGACCTACGACTTAGTTAAGAAATGCTTATATACAATCAGGAATAACTAATCAAGATGATTACCAGTTAGAGTCAATTGGTAGTTACAATTATCACGAACTTTAGGCCTTGCTTGAGTTTCACTTATATCTGCTGAATTTTCACCCTTGCTAAATAGCATCTGTACTGTGCAAACAAAATTATCTCACTAATCTAACACTTGAGGACATTTCTGGTAACAATTTATTTTCTCTCTCCAAATCCTAATTTTTTAATGTTTGTTTTTTTGAATTGGGCTAGAAATGAGACTACCTAATTACTTTTAGGGGATGCATATGATATTTTGAAAACCACAGGGGAGGGGAGTGAGATTGTCAGAAACCTCAAGGGAGGTTTCTGAAATTATCCCATATATAAAACAAGGAAATGATAGATGTGATAAAAGTAGTATATTCTGTTTGTAGGAATGAAGAACAACATCATGATTGGCTTTTTTACTTATCTATTTAACTCAGGAAACTTATTTAGGGAACATTTTTGAGTTTAATAACCTTCAACAAATTTTCTTTTGACATCTTCAGAGTGTAACTTTACAATTTGGTCAAGTTCTGCATGTTGTAGGCTTCCTGAAATCATTGAACTTGACTTGTGATTCTTTGGTTCTTTTTTCTTTACTCCGGTTTCATTGATCAAGAATGTGTTTAGGATAAAATACATTTTACCTTTTTTTATTTTTTTTCTCCCACCTCTCCCGCACCCTTTTCACCCCGGTCCCAACTATTATACTAAGAATTCGAATTCTAAATTTGACAATGAGATAGACTCTATCCTATTTGGTTGCATGTTAAACATCATAATGCCCTGTATATGGTAATAAAATAGCCTATTGTTTTTCAATGCAAGATACGATTAAGTTTAGTTTTTAAATTAATCAAAATTTAAAAAAAATACAAATAAAAGAAGGAAAACAGATTGCTAGCTCCACATAAGCAAGAGCGAATTGCTATTAATGTAGAAAATGTAAAGCAAAAAACAAAAAAAAAAGTTATTAAAGTAAAAAAGCTCAGTATTAAATTTTCTTCTTGTAAAAAAGCTCAATATTGACTATTGCAAAGGGAAAACAGGAATATTAGAGATGTTGTTGTGATACCACTAAGATTACTAATTCTATTTTTATCCTATCTTTGTAACCCTATAAATTTTGGTGACTATACCAAAATTTAACACAATAATCACGTTCTTTTTTTCTTATTCTTTTTAATTATTGCTTTCTGCTAGATATGCTTAATTGTAAAACATGGAAAATTAATAAATATGCAGTATATCAATAGGAAAATTTTATCTAACATGAGAAATATTTGTGTTAGTTCGATAATGGAAACTACAAAAATTGTTGATCGCCAAGGCGCATTACCCCCACTTGGCTAGTCAGGGACCAAACCCGGCCAGCCAGGAAGGAGGCGGGAAAGGTTAAGAGGGGGAGAATAATGAAAATCAGTTTATTAATACTTTTGCACTATTTCTACTGGAATTAGCATCAATTAATGTAGATCAATGAAAAAAAGACCTCAAAAATCAAGAATGGTAATCGATTTTGATATATCTGTACAAGTTTTTGAGATTAATTGGAGTTTATAAACTTAGTTGAGAAAAAAGTGATGCGACCCCTGATAACCAATGAATTAATCACCTAATACTCCATTAAACAGAAAATGGAGAGTGTAATGGAGAGGAACATAATTCATTGTATTCAACTGGAAAAGGCAAAACAAAAAAAAAGGAAAGAAAAAAAATCTTGGTGGAAATATTCAAAATTTGAAAATTTGTGCTTTTAAGATAAAAAGTTGAAAAAAAAAAAAAATTTTAAAACTGTCGTAGGTCCCGCCCAATTAGCACTAATTATTATTGGAGGCCCGGGATTACGCTAGCCTCAATAGCACTAAAATTGTGATAGGGCCCACCTGATTAGTACTAATTAGCTATCATCCAACCGACTTAAAGATTTAAAAACCTCAGAAACGACCACGAAAGCCACTCGTGTTTCTGGAACAATGGTCTGCTGAAAAGCACCCACTACCTGCTGTAAAGTGTGCAAAGCATTTTCTTCACAAAACCTTTGTTTATTCTGGCTGGGACACTGCTTTGGTGAAAACCATATGTTAATTGGAAACCTTTGTTTATTTGGAAAAAAAAAGACATCTTCTTCAAAAACCTTGTTTATTTGGAAAAAATAAATCAAAAGGCAGCATTCTTGTGGGAAGAAAGTGAAAACCATGTTAATTCTTGAGAAGTGAAAACCATGTTAATTCTTGAAAAAACCAATGTTTTGTGGGCAAGAAAGTGAAAGACCTGCAACTGTGAACTGAAGCATGTGGTATGAATGTGCTTGTCTTGTAATATAATTTTTAGAGAAATCCCATGAAACGTTTACCTTTTTATTATTATTTTTGATTATTTTGATGAATCTTAAGTGTAGGGGTGGAGTAAGAGGCAGCTGCTAGGGAGCTGGTGCAGGTTGCCAGAGCTTCTGCAGTCAATTTCTTCAGCTAGAGCTGATTGCGGTGCTCATCAGCTACAGGTACTTTAAAATTCAAGGAAATTGAAAAAGAAAAAGAAAAGAACAAGTTGATTAATTGTTCCATTTCCTCTGTTGTTTATATATTCTATATGTTGAAGGCAAATGTATAAACAAGGGAACGAAAGAGGTGGAGAACAGAATCATGGTTGGGTTTTTACTTATTTTTCAGTTTTTCAGTTGTTTGATAACTTAGCATTTAGACTAAGCTAATCAGAGATCGAGAAGAGAGAGAGAGGGAGAGATATTGAGGGAAATTCTCTGAAAAGTATCCTGCTTGATCTGCAGGATATTCAAGAATTTTGAAAGCGGTGATTTGATCATTTCCAAGAAAATATCAAAGTGGGATCACCTAGGCCCTGTTTGGTTCCAGGAAACTACTGAGGAAAGGAAAGGAAAGAAATGGAAACTGAATCCCTTGAAAATCCTAGTTCAAGGGATAATACCAAAAACTACTTATTTTTGTTGCTTGCTATGTGGATAATATTATTAGCACCTTATAGAAAAGTATAAAGAACTTGAAATTATTTTTGCCCCATCAGAAAATAATCCTGGCTCTACCACTGGTCACAGGCTAATCTGTATTGATGCTGTCTCAAAATAGTGAAAACCAAAGTTTCCTTGTGTTAGATAACGGCTGAATTAGGATACTTAACTTCAACATGGTCAAATAACTAGTAGGGGACAAATTGAAGTTTTAGGATTAACTGAAAAAGCCTTCCTTCAGATTCACATCAACTTACATGTCATGTGGTCATGTAAAGTGCCATGCAGTTGTAAAGTGATTCTTGACATAGCCACCAAAGTAGAATGGCCGCTCAACCAAAACCAATGTTAACAGAGGGTAATAAATGAGTTTCACAAAAGCCATGCGTCAATCACAATTCATAACACAAGCCACCTATCTTTTTCTTTTTTTTCTTTTCGCTTGGCCAAGCCTCGATAGATAATTAAACTTAGACCAAAAAAATGCTATTCCAGTAGACAAGATCAACTCTACAAATGATTAATGTAGTCAAAATATGATACATTAGAAAGGTAAAATTTGGTCTAGGACATAAAGAAACAGTCTCCAGAATTGCAAGAATCAAGCTCTGGTAAAAAAGGGATAATATTCACGATGAAAAGACATGGGGGTCGCTTTTAGCTTTAGAAAGAAATAAATAAATATGAACTAAGAAATAAATAAATACCTCCTCTTCTGTATTTTGAGAACCCTTTTCCAATGTCTCGACGGTCGGTTCAACTGGTAGGGTCCAAGGGTCTATATCGATGAGAGGAGACTCCCTCCTTATTTGGGATCTTTCACCTAATAGACGAGGACTCGGCTTGAGCTTCTCTCGGGCGATCTAGGAGGGAGGTCGTCGGCTTTGTAAAGATCGACTATCCATGGCTGATGAGAAAACAATTAAATTAAACAATCAATTACGAGAAATTCAGACATTACCCAAAAAAGAAGGAACAAGGACTATTATTCATCAATTAAAAGGAGAAAAAACATCAAATAATTTGAAGATGATAGACTGGTTCTAACAATCTAGTAATTTCCAGCTGGGTTATTTCCAATAAAGAAGTTGCAATAAGAAAATGGAACTCCTATAGGTATTTGGCTGCAACAAGAAAAGTATAAACAAAACCTACAACTAAAGTTTTCTAATCAAAGCAAAAAAATGAAATTAAGAAGATCAAGGTAGTATCAAGAAGATCAACAATCTTTTGAATTCTTAAACATGGTTGAATCATTATAACCAGCATGTATAGAATATAACTATGTTTGTGACATATAATTAGAATTTTGGTTTGTTTACCGCTTTGAGTTTATTATTGTAAGAAGCATGGTATGCAAGTCATACTATCATTGTCCAGGATCAAAGAAAGGAATGGTTTCTACTATCTTAGTGTTCCAATAATTCTTCGTAATACAAACCGGTTTATCATACGACTCTTGCACTCGCTTTGAATTTGATACACCGTAAACCGGACCAACCTTTTGTCTTGTTAAAATGAATATGTATTTGGATTGTTAAATCTGGACTAACCTTTCCTTTTTTTGGAAATTTTATATTTGCTTACTACTTAAAACACATTTTCAATCACCTTTTCTTTGTAACATCACAAAAAAATGCCACTTTGTGAATGATTCAAAGAATTTATCCAATAATCTTAAATCCAAAGTATGAAACTTCATTTGATGCAGCTACTAGTTGGTCACGAATGGAAAGATTAGGGGAGGTGTGAACAGATCATGCATAACTAGTCTCTCAATAATTAAGGAGACAAACAGGTAAATGTTAGCATTTGGTCATCCTTTTTTACGATATGGCTAGATCCAAGCCTCACATTTTGAGTAAATGTATCAGTTTATGACAATTTGATCTAATAAGTGAAATTACAACTTCAAGCAAAGGCCACAAAACTTACAACTAAAAAGTGATGCATAAAACCAAGAAAGCTTGGACAAGTATTGATTGGCTCTAGAAAGATCGAAGAAAAATTTGGACAAAACACATGTTTAGGGCCATATACCTTCACAATTGTGAATGATTTCTCAAGGTTATGGTTCTATATTAGTTCTCACAACCTTATTAACCAAGGTTCCATGGTGTAGAAGTGACAGGATTATGCAGCATGAAATACCAGAGAGTAGTTTAGGATTGGCAATTTTCTTTTCAGAAACATTCTAGCCATACCGTGAAAGATAACGATATCGTTTGTGCAATTGCTCACATCCCTACTTCTATCTATTGCCATTTCCTTCTAGTATGAAACACTAAGGTTAACTGTCTATCCTTTAGGTGGAAGTTGATGCCTTCGTAACTTTTATTTTATAATGCAAGCCAACAGCAAAATCCATATACAGAAATGCAATACAGAAATGGCAACAAGTAAACTTTATTCACAAAAATCATTTTGAGATCAAGAAAGTAAGCAAAATAAATTTACATAGATGACTTTCAGTCACAAAAAATGCCTCCCATTCCAACCCCAGAAACAAATCTCTACATAGAACAGAGGGAAAAAATGTAAAATTTTGCGATCAAACTTCAGTTTTGCAATCCTTCTTCAACTATGCTCAGAAATTACAAACCCATAGTAAAACCAATTTCTAAAATCGACATTTGTAAGGACCCAGGAATATCTAAACATATGAAATAATCAAAACCCTTCTAGAAATCGTATACCAAAAGCTCCCTTGGTAATGTCAATAAAATTACCAAAAGACAAGGCAACAGAGGTATGAAAAATGAACCACAAATAAGAAGACATTATGTAGAAATCGTATACCTAATCTCGCAAGTTTGACGTAGATGTAGAAGGTGCTTTCAAGAAACAAATCGCCCGGATGCTGGTGATGAATTGAGGATCGAATTGAGGTTGGAGGATGGTGGGAGGATCGAATTGAGGATCAGAAAGACGAGAAAGATGACAAAGATAGAGATTGATATGAGGGCTTTTTTTCAGTTGCAAACTTGCGATGTTGAACTCTCAAAATTGACTCGAATATCATTAACCCATCTTAGATCCGCGCCTCTACCCGATTAGAGTCCTGTTTCCTTCCGTTTCCTCACAAAAGTGTGAGGAAACGATTTTTTGGCAAATTGCACTACTAGTTTCCTCAGCAAATTCTAGGATTTGTTTTCCTAGGTACTTTACTTTACAACCAAACACAGGAAACACTTTCCGAAAGAAATACTTTCCTTTTCCTCACTGCTTTCCAAGAACCAAACAGGGCCTTATGGAATTCCGTCAGTTACTTTCAGAGCTGAAAGAATTGGGGAAATGTGAGAGGTTCATGGATATGGATATCCAGGAACTGCGCATGAGGTTGTTAGGTCAATACTCTCTGGAATTCAAGGAAAATTTTTTTTTAGTGTAAAATTTTTGCACAAAAATCTCTTTATAAATATAGGACAAAATTAGGCTTTAAGAAATAGATAAAATTTTAAACCTTGTTACTAAAAAATCCTCATTCTTTCCCTTTGAAAGGACACAATCAATTGTAAACATATTGCAGCTACCAACTTGAGTTTTTGTTTTCCCCTTTTCCTTTCTAAACAGAAACGTAGCCTAAAACAGAGACAATAAACTTAAACTGCCTTAAAAAATGAGGGGGAAAACAGAAGAAAAATAATTTAACCCAAAAAAAAATGAAGAGACCAAGGCAACTGCAACTGATGGCTATGAGTGGAGAAATTCCTCGCCCACTTTTCACCTTGTTTTGGCACTAAAGAAGCGGCAATTTCTTTTTCTTTTTTTTTTAAAATTTTTTTCTATGAGTGGAGATTTAAGAAGCGGATTTGGCACTAAAGAAGCAACATACTTCATTTCTAACTTTTTTCTAGGGTGAGATTTAAGAAGTATGTATTTCATTTTTCTTAATTTTTTTCTAGGGTGAGATTTAAGAAATGAAAAGGGAAAAGAGAGAATTTGAACTTAGAATATCTAAATCCTGAATTACATTCAATTTATAGAAATCCTATACTCATAACCATCCAAGCTCATAATCCAATATAAGATCATATTTGGTCAAATTCAGAATCCCTAACCCACCAAAATAGAAGAATACATACATGATACATCCAACAAATTAAGACAGAAGCAAGTAGAATGCATGTAGAGTAAGAAGCCAAACAAATTTTCACTTCCTTTGTATCGATCTCTTGATTCAGATTTAAAATTGTCTTATTTCTGCTTCTCAAACACCATATGTGTACTTATGTACACCTTGCATTAGTTTCCAAACACAGAAACCTAGCAACAGTTAATAATTTCATCCAATGGGCGCAGTCTATGGGGTTGCATCCAGTAGTATCGCTGTTATTATGTTGCCGATGTTGGGGAAAATACAAAGGAAATGGCTAAAGGTTACAACAAGAAATGATACAAAAATGGTTTCAAATCGTGATGCAAAATAACTTTCCTTTAGTTTTTTTTCGTCGAGATTTTAATGTGCAAAGGATTTGGAAGAATATCCTTTAACATAATTTGAAAGTGTTTGCCTTTACTCTTACACTAAGTAAGACAAAGTAATTTGAATAGTGGTATGTTTTTACAGTGAATTCTGAAAAGTAGGAAAGTGATTTTTTACAGTAAATCACTCTCTACTTGATCTTTTATAGAAAGAATTGTACTATTTCAAGTGTTGTAGCTTGTCCAATAAACTTGGTGTCATTTTATTTTTATAGTACTATCCAAAAGACTGTCATCTTACTTAGACGTTTATCAAGACATTTAGGCACATTTAGAATGCGTATAAACTGTCAAAACATGAAAGAGCGTCAAATTTGACTGTTATAGACAGTTTATGGGTTTTTGGTGATGTCTGTTGCAACGTCCGGTCTAAAGACTCTGTTGGACTATACAATGGTTCAATTCAAGAATCTGGTGTAATGTCCAATCTGAAAATCAGCATTGAACATCAACTGATTATTCACAATTTTTTAAAATCTCCAACAACCCAAGGTTGCAATTTGTATGTAAACTGTTAAAAAAAAAAACCACTTCAACTAAAATTCTGTCTTTGCTATGTGTGGAGCCCTCTGTGGTAGGAAGGCCTCCACTTTAGTATAGTATAGTGTACTTGGATATATATAAGATTATTTGAAATAAATTATTTGAAATTGGCACTTTTTTTTCTGTGATATATGAAATAAAAATTACTTAGAAATTGTGCTTATGATGCAATTAAAATCATATTTTGCAAAAATTATACTATCCAAATAGCTACATCCGTGTTTTCTTCATTTTTCATATGTATTTTTAATTCGTGTAATTTTCTGTTTATCTATACTATATTTCAAGAAGATGCCTATTCTCAATTGTGTAATGGTAGCCATGGATCATGGGAAGTGTCTCTTTCTCATTTCAATCTCTGGTGTCCGTTTTCTTCTGACGCGTCTACTGTTCACTTTGACTGCTAATTTGATTAATATTTCTTGTTTTGTTCATTTTTCCCATAATTTGGATTTGGTTTAAAATTGCATTGCTGTAGATTCAGTTTCTTTCTTTCTTTATTTCCTTTTCTTTCAAAATATTCAGATGGGTAATCTATTGCCAATGGTAATTTGCCCATCTGAAAATACATTACATTTCGATTTGCCTGTTCAAATTTTTTTATGGTTGTAGTTAATCAATATAGAAAATTTGAATCTGATGAACAAATGTTTAAAAAATTAGCATGCTTGTTAAACATTAAAGTGACAAATAATTGTAGTCTTCTCCACTTTTGATCCTTAGGCCCGCCATATTCTCACAAGGCAGAATCTCATTGGAATGGTGGGTCACCAACTGCACATGCCTGCCTTCCGTCGGTACTATCTTCCCTTGACAAAGTTTCACCAGCAACAAGGAAAAGTCTTGATTATTGAAAAATAAAAAAAAAGGTATCTTGATTCTTGACGGCAGTGCGTGACTGCTGCTGTTAGATGATAAGAAAGCTGTAGATCTTGAATATCAATAGCTACAGCATACAGAAATCTGACATCAGAGCAAATAGCAGACACCATGATGAACATCTCCTCTAGCAGTAGCACCGGTTGCTTCGACTATGATTTAGACTGTTTGGGCTGGATTGAAAAGGATTTAATCTATGAGTTAAACTGGGGGTCGTATCGTCGTTTCCAGAAGCTAAAGGTGGGGATACGTCTATTGAATACTGTTGGAAAAGAATCCAAGGGATTTTATTATTCTGTATATTTTCTACAACACATTCTAATCTATATATACAATTTTCTAGTACACTAAACAAGGAAAGTCTACACCTAATTCCCTTAATTTTAGAGACAGTTTATTTACCCTGATTTCCTCTACTAAATTACCTAAAATATCTCCTAAGATTACTCCTTCAAGATTCCTACAATTACTCATTCAATATTCCTACAAATACCATTGATCTGTATAGTAGAAAGTATAAGAGGAGCAACCAGAGTATGCGTTTGGGATATGATAAGGAGAACAGGGGTGACGCTAAGTCTGGCAGTTTAAGACGTATTTTGCTCAGGATTCAACATCTGGCTATGGGGATGCCGTTCGGACTTGACTTCGCTTTTATTAGATATAAGCAGTCTGGTCCATCAGATCTTAGTGACATCAATTGTGAGCTCATCAAAATCGAGGAAAATATGAGGTGTTTTTTTGAGACAGATATTGAGGAATTCAACATCACCAGTTTCTTGCTCTGCTACTCGCTGGGAGATTCACAACCAGTTATGGATTTCATTGGCTCCATTTCAGATATTCTGAGGGATCTTTGCAGCAAAAATTTGGAAGTTGATAGAGCTTTGAAAATTGAACTGGAAATTCTTCAAGAGAAGCTAATGTTCTTGAAGAGTTTCATTCGTTTTTCCATGCTTCAGGGCGTTGAGGTTCAGCAATCAAAAGATCTGTTGGTTCATATTGAAGTTGTGGCTGTCAATGCTGCAAGCCTGATGTGTAGACACTGGCTTCAGATAGTTAATAAACAAGTGTGCAATGAGATGAAATCTGAAATTTCTGAACTGATACAGAACAAGATTGATCCCGTTGACCCCCAAGTCCGAGAAATTTATATCCATGTCTTGACAGCTTCCAAGTCATCAAGATCATCCAACACTTCCGCTCTCATGGAGAATAAGCATCTAGTTGCTGAATTTATTGATCATCTCCTGCATAGTCTTGCCAAGCTGTTAGAATCTTATACAAGTTTCGTGGTTCCGGTGAAAGATCAAATGCTAAAACTCCATGAGGGTCTAAGATTGCTGATTATCTTTCTTAGCGGGCAGCAGGAGAAGTTGAATGAGCTAAATGATGAGATGATGGACCTTGTTGGAGTTGTGGTCTGTGATGCAGGTATTGTGATTTTCTCCCTTTCCTTGAATGAAATGAGAGAAGGCTTGCGCAAGGAAATAGATTTGGCGCTTTCTCAATTGCTCGAAGTTCTCAAGTTGATCATTGCTGAAGTTGGACACATTTATTCACTACCGTCGTCATCATCATCACTTAGTTTCCCTAGGACTAACGAGCTCGGCTCTCTTGATTTTCTTCTACAAACTCTCGAGGAACTAGCAAGTTCTACAGCTGATTCAAATGATCAATTGCACACGATCCTAGAAGATCTTGTATTCTTAAGATCTTTTCTAGGAAATATTGTGGAGCAGCGCAAACAGAATGAAAAACTCCAAGCTCTTTGGAGTCGTGTAATGCAGGTTGCATACAGTGTAGAACTAGAAATTGACTCCGCACTGGTTGGTGATCAACATGAGCACTGTCTGGATGCTGTTGCTGGAGATATCAAGCTTGTGAAGAAAGAGGCCGAAGAGATGCATGATAGTATAAGATATGATGGTGAAACCCAGAGGCTAACCAAGAATACCATTCACATGCCATCACAAGTTACTGTTCCAATATTTAATGAAGCTCTGGTAGATCTCAATGATGAGGTTGAAAGTATAATTGATAGACTTACTGGAGGAATAAGCCAACTCGATATTGTTGCCGTCGTGGGTATGCCTGGGCTTGGGAAGACAACTTTAGCCAGTAATGTCTATAGTCATCCTTCAATAAAGTGCCACTTCCATATTCGTGCTTGGTGTACTGTCTCTCAAGTGTACAGCAAGCGCAGTTTGTTACTGCAGATTTTGCGTGTTATTGATTCTAAGAGTTCTATCCGATACCATGAGATGGATGAGGATGATTTGGCTCAAATGTTGTACAAGTGTTTGAAAGGGAATAGGTATGTCATTGTTTTGGATGATGTTTGGGACATTGATGGGTGGAATTTGTTGAAACACTCATTCCCGGATGACTGCAATGGAAGCAGGATACTGTTAACCAGCAGATTTCAGGATTTGTCTTTGCAAATTAGACCTGATAGCCAGCCTCACCATCTTCGCCCACTTACTGATAACGAGAGTTTTGAATTGCTGCAGAGGAAGCTATTTGCCAAAGACGATTGTCCTCCAGCCTTGAGTAAAGTTCTACTGAACGCAGCCAAAGTCTGCAAGGGCTTACCTCTGGCAGTTGTCCTTGCTGCTGGAATCCTTGCTGCTACCGAGCAAGATTGCTGGAAAGAAGTTGCAAGACATCTAAGTTCCAGCAATTTTGTTGATGATAAGGACTGCATGAAGACAATTGAGCACAGCTACAATTGTTTACCAGATTATTTGAAGCCATGTCTTCTTTACTTCAGTGCATTTCAAGAAGACCAAGACATTTCCGTCCGAAACTTGTTATGGCTTTGGATGTCTGAAGGATTCGTGCAAAAGGTTGAAGGAAAAAGCTTAGAGGATGTGGCGGATGACTACTTGATGGATTTAACGAGGAGAAGTTTAGTAATGGCTACCAAACAAAGATCTTTAGGTGGGATCAAAGTTTGCCGGATTCATGATTTGATATTTGAGTTTTGTGTGGTGAAAACAGAAGAAGAAAGTTTTCTACAGAATTTACGTGTGGATGACCTTCTTACTTTTACTGGACAGTGTAGGGCCCACCGACTGGCTATTTACCCTGGCACGAGTGGACACAAAGGTCAAGACTATTTCTCCCTCATTTGCGTAGTTTGCTACTCTTTGCGGCTCTGGATAGAATTTCATGCAAACTTCTGTTATCTAAACTTATTAGAGTGTTGGACTTGGGGAGGCATTGGGCTTTTGATAGGGAACTAGTGTTTTTTGTTCACTTGAGGTACTTGAAGATTACTATGTGGAGTGATTGTATCCCATCTGCAATAGCCAACCTCTCAAGGTTGGAAACATTTGTGATAAGACCCACACCCGGTCAAAGTTCTTATTTATTACCGAACACTATTTGGAACATTAAAACATTGAGGCATCTTGTCACACTAGGGTACAGATGGGGTTTCAGATTTCCCATCGACAATCTTGAAGGCTCCCCGGATTTAGAACATTTAGAAACTTTAACCCTTGCAATCGATCCCTCTTCTCAATGTTTGCAAGAGATATTGACAAAGACGCCGAGCATCCGCAGGCTAAGCTGCGTGGATGTAGACAACAACAGAGTACGTGATGGGAATCTCGTGCTGGACTACTTGAGTCGATTAGAATCACTGAAGCTGCAGCAGAGTCTTAAAGGATATGAGTTTGAATTCCCATCGAATTTGAGAAAGTTGACTCTCTCACATAATCATCATCCATGGAGTAAAATTTCAGCAATCGGAAAGCTGCCCAACCTTGAAGTGCTCAAATTACGCTGCAATTCCTTTGTGGGGGACAAATGGGAAATGGAAGAAGGGGAGTTCCAAAACCTCCGATTCTTACAATTGTCGCGCTTGGACATTCGGTGGTGGACTGCCTCTTCTGATAATTTTTGCAGTCTTGAGAAATTGGTTTTGATTGAATGTACACAGCTGGAAGAGGTCCCTCCTTGTTTGGGGGAAGCCCTCACTCTTAAGATGATTGCGGTAAAATGGTGTTCTAAGTCTGTCGGAAATTGTGTGAAGCAAATTCAGCAAGAACAGATGGATTTGGGAAATGAGGATCTAAAGATCGTTATTTCTGGAGAACTATAAGAAGAAGATGATGATGATGAAGATCAAGAAGAAGAATAAGATGAAGATTGGCTTTCTTAGTGCCATCTCAGAGAGAGGGTCGATCTCCTCTCATCTCATTTGGCAATGGCTACTGCTCGTGTATTTTCTTGAGTGGGCAGAGAGTCAAAAGCAGAGTGGGTTCCACTTATGAGGTTAGATATATTGTGCTGTTGTATTTGTATATGTTCAATCAGTTCAATTTTATAGCTTTTCATGTTTCTCGATGCAATTTCTGGAGCTTCCCAATTCCTTGATTCGATTAGACATGCATTTATGAATACAACATTGTCTATCAAACATGTTTCGATACTCTTCTGCTATTCCTATTTCATTCAATATTTCATAACGTTTCTGATCAGCTATCCCAATTTCTAAAATTCTTCGATATGGCTACAGATTTGTGTGATCCTTAAAAACAGCTGAGCACAAGTGTACATGACAGGTACACTTTTCTATTCGTGTTATTATTCCAGTGAGAGTACTAATTTTCTTTTTTGAAATCAAATTGCTGATTGACCCGGCACTTTCTCTTTCTTTTTTTTTTTTCCTAGTTATTTTGAAATGCCAAGAAGACGGTATGCTATTGGAACCTTGAGTACATGTGTGTATTAACTGCTCCAAGCCTGGTGAACAGGAGGATTTTGTTGTTTTTGCTTTTTTTCCCCCCTTTTCTTTTTCAACATTTACCATCTAGGTACGTGAGTTTGTCCCTGCTTGTGACTGTTCTTCTAGAGTTTTGTCATGCTATGTTTCTGTAGTATGTTCTAGACTTTGTAAACGAGTTATGGTTTAGACCTTGCCATTTGCCATATTCTTCTAACACCTTGACATGCGTAAAGAAGCTAAAATGAACAAATTTTCAGATGTTGAAGTTGGATTACATTCTTTATTTCTGGAAGACGACCCCTGTTAATGACTACTATATGTAATCTTTACTAATACCTTGAGATTTTGCGTGGAACATCTAACTGCTTTAGAGAAAGGTGCTGAAAATTTCTGGAGGTGGAGCAAAAGAGGAAGGGAATTTAAATTTGACAAAAGGGAACATTACAGAAATTAGTTTTAGTATGCAGACAGTTAGTTTGCTCTTTATCCAACTTAGTATGTAGTCTGGCTTCACATTTGCAATTAATTGGTAAAGTTGCATCCTGAAAAGGTGCCTTGAGTTTATCAGATTCAATGTTTTTTGAAATCAATATTTGGCTTCTGCAGTTTGTGAGAGAGAGGGAGAGAGATGTAAATGATGGCCACTTTCAGTTTGTTGACTAATCATGTAACCAAAGTTCAAGTATCAACATCTTTAAGAAACAAATTAGGTTTGATATAATTTCTGCACTTCTAGTTAATCATAGCTACTGTGAATTCTAGGAATGATTCTGGTGCATTTGTGTGCTAATAAGCTCCATCAATCCTTTGAATTTTTCTGATCAAAGAGGAAAGAGAAGGAAAAATAAAAAAGGAAAAATATAGATAGAAGAGAAGAATATGCCAACTTCTGACACGTAGATCAACTGCCAGCTAAGGGAAGATGAAAACTAGTGAAAGCAGGAATACCAGTTTTATAAATATCCTGGATAAATATCCCATTAATGTATGCTTGTTGGAATGGGACATATGAGTTAGAAGGAAGAGACAACAGGCTAAAAAGTCTATGCAAATTGCCATGGCAAATGATGTCCAAAAGTGGCACTAGCATTCAACCATGCCATGATGCCACTGTCACGATCCAGTGTCAATTCATTGATAAGTTAGCACAAGCCATTTTCTAACACTCTAGAAGGTGAACTACTTCACCATTGATCATGAGATGCTGCTAACTGGTAGTGCATCATCCGTGCACCTTCTAGGAATGGTTATTAAAGATGTTTCTGTAGCATCTACTCCCTCCCTCCCTCTCCCTCCCTCTCTTTTTGGTGGTTGAGAGGGAGGAGGGAGTACAGCAAGTGGAAAGTTAGCTAGAAGTCAGTCTGACAGTCATTATCTGTAAAGAAAGCTGATGTCTAAAGCTGGCACATTTTCTGTCTTGTGCCATTTGAAACTGATTTGAAATATTTTGTTGCTAAATTGCACCAGCCAAAGTGGTTTGATCATGCCTAATTCTTATTCTATATTGCTCAAAAGTGTAAAGGAGATAATGACAGTCATCTGGTCAGGTGCTCCTTCGTGTTGTTATTAGCCATTAATCGAGGATTGACTTCACCTGCTTCGTGTTTTGTAGTCTACATGTGTACTCTGTTCTTTTCCAAATCTTTCCATCTTATGCTGATGAAACCCAAGAGCAGATGGTCAGATTTAGTGTTTGCCTTGTGGTTTTACCATTTACCTGGCTTAGCTGGCAGGGAAATTAAATAGATAATCCCAAGGCCTCTAGTTCAATTTGTCAAGTGCTCACTCCCTCCCCTCCCAACCCCTTGTGAGACCTATCCGCCCTTGAATTGAAAGGTTATTGTCGATTTTTTTCCTTCTGTTTTATATCCTGGCTTTTCTCTTTTGTTTCATTGCCTCGCAAAGCTGAAAGACAGCATATACATAAACCTCGGATTTCTTTTTGCAGGTCATCCAAGAAAGAGCATCTGAATTTCAAACAGATACTGGAACTATCTACAAAGTTTTTGCTGTGAATTGTCAGGTATAAATGCTCTCTCTCTCTCTATATATATATATATATTGCCCTTCTACTAGTTCCTTTCATTAATTCAAGTACCTAATGCAGCAGAGTACTTTACAGGAGAACAACAAAAATAAAACCACAAACTACTAGTGCATGCATGGATGACATGATAGTCTTTTTGCATGACTGGCCTGCAGCGAATCCCTCAACTAGGGAAGTATTTCTGATGCTGGCAAGGTTCTTGAATTGAATATTTCAAGTGGATGGATCTCTCACTCACCGGAGGCTTCATCAGCTATATAAAGTTCATGCTCTCCCAGTTTGATCTTGTTATTGACAGATAGACTCTTCATGTAGCATCGTGGCTCACTAGCTTCCTTATCATCTTATAAGTTGTGTTTAAAAGCTTCTGTATTGCACCATTCACAAGTAGCCATTGCTCCTCACCGATCAAGCCCTCTACAATTAATGTACATGTGAGTTTTGATCGATGTCTTGTTCATATACGTAACTATTATCTTCTCCAAAATCATGGATCTTTCTGTTATCTGTGAGTACTACTTTTCTTGAGAAAATCCCTCTTTTTATTGAAGGAAATTTGTAATGGCAGCCGTCAACCATTAAAATTCTATAATGCCCACTTTTATTTTGACTTGTCTATGGTTTACTTTGACCCCTCTGGCTCATTTGATTCAACTCTTGTTTTTGTTAATTTTTTGGATTGAAACTAACTGTAATCATTTATCTCTTCTTTTCTCCCCTATTAATTGAGAAGTTCCAATTCCCAAAATATTGCAATGAACCATGAAAATATTTGGCATTTCCAATTGCTTGTTCAGAGAATAAAAGTTGCTGCCATATAAAAGGTTGTGGTGGATATTTTGTTCTGAATATTAAATAATTGCACTTTACAAAGCTTCCAGGCCCTAATCTTAAAATGCATCCTTACTTTTTGGACATTTATGTATCAGAATTTCTTGGATTGCTTAGATAATGGACTCATCTCCTCAATCAGTTTATATTAGTATAGATAGTCAACTGACAACGGTTCAAATCAAATCTCTGCAACACTATGATTGGCATGGAATCAGATCATGTTGTTATATTATGCTTCTAAGATTCATTTGATATTTAGATAGTACAAGTCCAGAAGAACACACTTACAAGGATCAACTACAGCATCTTTTATTAAAACATTCAAAAGTCAAAAGCTTACAGAACTAGTACATGGTACCTACACTATCAGACATGCTTTTTCCAATTGACCTAATCGCAAAACGAACATTACCATGATATATTAAGATCCAACAGACACAGGCTACTCACTCGTCTTTTCAATATTTGTGGATAAGTTTACCTTTTTTAGTGTCTTTTGAAAATATATATCTATTAATCCATGTAAAATCTCTTCAAATAAGTGGTTTTTTCTTTTTGGCAAAATATCTCATTTTCATTGATTAAACTGTCAGCTTACACAAAATAGCTAGCCACTACCTATATATCAACACAATCCTATATACTTTGCTGTACTATTTACAGTAAATAAACAGTGATCTAAAACAGTCAAAACAAGAGAGAGAAATGCCCCATCTAAGGATAATGCTCCATTTAGTTTTAAGCTGAGGGACCCTGTGCCAAGAAGCACTGATATGCCTCATAGTGTCTACAGTACTGCCAACAACTCCTACCGCAGAAACTGAGTGTTATTGAAAACAAATTAGAGTAATTTGTTAGTCTAAAATCCTATTCATGCTACTTCCGTGATTCACTTTAGTTTTTCCGACTTTTTGTCTTCCAGTAAGTAGCTGTTGAGAGTGAGGGTTCGGCCATCCTAACAAACGGCAGTTGGACATAATTGAGCACAGAGGAAGGAGGAGCAATTCCAAAACCTAGGGATACACATCAAAGCAGTGACTCACTTTGATTAGTTTCAGTGTATCGTTAATGCAAATTCACCAAGCATCGCACAGACTATTGTGTTTGTTGAACATGTAATTGAATTTGGATTGCCAACCTGTGTGAATTTTCCTGGTGCTTGTCTTTCTTGAATTCTCCTGTTGTGATGATCATGTCAGCAAGAAACAGCCCCTTGTAACTTCAATCTGAGAGAATCCCATGCTTGCAAAAAGTTGCATGCCTCAAAATTTTAATTGAATTCACACTGTCTACCCTCATTAGTTTTCCGGGTTTTCTTTTCTTTCTTCAGTTCTCGTGTAATTCTGATTTCAATCAGCAACAAACAAAACCCTGCAACTTCAATCTGAGAGGAATCTATGCTCATCCTGCATTTTATTGGAGCCTCAATCCACTAACTCAGATATTATCGTTAATGCAAGCAAGTTCTTGATTGCCTTTATCAAATAGGTGATCAAGGTGCTTGTATATGTGTATGAATCTAGCTTCCAATGGAAGTGGTCATGTTCGGATAGTTTGCTAAGGAGTTCTCTCCAGCTGTTAATTTTTGTGATTTTCAAGAATCACACATTTGTGTTGACTGCAAATATTTTTGCTCATTAGATTGATTGTGTTGATTTTAATG
Source organism: Gardenia jasminoides (assembly GCA_013103745.1). NCBI lineage: Eukaryota > Viridiplantae > Streptophyta > Magnoliopsida > Gentianales > Rubiaceae > Gardenia > Gardenia jasminoides. Next base: position 46,446,876 of record CM023095.1, on the reverse strand, counting down.
TGCTGGATTTTGTGCTGCTCACATAAGACTTTGTTGTAGAATCCTGACAGACGAGATTTTTCTTGCTTATGTCTGCTATCTTGCCAGAGTATTGTTAAACAAACTAGTGAAGTAATGGTGCTAAAGACTTGGCCATTAGGCATTTTGTTCTGATATGTAAATATGCATAAACAAGCTAAAGTCAACAATTTGTTCAGACTTCAGAAGTTGAAGTTCGAATATTTCCTTTATTTCTTGAAGGAGAACTGTGTAAAATGGTTAATAAGTGACTACTCATTTCTCTGTGTTTCATAGAATCTTTGTTCGACGTTTGGTTGGAAATGTTTCATGAACTCTATTATCCATCTAATTGATTTCTTCTATTTTCTGGACATTTTGGCAGTTTGTAATTGCTTCTTTCTAACCATACTTTTTCATAAATAATTATTGCCTCTTTAATCTAGTTAAGCTTTATAATTATTTATTTTTCATAAAAAATTACTAAATTTGTTGATGTGATTGTAAAGTTAGCAGTGGACAAATTTGTTGATGTGATTGTAAAAATTTAGCAGTGGACATATATCAAAGTTAGTGGACAAATATCAAAGTATGTCTATCTTGGTTCTGCATTTTTGGGCAGAACAGCATATGAATCCTAAGCTAGTAAGCAGTAAATGGTCTCAGATTCTGTAACATTTGCCAAGTGTTTTGTCAAAGAAGCAGCGATATCTGTTCCAAAAATATTGAACTGAAAAGAAAACATCATTAATCATTTAAGTATAAATTCTTTTTGTCTTACTGAGGAAATGCAAGTAAAAATTTCAATAAATTTGCTTAAGTAGGACAGTATCAGCATTTTGTGCTACCACCAACTACAAGGAAATATACTTGGGAAAAAAATGGAAGAGATTAAAAACTTAAAAAAAAAAAAAAAAGAAGAGAAACAGCAGAACAAACAAAAATTCCTGTAAATTAAGGATAAGACTAATTTCCGCATATGACCAACCTAATCTACATGAAGTTGTCATAAACATGTTTAAAAGAATAAGAAAATAGGTAATGTGAACAAAAAAAAAAAAAAAAGGTCCTTTCAGTATTTGCACTCCCCCAATATTCAATTGTTCATCACCAGCTGGGTAGAGTTCATCAGCCCACTGAAAGAGCTTACATTTCTCTCAATGATTGAAACAAGCTTCTGATAAAATTTAAGTATGACACGAGTGGAAGGTAGCAGACAACATTCTCAACCCATGAAAGTTAAACAATTGCATACTTAAAATCGTGAAAAATCCCTCTTACGAAAATTATACAAAACAATCTAAACTGGTTTGTCTGTGTTCTTGATCTTCTTCCTTTTGCCGTCAGCATTGAGGAATTCAACATTATCCACCATAACTCTGTTTCTAAAACGTTATCATCTTTGTGATTAAAGTACAATACTCGTTTTGTAGCAAATGTTAAACAGGGAAACAGCCAAAAATAAAACGCTAGACTTCTTTTACTGTTTAGTTAGTGGTGGTCAAAGTTGCGTGAGGATATTGGAAACGTAATGCTAAAATTTGAGTCAGCATTGTCTTTTTTCTATTTTGCTTAGTGCTGCTAGATTTGCATTGAGAAACTCATTTGCAGCTAACAAAAATAATAATATTAATAATAATTAACTAAATAAAAAGATATGATCTATATATATATGAAAATGTCTTTTTATTTGCTTCTTTCTAGAGCTACAAACTTATATCTTTCAACCTAGAAAAATATTCTGAAGTCTTAGAAAAGAGAAAATCACTCAAAATGTTTCTAACATTTTGTCAAATAAAATTTTTTTGTCCTTCACTTTTACAATATAAGTTTTATGTCCTTTACAAATTCAAAACATCAAAATTTGGTCTCAACCTGTGTTTGCAATCAAATTTTTAGCTTCAATTTCATCGTGATACACACACACACACACACATAAAAGTTAGATCCCATTTTCTTAGGGGCAAAATTGAGTATGGATAGAGTCAAATTCCACTTCTTAGAGGGGAGGGACATTATGTTTACATTATTTTTTAAGGGAAAAAAGATGAATATGATTCAAATCAAATCCCACCTTTTAGGGACAAAAATAAATATGAATTAGTTATTTGCTTAACTATGAATGGGATCTAAACATTTTTAATAGAAGAATGACCACATGTGGTTTATGTGATGGATTGAAGGGTAAAAAAAAAAAAAGTGATCTAAAATCAAGATAGGGACCAAATTGTATTTTTTTATTTTATAAGAGATGTAAATTTACTATTTTAAAAGATGAAAAATTTATTTTCCAAAATATGAGAGATATTTTGAACATTTTCCCTCTAAAATATGTAAAATTTTCCTTAATCTCTCTCTCTCTCCTTTTTTTTTTTTTTGCTGTTCATCTATTCTTTTCTCATTGAAGTGCTATAGGATAGGAGAGGTAATAGAGTGGGAAATAAGGAGACTGATAGAGATATGTATCTTTGGTAATATCTTTAATTGCATCTTGAATCTATTAAGTCTTAGATGGAGCAAAATGGTCAGAGACAATGTCTGGAAACGACAAATTAAAGAAGAAGAAAGAATCCAGGATTGACCAAACAATGCCTCCTTATTAGATAAAACGTGTCTCTCACAAAGAGCTATTTTTGGGAGTTGGGACCAAAAACTTGTACAAAACATCATATAGTACAAACAAACATGACCTTGTCATATAGAATTTGGGATCTTGCAATTAACAATTCATGTTGATATTTCCAAACTAATATGCATGGTCTACCTAATTCACTACAAAAATTTTAAAGCGAAGCAGCTTCGTAGGGGACGTAGAATATTTTCTTTTCATGTCAATTTATTGAAAGGATTTGAAAATGTAATTATTAGCCGCCAATCTAACACACAAACAGGCAAAAGAAATAAGTCCCTCAGTGCCAACATCTGTAGTAGGTAAAACCAGTATTCAATTATATATTTAAATCAAGTTTAGCAAAAAAAAAAAAAAAACGTTCTTATTTCTGATATCAACCCCTAAGGAAGAAGGAGCTATTAAACCCTGAAGATGAGAGAGTCTGCATGAATTAAAACCAGCAGCTCAAGTAATTAATTGCCTTTTTTTTTTATTTTTTCAATTATAAGTTTGTTAAGATGAATTATCTAATTTACCTTTTTTTATTTTACCTTATCAACATTAATGTTTCTAATAGTTAGTGTTAGTGTAATATCGTACATGTTTTACCAATTCAACTCCCCATTGATGCAAGACAATTTGCTATAAAGAAATTAAATCCTACGAAAATAGACACAGAAGCCACCAGTCAGCATGAAGTATACAACAAATTCTTGTGACTATGAAGAAAGACCGCATAAGAACTATGACACAAACATTTAAGTCAAAAGTTATTCAAGGCCCTCAACTTCTATCCCTTTCTTTGAACTTGATTTAAATATATACCGTACAAGCTTTACCATGTCTTGATATAAAATGCATATAGCTCTCGTATCTAATTGAAATTGAGCAAAACTTTTCTCCCTCTCTTTCTCAGTCTCAAAATAATAGGGTGGAAGTACTATCCTTGCAAATTAATGCTACTAGTACTCGGTTTGGAAAAATGGTTCAATTCAATCAGAAATGAAGGTTTCAAGAGAAGATCTGTGGGCAGAAAACTGTGATCACCAGTCAGGCTGTAAACGCCACGCAAAATGGAAGAACAAGCAATTTTTATGAACTACTTTCTCTTGACTGTTCCAAATTGCAAAGCTCTTAAGTTCCATCCTGATGCTTGCTCTGATCCATCGACAAAAGAAGAATCCATGAGGCGATTTATTGAGCTAAGACTGGCATATGAAACAATATCTGATCCAGTTTTGCAAGAAATGTATGATCAAGAGCTTAATTTGGTTGATCTTGAACAAGACATGGGATGAATTGTTGCATGGCAAAGAGAAGGGGTGGTGGTGTTGAAGGGTTCCCCGGGGAGTTTGGGAGAGGCAATCATTGAACTGAAGAAGCGATCACAGCAAAAAATGGGGAAGAGAAATAAAATGGGAATCTAAAGAGAACTGCCACTTAGTTTTCTAGTGCTTCCAAATTTTTGATTCATGGTCTTTTTTATTTTATTTTTCTTTGTTCTCAATTAAAGGTTGTATTTGCCACCTGAAAGATCATAAACGAGATCAATTATTTTTTTTTCCTCTGCAGGAAAGTTATTGTTGCTCTAATTTTACATTTTATCTCTTTTGAGCTCATCTTTCTTTGCTATCATTTATATAAATTTATAGGAAAAATATAAGAACAATGCCAATTTTTTGCACCAATAAAGTTTCATAAATTTCTATCTAACAAAACATAGCTTTACCAGATTATTTACCAAATTTCAGAAGGCCAACTATTGCTAGTGATAGAAAAGTGATGCATTTCCTATTATTTGCAAAATTTCTTTTAGTTGTCCATCTTTCAGAATTTTCATGGACCAAAGGAAAAGAAATTGAATCCGAAGAAAAATGTTTGAGTTCCGTGTAAAAAGACAGTAGATTTCTACCATCAAGTATTGACTTTTTTATTTTCAGTTTATGGACCATTTTTTCTCATCCTTTCCTTCTAATTTTCAATTTGTCAGCAAGATCTTAACCTAACTAAATTAATCTTATCAAACATGTTATTTCCACTTTATTTTTGAGGAAAAAAATACTAAGGCAAGTATCTGTTTTTCAATTTGTTATATACGAATCTTTCACATGTTATGATTATCCAGTCAAATTTTACCAAATTGAAGAATATTAAACTTGTGTGAGTTGTGGGATAAATACATTACGAACCTTGCTAATCTTTTTTTTTTTTTTTTGAAATGAACTGAATAACACGCAAGCTAAGACAAGAGGTATTACGAACATTGTTAATCGAAATGAGTGAATAACTCGCAAGCTATTCAAGAAGTTGTTTTCAATGCTAAGAGCGCCAGAAAAATAAAATCATGTCTGGCATTTTGTGCATTCCCTTTTTCCCATATGTAAAAGAAGGGTAACATGAACATCACCAAGATTAACAAAATGAAATAAATAAAAATGGTAATCACTAATGAATCTAATAAATAGAAGAAAATTCCCTTGATGCAATGAACCTCAACAGAGAGAACCAAATATAAGTCAATTTCGTCCACCCTTTTTTCCATTCTTTCATTGTTTTCGTTTTCTTTCTTGGAGGAACTACGAGGTCTATGTCCATCTCTCTTGTCTCTAGGTCCTTTCCCAAAATCCTGCACAATCCCCTTGCGGGCAATTTTCTTTAACTTGGAAAAGAAGACGCAAATTAAGGGCTGGTTGATCCTGATGCTTAACTTAGAAAATACAATATTGAATGCCATAGTTACGTTGAAGAAATCATGGCAATTTGATTGTATTAAGTAAAACATTAGTTACTAAACATAGACTCTAAATTGCTAACTTTCTAAAGATTTTAAATATGCTTAATGTCTAGAAGGAGAAGACCATGATACTTAAATCTTCAATGGGTTCTTTTCTGATGTGCTTTAAAGATATAGGACAAAAGACAGGGCCAATTACTTATTGTTTTTAAGAGTTTAAACATTTTATGTATACAAATTGTAGAGTGTAGGTTTAGAATGCGACAATTGGCCCCGCCCCTCTTTTTAAATTTGAAAAGACGAAGATAAAACATTACATTTCCTGACCAGCTTGATGGGCTTGTCATGTGAGCTTTTTCTGTAAATCTCTCTCTCTCTCTCTCTGTGAACTGGGCTTGTAGAGAGAATTTAAGATATTTGGGCACATATTTGGGCCACAAGGCTTTTGGATCGAACAAGTTGATAGCCCTATTCTGGAGTTGGCAAAAGATGACGTCGGAAGCCCAGGAGGAAAAATTTCTGCCCTGTACTTCGGAAAGAGGAAAAACGTGGGAAAGGCAGTGAAATGGTCCCAATTTCCTATAGTCCGTCCAAGGTGTCAAACAAAAAGTGAAAAGGAAAGAAACCTAAAACCACAACCTACAAAAGGAATTGGAGCACTAAAAACAATTGCACAAATAGTATTTTACAAGCTATTGTAACCACCCCTCCAAGGAGTTGATGATAAAATTGTAAGCTAGTGATTAAAAAAATGGTATGAGAACTTATATGATCATCTAAAATTTCTTGATGTTACCGCTCATAAAAACATCAAATAAGATCTTAAAAAAGTCTCATCAGTAATTATAAGAAGATGCAGTTATTTGCTAGTATGATCAAGTGAGGCCACTCTACTAGAGAAGATGTGTTTTAATATGCCTTACACATTCAAGAAAGCAAAGATAATTGTCAAGAGGGAAAACTACAATGAAGAAGGTGAAGGAAAGGGGTTACTAGCAAAGGAGATTGAGAGATGGAAGAAGCAACAAGGCATGATTATAATACAAGAAGAGCATCATGCCTTCAAGCCCATCAAATCATCCCATGATAATAAATGATCATCATCTTTCTCTTCACTTATACTCTCCCCTCTATTTGGTAACTTGTGTACGTAAAAACTATGCCTAATTTGTGAATCTTGATGTTTATTTCTTGTTGCGGATAAGCTTGTGGATATTTTCTTTATCATTTGCCTATCATATTTGAATATGTGATGGTGGTGTAAGGTTGACAACATTGTATGGTATTTGAGAACTTTATGGTATATAGAAAGTATCGAGTTTCTTCCATATTTTTGTTGGTTTTAGATCCTTCTTCCTCTACTTTTTAAATCCCATCCATCACCTGCTACATTTTTTTTTCTTTAGAAAAAAAAAGAGATTTTTTGGTGTAATTCATCATCAAGAATTGGTTATTTGATTTAGCCTAAATACATGTAGCAGACTCTCAAGTATGCGTTTTGAACACTTTTTGATTGCGGATAACTTTCCAAGTGGTTCAAAGGATACCTCTTAGCATTGTTGTTTTACGTTGATTCTATAACCGTATTGGTTTTCTTCCCGAGTTAAACATGCGATTATGAATTATTAAAGGTTGATCAAAATGGTGGAGTTTTGACTGGTGGAGGTGCATATGTTCAACTAGTGTTTGATTACTTTGAATTTGATAATTGTCCACCATCAGAAAGAGGTTTTAAGGAAGATGGTTCCTGAATTGCTGGTCCATAATACAGATTGGAACTGAATGATTTGTGCAAATCCGGCACTTTGCACACGTTATCAGTAACAGATTGAGAATCTCTGGTAGATTAAGAGGAAGCAACTTTCTTTGATTTTGTTTGGATCTGTTGCAATAGCAAGAATGTCATTTTATGATACGATCCTTGCTGTTGATGGGCTTGCATCACGAACCAACAAGTAATGTTCCATCACTCCAACTTTGGAATTTGTTTAAGAAAACAAATCTATCCATGAACTTCTTTCTTTCCTTTTTTTTTTTGGGTTGGCCAACTCCCATTTGACAAGGCTTTTGTGACTTTGAGCATAATGCTTGTTGATCTAATACTTGAAAAGGAGAAAAGGAAGGGAAAGACTTGCATTTGCTGTCAAAAAATTGTTTACTATTTTTAATAGGGGTTGAGCTCTTCATCAAACTAGTTAAATCAGAGTGCAAAAATTTTTATTGTATTATTTGGGTGTTTAACAATGTGTTGTACAGCTAAATATCTGCAATATCAAAGATAGAATAAGTTTTCTTTGAGGAAAAATCGCAATTAGTTGACGGAGAATCCAGGAGTTAAAAGTCTAACATAGAAACAGCGAAAGTAAATGTTGAAGGGCCAGTAGGTAAACATCTTGATATGAATAAGCAGACTAAAATTCAATTACTCGTGAAATGAATATTTCTATTTTTATTTTCTTCTTTTGGTACAAACGGGTTTTATTGTTTTTCTTTTCTTAACAATACACATAAGTACATGCAGCATACATACATGCATAAATATATATACATACATATATGTATATATGCTTTAAAAATCAATACCATTTTCTTTATTAAAAATCCGTGCAGATATTCCATTTTTAATTTATTTTTAATTCGGTGCTTTGTCATCAATGATAATTTCCGCCAAACAGAGACATACACATGGGGCTTATCTAGGTGGATTAGATTGGTTACTTCTAAGTTCTAACCATTAATCATTAATCATTATAAAGCGCAAGGAAATTGTCCTTTTTTTTTTTTCCTGTTTGAAAGATTAAGGGGAGAAAAAGTTGAAAAAGTGACCAAATAAAATAGGATAAGAATAAATCATTAGCTATGATTGGACCTAGGTTTTGAATTTGCATTTGGATAGGTTGGTAGGATGCTTCCACTTCAAGGAGAGGGTTGGATTGGGTAGTAAATTGGGAGGGATTATAAATAGAAGGTCTTGATTCAATAAGTCTTACTTAAAAAAAAAAAAAAAAAGATGCTTCCACTTCTAGATATTACTCTAATTCAATGGCTCTCCTTGGTCTCTTCCACTTGCTAGGCTCTGCAGAATCTACATTTGAACAATATCCCATAATCTTTTCTTTAACTAATGGAATCATAAGATTTCCAACTTTTTAATGTAAATGAGTTCTAAGTTCTTCAATCAATTTTAGATCCAAGATTAGTAGCATAACTTGAATTTGTTGCCATCTCCAATGTTTATGGCAATGGTAACAATTCTTACAGAAATTCTAAGCTACTCCTTAACCTAGGGGCATAACTTGTTACCCTGATCAAGGCTGATGTTGCTGTAATGATCCATGATGACTCGATGGATAGTACGACCATTGTCCTAGAAAAACAGAATTCAAAGTTTTGCCCTATCGACTTTCTGTGCAGGAAAACGGCCTGCCACAGGAGGACGGGTTGATGAAGAATTAGGTTCCATTTTTGAGAAGGAACCTGATGAATGGCTACCATCTCCAAGCAAGGTAGCAAGAGCACAAATTCCCTAATGGTGATGCTGGGAGGTAGTGAAAATAAATAACAGGCAGCAAGAGCACAAAGTTCCCCATTTTGACACTGGAAGCTAGAGAAAGTATATATCAACATCCAGCACTTTGAGTGGAATTGAACCCTTTTTTTCTAGGGGGTGGGGGGAGGGGGGGTGGGGAGACGGGGGGTTAATAGCAAACGAAAATTTACTTGAACTTATCCACTGCATAATGTTGTGACTAACTAGAGCAGTAGTTGCTTTACAGATTGACAACAGCACCTTTTGTTTACAAGGAACTGTCCACTCAATTCTTTATTTGTATCACATCATGCTCAACCATAAACGGCTGAAAATTTCACTCATTAAAAGGACTGTTTAGAGATCGAATTGAGACTAAAAACACGGGCAAGTTAATTGGTTTAGAATGTATAAGGACTGAAAGATGGCTTGATCAACAAAACATGAGTGACAGGCCAAACTATTCATCATTTAGGGAAAGGTGGGATATCTTTATGCTTTGGTGTTTCCTATCATTTTCAACCCAACACGCCCACCATTATCTGTGGACATTATGAGCCAAACATCAGCGAAGCGAGAATTCTGGTTATAATCATTTCCATATGCTTTTAGGAGTTGATCTGACACAATTTTCCCGCAGAACTGATGAGCATTCAGTTGAAAGTACTTTCTTTTTTTCTTTCTGTTAGATCAATTATCCACAACTTGAATGCTTGAAAATGAATCAATAGTGCTCCTTTGCAGCACACTATACAAAACCATAAAAATGGTGTAGGATCCAGCAACAAAAATCACGCTAATAATTTAGCAGGACTAACAAAGCTGCAGTAGAAATTCTGCAAAATGTTACTAAGGTACTCGATGGAGAATGCAATATGCATATCAGAACTGGCAGATAAACTTTCTCAAGCTTTTGATGCCTTGCCACTGTGTCATAGAAGGAATGTCACTTTCAGGGCGTTTAAAATAAGAACTTCCACAGAAAAGTGTATTCCACTTACGTAACCTCGAGAATCCACACAATACGGGCAGTTAAAATAGCACAGTGTGTGCATTGCTGGTCCAAGTTTTGGCAATGATTGTCGGTGGTAGTGTATATGCTTTAGAAAATGATGAGTACACGAGATAAAATTTTCTGCTGAAATTGGAAAATCATCTTCTGCAACAGTGAATACCCTTTCTTAGGGAACATTCAGTGAGGGGATTGGCAGAAGGGAACTTCGTATGCAAAATATGCACCAGTGGATCCAATAAAATTTATCTTCTCATAATATTTATCACAAGATTGACTAGTTGAATAAAAATGTCTTCAACTGCTGTTTGCGCTTAGCATTTGCTGCAATTGCAGCAGTGGCATGATATTCAAAAGGTTGAAGAACTTATTACCTTTTTTCCAAAGACTCATTAGATCTTGTGTCCTTTTAAGAGCATCCACAATGGATTACACCCTGAAGGGTATAATCCATATGCCACATCAGTATCCCATTATCCCCTCTTATATTACACTCTCACCTATAATAGGGTTGGTCCACATACCACAATCAGCATTTCACTATCCCCTCTTTTATCATACTCTCTCATCTATTTTATTTTAATAATACACAACTCATATAAAATAAATAAATAAATAAATTTATTATTTTAACATCAATTATTTTTAAAAATAAATTATTGACTTTCATTAGAATTTTTCCTTTTAGATTTTGCATTTGCTAAAAGATAATATTATTAATTTGTGATTTTTAATAATCAATATTTTTATCTCAGAAAAATAATACATTGGTATTTTTCTAAAAATTAATTACGTAATTGTTAAACAAATACGACACCTCAAATGTAATTTATCATAATATTAAAATTAAATAAAATACATTAGATAAAATATCTAGTGAATTTAACTTCATAACATAACATAAAATAGTGTGTTGTGGTATTTATAAGCAAAAACAAAAAATTTCTGTTAGAAAAGTACAATGTTTATGTTTGATATTGAGAGGAGAAATATTACCGTTGCTTTGCTTTCTTTAGGTGACTCATGCCTAGTAGGTCCCACCTACAGCCCCATTATATCCGTTTAATCTGCATTGTGTGTCTTATGAGCATTGGAGCCGTGTAATGCCAGCGTGTAACGGGGGTATTATACCCCTCATTATACGCCATTGGAGTTGCTGTAAGATCCATTTGTAAGTTATTCAAGCAGAAATACTTTATAAATTTGTAAGGGCTGTAAATATATCCCTTGAAAATTGAAAAGAGCGGCTGTTCCAATCCAAGGAGATTACTTTCTTTCTGTTCTCAAAAGCAAGTGGCACTGACGGGTAAAGTGGAGTGATAAAACAAAAACAAGGAAGCAATCACAAAAAAGTAGTCTGAAATAAAGTACAATATTCTTTGCCTGTTGCAGCACTTATAAGATCATGAGCTTCATATGTTACTAGTTCATAGTCATTGTTTCAGTTTATTCAGATTTGCATGAACTGTTGAGCCTTTACTATACTTTCTAACTGTGGGGTTCATGGAGGGCGGGAAACAGCCCTCTGAGCTATCCCAAACACCTCAAACAACCATCATGCCATCAACTTCCTTGAGCGAGAGAGGGAACTTCCAGTTCTCCAAAGCACATGAAAAAACTGCCAATGAAGCATTGGCAATGGCTGCAGAGGATCTCTCTCAGTTCCCCCAAACTCTTCAAACACCTACAGCTCCTTCTGCCCAAGAAACCTCTACAGTGGTAGCTGACGATAAGCTGCCTGAGAGGTTTCAGTGGGTGCTGAATGCACCAGAACCACCAGGTCTGTTGTGTAAGCTGCAGAGTGGCATTACCGAAACTATATTTCCTCTCAAGAACAAATTTCAACATCTCAGGGAGCACCAAGTGTCCAAAACTTTGGAAAATATATTTCCTATCCTTTCTTGGGGCAAAGCCTACAACGTCAAAACGTTCAGGAAGGATTTATTGGCTGGTTTGACTCTTGCAAGCCTCTGCATTCCTCAAGTGAGTAGAAGTCAAGGATGCCATTAATGCTTTATTGACGTTGCCAACATTAGGAACAATATTGGTTACTGTACTTACTCTTATGTTTGTCCTTAAACTTCAATTAGAGCATTGGATATGCAACTCTAGCAAAGCTTGATCCTCAGTATGGTCTTTGTAAGTTTTCATTCTTATGTACTCTATTGATCTTCCAGAGCTGTAAAATTAAGCTTGGAGCACTAAACTACAGCAATTTCTGTTTAACTCTCAGACACTAGTGTTGTTCCACCACTTTTGTATGCTATACTGGGAACTTCAAGAGAGATTGCAATTGGACCTGTTGCTGTAGTTTCACTGCTTTTGTCAGCCATGATTCAGAAGATAGAAGATCCTGTAGCAAATCCTGTTGCGTATACGGGGCTGGTGATCACTGTAACCCTTTTTGCTGGTATCTTTCAAGCTGCCTTCGGAGTATTCAGGTAAATCAAATTCTTAGAATTTGGAAACATCCTTGGAAACATCATGTACTTATACTTAGGATGTGGATTCATGTCATAGGTTGGGATTTCTGGTTGATCTTTTATCCCATGCTGCTGTAGTTGGGTTCATGGCCGGTGCAGCTATCATGATTGGCCTTCAGCAACTGAAGGGACTGCTTGGAACTACTAAATTTACGAACAGAACTGATATTATCTCTGTCCTAGCAGCTGTTTGGAGATCAATACATGATTCTGTAACTTTTTTCTTCCTATGCTTTCTTACCCTGATTCATAGAAGATATTCTTTGGCTTATAATTGATATGAGGAAGCTACTTAAAGTGCTGCATATTTTCTGGCAGTGGAATCCTCAGAACTTCATACTTGGTTGTTCATTTCTCAGCTTCATCCTAATAACCAAATTTCTGGCAAGTAACATATTGCAAACAGTAGTTCTTTTCTAGTTAAAGCACACCTCTAATTCTCTTTCTATATCAATTATTGTGCATATGAACATAATCTCCAAAACTCCACTTGTGTCATAAATTCAGGGTCGAAAAAGAAGAAGCTCTTCTGGTTATCAACCATCGCACCTCTCACATCTGTCGTTTTATCAACACTCATTGTCTTCCTGACAAGAGCTGATGAGCATGGAGTCAAGATAGTGAAGCATATCAAATCTGGGTTGAACCCTATTTCTGTTCACCAGTTACAGTTGAACGGACCACGTACTGCTGAAGCAGCCAAAATTGGACTTATTGTTGCAGTTGTTGCACTTACGGTACACATCTTGAGAACAACTCTGAGTTTTTTTTTCTTTTTCTGTTTTGAATAGATTATTCTTACATTCTATAGTCATACAATGATGTAATGTCAAACTTTCAGGAAGCCATTGCTGTTGGACGATCTTTTGCGTCACTGAGAGGATACCATCTTGATGGAAATAAAGAAATGGTGGCAATGGGAGTCATGAATATTGCGGGATCACTAACTTCTTGTTATGTTGCAACAGGTGACCTTTCCCTTGTTTTTGAGTGTACCTATCTAAAATGAATAAAACCAACTACCTTGATAGTGAGGTAAAAGATTTTCTAGGTTTTTTTTTTCTTTTCTAATTTAATCGTAAAAAGATGGAAACACAGAATGAATAGTTGCCTTTTGGCAGGCCAGAGACACTTTTAGAAGTGAGAAATTTAAACTATAATCAAAACTTGGTCAAATTGTAGGCCTTTTTATTTTTATTTTATTTTTTTATGGTTTAACCTGACACATTGTTTTACTAGTAATAATTCACTTTGCATGTGAATATGTTTTCCCAAGATATAAAACCTCTAATATACTAAATTTCTATGTAAAACTCCAATTGTTGGCATAATATAAACTAAGGAACTATACAATAAATAAAATTAAGCACTTGCTAGTTGTACAAAAAAATTTATTGTATACAAAGTAATTAAAAGTTTATTGTGTATTCTATTGTTCTAAAACTCTAAAGATGGAAGATTATCATATTTAAACTAAGTTGTTGGAATAATATTTACTAAGAAACCATATAATAAACAAAATTATGCAATTGTTAGTTGCACAAAACGTTTATTATACACAAAGCCATTAAAATTTTATTGTGCATATCACAATTATGAAAACTCTAAAGATGGAAGATTATTATACCTAAACTAAGTTATTGCAGATTTTACTTGGATTTTGATGGTAAGAAGAGAAAATTATCTATGTTGCATCAAACCAGTACATACAATAAAACCTGAGCAAAATATATACTAAAATATTTTGATTTAGATACAACAAATTTTTATCAGTTTTAGTAGTTGTAAATTTTTTGGTTTTTTATAATTGTTAATAAATATTTTTGGAATTTTCTTAATCAATATATGACATAATATAGTGAATTTAATCGTTAATTTAACCTTTTGTTTTCTTATTATCTGTTTATAACCTCTTGTCTTCTTATTAATCGTGATTTTCTTCTAAATAAATATCACATGTGTATGTAAAATATAGTTAACTTTAATTATCACGCATAACAATATAAGAATTGTAGATAATTTTAACACATACAATAATTGGAGATGAGGGAAATGATTGGTGAATATATTTGTTATATCTAAATTAAGTTGTTGCATATTTTACTTGGATTGTGACGTCAATAAGAAGACATTTTGTATATTGTATCAAACCCATGCATACAACAAAATTTGAGCAAAATATATATTAAAAAATTCTGATTTGGATACAACAAACTTTGATCAATTTCACTAGTTGTAAATCTTTTCTGTTATTTTTTATAATTATTGATAATATTTTTGGAGTTTTCTTGATCAATATGACACAATATAGTGAATTTAATAATCAATTCAACCTTTTTTTTTATAATATCACTTAGTTAACATTATAACCCCTTTGAAAGAAATGCAATAAAGATAAAACTTTTATTCCAATACCACCCTTGTATTATTCTACTTATGAAGTTTACAACAACAATAACAAATAAATCAAGGTTAAAATTTTATAAGGTGTAAATTTCTTGATTTAAACTATTTATTTTAGTTGTATTGAAACAAAAGTAAAATTCACACCTTGAAAAAATTACACCTTGAAAAAATTATATGTATAAAGAGATTTTTTTAGTTATCAATGTGATTCAAACTACATCATGTATTAAAAAATATTTTTCAAATTTTTTTTGAATTTATTAATTATAATTGTCCATAAAATTTTTTTTAAGATGTTAGCTAGTCACTAAAATCCTTCTAAGTGGTTGATTTTGACTAGATTAAATTTATCTATGTCTTTTGTTATCCTAACATGATCTCGATGTAGAGAAATATGGACCGTTGTTATATAGCAATTTTTTTAATATACATTTTTTGGTTTGAAAATTTTATTTTTGGTTTGGCTTTTTAGTTAACTAGTTATCAAGATCAAGAGTAATGCTGTCAATTTGTGAATTTTGATAGAAATATTTAATTTTATCAAGTTGACAAGGGAGGTAAGTGAGATTTTGAAAACCTTAGGGGTGCTAAGTGATATTATGAGAAACCTCAAGGGATGTTTCTAAAATTATCCCTTTTTTTTTGTCATTAACTGTTTATAACCTTCTTCTTATTAATTGTGATTTTGTTCTAAACCAATATGTATATAAATTATAGCTAATTTTAATTATCATGCATAATAATATAATAATTGGAGATAATTTTAACACATACAAATAATTGAAAATGAGGGAAATGATTGGTGAATATATTTATGAAGGGCAGTTTTTAATTTTAATTATCAATATTAATTTTTGAGATTTAATTTATTGAAAATTTTCATTTTTCGTATTGGTATCATGATTGAAATGCAATAACTCTAATTAAAAGGCATGCGAGTAATTTAGGCATAATAAAAACTAAAGATCAAAATATGCTTGTACACTTTTATCCTTCAGTGTTAAGACTCATCGTACTTTTTATACAATAATGATAATGATAATGATAACTCCACTTCAAGGATTTTAATTACACATCTAGACTAGATCTTTTTACCCAAAATTTTCCTGGTAGTCTTCTTGTCTCATGCAAACAGCCACCTTTAGTTTCTTCAGTACATGTTGCCCAATGTTGGTTTCCTAAAACCTCCATGCAGGTTCATTCTCAAGGACTGCTGTCAACTTTAGTGCTGGCTGTGAAACTGTGGCATCAAACATTGTAATGGCCGTGACAGTGATCATATCACTGGAATTGTTCACACGACTCTTGTACTACACTCCCATTGCCATCCTTGCTTCAATTATTCTTTCAGCTTTGCCAGGACTGATTGACCTAAACGAGGCTTACAACATATGGAAAGTTGATAAGCTAGACTTCCTTGCTTGCATTGGAGCATTTCTTGGAGTGCTGTTTGGATCTGTCGAGATTGGCCTACTAGTCGCGGTAACACTTTTCAAATCCTTGTTACTTACAAGATTTTGATCTGAACTTTGGTTATGCATTGTGTTACACCTGGTATGTGTTGTCTGCTTTGTTGGGACGTTGGATGCGATGGGTAAAAATCAACTTC
Organism: Gardenia jasminoides; assembly: GCA_013103745.1. Lineage (NCBI taxonomy): Eukaryota > Viridiplantae > Streptophyta > Magnoliopsida > Gentianales > Rubiaceae > Gardenia > Gardenia jasminoides. The sequence continues at coordinate 46,430,495 of CM023095.1, read as the reverse complement.
TCAAAGGAAAATTTTAGAATTTCAACTCCTACTGATCCTGGATTTTCGCATACGTTTTACATTTACCTTTCTTCCCTAAATTTGTGCCTACTTTCAGTAACACAGTTGAAGCTTGCGTTCGTCAAATCCTCCACCAAACTTGTTGTCTTTGACTTTTAAGCTCTACATGGTCCCTGCCTCCCTTGTACTGCTACAAAATCTGAGTTGCAATACTATCATAAATGATGATCGCCAAATCTTTTCCTCAACAGAAAACTATCTAACGTTTTTAACAAAGAAAATTTCAGCTTTTAGGAATAATTTTGTGAGTATACCATAATTTTGAAGTGAAATTTTATACAATGTGTCTACAGAAAGATACAGATGAAAAGAAAAATTCATCCATCATTTTAAAGAATAAAGATCTGCCTCCAAATATAGTGTAGGTAAACACCATTTTTCTAAAGGTCTTCCATAATACTTCAATCAGTGTGAGACTCCCAAAGGCATGCAGACATTACAAATTTTTTACTACGTTTATGGCACTTATACTATAGAACCACTGTTCTAACACATCTACAAATTTATGACTGGCTCTAATTTGTTTTCAGTAGCCTATGAATTGTTAAGCTTGTTATGTGTCAAGGTCATTCTAAATCTAGTACTGATGGTTGAAAAGGAGTTTTCCCAGAACTCACCTATAAGCACTCAAGCAAGAACCTGAAGGCAAGCTGAGAAAAGTGACTTGAGAACACTTACTTGATCCTATACTGCAGCTCATTCTTTAAGTTAATCAGGTGATGTGTAGATATGAATTCATGATGTTCTAATTGTCAAGTTTATTATTCAGATAGGGGTGTCATTTGCAAAGGTAGTATTAAGTTCCATCCAGCCAGGCACAGAAATTCTTGGAAGGATTCCTGGAACTGATATATTTGTGGATTTAAATCAATATCCGATGGCTGTTGAGATCCCTGGAGTTCTTGTTACCAGAATCAAGTGTGCCTTGCTCTGCTTTGCAAACACTAATTTCATCAAAGAACGGTAGTGCATAAATTCCAGTGAACATCAGTCATTATCATTGCCATATATGTTCAAGGGTAAAGTCATCCATTTTTTTCTCTCTGAATTTGGCAAAGGATACTGCAACTGGCAACTAGAAAGCAGGAGGTGGATGATAAAGGCAATGCCGAAGGGAAAACCCAATTAATTGTATTCGACATGTCAAGTAAGTTCTTTTATAACAGAAGAATCTTCGTTTATGCCAATGGATTTTCAGATAAATATCAAGCTAGATATGGAGGAATAGCTGAGCAATCTATTACATTTGATAAACACTTCAACAAGGCTCGCTTCTGATATAAGAGAGATTTAAATATTTCAATTGCATTTAAGTTTTCCTGCTTGCCTTCTAGATTCAAAACACTTCAGCCTTTTTCTTCAAGAAAATTACTGATTTTTTTTAACCGGTGATAGATTTGATGGACATTGACACTACGGCGCTTGCTTCTCTGAAGGAACTCCATAACAGCCTAGCATCAGAGGGGATAGAAGTAATTGATATCTTGTTTGTCTAATTTCCAGCGGATAATAAGTCCAGATTCTCATTTTTCGTTGTCTCATAAATTGTTTGCAGTTTGCTGTGACCAATCCAAGGTGGCAAGTCATTCACAAGCTAAGGCTGGCCAACTTTGTGAACAACATTGGAAGGAGGGTCTTTTTAACTGTCGGAGAAGCAATTGATGCATGTATTACTGCTAAAATGGTCTGATAAACAAGTTGGGGTTGTGTTGTCTGTCCCATAAAGATTGTATAAATATAATGGGGCATATAATAAATGCAAATGATTGTTTCTTTCCCTACCAACTAGGACAGGGGAGGAAGAATGCTATGGCTTGTGATGTTGGTGATATTCTGTAACAAACTTAAGCTCGAAAGCTGTCAAATTCATGTAGTTGTAATATATCATGCTTGGTGTGCTGCAAAAATTGTCTGCCGAGGTCTGTCTAATTTTATGTAGTTCTTCTATGAGTAGCCAATTAGACCTGCAAATTCCATTGTATGACTTTTTGATGATGTTTTCTTCTGGTTCTCTTCTTCTATCAACTCATGAAACAGATGATCAATGACATTGCTCACTGTACCAATTCAAATTGAGAACTCTGCTAAAGCTTGATCCCTTGAATGTTGTTTACCTGTGTATCTAAGTTTCATAATAATTGCTTGCACATTTTTCATGTTTTCGGGTACATCAGTGCTCTAAAGCAGACAGGGTGAGAAGATAATACTGCAAAAGAATACTGTATGAATTTATCATTCTAGATTTAAGATGTGTACACAGCTTTGTACAATTTGATGACAGGTGAGAAGAGCTTCCCTAATCTGAAAATGAGATCACCAACTTATTTTAACATGTATATACATTTGATGACCAAGTAAAAACACTAATGAACAAATCAGTTAATAAAAAAATTAAAGAATGTAAAAATCAAATTTCTATCGTGCAGTCTTTGTTCCGTGGTACAGAACCTGGTCGTTGCATTTGAGCTTCCATTTGATTCTTTGGAGAATTAGTAATTTAGTGGCCACGTCAATCAATTGGCATGAGGAACACTGCAGAGGAATTGTCCTTTGTCTCTGATTATTCTCCAATACAACTTTGATCTCCTAGGCCAAATTTGGAACATTGACATCCGGAAATGCAAACATATGCAAATGACTTGAAACAGCTCCATCATCTCATCGTAGAAGGGAATGAGAGTGCCTTAGGAGAATACTGAGAGGCTTGTTTTGCGCTTTGCACAACAGATTCCCTACTCTAGCTCTCATCTAGGTAGAGCTTTCAATTAGTGATATTGCATGAAGAGTAACTAAAGGCAAGATTTATAGGCTAAAAAATTCAGTCTAACCTTTCCAAGACTTCCTGTTGTATATGGAACTATTCTGTGATATCCTACAGATTGTGGTGGAGATTTCCTGCTGCTTTCTCCTTGTGGAAATTTTCCTCTATTGCTTCTTAATGTCATTGTGAAAGAATTGTGCCCTTTGTCATCCATTGCATTTGGAAAACTTGACTCCTGAAATGTAACTACATAAGAACCTCAACAATCAAGGACAAAGTAATGGAAGTAAAAGTTGGTGTATCTAATGCGTATACCAGGTGACTCCTGCTTCGTGTTGTCATACTGGAGTTGTTGTTCCATTTTCCTTGCAGATCATTTGGGAGGCTTGATTCCTGGGAAAGTGGGATAATTTTTAGGCAGTAAGTAATCATTTATATGATTCTTCTCATTATTAGCCAAGAGAAAAATCAAGAAGTTAATGATGTATACCAGAAACAGGACCGTTGCACAATGCTTAAGGACTTCCAAATTCATCCGAACATCATCTAGGCTTCTGGAATTTGAAACATAAAAAATGTTGAACTTTGCATCATGAGTTCATTTCCAGAAAAATCATATGATGTCTTTTGGTTCTGGTTATAGAAAGTCTGCTCTTACCTGTGCTTTTGTTGTCCAAGGCCAAAATAAGTTGCCAATGTTGCCATCTGAAGAAAAAACATAAACCGGATTTCGAGGGTTGTCATCAATCTCAAATATATTACAACTAAAATGCTTGTATTACATAGCATGCAAAACTCCCTATTGTGATCTAGGAAAGGAAAATATGACACGCAATGAGGCATACATCAGCTGAACATGTTGGAAGAATTTGACGAATGGCAAGGACTATTGTTTTGAAATGTGAAAAGTACCTTCATATTCCCAGCTCTTCTGCCAAATTTCTCTGTCAATACTCCTAATGAATCAATAATCCCAACAGGAACAGGTGCAGGCCTGCCAATCTCAGCAAATGCCTCTTTTATTCGAACACAATCAAACCTCTGAATATTATGTCCTGCCCAAATCCTGCCATCAAGAATGCTGAATATCTTATCTGCAACTTCTTCAAATGAAGGTGCAATTGCAACAGCTTTGCGGGTTATCCCATCAGATCGACCAGACCTTTCTGCAACAGCAGACAAGTCCCCTGGCCTAATGAGGGTGCAATAGCTCTCCAGCTCAATCAGTTTCCTTGGACAAACAACAATTGCACCAAACTCCAAAACCCAAAACCTCTGTCCTGCCTTATTAGGAACATTCGTTTCTAAATCAAAGAAGACAATCTCTGATGCTCTTTCTCCGCTACACTTGGAAATTGCCATTTCTAGCTACCTATAACTAACTTCTTATTCTCCCTATTTGCAGCTTATCGAATTCGATAGAGATGACATGCATTCATCCTTGTCTGTTATATATGGTGAAGGGAAAAAAGGAAATGCATGGGAATGAAGAGGAATATTCTTGACAAATTTAGCTAGGTAGATTGTCTTGTAGTTCAAGTAAATTGTTAAGTTTGGATTTTGAACAAAGGTGTCCTTAGCTTCTTGTTTATGATTAAGTCCTAGACTCCTAGTCCCCCAATGCAAGGTAAAGCAATAAGGCTAAGGTATTGTGTAAATCCAGTCACCAACAGAAATCAAGAACTGGGAAACAATTGCACAGCTGTGTAGGCATTTGCTTTCGGCTGGAAGATGATTCAAGGATTGGGAATCCCCTGTTGTGTTCAGAACATGAAAATTGTACGTAGGTACATTCCAAAGAAAGCCAAGTCTTGCAAGAAAGTCAATGGCTGATGTCTTACGTTTGTGTAGAGCAAATACCAATACCACCAATGTGGGACACGCATGCAGACATGGCAATACAGGACACGTTAATTCATTCTGACCTGTCAAAAAGTGGTCATCCTTGTATTTTCTTTAATCCAAATTGAATTCAAAAGCAACCTAGATTTTTACTTTTGGTAATTGATTATATGTTGTAGGAAACTTGTTTTGTTTCCTACAAACTTTAGACATATTATCCAACTTACTTCTTTCTCTTGCATATAAAATAATAAGACAAAATTGTAATTATTCAAGAGCGCCCTAGAAATAATCTTTCTGCACGAGGTAGAATGTAAATGTATTAGGGTCACGAAGGCTAGCGATTGAAAAATCCCAATGGAACAATTTTAATAAAATTTTTTTTGAATAACCCAGATCAAAATTTTGTACTTAAAATTTGATTGTAGATATTATAAGTTGATTAAATTAAAAACTTTCGAAACATTTCACAATTTCATGTTGTGAAAAACTTAAGTGCGTAGTCTTTTTATACCCTAAATGATGTTACTTAAATGAGACAAATTTTACCGTATAAGAAACAAGCTGTCCCCGTTTTAAAGTTTAGGGACCAAAGTAGGTATTTGGATATAGTTGAAGGGTACAAAATGAAATTAACCCAAAAAGAAACTATCCTATTACTATCATTTATCCCTCACACGATGTCAATGATGTCCACTCCACGCAACCGAAGACCAGGTCAAAGTGGTAATTAAACAGTAAACAAAGGCAAAACGGAGTAAGAGACCGAGTTCTTAGCTTCTTATTGAATCGATTTTGTCGGGAAAAGATTTAAGGAATGAGAATTTGTGTGGGGAAAAACAATTTGCTCGTTTGACATATTCCAAGCTTAGACAAGAAAAGGAAAGAGGGAAGAAAAAAAACTGCTACATTCCAGCTGCAAATTAGATGTGTTAAAGGGACGCTTATGAGAAAAACTCATAATTTATATCAATTAGGACTAGATTCATGAGAAATTTAAAATCGATAAGTAGACTGTAATGATAAGTACATATCAAATTCATGCTTAAATTAACACTCAGTAAAAATGGGCTTTCTATATTAATGATCCATCCATTTAAAATTTTAAAGGGACTCGTATTTATTGTCTTCTGCTGTATTTATTCACTTTCTTAATTTGACTTTTTACACAAAAGTTAAAATTTTAAAGGGACTCGTACTTATTGTCTTTGTTGTATCTATTCACTTTCTTAATTTGACTTCTTACACAAGATTAATGCCCTAGCCACGATTACCAATTTGAAAGGAAAAAAAAAAAAAAGTTTGGGTAACGATACCAATGAGCACTCATCAAAATGTTAGTTTTTTTTTTTTATGAGAATATTATTAATTTGCAAAATTATCTACATTTGGAGAGGACGACAACTTTGAGAATTGCATCTATATGATAAGATTGGTGCAAATTAGATATACTACCCTGCGGCTACTCCACTAATCACTTGGTCACTAGATTAAAAAATGCCTACAAACATGCTATGCATATTAGCAGAGATTCAAGACGAATTAAGATTTATGTCAATTGTCAAATACAAAAGCTGAAACACTTGTGCAAAATCAGGACTAAGGAGCACAAACGCATGTAAGATCTTTCATCAAACAGACAAAATAAAAAGCTAACTCATGACTTACAAAATCTGAAGGCAAGCAGGGAAAAACTCTAACTTTTTATTTATGATAATTTGGGCAGCGTACAAGGACCATTTAAAGGATATGAAAAGGTCCAGTCAAATACAGATTGTTTCTGTTACATTAAACTATAGGTGTCAAAATGGGTGATTTGGATATATTTAGATAAATCATAATTGGGTAATTGGTATAAACGAATCAACCCATTTATACCCATTTAAAATAAATGGGTATCCCTTTATACCCATTTAATAAATGAATATGGGTATATTCAACTACCCATTTATGACTTATTTGAAATATTATTTTTTTTTAAATATTTCTCACATGATGTTTGACAATAAATAATAGCATTTTGTTGTTATTACATTGGTAAGAAATTCAAATTTATCTCCTTATCACTCATTAAAATTTTGAATAAAATATGTATTTACTTTTAAATGGGTTAAATGGGTGAGCCAAATCAACCCATTACCTATCAATTAAATAGGTATAAATGGGTACCCATTTATACCCATTTAAAATTAATGGGTTGATTTGGGTAAATTATTAATGGGTTGGGTTAGGGTGAGCCAATATAAATGGGTTGTGATTGACACCTCTACATTAAACCAAATAAAGCTGGCAGGAAAAATTACAAGAAGTTCTGAAAAATTATTCTTACAGAGGTCTACTTACAACAACATACAAATTCTGATCAGTCAGATATCGTGTTTCAGGATATATGACTGGCAATAGATTTAGACAGGTACGGGAGGCCTAAGAGTTACTAATGCTTTCTTGATCCTCTCAAATGCAGCCTGCAGAGTGGAAAGAGATGCTGCATATGAGATGCGAATGCAGGTGTCGTCTCCAAATGCATCTCCAGGAACAAGAGCAACCTGAGACCCAAAAGGTGGGAAAAAGTACAGAGGTCACCTTCAGTAGTTAAGTGTCATATAAAAAGGGTTACTCTAGCTTGGAGTAATAGTTAGCAATTTTGTCGAAATCTGTATGAAATTATTGCCAAGTGTTTTCTTAAACATCTGGAAGTTCTTAAACAAGAAGGGAACGTCGTGAATATACTCTCAGAAATTATTGCTGGATGGTTTCTTAAACACATTTGGTGAAGGTGGTCTTGGCATTTATCCAAAAGCTGTCCCAACAAACTACCATGATGTAACTCTATTTTATGGCAAGAATCAAATCCCCTATAGGAGGTAGACTCCAATATCATCAGTTTATCACTATACCTAACTCGCTACTAGCATTTTAACTCGAAAAGAAGTCAAGCAAGCTGTGTCACAAAATATGTTTGTTTGAAAGATTCATAAAGGAGAACATTATGTCTTACTTGAGCCTTGTCCAGTAAATAACGGCTCAAGGATTCCGAACCATCAATTTTGCCAAAGCCATCAACCTCTGCTCCGTAATAAGAGCTGAAGTCAAGGAAGAGATAGAAAGCTCCCTGAAAATGACAAGGAAAATTTGAGTGAGAGAGAGAGGCAACTGTGCCAGACAGGTAAGCAATCCAGACAAAATAAGTCCAAGATGTTACCTGAGGCTCAGAAATTTTGACACCATCCAATTCCCCAAAACCTTTAACCAGAAAATCTCGCCGTTCACGGAAGGCTTTGACCATAGTGGCAACTGCTTCCCCGCCAGCATAGCCCATTCCTAAAGCAGCAACAGCTGCTTTTTGAGATATGCTACTTGCACCTGAAGTAAACTGCAAGAACAAAGCAACTGAATCAAACTACTAATTATTTATAGCAGGAAGGACAGAAGCATAACAATACTGACTTTTAACTTCACAACTCATGAAATATATGATTTGCAACATTTGACCTCACCACCAAAAATCAATCGCATAACATCACCAATTAAATCTTATCTAGGGATGCTGTTATAGATGGTGAACATCCATCTCTTCAGGATATCCATGCAAAAGCCCATACTTTTACCCAAATGGTGTAGATAGTTATGCAGTCAATTATTATTAGTCTAGAAGCCTTCAATTGTCTAAATGCACAAAAATATGCACTAGGTTAGGAACAAAAATGTGTACAAACAGTACGATTAACCATCTCAGACATTAATATAATGTAATTGTAATTGTTTTGATTCCTGAAAAGGAGATACTTTCCGGAGATATGTGATGGAGATGCACATCTTATTATTGTGTCAGATCTAAATGAAAATTAGTTGTTTCCTAAACCATGATAAAGGACTCAGTGGTCATTTGAGAGGCCCCGGACAAGAGTTAACTGAAAAAGTGACAGGAGACGAGCATTAATTGTCATGTTCTTGGCTTAAACACTATACCTGGCTTTGGATCTTGTTACATGCAGAAACAAAGTGTTTGGGACCAGCAAGGTATCCAAGTCTCCAGCCAGTCATTGCAAAAGCCTGTTATGATCCAGAATAAGTCAAGAATAGCTCAAGGGACTCTTTCTTATGATTACCAAAACAGAAGCATGCAATCACATAATGGAAATGACAAAAAGATAATCTCCTGCACCTAGTTAATTCATGCAATCAAAAGACCATACCTTTGAAAATCCATTAACAGTTAAAGTCCTCTCCCACATGCCAGGCAAAGCTGCGAAGCTTGTATGGGTTGCCGGAGAATAAATAATGTGCTCATATATTTCATCAGATAGAACCTAAAATAAAAAAGGAGAAAAAATTACATTTGGGAATCAAGCTAGGCTTGGCTCTGCTACAGATTTTGAGAAAAAGGACCTACTAGAAGCCTAGGATGTCTTGCTACGATCCCAGCAATTTCCTCAAGCAACTTGCGCGGATAAACAGACCCAGTTGGATTGGATGGGGAGCAAAGAATCAGCAGCCTTGACTTCTCAGTTAGTTTGGATTCAAGAAGTTTGGGATCTAACAGAAAGTTGTCAGATATCTGAGTTGGAAGAATCACTGGGGTTGCATCTGCCAACCTTGCCATTTCTGGATAACTCACCCAAAAGGGAGCTGGAATTAAAACCTGGCAAGTGTACACCAGTAAGTAAACTGATCTTCAAAATAAATACGTTTAAATTTGTTAACTAATTATTTTAGAATTACATCATGCAACCACACACTTATTCCTACACAAATTATCTTTTCTCTACATTCCTTACAAAATTTAAATCCTTTAAATGCCTATCAATAAATTATCTTTTCTCTACATTCCTTACAAAATTTAAATCCTTTAAAATTCTATAGCCTCTGTATTTTGAAGGAAATATACCTCATCTCCAGGGGAGCAAACAGCAAGCACCGCCTGAAGAATACTCTGCTTTGCCCCATTACTAACCAATATCTGATCGGGCATGTAGGATAATCCATTCTCCTCTTCATCAAACAAACTTTTTCAATATGAAGAAAAACAGAAGAGAAACCAAAGGAAATACAATGCACTCAGACTCTAATACCTTTCAGCTTATGACAAATAGCTGAGCGAAGCTCTGATGTACCAGCATTTGGAGTGTACCTGGTGTATCCCTCCCGTATTGCATTAATCCCAGCCTATAATTGTACACAAAGCATAAACAGGAGACAAACATAGTTACAGGCAATCCAACAATCAAGAAGACTTATGTTTGGTCAAAATAAAGAACCATGTTTCAACAGACCAACTATTACCTCTGCTATTACAGCTGGAGTATCAAAATCAGGTTCCCCAGCAGCTAAACGAATAACAGGCACGCCAGCTTGTACAAGAGCCGTAGCTTGGTCAGTGATAGCAACTGTCTTTGAAGGCTTCACTGAATTTACCCTTGGACTGAGAGAGATATCAACCTCCATGGTTCCTAAGCTACTTTGAGCTCTCACAACAGCATCTAATCTATTGGAATCGAACTGTCTTCTTGTATCTGCAACTCTAGCCAAACACACATAGAAAACCAAATTATAGAGATATATAGAGGGAGAAGAGTCAAAATTTACCATAGAGATTAGAAATATAAAAGAAGATTATGTATATTTAACAACAAATATTTTGATGAATTAATCAAAACTGAAGACGAAGTATGACTAGGCAATTCTATTTTGGAATTTGTTAAAAGAATATCAATTTCTCTTAATATGAAAGTCGGACCAGCTTGGAATACTTGCAATAAACAGAAGCATGCATCAGAAGAATTCAACAGAGATATCAGCCAAATCAGAGACTTGATAACAGGGATTGAAATGAAAAGAGGGATAAATGAGCAAGCAAAGAGGCTTCAGCTTTTGTTTGGAAAGGCAGCATTCCGATCTCACTCTCTTAGAGTTATGAGCTACTCCCCTTCTTAAATTTATACAGTCACATGCCAAATTGGCATAGGAAGGAAACTAACAACAGAAAAGAATGTCTTATTCTAAATGTTGAGATGTTACCTAACAGCATCCCAAGTGTGCACCACTGTTCCCTAGGGGCTGTGATAAGTTTATAACTTCAAACAGCATGTTTCAGTGACTGTTAGAACTAAAAACCAGAAAACATTCAACGCCTACTTAATGCTGATACTCAAAGCCGTCTAGAATCTGCAATCAAGAGGGATTACATTCCTATCTCTTGCTGCTGATATTTTAGCACACTGAAAACACTTCAGTCATTTTGCTCTGTTAAGGACATTTTTTCTTTTACTTAAAGGGCCACTCCATATATCCTAAATACTTGCTTCTAACTTACTGTTAAGCTTCCTCTATCTGTTTTGCCACCTGCTACCCTGACTATATCATCTATCTCTTTCTAGTTGAAATGCCCAAACCACCTTGAACATAAATGTGTAATCAATCAATTTTTCCTTCCATAAGGAAGTAGACTAGCGAAACATACTAAGATTTCCAAACATCCACCCCGAACCAAGATACTATGAACAATTTCATCAATATATACATATATATAGCCCAAAAAAGGAGGGAGGGAAAAAAAAAGAACACTCCAAAATCAACATTTTGTAAAACTCTTTCCTTACTCCAATTGGGTTAATCAGCTCAGAACAAGTTAATCATTCGTAAGTTGCAATAATAGCAGATACCCTTAATCCAAAACAATGACAAGGGTCCAACGAAAAAGTCTTTTAAACACAAACATCCAAGAAATCCAGAAAGACTAAGGCAAACCCAATTGAACCAAGAATAGGAAAAGGAAAAAGATGCTTACTTGATTGAGAGATTGAGACTATGAAGTTGAGAAGAGAAGGAGAGTGATCTGAAGCTCTTATGATGATGGTCAGTTAATGCAAGAGGTTGGGTAGTTTTGGAAGCAATGCTTCTTGCTGATGAAGAACCAGTTTGAAGAGAATATGATGAAGCAGCAGCCATTTTGGGAGAGTTTGGTAGGTTGTGTATTACAACTCCAATTTTGCAGTTCTCACTTTTCAGTGGATCCTATGCTTAAAAAAAGAAGAAGAAAAAAAAAAAACAAAAGCCCCCACCAAACTTTTCTCTGCTGTTTGTTTGAATGGTTGTGTGATAGAGAAAGGAGCGAGTTTTGGGGTTGGTGGGAAGGAAGGAACTAGGAAGAGGGAGGGAGTTGGGTTTGGTATGGTGGGGTTTGGAGGCTACAGCAATGGGGGAGTAGAACCCCCCCGGTGACGAGGGGGTTGTTGAACTTCATTTCAAATAAAATTAAAATGCTCCTCTCTTTTTTTTTTTTTTAAATTTTATCAATATATATTTATCACATTTATTTAAATATTTATTTTGTCTTACGTATTTCTTGGTCAAAAAAATTTACTAGTATAATTATTCTAGACTCCTTTTTTTTTAAATATAAATTTTCATTTCTTACAAATATTAAGATTGGGCACATTGGTCAGTGACATGTGGGAAGATGGTTTTGGATGAAAAGAATGTGTAGATTTAATTGCTTACTTTTTATTCACTAGAAAAATAAGACCATTATTCTGTTCATTGCATGCAAAATTTCACGTCCGACTGAAAACAGCCGAATTATATTACTACCTTTTTCACAAGTTATCAGTTTTACCATTGTTAAGAACTTAAATTTCAGAAAATGACCAAATTAGTCTTCTGAAATATTTCCCAGTAAATTGGCAACCTTAAGCAATTGTGAAATTCTTCGTGAAATGCAGGAATTTAGACTGCAATTTGTTTTGGTTTTTTCCACTTTTTTCAACTCATCTGTGTATCATAGACTCACACTACATTGGTTGGTGGTAGTTGATATCAAAACTATTACGCATCCGAATAGAAAGATAAACATTAGATGGGCGTCGTATAAGAGAGTCTAGCCTTGTCAAAGCAGTTTAACTCTTTACTACGTCTCCAGTATACAAAGAAAACACAAATTTCTACCTTCTTTAATAGAGAACAAATGTAACTTCCATTTGTAAAGACAAATCAGCTGTCAATGCAGAGTCAATAAACAAGGAGACGAATGCCAATTTGAACTTCCTACAGAACTACTCTGCTTTGCTAACAGCTGTGATGCTTTGGTACAAGATCTACGTGACCGGAGCAGCTCCAAATCCTCAAAACAGCCCTACTGAGACCTTACATCATCCAACATACACCAACTGAAGATAAGTGTCCTCAAACTCATCTACTAGTGCTTGAATAACCATTGAAGAGTCACCTTCTACTACCACTTTCATCCTTAACGCAGAGACAACAGAGAGAGCTTCCTAGACGGCTCTACTTGACACAAAAATTAGGCCAGCCTCCAGGCCTTGGAATTCAGCCACCAGGGCAGGCTGATTCTTGACCAATTCTACAATCTTATGCTGCTTCTATTTACCCTTTTCAAATAGAGTCAAGAAAATCAAAGAAAAAGCGCCCCAACCTTTTTCACAGCCATGACAATATCATCTTCTACTTCATAATTCATTTTTATGGAAATCCCTTCACTGAGTTTTGCCAGTGCATCAAATAAACACCATCAATAAATGCCACGGTTCACAAATCACGAAAATGGTACACTGCAATAGAGCACTACCCAAGAAAGTTGTGTCTCTATCATTTTGGTAAAGCAAAGCATTATTTCACCTTTCACCTTCACAAAATGCAAACTTGGATAGCTTAATGTAGCCCTTTTGGACTTAGACTCAAGAAACATACAGTAACATGGACAACTTTTTAGCTGTCTAAAAGTAATTCTCCCTAGTAAAATGCACAAATCTACAGTGGGAAGACTTTCAACGAGTTTCAGTGAAGTTTCATTTGTTGAGTGTAGAAATTTGTGTAACCAATGAATCCAAAAGCAACTAGTATAATCAGCAAAAGTTATACTATTCCTAGCACTAAGTGGTATCTGCATTTATGTACAATTAAAAAGTCAACATATTTCCATCTCAGCCAGATCTTACACTGTGATCCTTATAGTTGTAAAACAGCTAACTTAATAGCACTAGAAGTTGTATATAGTGCAGAAAAATACACTTTTAGCAACTATTAGCAATCATCATTAACCAAACCAAGCTAAAGCAGATCAGCATCAACCTAAAACCTGAAAGAAGCTTAAAATTACTTAAGCAGCAGTAACATCAACAAGGCATGATATTGTACAAGAATGGGAACAACTACAGAATCTCCAGCTGGATGGAGTAATGCTGAACATGGGAGAAAAATAAAACCTAAGCTTACGAGTAGTAGCCACTGAATTAATTTATTCTGAGAATGTTTTTTTGACAAATAAGGCAAATCTTTTGAACATAACCCAAGAAAAACCAGTTGACTAATTCATTTTGAGGCAGTTATGAGTTTAAAAATGGCTTTCAATATTATTGCAAATCCAATTCAGGAAATAACAGTGACAAAAAAAAAAATTTGCCGATTGAAATTGTGTCCAATGAATGATCAACAAAGGGAAGAACCAGAAAGGCCGTAGTCAAACAGAAAATTATAAACCTCATAAGTGCCTTGGTTTATAACTTTTCATTCGAGTGGAACATATAAAGCCATTTAAGCTAATGCGGTGCTCATGGCTCAGTTCATGCCAAAGATTGATGGACAAAGAAACACCCACCCTTGACCGATATCTCTTAGCAGAAATGGTCAGACCCATATAAGTACAATACAACCAGCATACAACATAGTAAAGCACCAAGAAAAGGAAGCACCTATCAAGTGTTTCAAGTTTTCTGACAAAATACCAAGAAACTATATAATTTCACATGCAGTAGTAATGCAGTAAATCTAATGTTTTCTGGTAAATGTCAAGTAATAAAGTCATCCATCTAAGGCAGGTCTGGAACCCTACCTTCCAAACCACATGAATAACTATGTGAACACTAACATAATCATGTAAGACAAAACGCAATCTGCAGCTAAAAGGAGCACAATAAAACAAATATTAAGTTCTGCATCAACACACAAGCCATTGATAAATCAATTCAAGCAACTTTCTAACAGTATACAAAAGTTTCAATAAAAAAAGCCAGTCAACAATAAACATTAAGCAACCAACAAGAATCAATGTCTCGTTGATGCAAAGATCCAGTCATACCATCACAATGCAGTATAAAAAAGGAAGTCATTTTTGCATTAGCGATGATCCATTATTAACTGAATTCAACAGAGTAAACTTACAGTAGTTACAAATCTTGAAATGAGCTACCATTTAACAATGAGTATTACAGAAGCAAAAAGAAAAACATAACAGGATCACAAGCATGATTGACTATCTAACAATTAGAAGAACTCTTGTACACTGAGTAAAGCAGCAAATGTGGTTTCAAATCTATTGAAAATCAGCTACTCAACAACAAGAAGAAACAAATTGAATATCTATTTCATCTCCAATGTTCAAAGTTGAAGACTTGAACATAAAAAATCTATATCAAGTCCTAGTACATGATGAGTCAAAGTCATCCGGTGCAACTCTAGCAATCCAATTACTAAGTGTCTTCTTAATATCAGAATGATTAACATAAGCCAACTCATACATACTACACAAATTCACCACAAGTGTCTCATTCAACGCCACGGTAGGCACCCTTTCCAGTGCATTCTCCATAACCTTAATCGAATCAGACAAATCCCTCAAATACATCAAACAAAGAGCCTTGTTATTAATCGCTACAGCATCCAATCCATCCCTCTCTATACACTCGTCATACTCCCTGACTGCGGAAACATAATCCTTCCCAACTAGATACAACAATGCCTTATTCCTACTAACCAAATTCCTCAATCCCACATCATCATTCCCACTCTCCACCATCTTCTCCACTTCCCTGAACGTCCTCTTCGCTCCCTCCAAATCCCCATATTGCATTTGCACATAACCCAACTTTGACAACATCACTGCATCAACCTCAAATCCCTTCTCATTAACTAAACCCCTCATCAAATCCACAGAAACCTTAAACTCTTTACCACTCAAATGATAACTAACTATAGTATTCACCACAAAAACCTCCCTTTTTCGCCACAAATCGCCCGAATTTCCATCCGCCCTACGCCTTTTCTCGCGAACGAAGTCAAGAAGGGTATAAAACCGATCAAGGGACTCCTGTTTATGCCCAATGGTGGATGGCAAATGGGCGTGGAGCCAACGGAGAGCAAAGGGTACCATAGAACCCCGTTGATTCGGGTAATGGTGGGGGTAAGTTTCGTATTGGTATTGCGGGCTATTGAGAGGGTAATCACCATCGTTTTCGTCATCCTCTAGGTGGGATTGGAGCTCGTTATTGGCGTCGCTGAAACGGCGTAGTTTGACGAGGCTGAGGAGGTTGAAGGTGAGGTAGATGAGGTGCTCGTGAGGCTTTGTGAGGAGGGAAAGAGACCGGGCTCGGGCTATTTTGTCGATGATGGTTCGCCAGGAGCCCCGGCAAGCGAGGTCTTGGAGAGATGTGAGGTCGTGGCAGAGGGAATTGAGGGAGTTGTATGGGTTGTTTAGCGGGTCGACGAGGTTTTCGGGTGGGACTGTAGGGGTTTGACGATCTGGGGTTGGTGGATCGGCGGCGGAGTCCGCGGCGGTGCTGGCGGTGGCCATGGTGGACGACTGAAACGATCGGCGGACAGAAGTTGCAGATTCCGGAGGAATGGGATATTGAGAATTGGGTCAAATTTTTGGCGTTTTAGATTTCACTGTTGGATCGGTTGATCGAGTTATCGGTGAAGCCTGGTAATGTGTTTTGGGCTCAAATCTTGGGTGATGTATAAAATATGGGCCTTCTCCATTTGGTGCTTTTTAAAAAGCAAAAGGACATGTGAACAGCTAAAAATGCAGTCTCAAATTATCTTTCTCATTATCATTTTGGTTTTGTCATTCCTACAACAGACATGGTTAATAAGCACGGTTTAAGTTTTTCAGAATTGGGATTCTACCTGCTATCATTTTTTTATTGCAATATAGATTGTAGAATCAATCCATCCTATAAAAAATGTAAAAAATAGTCTTACTAATAATTTTGAAGTTTGCGATTCACATATACAGTAATATTAAATAATGCAACTCATGTACAATCAATATAATAATATTGTTAATTGAGGTTAAAATTGTACTATCTAAAGTATTTAGAGTAGTCTAAATAAAAATTTTGGAACTATATGTGACATATTCGAAATGAATTTGATTAAATTAAAAATATTGTTCTTTCTTATTTTGAATCCAGGTGCAAATTACTCGACAAGATAGTTCGAAAAATTGACTTTATACATGTGTATGTGTCATTTAAGTATTTATTAATCGGATAATTAAATACCAATTTTTAAAGATTCACCAACTTTTATAATCAAGGATTTAGCATAAGATAATTATGTGGGTTTAAAGTTATTTGAATCTAATTTCTAACGCAACAAATAACATTCAATTTTGATACAAAGTTATAGTCAAATTATTAAGATTTTTATCATAATATCTTTTAAATGGTAGGATTATATCAAATCAGGATGGAGATCGAAAACCATGATCCGGATTGTAGGATCTTATCGCGATCTTGACAACTATGATATGGTTTCGAGCCCTCGCACTTGTATTATCAAAAATTTAAAAAAACTTTAGCATTGTTGAATAAAGTTGATGCATAATTTAAATGTCCAGTTTGAAAGTGATTTTTATCGACTTGGGGCTATTCTCTAGCAGAAAGAAGTGCCATCCAATCGAAGGAAATAATGCAACATTAAGATTCACTGCAGCAGCACTATATATACACTAGAAATCAAGATTTTAAAGGAAATTTCCAAAAAGAAACTTTTCCAGGTATCTTTAAGCTAATTTTATCTTTATAAACCTCAAATCCATCCACATCCTAGTGTCAGCACAATTGAAAAGACAGGAAAATTGTACTACCATGTTTTTGTTTATGGTCTTTTATAGGTTGAAGAAGTCTTTTCTTATTTATTCCAAAAGCGATGAGGACGAGAAAGGAAGCAGTAACTTTATGTGTGACTTGAACTAGATGAAACACTTGTGCTATCTTGGAATATGAGTAGAACAAAATCTGATCTCATACTGGATTGTCTAAATTTTTTTAGTGAGATAGCAGTGAAGAACTGGACCATTTATAAGGCATTTGCTGATATTGAAATGATATTTAGTAGAAGTTTTTCCTTTTTTTTTTCCTTTTCTTTTAGAGAAGTAGGATTGGAAAAACTTTCATAAGTGAGGAAGCCATGAAATAAAATAACAACAGGTATGTTTGGATACAAAAATTATTTCGAATATTATTTTGATTGTATCATAAACACATTTTTCAACTACTTTATATTATCCAACTATTTTTTTATCTCACATACATCATATCTCAACTAACAATGTTTCAAATAATATTTCATGAATTTTCTTTTTATCAAAAAATAGGACTTCTAGCTCCCAGTGGATAGTTATCGTGGTTCATTCCCTCTTTTCTTTGGTGGTGTCTCGTCTGCTGAGGACATATATAGAACTAGGCTTCATAAAACATATAGGCTAACTTTGGAATATGAAGAGTAAAGATTTAATCTATATTGCTGGAATAATAATAGTACATATGCATCTCATGGATAAATCATGTAGACTTGAGGTTATTTTTGAAAGATCACGCCAATCTACCTCCATTTTCTAATTAAACACACCAACAATCTAGATTATAGATTGTATTTATTGAGAACAATCTCATATTACCACACACGATCTCATACACACTACAAGAAACATGGATATCAGTGACAACTAAAAGTTGTCACAGAAACCCAAAAAGTTGTCATTAAAAGTTATAGTGACAACATTTTCCGCTGTCACCTGGTTGTCACTGATTCTATGTCACAAATGAGTCTATGTGACAACCTTAGGGAGTCATCACTGAATTATATAATTCAATGACGAAATAAAAGTCGTCACTAAATTCCATCATTCTGTGACGACTTTTGTTGTCACTACTATACCTGTATTTTTGTCATAGATGAAACAAAAGTTGTCACAAATTTTCATTATATAGTGATGACTTTCAACTTGTCACTATCCAGCATGTTCAGCAGTGACAACATTTGTTATCATCACAAATTTTTACTATGCAAGGACGACTTTCAACTTGTCACTATCTAGCATGTTCAAGAAATGACAACATTTGTTGTCATCACAAATTTTACCGGTAAGGACGTCGTGTGACCTTCAACTTGTCACTATCTAGCATGTTCAAAGCATGGCAGTGAATTGTTGTCACTAGGTGAAATTTTAGTTAGTGACAACCTTCTAAAGTAGTCACGAAGTTTATATTAGAGGCCTAAATTACTAGATCCCATACCGCTGTAGATTTCCAACAAGTATAACAGAAATTTTGACATTGACAAATGCAAAAAATGAAAGTGTAAAGTAAATGCTTAAATGTAAAATATGTACTTATATAGCCATAAACGCCTCTAAATCCATCAAACATAAGCCACAACCAAAACGGGTCCAAATTTAAGCCACATTAGCTCAACAACTAGCCACACTTGGCCATTCAAAAAACAAAATTCAAGTACTAATATCAAGTTGCCATCCAAAAGACAATGTACTACATTTCTACACAAAAAGCATAGCCTAAAGCACAAATGCCAAATTTCCCCATCTTATCAAGATATCTAGAAGCCAACCGCAGCTCGATAAGACGCTTTCTTCCAGCCAACTTATGTCTCAAACATTCCTGCATAGATAACAAAAGTAAATTACTACTACTGGTTCACATGTATGTATATATGTTAAGAAGGTTGCTCTTTCTAACCGAACTAACGTGTTTCAATTTCATAAAAGTAAAAGCATAAATAACTACCAATTACTACAATCTCACCATAAAGAAAAAAAAAAAAGGGCTGCTCTCATGGTTTCGTTGATTCTTAGTAATTCTTCGAAAGTAGAAGCTTATTGAATCCTTAAAGACCATTTGCTTCATGTTTTACCCATTTCCCAAATCTATCATTTCATATATTGTATAATTAATTTGTAGTTGCAAAAAAATTGCTAAAAAAAAGGAATATTAGCTTGCACAAAATAATTGTGAATACTACAAAATAAGTTTCTTGCAGATGAAAGTGTAATCTACAAAGTTTTTCCCCGTTATATTGAATTTCGAGCAATTAATCAACATCCTTTATTGAATATTTAAATAATGATTTAGAACTGAAAGAATATTAAGTTTTAAATATTTGCAAAAATAATTCTATCCAGATTCATCTAGTTTCATCAAAACCATTAGCTTGAGAACACGATGCTAAAACTCATAATCACACATAGATCGAACTACAAAATTCCAGCAACAACCTAATATGTTATTGCAATATTTGCATGTAACCGAAGTTGCATATAAGATTTAACAATTAAGTTACAAGCAATGGCAATTTAAGAAAATAAATATATCTTTAAGACCTACGCCTCTTTAATCTAACTTCGCATTTTGATTGATTATCATGAATACTCAAAGTATACAGCTAAAACAATTGTCAAACCAATAAGATAAATCTAACCGTTAGCTAATGAACTAGATCTAAGAAATTTGTTTTAAGACAAAAATACATATGCATGAATACTTTTGAAAGTAATGTAAATTGTCACCTCCAACCATTATTTTGTACAAGCTAATGTTATTTTTTTAGCAATTTTTATTTTTTTTTTTTTTTTCAAGTTTTACCTATTTGCCAAATCTATCATTTCATATTCGATGTACTTGTAACTTTCATAACCCATTGTTTCTTCTTTTCCTTTTAGTAAAATTTGTTTGTTCATCTATTTTGTGTTCTTAGTAGACCATTTTCATCAAATTGGACAAACAATAGAAAAATTATGTCACCATTATATCAAAAAAGAATTTTTCCTCATATCAAGTAAACATACACACACAAAAAAATGAAAAAAAAGGGAATCTCCCACCTAAATGTAAATTCTCCACTAGGCAACAATGATTGGGTAGGACCACAAAATTAATGAATTCCATCACCTATCTATTGCACATTTTATCTGGACCAGCATGGAAAAACTTTCACGAAAAAAGAAAAAGAAAAAAAAAGCCAAAAAGCCATGTCCAATATATACAACTTTCCTTCCACAAGGTACAACACATAATGCAAAACCAGAAATCCTAACAAAGAACACATTCATTTAGTAGTTCAAATGATTGTCAAGGCATTTCAAATAGCTTAGGAATTTTTATGAAGATAGAAGTTGAAATAGAGAATGTAAATACTAAAGGAACTAGTCTCTTCACCTTTGTAAAAACTTGTCACTTGCGCATCTTTTTCATTTGGGCAATCAACTCCTCAGATAGCCCTCTTGTTTGGGCTTGTTGATCTTGCAAGCTCTTAATTAACTCCTTTGTGCATTGAATTCTCAACACTACCGTAACTCTTTGCTCAGCCTCATCTCATTCCTTCTTCGATGCTCTTCCAGCTTCACTCCTCAAGTGCTCAATCTCAACAAATTGTTTGTGGTTGAACTACGGATCTGCCGTATGTAAACCAAGTTGTTGTTGACAAATCTCCTTACTAGGCATTGAAGTCGAAGCTTCCAATTCCTTCATTGTTGCCTACACAAGTCAAATAACCCCGCTTTTGTGTTAAAGATCAGGTCAAATAGCAAACAAAGAATCAAATTGATAAAATCTAATATAAATAATCTCACCAAAGTATCTCTTGCTCTATCATTTATCAAGCCCCCGCCTTCTTTGATGTGCGGCTAATCTCAAATAGATCAATCTCGATAGTTCCTTGCCCTCCTTCCTTTCTCAAAATAATTAAATTGTCTTTAATGCTAAATGCTTAAGCTATCAAATGGAGAACATAAGTTGATAAAGAAATGATTACCTTTTCTTCAACAAGTCTTGTACTTTGTTCCAACAAGTGGTATGAGTCTCATTCTTGGCACGATTTAATTTGTTACGCTCACTAATTTTCTATAATAGTTAAACAACCCACAAGTTAAACAATAAATTTTAATTAAAGTCAACATTTGGATAAGTGTTATTCAAGTATGCAACCAAACCTTGAATTCTTTGGATGCAAAGTAGTCGCATATCCATTTCCAATCCTCCGGTAGTACACCTTCCGGAGGACGTTCAATTGCTTCCTCCTTTGTCTCAAAATTGAGGAAATATCTATGCAATCGATATCGGTGATTCCGATATAAAATATTTAACTGCCTATTTATGGCAATTCTTGAGGTGTTGTCTTCCACAAATTCAAAGTCATCCTACAAAGCAAAATAAAACTCTAACAATATTGAAATAAAAAATTTATATCACTAGACAAAAGCATAAGTAAGTTGCTTGAATATAAAGAGCAAATTAATGTGTTCCAACAGTGATTAAAGGGGCTAAGAGAAAAACAAAGGTTATACCGTGACTGTCTTGTATATGTTATCTTTATCTTTGGACTCCATATGTGACCATTTGTCAACATTAAGCCTCCTAAACTTCCTTACAACGCATCCACTCTCACTAATGAAGTATTGAGAACTGCTCCTACTATGCTCCAATGTAAGGATCAACTTGGATAGTCGAGTCTCCTTAGCCTCTTTTTTTTGGGCCAATGTGATGTTTCTAGTAATGCCTCGCCTTTTGACAATGTGACATCTATGATTAGAAACAAGTCCATAAAATGAGCTGTCTACATAAACATGATGTATCCATGAAAAGTTAAACAAAAAATTGCAAGCAAGTAAAAATTGTTAGAACTAGAAATGCATAAAAACATGGATATCAGAACTACCATTTTGACCATTTATAGAAGATGGAATGGTCTCATTTGCACCAGATGCATGGGATGAAGAAATTTGAGGCTGCCCATTATTTGAGCCATCCGTAAGAGCTGTAGGTGAATTAGTTGGAGTCACAAATGTAGTATTGCCATTTCAGCTTGTACTCCCGGATGCTGCTTCTTGTAGAATGGCCCTATTTGCATGCGTGGCTTGTTGCTTCCCTTGCACTTGTCTTCGAATTGCTTGCCCTCTTGTTCCTGGTCCAGCCATCTAAAACAAACAAATATTAAGTCATACATAATAAGTGAATTCACTACAATGGTAATATATCTTCATACCTACTTTAATAAGTAAGCAACAATCAAGTAAATAGGTATGAAAAACATGTTACACAATTAACTCTTTACTAGCGAAAGCAAATTTATTAACTTTAGAGAGTTGAATCGATATAACCTAATCTGAATCAGTCTCATTATCACTAAGAATATCCTCATCTTCTTCACTATGGTAACCCTCACTTGAACTATCACCCCCACTTGAACTATCTTCACTTTGTTCTTCTCGATTAAACCAATTTTCTCCCCATTGTGCAGTACCTATCTCATTCAAAGATATCATTTAAGTCTTCCCGTGATCACTATCTCCTCTCCATCCCCAACATGATTATTATCCATCTCACTTTCATGTCGAAATTGTTCACCATGATGTATCCATCTTGTATAGCTTTTACGAATTCCAAAGGCAAATATGTGGTCCTCTACCACACTTTTTGTATGGTTGCGGAAGTTATTGCATTGTTTGCAAGGGCATGGGATCTTAAGATCTTCTGCCTTTGGCGAATACGCAAATTCAAGGAAAGTAGCCACCCCAAGTATATAAGACGCATCGTTTCTATTATCAAGTGTCATCCAGTTTTTGTCCATGTCCTAGAGTTGGAAATCCAGAACATAAGTAGAGAAAGTATTGTCCTGATACTTAACTATGCAAATCGTACCAAGCTTATTCAAGCATATCCAATCATTCAAACAGAAAAAAGAAAGGAAAAGAAAAAGAAACAGCCTACAAGATGTATACTGCAAGCTATCAAGCAAAACCAAGTCACTCCGAGCATTTTCAAGCCTAACTAAGCAAACGAAAATTAAAAGGGGCTAATAGCATGCATACCTAATGCCCATAACCAAAAAGCAAATCATACCAAGCATGTTCAAGCATATCTAAGCAACAAATAATATAAAAAGTGATCAAACAGTTGTGTACTTGCAAATAATATGTGCTATACAGCATATACTTAAAAAAAAAATCATTTTTTGCTTATAAATAGTAGCAGCAGATTAAATATCATATTAAATACATTTTCGGCTGGAATGCACATGGCCAGCTATTATGCAAAGTCCAATATCAACGTGTTACAAGGATATTGATGCCCTTGTCATAGGCGTAAGAAGCCAGTTAGACAAGTACAAGGAGCGTAGCTTTCAAACTCTTTGGATAAGCAACATAGAATTTTCTACCATGCAGAGCTGTGTCACATGAATGCTGAAGTTAACTATATGTTCATAGTTCTTAATATTTCTTTATAAAAAAGGAAAAAGCTAATGAAGGAACAACATTTTACTCCGATCTCATCCAATCTACCATTTTATAAAAAATCATGGACTTAAAATGGCCTAACACGAGGCTTGACATATTAAAAGTTCATTACATCGAAAACTAGAAAAAAGATTCTTGGAATTAATATGGGGGGTATAGATTAATTCTCCGACTGATGCTTAATGATAATAATACACAAGAATTGGTTCTGACCAGAGCATTTGCAAGTAGCTGAGTGAACAGATATGGGACATTGGGAATATAATGCACTTTGATTCATTTCTTTCTTATCCTCTTTTCATTTTTCACAATGAAACTTGTTCTACCAAACTTCCTTACTTCTTGGGGAGCACCCAAAGAGTGACCCATGTTGGGAAATACGAAGCATGTGTGTGAGCATAGTTGTTTAAAGTTCAGTAAGGCTCATTAATCAACATTGAAGCAACATAGAACCAGCACAACAGAAAATAATAAAACTTAAAAAGGAAATAAAACTGTTGGTGTTATTACCTTGATATTAGGCACGCGCACAATCTGAATAACCGTTGTTGTCAATGCAATCCCCTGACACAAAAAGAACAGGAATTATATGTGCAACGATCAAACTGTTTTAAGTCCAAAAATCTTTGTCCTCAACTGCAACTCATACATAAAGCATCTAGTTCAGATTCAGTAACATTAAGATAGATCTATGAGAGCAAAAATTAAAATCAGTTTACCGACCACAACAAAGAGTATAAAGGCAGGATTTATGAGACTTAAGAACAACAAGAATTATTTTTAAATGTATTTTTATGACTTCACTGGTAGATGCGGATGCAGCAAATCCTAATTCATGGAGATGAAATGAGTAAGCATATTTAACACAGAGATTTTTTAGGGAGGGAGATAGAGAAATGGTTGTAGGAATTGTAAACACAATGGCAGTGGTAAAATGCTCAGAGACAAGATTTTAGACTTGACAAAAGTGTACCATCCACAAGCACTCCAAAAATTTCATTCAAGACAAGAAAAGGACAGTTATTTTCTGGTCTAACCCTCCCCTTCCTTTACCTCTCAAAGTGTGCTGATGCCGTATACACAAAAGACCCAGGCACCATAAAGACCAAAAGGGGACACTTTACAGCCAATTAGGTAGTGTAAGAGTATACTTTGTAAAGAAAATATAAAAGAAAGCTTTAAACCTGCTACATGAGAGAATCATTTCGTGGTTTTGGCTTCGAAGTGGTAGATTCATCATGTCTAAGTTGCCTCAAAACAATCTGCAATAAGCACAGAGTGACTGTTTTTATAGGAGAAAAGATGATTCAGGCAACAAAATGCTTTTTAAGAACATCATAGTACTTTGAATAATAAGATGCACTTGGTTTTCAACCTGCAAAATACCTTCAATGCAGCCAAAACAAGTTAGAGACATTTGATATATGCCTTCTTTAGCTAAACTGATCCGACAAGGCCTACAAGAATCAAGGCAACATCTATCAACATTTACAATGCTTCTTGCTCTTCAATTGAGAAGAAAACACCTAAAAATCCATTTTATACAGCTACAAATATATATACAGACTCTTTGCCATGGCCTATACAACACCAATTCTTTTCCTAGAAATGTGTTCCCTTCATGGTTAGTATTTCCACTCTAGCTGCTATTTTCCTATAGTAGCTGAATAGGGAGGAATAACTTAGCGGGACAAACTTTTGCTTCTCCTCACCATTGCGAAGTTCTAATTAGCCCAATTCCTTAAGAATCACTACCTTTGATAACCCAACTTAAGAGATAATGTGAGGTTCAAATTCCAAAAGAAACTCCCACTTCAACCAACCCAACTCAACAAAGATGATCAAACAATGAAATAGATGAACTAATGTACCTTCCCATGATAATTACTCACCCACTCAAAAGAATCAGCAAATTGCAGCAAATTTAGTGGTTTACAACAAGCTCCAAGTAATCAGCTTAGCAATTCAACATGACGTAAGCGCATACACTAAGTTAAGCATCTAACCAAGCTAGAATCTACAAATCACAAAGCCACCATCATCAAAATGGAAGAATTAATAGGCTATAAAAAAATGCAAAATAAAATAGGACGTCAATTTGGAAGAACTCTGCTACGGGTTCAACAATCCCACTGGCCATGAATCATTAAACAAGCCTAGCTATCAAAATCTACACAATGCACTCGAAATCAAGCACAAAATGTTGAAATTACCTCAATGTATGCCTTCAATCCCTAGCCTCTTGTTTTTGCCCAAGCTTCAAATCCAACCTCTAAATTTCACCCAATTTTTTATTTCTTGCCCTAGGTTAGCTCAGCAGCCGAATTAGGGACTATTCTACAGCAAAATAGCTAAAGGTCTCGACATTCAAAACATTTCCTACACTAATTCATGGTTGCATTGAGAAACTGTAGCAGTTTGTTTGCTGGATTTGGTGTGGTTGAGTGAGGAAGCATGGGATGAAGAACGCAGACTTCATTTTGGTTAAGTGTTCGGGACTTAAGGATGTAGAGAGCTTTGGTCATGAAACGACGTCGTATCATTAAAATCCATCAACCCGCGCACGCCTCTTGAAAATTTCACTTTGCCGCTTTGAGTTTTTCACCAAAAGAATCACGCCTTCCAACTCACCACAATATCGAATTTCACGCTTTCTTTGGCCTCTATCCTATTTCTCTCTTTTTCCTTTCACGTATTCATGTAATTAGTTTTTTTTCTATTATTTTAATTTTTCTTATTTCTTTTGCTCTCAAGTTGAATTGAATTTTTAGAATGCAAAAATTTTGTGTGTTTGGACAAATGTTCTTTTAGGTTTTTTTAACAAATATACAACCTTTTTTTTTTATTGTACAATAAAATTGTTAAAAAAATAAAAGCTGTTACAAAATATGTTTATGCTTAAAAATATAAACATTCTCTTGTACAAAATCTTGTTGGTTCTCATTTTGTGATCCTATCTATTATGTGGTGTTACAGTTTGATGAGGGCTTGCAACCAATTTAATTATTTCATCAAACAATTCAAATAGTTAGCTAACACATGTATAAAATATTAAGGTCCCGTTTGATAACTCAATTCAGCACTTAAAATTAAAAGATTCAGATCTTAGTATATTCAAACTATTTGATAACCGAAAATAAAATCTCTGAAATGCATAAGTGATGAATGTGTCTATTATAATTAATAACAACCTTTTGCTCATCCAAATGTAAGGATTAGACTTAATTTCAAATAAAATTCTATTGTTCATTACCTCCACATTTAGATTATGGTAATCATTAATTTTGTAAATGTTGTTATGGTGCCTAAATTGGGAATCGTCATAGAAAATTTTTTTTCAATATACTATTAACTACGTTTGGGAAAATTAGAAAACATGATACTAGCAATATTTTGCTAATAATAAAAATTTGGGGCAAAATCATAAAATTTAGGGTGTCACCCTAGAATTAATGAAATTGTTGTATTACACATGAGGCTGAAATGCAAAAATTAGGGTGCCATAGTAGGATTTATGAAAGTGATCCAAGGACATGTTTTAAACAGTGATAAAAAAACTGTTGTCACTGATTCTGAACTAGTACACTTTCAATGACGACAATAGAAGTCGTCACTGTGTCACACACTTCAGTGACAACATATTTGTGGGTTGTCACAGAATTCATTTTCCCTCCAAACCTACAGTTACCCTCCAATCATATTGTGACAACTTGCATGTGACAACTCCAATGTTGTCACTAACAATGAGCCCAAGTAAGTCAGCTGTGACGACCTCAAAGTCATCACTGATTAATGGCATCTGTGACAAGATTTTCGTTATCACAATTAATGTTGTCACTAAACCCCATTTTTCTTGTAGTGACAAGATCATCTCCTTTTTAAGCACTAGACCAAATCTTTGAAATAGTCAATTCTCATGCTTACTCTTCAGTCTTCACCAGTCATGCAACTGCAAGTACCATAAGGAGTACAATTATTAATATTAATAAGGCCACAGAAGAGGGTTTGTCCAAAGCACATGTATAACCACTGCAGGGGCAATCCAAAGCAGTGATACAAGGAATTCCACACTGATCATCAATTGTCTGAAGTAATTTTCTTGAGATGCCTGTCACCATTTTCAATTCCATCCCTATTAGAGTTGGCAATGATAATTCATTAATAACTGCAATTTAATACCATTAACAAAATTTGGTTAGATGAACAAGTACTCCTTTTATCTTTTTTTTTTGCCCCTTTTGATCCTAAGGCAAAGTTCTAGAAATTTTATGGAGTAAGAAATTCTAACACAAATCAAAGATTAAAAAAAGGTGTGTCTTGATTGAAAACAAGAAAAAAATTGTTTGGCCAACTAGTTCCAAGTATAAGCACTCGTTAAATTGGATAATTTTTTACAAAAGTCAAGTTGATTGGCAAATGTTTCTATATGCAGGAGAAATAAATATGAATGTGTGCATTCATATTATAAGTTAAGTGTAACCGGATATCCATCTGTTATAAAAATCTAAAAAAAAATATTTTAGTATAAAATTTTTGTAGGTAACATAATATATGTGAGATAAAAAATGATTAAAAAGATAAAATAAAGTTGGATAATGTACTTAACTAAAGGAATAATCCCATCAAGAAAATCGGGTCTAGTGTTGTGTACTTGAGAAAGAAAGAGACATACAAGTTCGAAAGATGAAAAGGGTGACTACAAGAATGGACTTGATTGAAGCCTTCTCCATCTTTTCTCGAAAAAAAAAAAAAGGCTTTCTCCATCTAGAATGCAACACTCTTGGTGATGATCAGTGGAAAGTTTTGAATGCATGAAGCTATTCTATGTCGGCTGGATTAATTATAGGAAATCAACTCAAACGTAATACTGCTAAGCCTAACAAGATAGATAAACCCAAACCTTGCCAAATGTCCTCTTTTCCGAAAGTCAATACAAGAATATCTCCACAGCCTGCGAAGATTTTGTCAAGTCGAGCCAAAAAAAAAAAAAAAGTCAAGTCAACAACGGCCTTGACGTCTACTAATTTAGTGCTAATGCATATTAGTGCTTCAATCAACTAGTTCCTGAGATATCTTTCCCGCATTTTAGAACTACAGATTTTTTTTGGTAATCAAAGATGCATATATAAGATAAAATAAAATGAATGGTCTATTGCTAGATTTTTAAGCATGTTGATGATTTTCAAAGAGTCACCCTCTGAAATAATCTTAGAAACTTGCAGCTAGATTATTCAAAATTAATAAGAAACCGTTTTTGCAGCTAGATTATCCTAAATTAAAAGACTTGTTCAAAATTACCCATGCTTGGCTAGCGGGATATATGTACCTGTTAACAGAGAGCTTCGTGTTAATTTTTTCAAAGGATGAAGTTGATTTGGAAAAGTGTGGTCCAATAAGAACCATTTATATCAAAAATGGAAAGTAAACATGAATATATGTATTCATACAATAAGTTTATGCAATTTAAATGTATTAACAAATATCCATTCATATCAATCATAAAAACCCTCAAAATAAAGGGTTCCGTCAGTTTAATACTTTAATTGGGTGAGTCTATTTAAGCTCTTTGATAAATAGACGCACGTCTATTTGGAATTTTTCAAAATAATGCAAAATATATTACCAACTGCCTCCAAATCCCAATCCCTCCTCATGCGTTAGAAGTCTTCAATCCTGCAGTTTTAATATGCTTATCATGTTTGGTTTCCATAACCCTTGATGATAATTTCCTCCTACCTATCCTGATTTTAGAAGGCTAATGAGCTTACCCGCTCGAAATGGATCATAAAACTATTTATAGTGGGACAATGGCATTTTTTAATGGTGCCGAATGGAATTGTGTATATCTAAATCAAACTCAACATATCATCTATCATTTGCATTTATGTATTTATAATTTTACCTCTCTTATATTTATATACTTTCTCAATTTAACTTTACTTTTCTAAATAATTAATATTACAAGCGTCAAACGAACACTCATTAGATGGACCCTTAATATAAATAAAAAGGGCTATTGTTATTTGCTCTCTAGAATTCAACTAGGATGCTCATGACGAATCCTTAAGACATCTGAAAAATCGGAATTCTCAAATATATCAGGCATCATCCATGTTGGCAACCTTGCAGAATAATGGGTTCATCATTTGATCACTCACATACCTACAACCTCCTCCGCTTAAGGTCACCTCAGTTACCCCTAACACGAACAATCTCCATTGAGAAAGAAAATGTACACTTTAATGCTGTTGGAAGAGTTTGGTAAAGTTTTCTCGTTTGTCAATTGGCTGAAGAATGCATATGAAGGCAATTGCCTAACAAGTGAATGTTTTCCCTTGACATAGAATTATTGCCTTTTATGAAATGTTAAATACATAAAAATAAAACAACCACAACAAACCATGTCTGTGTTATTATGGGGAGGTATGGAGAAAATGAAAATTCAAAATACACCTCGTAATAATTTTTAATTTTATAGTGACCATTTTCATATAACCTATTAAGAGTTTCGTGTGCCACTATGCATTATATGCTTATCGTTTTAGCTAACATAATAAAGATGTGTATGGGTGTAAATATTGCCATGACCCTCTTACGTGTCTTTGTTTGTGTGCATATTTCCCTATTCATGCTACTGTCCAAGAAGGCACTATGATAGATGAGGATGTTTTGCTCTAGACAGGAAAGAAAAGATGGTGGAGAAGATTTTCAAGTACAACTGTCTGGAATATAACTAACATTCCTAGCTAATGAATCAGCAGCCACATTTAGATTTTTAGGAACTCAATTGGCCTCCCAAATGACAAAATTCTCTAAACTAACAGAGATATCAACTAGCAGAAGTCCATAGGCCGAATCATCAGTTTCTAGATTTTTAAGCATGTTGATGATCTTTAAAGAGTCATCCTCTAAAACAATCTTAGCAACTTGCAGCTAGATTATTCTAAATTAATAAGAAACCATTTTGCTGCTAGATTATCTTAAATTAAAAAACTTGTTCAAATTACCCATGCTTGGCTAATGGCATAGGGGTATCTGTTTAAAGAGAGCTTCTTGGTTTTCTGAAAGGATGAAGTTGATTTGGAAAAAGTGTAGAAATATAGAAAGGAAAGTAAATATGAATATATGTATTCATACGATAATTTAATGCAATTTAAATGTAGTAACAAATATCCATTCATTCCGATTATAAAATCCCTCAAAATATAGGGTTCCATCAGTTTAATACTTTAATTAGTTGGG
The DNA here is from genome assembly GCA_013103745.1 of Gardenia jasminoides. Taxonomy (NCBI): domain Eukaryota; kingdom Viridiplantae; phylum Streptophyta; class Magnoliopsida; order Gentianales; family Rubiaceae; genus Gardenia; species Gardenia jasminoides. The sequence continues at coordinate 46,399,263 of CM023095.1, read as the reverse complement.
TCTATTTGGAACTCGTTCATAAACAGAAGCACGTCTATATGGAATTCTTCAAAATAATACAAAATACATTACCAACTACCTCCAAATCCCAATCCCTCCTCATGCATTAGAAGTTTTCAGTCCCGCAGTTTTATTTTGCCTAGTATATTATGGTTTCCATGTTCCTTGTTGTTCATTTCCTCCGATCTATCCTGATGTGAAAGTCTAAGGAGCGTACCGGTTCAAAATGGATCATAAAACTATTTATGAGAAGGGATAAAAGCCTTTCTAATGGTGCTTAATGGGTGTCGTGTATATTTAAATCAAACTCAACATGTCAGTATTATGTGCAAATATGTATTTATAATTAGTTCTATCTCTTATATTTATATACTTTCTTGATTGAACTTTACCTTTCTAAGTAATTAATATTAAAGTCCTAAATGAACACTAGTTCGGTGGACCTTAAAATGATGAATCCTTAATTCTCAAATATATCAGGCACCATCCATGTTGGCAACCTTCAGGAATAACGGGTTCATCATTTGACCACTCACATACCTACAGCCTCCTCCACTTGAGGTCACCTCAGTTCCCGCTAACACGAACAATTTCCACTGAGAAAGAAAACACTTTCATATTACCCTCAAAATCACAATATCAAGATTCTACCACCTTTGCCGATGAAACGGATCTGGAGTGAGGTCGATTGTGTTGCTATAACCATGAAGCATGGTCATAAGCAAACAATATGTTTGATTGGGAACTTCTCCTATAAAAAATAACGTTCTTAGCACTATAGTATTCAATTTATGATTCTACTTTTTGGTGGTTCTATATTTTTCACTTTTATTGTCAACACATTACTTTAAAATTTTTTTTTCTTTACAGGGAAAGAATAGGACTTAAGGAATGAGGAGGGGATGAAGGGATTTAAATCTAGAGCATCTAATTTCTAGAACTTCAACCTTAACCATCAGACTAATGTATCCTCGACTCGTTGTCAACACATTAAATTGTAGTGTTGGTGCGAGTAGTTCATCAAGTCCTCAGCAATGCATAAAAATTGATTTGTAACAAAAATGCAATTTCATTTCCTAACTGCGGCCCTGTGCGCCACATTGGGTTCACATGATTGATTTGTATCTTTGTTTTCTTTTGTTTTGTTATCTTGTAGGATACTTTTATGATCAACGAAATGCATGATTGAGCTGAGACAAGAAAGAATGAAGCAGATCTGAGTAATCTAATCAAGAGAATAGGCTTTCTAATGCCATTTAAAGCACGTAAGTGAAGATTTACAAAAGTAGATTAATTTAATCCGTGTAAGGATATGATGGAAGGTATATGATATTATATTTAAATGCTGCAATTACAGGTAAATGAAAAAGAGAAAATCGTGAGACACGAGTATATCTTTTACATTGTAGCTTTCGTTTCTGTTGTCATATACATGTTGTCGACAATGTGGAAAAGGACAATACGATGGTCTAAAATCACGTGGAACATACAACATGATTTTTCTCGAATATTTGCTTGTCGTTTTACCCATTCAGCATGAGTGCGGAACAGTGAACACAGGAACAAGAAGTTACTATATATTCCAAAAATAAAAACGTGTATTTGAAAAACACTCCAATTCACACACACCTGTAATTTAACTGGACAGGGCGGGACAGTTTGAAGACCCAGTCCAGAAGTTTAGCTCCCTTCCAATAATTGCCTCCAATTATCTACGTGCATGATTGACATAATATACTCTTTTTTTTTATTATTTAAACCAAAGATGTCTGCATCCATTTTACAATCTACCACTAATCTTGTTCGACCTGTGTTATGCCCCTTTGCAGGGGAAAATTCTTCCAAAGATATTTTTTCCATTCTGAGTTTTGAACCCGAGATCTCATAGTTAGAGGATTCAAATTTCTTTCACTTGATATTTTTAAAGTTTGTTAGACGAGTACTTTTAACATATTATCTTTAAGGTTTGTTTAACCAGTGCCTGAATACACAGGTTAAGTGGAATTATAGATTATAACTTGTAATATAATCTCTAACTTATAGAGTGTTATTTTACAGATTAGTTAAGTTAGATTACCCAAAAAAAAAAAAAAGCCTTGTGAAGTCACTCCTATTACTTCTTTTTTTTTTATTGGTAATTAATAAGGCTGTACTGGGGCAAAATTAGATGCTTGTGACCCATTGAGTCTTTGTATTTAAACATAAAAAACTGAACGCATTTAAAATTCCGATGCTATAAAATCATGTAGTTGTTTCCTTTCTTGTGGTTAAAATCATGATCATATAAAAACTAGTTTAAAAGCAACTTTTTTAGGGATATCATTTAGAAAAACTTGTAAATTGATTTTTTTCCCTCCGAAGGGTTTACCTGCTTTCTTGTATTATGATCTATTCTGTTTATCCAATCAACTCTCTACATTAATGATCGAAGTTAATCTTTATCCCAAAGTTTTGTTTAACAAAATTCTGTTTGCTCTCAATTCCTAGAATCAACTATTTACAGTTTCTTAAAAGCTAACGTCCTGGTAATAACTTGTCACATTAGAAATAGACCAATTGTTGTATATATTGTATATTGTTAGGCATAGACTTGTTTAGTACATCTTATTAACATATAGCATCATTTTACCATATAATTTGATATGAATAGGGAGTGGAGCAAAGTAGAGGTAGCTGTTTCACTTTTAACCATATCAAGGGTGTAACGCTCTTGTCAGGTTACCAATTTTGTGAAAATAAAAGAAAGGAATGGAGCGGATAAATGGTTTAAGAAATAAGTTTTGTATCTTTTTGGAGCTCAGTTTTGTAGGTTGAAAAAAATGGTACATAGATGTTCGAATAGAAGTAAAAAGGGGGCATGTGCTAACAAGATTAATGAAGTGATAGAGTAATAAGATTAAGAAATAAGTTAAACCATAACTTGTATATAATTTGTCTTTTAAACCTAAACACAATCCCAGAAAGTATTAGTTGTTGGCATTTCCTCAATGTACTCTATAACACATGCAGGGGCACAATTTGGATAAAGAGTTATAATATCATCACGAGCATGCTTTTGAAAGACATGGACGTACATAAAGCTGAATTGTCAGACTCTTTTGGACAGGTGTCTAAAGAATAGGGGAATGTGTATGTGAAAAAAGCATTAGATTTGAGAGATCAATTAAAAATTAAGTGTGTAGTTTAGTTAAACTAGAACAAAATCAAGTGAATAGTTTTTCAACATTCTTATTTTCCATTGGCAAAATGTCCATGCAAATCTAGTCATTTTCTGCACCACACTTTCAGCTTCTATGAATTTGTATATTTTGCACACGTATCAGGCCGCCGGATTGCTGAAAATGCATGTGAAACACATTTGTTAGATAAGATTCGAACTAGAACGGATTCTAGGCATGATCAGGAAACAGTACTGATGCTATGTCTATATATAGAGCAACCAGAGATATGTGAAAGCCAAGCTGCTTAAGATCAAGGAAACGAATAAATCTTCTTTGTTGCCTGAGCAGCTTCTGTTGCATTAGTCCTCTACCTTTAAAAACTGGTTTTATAGCTACTCTGAGTAAAGCCAGTTGAAGCTTAACTCTGGGAAACATGGTTAAGCTTTTCCTGCAGGAAAGGAGGTTCTTTGGAAAATGTTTGGTTTTCTGTCTGTTGGTTTATGTCATGGATCTTCCATCAGCTGCTGAGGCTGCAAGCAAGGAAAATAAACATATATGGAATGTGACATACAATTACGCGTCTCCAGATTGCTATAAGAAGCTGGCTATTTCGATCAATGGATCAGTTCCTGGACCAACCATCGATGCAGTTGAAGGGGAAACAGTTATCGTGGAGGTTACAAATAGTTTGGTAACTGAAAACGTTGCCATTCATTGGCATGGAATCAGACAGGTCAGTTTAATACTATCTTATCCCTTCTCTCCTTTTTTTCCAAAGTAGTCAATCATTTGACAGTAGAAAGAATTAAGGTAAAATTTATCATTGGCAGCATACCAACAACTGTTTTCTGGATGCAGATTGGAACACCTTGGTATGATGGAACAGATTCTGTCACACAGTGCGCAATCCAGCCAGGGGATACCTTCAAGTACCAGTTTGTCGTAGATAAAGTAAGTTTCTTTTTCTTTTCGCTTTTAGTGGAAGAAAGGATTAAAAAAATGGACATTAAGGGCATCTAGTCAGACTGCTACTTTACAGCAATTTCATCAATGTCTGATCAGTCTTATCCTAGTATGATACCTCGTGGTGGAATCAAGTTTTCTATGCAATATTTAGTGGCAGGTTTTGAAGTTATATGTTTTTCTCTTACTCTTTTGCAGGCTGGAACATATATGTATCACGCACACTATGGTATGCAACTAGGAGATGGGATTTATGGCATGATACGTGTGAAGGCTGCCCAAAAAGAGCCCTTTTCCTATTCCTCTGAGCATGAAATCCTTCTAACTGATTGGTACCACAAGAACGCATACGAGCATGCAATTGACCTTACTTCAACGCCCTTTGTTTGGGTTGGGGAACCTAATGTAGGCTGTTGTAATTTATCTTCTTGCCTTTGAAATCTAGCAAAAAGATGATTACTTTCGACTATAAGGGCTAATTACATGTATCTAGATTGTCTATAAGCTAATGATTTTCTTTTAATGTTATGTTTCAGTCAGTTCTCATACAAGGGAAAGCATTTGTTTGCAATAAACCAGGAACTGAAGCCGGCCAATGTAAAGAAACGGATCCAAAATGTTCGCCTTTTTCATTGAATGTAAAACCTGACAGTACAATCCGACTAAGGATCGGATGCTTGACTGCTTTATCAACATTGAGTTTTGAAATAGAGGTAATTAACCTTGATTGTGCCATTGCAGAAGAGTCAACTCTTCGCATATTTCGTTGGTTCTGTTTCTTTGATTCTTATAGATTTTCCTCATAATGCAGGATCATGAAATGACTGTTGTTGAAGCAGATGGTAACTATGTGGAACCATTTAAGGTCAAACACCTGTACCTCTACTCAGGTGAGACATATTCAGTCCTAATCGACACTTCCCTGACAAAGGATCGTTCAAGAAACTATTGGATGGTTGCAAAAGTAGTCGGCCGCGAAAGCAGCACCCCAAGTGGATTAGCCATCTTAAACTACGATTCCAATCTTCCTTTGGCTCTACCTACCACTGATCCACCTGCAGGACCTCGTTGGAATGACGTTTCAGATCGAATTGATCAAAGCTCAGCAGTCAAAGCTCACCATGATTATCTTAACCCTCCTCCACCGAAATCAGACAGGACTATTATTCTGCTCAATACACAAAATGAAATAGATGGAAAAGTCCGTTGGTCCCTCAACAACGTCTCCCTGAACCTACCCCATACGCCTTATCTGATTGCACTGAAGAAGAACTTACCCGGTGTTTTGGATCCCAAAACTCCTCCAGATAGCTACGATGTTGAAAACTATGATATACATAGTGTTCCCAAGAATACTGAGGCTAACTCCAGTACTGGTGGACTGTACAGATTGAAGTTCGACTCAATTGTGGATGTCATCTTGCAGAATGCAAATACAATGACTACTGGTATTAGTGAGACTCATCCATGGCATCTTCATGGCCATGATTTTTGGGTGCTGGGATATGGCATTGGAAAGTTTGACATGAAAACTGACACGGCTAGTTACAACCTGAAAAATCCAATCATGAAGAATTCAGTGCCTCTTCACCCTTATGGATGGACTGCGTTGAGATTTAGAGCTGATAATCCAGGGGTCTGGGTTTTCCATTGCCACATAGAATTCCATTTCTTCTTGGGAATGGCTGTGGTGTTTGAAGAAGGGATTGATCAAGTTGGAGAACTGCCCGATTCTATTATGGGATGCGGTGAAGCTAAAGCGTTTGTTAAGCCATGATTATCCTAGCTTCCACATTAATCTTTTCCAGGAGATGTATAATCACTATCCCAGATATGATTCATAGGCAGAATTAAGAAAGACAAATAGTATTGGCATAGCACAAATCTTGGCTTGTTGTAAATTTCTTTTAAAATAATAACTATGCCCTTCATTAGTAAGAGATTGGTTTCGTTTTAAAAATGGTAAATTTATGATATAAAATTATTTGCTGTTGAACTAAAATAGGTGTTTTGGTATTATAATTCGTCATTTATAAATGACATGCTAAAATAGGTGGTACTCTGGCATTATAACTAGTCATCTTTGTTTTTTTTTTTTTTCTTTTTGTTGTAACACATTATAGTTATTTTTATGTAACACTTTGGATGATTAAATAGCATACTGGTACTTACAAAACTAATTACCGATCATACTTGGTGATCTTTAAGTATTTGAGCTTATAAGATTCGGAGCTTGAGAAATTTTTTGGGCTATGAAATTGTAACAAATACAGATAATATTCTGAATTCTTTTATGGGCCAATAATGAACTACTTGTTTCTGATTTAAATTAGGATCTGTTTAATGGGTGTCCATTGAGCACTCGTTAAGATATACAGGTGCTATACTTTTGAAAAAATAAGATTGGTTGGGCAAAGTGTATAAAGATGAAAGAAGGTTGTAATGGTTAGTGTGTGTATAGTTGGGTAGAATTTAATTATGTCAACAAGTGTTCATTAGATATCGGTTAAAATATGCTTTTAAAGTATACAACGGAGACTTGGAAAAAAGACCTGTCATTCTAGGAAAGAAGAGAAAATAATCTGCAATTCTACAAGCAAACATGAACATGGAGGCTACTGATTAAGCATACTGACGAAACAACTCCAAGGACAAACAAATATACACTAGTTTCAATTGGATTTGAACTGAAAAACCTGATTAGTTGAAATCTATTTCAAACATTCTAATGTGTGTGTTTTCTTCTTCCTCTTTTTTTCCTAATTGCCACCAACTTTTTGACAATTCTTCAGTTTCATTTGATTTCGTTTTGTTTTTATTATTTTACTTCCATCTGCTAGCCGTGTCATAAAAAATGCTGCCATGATCACTCTCACCATCACCGTCACCATTACTGATTACACATTTGGTGTTCGAGGAAAACTTGAGGGAAATTGATCCCCTCAACGTGCTCCATAAGGCGATCTGAACTGTTTATGGCCCACCAAGCAAGCTCAACCATTGCTCGGAGGGTGAAAGTCAAAGCAAAGAATCTGCATGATGCATTATTCTTTATGGACAAATGGTTGGGCAAATAAATTAAGTTCACCTATTGGCTATAACTAATTGAACACCAATTAAAGGAGTATAATAAGAATTTTTGTTTAATTCTATGTCCTGAGAGCACATAATAAGCATAAAAAGTAGAAAAGATGAGTCAATGACCACAAATTTCAAATATTATTATCCAGTCTAAATTACATAAATGTTTTGCCTACAAAATTTAAACTTTCATAGACAACTAAACACCATATCCATTCCTTGTAAATCTAAACTTTTAAGTAGAGGCGCCAAAATGGACGGGTGTTTCGGACGGGTTTGAGTGATACCAAACAAGTTAAGGTCCTACCCAAACTACCTAACCCAAACTTGAAAATCTTTATTTGGTTAAAGTTTGGGTTAATTCCACTTTGCATTCTTCAACTATACTTAAATTTTCATTTTAGTCCTTAAACTTAAAAATGAGACACTTTAATCCCTAAGCAATAAAATTTGTCCCATGTAAGTAACATTATTAGAAAAGAGATAGATTTTACATCTAAGTGGGACTAAATTGGGATAAGTTTTATATTTTAGGGGCTAAAATAAAATAATCTATATTTTAGTGATTAAACTATAAAATTTTTTATAATTTAGAAATTAAAATATCCCATTTTGAAGTTCCGGGATCAAAATGGAAAATTTAGTGCATTTAAAGGGTGCAAAGTGGAACTAAACCTGGCGAAGTTCGGAAGTTGAGGTTTGGAGAGAAAGGAAGGGAAATTTAAAATTTTTCCTTATTTGGGAGTTTTAAGTGGGAAGAAAGGAAAGGAAAGGAAAGTAGAAGGAAATGGAGGGATAAATTGGTTAAAAAATTTTCCTTCCAAAAACAGGATGAAATGGAATGAAAGATTCATTTAAACTTTGTAAATTTTTTCAAAATACCAACTTAACCTATAAATTGTGAAACAATAAAATCATAATACCTAATATGTCCGAAATCATTTTTTTTCTTTTTCTAAACTCCTAATCAATATGAGAAGAAAAACATTTCTCTTCTTTTCTTTTCTTTCATAACTTATCTTTTCTTTTTTTTTTTCTCTGCTAAACTCCCAAACTGAGTTAAAGTTTTAAGTAGTATATTTGGGAGAAAAGGTCAACATAATTTTTTTTTAAAATTAACCCACATAATATCCTTTCCATTTATAGTGACTTGTGGAATTTGTAGAAATTAGGGACCAATTTATGCTGTCAAGCCACATCGTAGCCAGTTGCCTATTTGGACCTTGCCCTAATTGTGATACTAACACCTGAACAAAGATAAAGTCTTCCATTGGGCTCAAGTCAGGGAGAATCTTCAACTTCATCTACATGTTTGAGTCTACTTTTTATTTTCTATCCTGTTAATGTGGAGTTGACCACGCGGTTTCACAACACGGAAAATGGAACCCATTTCTGAGCCTTCAAATCATTCGGCAATAAACATGTGATATGATACCTGCTCTTTTCTTTAATTAATCTCTTTCAACTTTCGGTTAATATAAAAGAGCAAGCTAGATCACTCTTTTTTTCTTTATATTGCTTTATATAGTTACTTGAACATAAAGAAGAAATGGGATTTATTAGTGTTTTTTGCCACCTTTAAAAGCAGAATCTGAGATTTGGTTGTAGTTTACTTCTTAGCTAGGGAAGTAGGAAAAATGATGGATAACCAGCTTGTCTAGTATGGCAACGATGGATCAAATCCAAACAGAAAGAAAAAGGCTGAAGCTACCATTCTTCTGGAAGAACAATCACACGTTATTTCTCATTATTCTCATTGAAATAGCTTAGTCCTTTCCCCTTAACACAGTAGTGGTATTTTTTTTCTTGGTAGGTAAGAAGTTTATTGGTATTTAAAGAAGATACAAAACTACAGGGGGCATATTTTCTTGAAGAAGATACAAAACTACACGGGGCATACCCCAGAAAATTACAATCACACCAAACCAGTCGGTAAAAACTATTAAACACGTTAACAAACAAGAACATTTCAACGTCTAAAAATAGTATATGCCGTGTTGAATCTTTTGCCACCTGAAATAGAAAACTTGTTGTGACCTGCACAACTTGGATCAAGGTCTTTACAAATATCAATGTGACTATATGGTACGGTGTAAATACTAATAAATATAATAACAAAAGCACCACAAATTGTTTCTCTTATTGAAATTTGTATCCAAAAATTTGTACTATTGTCTACACTGCATGCTAAAATTGCCACTGATAATTATAGAGGCAGCTAATCCATAAAACTTCTAGTCAGAGTTAAAGACGAGTTTGTATTCAGAAAGTAATTATCAGTGAGAATTGAAAAGTAACAAGCCACATAGGATTCCCCCAAAAATGTAAAAGCCAAGATGTATAAGTACAACTGTCTGGAATAGAACTAGCATTTAAATGCTGCAATGACAGATAAATGAAAAAGAGGAAATCGTGAGACACGAGTATATCTTTTACATTGTAGCTTTCGTTTCTGTTGTCATATACATGTTATCCACAATTTGGAAAAGGACAATAGTATGGTTAACATACACCATGATTTTTCTAGTTTTTCTTGAATATCTGCTTGTCGTTTTACTCATTCAGCATGAGTGAAGAACACAGGAACAAGAAGTTACTATATATATTGCCTCCCATTATCTGCGTGCACTGGTAACATAATATAAATAAATAAATATATATATATATATATATATATATATATATATTATTTAAACCACAGGTGTCCACATCCGTTTTACAATTTGCCACTAATCCTATTCGATCTATGTTAGGCCCCTTTGCAGGGGAAAATTCTTCCAAAGTTTTTTTTTTTTTTCCATTTTCATGGGTTTCGAACTCTAAATTTCGTGGTTAAATGAAGCAAATTCCTTCCACTTAATATTTTTAAAGTTTGTTAGATGAGTACTTTTAACACATTATCTTTAAGGTTTGTTTAACCAGTGGCTGAATACACAGGTTAAGTGGGATTATGGGTTATAACTTGTAATATAAGCTGTGAATTATAGAGTGTTATTTTATAGATTAGTAAAGTTAGATATTAAAAAAAAAAAAGCTTGTGAAGTGATAGGGTTTTTTTTTACTCCTCAAATTTTAAAAAACCTTTATAACCCTATATTATCGCAAGCATACGGATCGTTTATTGAGTATAGGGAAATAAAGTGTCGATCCCACGAGGAAGAGTGTCAAGTACCGGTGATTTTCGAACTCCTCTATTATTTAGACTATCACAAGCAAATTAAAAGGGAGAAGGCGGTCAAAGCCGACCTAAGGAAGAAGGAGTAAGCGATTAAAACCGACCGCTAAGTGTCGAAGACATCCAATTGGCGGTAGAAAGGAAATAACAAGAAAGCAAGTAAAGAGTTAAGATCCTAGAGTTTTAGAATCCCTTGTTAAGTTAGATTAGAAGTTAGTCAAGTTAATTACGTCCCTTCTCCAATGATTTGCTAAGGTATAACTTCCTTTTGAATGCCATCACTTTCGTCAATGGCCATGTGTGGTGCAAGCTCTCACTTAAGATGAGCAAGTCACTCGGAATGGCTGTCACCAATTCCTTAACTCCTTGGAATCTTCCTTGACCTATTTTCATAGAGAAAAGAGAGAAACAAGTAAATAAGCTCAATGAAGTTATAGTTTAAAACCAAAACCAACCAACTATATTCACTACTTTCGTGAGAATATAAGTTAGTGTTTAAGATCTTAGATCTTATTGATGGCAAGTTTTTCATTGCTCATCAACATCAAATCATTTATAGTTGGTAGCTAATCAACCATAAAGCATAAGCACAAGTCTTAAACTAGCAAAATCATGGAGGACATAAATCACTCAGCTATTTCATAATCACAACTAAAACAAGCTCATCCTAACTCTAGGATTTAAACTTAACTAGACATAATAACTATACTACTAACTATACTACTAAACTAATGAACTAGTGAAGATTACATTTCTCCTCTCTAATTTTCTACCTCTAATTGTCTACAAAAGCCCTATTTATAGAGGAATGAATTCATAAGCATCCAAAATTCTATCATGTGAATACAGGACAACTTGAACTTCAAAAAGTCAAGGAAAGTGTCTTTATGAATCTTCTTGTCTTCATGCATTTAATCCATTGAATTTCAACATCAAATGAGTTGTAATGTTGAAGCAAATTGTGTTTTGGATTTGCTATGAGTTGTTTCTTCAATATCACAAGATTCTTCACGCAGCTTTCATTGAAATTCTTCTAAAAATTGAGCTGGAAAAACTGGATTTCGGCTGCAACTTGCAGTTGTCACTTTCTGAAGATCCGCGATGCAGATCCGCGAGGAAGAGGCTCGCGGATCACATCGCGGATCTTCTTCCCCTGGCTCTTGTGAGAGGGATTCGCGAGCTGCTTGAAATTTCCACTTATTGGTTCGCGTATTGACTCGCGAATCTCCTTGAAACTTGCAAATTCTAAGCTTTTTGTCGTGAAATTGGTGCGTTAATTGCTCCGGCTTTTGATCTTTTGATTCTTCCATATTCGAATTGCATTTTGCATTTTCCAATTTTTCTTCATTTGATAATTGAACAAGCAATCCTACAAAAACATGAAGATTTCACCACATTAATCCGCAAAAATGCACTTTATCTATTTAAACCACAAAATGTAGAATTTCAATAGAAACCCTAGTTCATTAGCCATTAAACTGACAAAAACACACTAAAACTATATAATTAATCTTACTAAAAACATGCAAAATATTGACTTATCATGAAGTCACTCCTATACTTTTTTTTTTCTTTATTGGTAATCAATAAGGCTGTACTGGGGCAAAAGTAGATGCTTGTGACTCATTGAATCTTTGTATTTAAACATAAAAAACTGAAGGCAATATTTCAAATTCCGAAGCTATAAAATCATGTAGTTGTTTCCTTTCTTGTAGTTAAAATCATGATCATATAAAAACTAATTTAAAAGCAACTTTTTTAGGGATATCATTTAGAAAAAATTGTAAATTGATTTTTTCCCCCTCCGAAAGGTTTACCTGCTTTCTTGTATTGTGATCTGTTCTGTTTATCCAATCACCTCTCTACAATGATCGAAGTTAATCTTTATCCCAGAGTTTTGTCTCTCAATTCCTGGAATCAACTACTTACAGTTTCTTAAAAGCTAACGTCCTGGTAATAACTTGTCACATTAGTGATAGACCAATTGTTGTATATATTGTATATTGTTAGGCATGGACTTGTTTAGTGCATCTTATTAAACATATAGCAACATTATAACATATAATTTGATCCGAATAGAGAGTAGAGCAAAGTAGAGGTAGCTGTTTCACTTTTAACCATATCAAGGGGTGTAACGCTTTTGTGAGGTTGCCAATTTTGTGAAAATAAAAGAAAGGAATGGAGCGGATAAATGGTTTAAGAAATAAGTTTGTATCTTTTTAGAGCTCAGTTTTGTAGGTTGAAAAAAATGATACATAGATATTTGAATAGAAGTAAAAAGGGGGCATGTGCTAAGAAGATTAATGAAGTGATAGAGTAATAACATTGGCATTTCCTCAATGTACTCTATAACACATGCAGGGGCACAATTTGGTTAAAGAGTTATAATATCGGGCCTGTTTGGTTAGCGTGTTTTTTGCCCAATTTGTATAAAACTTGTTTTTTTTTTTTTTTTCTAATTTAACTACAGGAATCTCAAAAAACTTCTAAAGTTTTTAATCTCTACACATCCAAAAAACTATACAAAAAATTTTTTTTACTCCATCCCTTCCCTTTTTCTTACACAAAAAATACACACCAAAACACTCACCGCCGGCACCGACCATCACTTCCGGCACCGGCGACCTCTTTTTTCTTCTTCTTCTTCTTCTTCTTTCTTCTTTCTTTCTTCCTTCCTTCCCTCTCTCCCTCTCATTTCTCCCCTTCCCTCCCACCCTGGTCAGGTCCAGGTTCTGGTTCAGATCTGGGAGGGAGGGAGGAAGAGGAGGGAGGGGAGGGGGAGGGAAGGGGGGCAGGGAGGGGAGGAGAGGGAGGGAGGGAAGGAAGAAAAGAAAGAGTCCTTGGGTGGGTTAGGGGAGGAAGAAAGAAAGAAAAGGGAAAGAAAAGGAAAAGGAAAAAGAAATGGGGAAAAAAAAAGAAAAAGGAAAAAACAAAAATCTATCAAAAAGTTTTTACATATCCAAAAAAATTTTCTACAACTTCTACAGTAATATACAGTAAAGTTTTTGATAAACACCCAAAAAACTCATAACCAAACAGGCCCATCATCATGTTGAGATCCGGACGCGAAATGCATGAATATTGAGATATCAAGTACACAACAATTTAATAACAAACAAGCCATAAGCATAAAATACAAGCGACACAAAATTTAACATGGTTCGACTCCACCATTGAATCTACATCCACGGAGAGAAAACTCGTTCTTTATTATGAGAGAAAAACCCCATACAAAAATACAATTGGAGACCAAACCCAATCCCTTGTATAATTTCTCTCACCTCTCAAAAACCCCCTCTCACCCCATGTATAAGGTTACGTGTTGCCCCTTGTGTATTTCCTGTGTGTCTCTTGTAGTATGCCAGACTCCACCTATTTATAAACCATATTATTTGACGAATAGGAAATAACTGCTAGTTTCCAATTCTATACAAAATAAGAAATAACTTCCAATTTCTAAACTCATACAAATAGAAAATTCCTTGGCTACTATTCCAAGTAACTAAACCAATTCCTACCTAGTTACTTCCACAAGGATTCTATCTAAAAGAAATTAAACCAATTTCCTGACACATCGTAAACATGATTTTGAAAGACATGGACGTACATCAAGTTGAATTGTCAGATTCTTTTGGACAAGTGTCTAAAGAATCGGGGGATGTGTATGTGAAAAAAGCATTAGATTTGAGAGATCAATTAAACATTAAGTGTGTAGTTTAGTTAAACTAGAAAAAAATCAAGTGAATAGTTTTTCAGCATTCTTATTTTCCATTGGCAAAATGTCCATGCAAGTCTAGTCATTTTCTGCACCACACTTTCAGCTTCTATGAATTTGTATATTTTGAACACGTATCAGCCCCCCAGATTGCTAAAAATGCATGTGAAACACATTTGTTAGATAAGATTCAAACTAGAACTGATTCTATGCATGGTCAGGAAACAGTACTGATACTATGTCTATATATAGAGCAACCAGAGATATGTGAAAGCCAAGCTGCTTAAGATAAAGGAAACGAATAAATCTTCGTTGTTGCCTGAGCAGCTTCTGTTGCAGTAGTCCTCTAACTTTAAAAACTGGTTTTATATCTAGTCTGAGTAAAGCCAGTTGAAGCTTAACTCTGGGAAACATGGTTAAGCTTTTCCTGCAGGAAAGGAGGTTTTTTGGAAAATGTTTGGTTTTGTGTCTGTTGGTTTATGTCATGGATCTTCCATCAGCTGCTGAGGCTGCAAGCAAGGCCAATAAACATGTATGGAATGTGAGGTACGATTACGCATCTCCAGATTGCTATAAGAAGCTGGCTATTACGATCAATGGATCGGTTCCAGGACCAACGATCGATGCAGTTGAAGGGGAAACAGTTGTCGTGGAGGTTACAAATAGTTTGGTAACTGAAAACGTTGCCATTCATTGGCATGGAATCAGACAGGTCAGTTTAATACTATCTTATCCCTTCTCTCCTTTTGCTCCAAAGTAGCCAACCAATTGGCAGTAGAAAGAATTAAGGTAAAATTTATCATTGGCAGCATACCAACAACTGTTTTCTGGATGCAGATTGGAACACCTTGGTATGATGGAACAGATTCTGTCACACAGTGTGCAATCCAGCCAGGGGATACCTTCGTGTACCAGTTTGTCGTAGACAAAGTAAGTTTCTTTTTCTTTTGTCTTTTAGTGGAAGAAAGGATCGAAAAAATGGGCACTAAAGACATCTAGTTAGACTGCTACTTTACAGCAATTTCATCAATGTCTGATCAGTCTTATCCTAGTATGATACCTTTCGTGGAATCAAGTTTTCTATGCAACATTTAGTGGTAGGTTTTGGAGTTATATGTTTTTCTCTTTTATTCTTTTGCAGGCTGGAACATATATGTATCACGCACATTATGGTATGCAACTAGGAGATGGGCTTTATGGCATGATACGTCTGAAGGCTGCCCAAAAAGAGCCCTTTACCTATTCCTCTGAGCATGAAATCCTTCTAAGTGATTGGTACCACAAGAACGCATACGAGCATGCAATTGACCTCACTTCAACGCCCTTTGTTTGGGTTGGGGAACCTAATGTAGGTTCATGTAATTTATCTTCTTGCCTTTGAAATCTAGCAAAAAGATAATTACTTGCGACTATAAGGGCTAATTACATGTATCTAGATTGTCTATAAGCTAATGATTTTCTTTTGATGTTATGTTTCAGTCAGTTCTCATACAAGGAAAAGCATTTGTTTGCAATGAATCAAGAACTGAAGCCGGCCAATGTAAAGAAACGGATCCAAAATGTTCGCCTTTTTCATTGAATGTAAAACCTGGCAGTACACTCCGACTAAGGATTGGATGCATGACTGCTTTATCAACATTGAGCTTTGAAATAGAGGTAATTAACTTTGATTGTGCCATTGCATAAGAGTCAACTCTTCGCATATTTCGTTGGTTCTGTTTCTTTGATTCTTATAGATTTACCTCATAATGCAGGATCATGAAATGACCGTTGTTGAAGCAGATGGTAACTATGTGGAACCATTTAAGGTCAAACATCTGTACCTCTACTCAGGTGAGACATATTGAGTCCTAATCGACACTTCCCAGACAAAGGAACGTTCAAGAAACTATTGGATGGTTGCAAAAGTAGTCGGCCGCAAAAGCAGCACCCCAAGTGGATTAGCCATCTTAAACTACGATTCCAATCCGCCTTTGGCGCTACCTCCCACTGATCCACCTGCAGGACCTCGTTGGGATGACGTTTTAGATCGAATTGAACAAAGCTCAAAAGTCAAAGCTCGCCATAATTATCTTAACCCTCCTCCACCGAAATCAGACAGGACTATTATGAGAAATTTCTAAAAATATTATGATTTTTAAATTTTTTCTGCAAATAGGGTGATTTGGGTGTAGGGTTCAGACAAGTGAGGTTCGCATTTGTGAAATGCGAGTTCATCACAACATTTTAAAAAAAATAAAAATTTTCGGAACTCGCATTCCTTAAATGCGAGTTTCATAGAACTCGCATTTCCGATATGCGAGTTCAACATTTAAAAAAAAATAAAAATTTTCGAAACTCGCACTCCTTAAATGCGAGTTTCATAGAACTCGTATTTCCTAAATGCGAGTTCAGCATTTTAAAAAAAATAAAAATTTTCGAAACTCGCATTCCTTAAATGCGAGTTTAATAGAACTCGCATTCGTTAAATGCGAGTTTCATAAAACTCGCATTACAGGAATGCGAGTTCCGCAATTTTAATTTTTGTAAAATTCCTCTCGTACTCGCATTTAGCGAATGCGATTTCTATAAAATTCGCATTTTCGGAATGCGAGTTCTCGGAAATCGCAATCCTCGCACACGAGTTTGAGTTCGTGTGAAAAATTAATTTAAAAAAATGGGAGTTTCGTGAATGTTCATTGACCAAAAATTAATTAAAAAAAATTCCTGATAAGTAATATCGAAATAAATTTCTGTGAATAAGGTATTGGTGGTGTGGCGAAATCAATAATCTTAACGGTCAACTAATTTGGGTAGTAAACATCTTTTACTTTGCTATTTTTACCCACAACATTTGGAGAAAAAAATGAAGGAAGAAAGAATGAAGAAAGAAGAAGAAGAAAGAAAGAAAGAAAGAAAGAAAGGAAAGAAAACGAAAGAAATTAGGGTTTAGGGTTTTGTTTTTTTTTTTTGAAATAAGAACTGGCGAGAATGGAAAAGGGAAAGGAATTTTTTTTCTTTTGGTGATCCACTGTTAGGCGTGGACGCGCTAAGTAAACCAAGTTTACAATTGGTCACCATAAGCTGACGATTTGGCATGGAATGCCTAAGTAGTGCCAACGCCATAGACGAAAATTCCATTCCTCAGGTGCCGGTTAGGTGACGCCTTCTATCCCACCGACCATGCGAAAATTGCTGTTCTTTGGGTCCGGTTAGCACGCGCCTAAATGGTCTTCAATAGTTGCCTGTCCGTCCTTAGTTCGTGACCAGTTTACGTGTAACTCGCCTAAATGGTGGCGACGTAACACAAGAAAAATTGATCATTTAAACTGAACACACTTATTCAATAAGACATAAGAAGACTAAAATTACAAAAGACGGATGTAGAGCATAAATGGAGAAATCATGTTCTGATATTTTTCCTTTACTTCAGTACTATGTTTAGGCAATTTGATACTATTACAATAAAAGGTTTGTTCCATTCCAACACAGATTTCGATTTATGTACTACTTACAACCCTGAATGCGTAATCCCCATTTAACCAACCCTAAACCGTAATAAAAAATTGAGCACCGTAGACCCTAAAGATTATGAACCGTAAATCGTAAACCTCCAAACCCTATAACCTTAATGAAGTAACCCAAAAACCATAAACCCTTTACCCCTAACCCTAAACCCTAAACCCTGAACTTGAAACCCTAAACCCTGAACCCTGAACCTGAAATCCGAAACTCTAAACCCTAAACCCTGAGATCCTAAACCGTAAACCCTGAACCTGAAATCCTAAACCCTGAACTGTAAACCCTAATTCCTAAACCGTACGACCCTAAAGCCAACCCTCATTACCAACAACGATATCAAGTTTCTCAGCACTTACCTCAATCTTATCGCTGAAATTGTTCTCGCTACTCTTAAGAAGTCCGCCTAGCCCCTCGGTCGTCCTAAGGGTGGACCTCCTCGTGATCTCCCTCGGTAATGATATGCTTAGTTTTTATTGTGTAAAGATTTTGGTGAATGCTGGAGTTTTGTTAACAATTAGTTTTTCGAATTGGCGCTGGATTATATAGCGGACAACCCAAGTTTGATGGGGATAAGCCTAGATTTTGTGACAGGGAGGGCTATCGAGTTGGTCCTCGTGGACCTTCCGGTGAGTTTGGTGTTGAGGAAGTTGGAGCTATTGACGATTACGAGCCTGCTTTCAATGTTAGTTAACATTCGTTGTCGACTAACGCATGGGGCTTGCAAACGAAAAATATATATATACATTAGCCAATTGAAGTAATGGGAAAAAAAAAAACTAATCAATCAATACAAGGTTCAATGTCCTCCAAGATGTCCACCAGTACCACACTCTCGACGCCTACGCGTCCTAGTTCCTCTACGTGGCACATATGTCAGAATCGGAGTCACTTGAGTTGTGTGTGACTCATGTGCGGCCTCCTGATCATGTAATGCCTCAGTCCGAGTCCCCGACTGTTCAGGACCTTCTTGCTTGATCGGAAGTTCCAACATCTACGCCAACCATAGGTGTAACTTGTGAAACGCCACCGGTGACCTAGACGCGTTGTACCCTCCGCATGCCAGGTGTGAGTACAATCGATTCACCACTGATGTTGGTAGATCAGACCGCCACCAGCGTCCATCTCGGAAGATGTGTTCCCGTGATCGCACCCTACGACGCCGACCACCACCGCGGCTGGCCTCCACCGCATTTCTATGGCGCCAACACGACGCGGGTCAACATGAACTGGAATGTCATGAGGTACAGGTGGAGGGCGAACTGCAAGACGTCGTGCCGCCCCAACATGCTGCAAACTGTCATCTACAAACTCTCGGATGGCACGGAGATGATGCCTGTCCTACTCCTCGCATACTGCCTGAATCTAATGCCATGTAATGAATGCGCGACAATACATCAACCTATTAAGAGTTTGGCATGATAAGAAATGTGTAAGTGCGGTCATTTATAGACGAGTTTGATAATACACGTCAGATAAATTTGTGTCCATTATTATTAAGTGGCGAAACTTACAAGATATTCTCGCTTCTGCACTATCGCCAAAACCCTCGGAATCGGAGGATGTCGGATCGACACATACGTGAACTGTCACGATACCACCGAAATAGTCATCAGATGGATACGTAGTATTATCAATCGCTTCCGCCACCAAAGAATGGCGATGTGTCTAAACCTCAATGTAATGTACATGTGCCATGCCCCAATCCGATTCTTCCTCCCACTAATTGATGTATAGTGGCGATATTCTCGCCAGAGAGTCGGCACGAGAATCGAACGCCGCGATAACTCGATGAGGCGGTGGGGCTCGACAACCTCCCAATGATGATATGCGGATGATCTCCAAATGTCACGCCTGCAATACTCGGGAGAGATGCAAGAGTGTCATCCAATCACGGAGCCGAACTTGTAGACACCAAATTTTGACTATTTCAATTATTTTCTTATGTTTTTATCTATTAATATTTAGTTATTTATTTTGAATATTCTAACACATATTTCTTATTTTGTAGGTTTTCTTAAAAAAAAAAAGTCAAAACGCTGACCGCACGGATCATCCAGAACGTGAAAAAAAAATTACGCGACGCTGCTTTTTTTCCAGCCTTTCCTTCCTCATTTCAGCTGTATTTTTTGTGTCTTTGGCATCAAGTAATCGTTTTAGTTAATGCCCAAATCACCCTTGATCCTTAAGACACAAATAAAACGCATCCAATGATCAAGATTAACTCAAGAAAACCCTCAAAGTATCTAAGCCTTTGGTTGTAGGTTTTAATGCCTATAAATCACCCATGTTAGGGTTTTCTCACAAGGAAGAGAAGAGAGAAAGAGGAGGTGAGCGAAAAGAGAGAAAACGATTGAGAATCAAAGAGAAAAAGGAAAAGAGAGAAAAGATAAAAACTAGGGTTTCCTTTTCTTTAGTGAAGATTTTTGAAATTTTGGTGATTCCTTCTCGTTCTTTTCAAACCTCCGAATCAGGTAGTCTTCCTTTACTCTATCTATTATTTTTTTCTGGTCAAAAATTGCTAGAAATCAGACCTTTTGGTGGAACCAAGGTCTTAAATGTGTTTTTTTTTAAGTTTTATGACATTTGATGATGATTATTGGTTGCTTTATGAGTATGTTGTGTTTATAAAGCCTTGGTAAGGCTCATAGTCTTGTCCGACGCTAAAATCGACGCTTGATGCTTCGTGTTGATTTTGTTGTGATTTCTGAAAATTTTCTGAAAAATGTTCTTCACGCTTTGAAGATGTGAAGAACGCGACTACTTACTGGTCACGCCAGAACGGTCCGTGTTTCCTCTTGAATGTTTGAAGATGTGAAGAAACGCTGGATCTCTTATGCGATTAGTTCGCTCAGCGTTCTTCTTGAATATTTGAAGATGTGAAGAAACGTTGGGTTGTTACGCAGGCCAGTAACTTCCGCTTTTTTCCCTTTTCCCTTTTTTGTCTATTTGATGATGTTGATGCTTAAGATTTGGCCTTTTTCGGTTTTAGCTCGTTTTGTAATGATATGAATGATGATGTTTAATGCTTTAAATAGATCCCTTGCCTCTGAAGATTTTATTTTGTGTTATTGTCTAAAAAATTGGAAGCAATCTTCCTGATATTTTGAAGATGGGAAGAGACGCGGACCGTTACGCGGCTTAGTCCGTGTTTCCTCGCTTTTCCTCCGAACTTTACATTTTGCATGTAACGCTGACAAGTTGCTGACTGTCTGCGTTTCTATTCCGTAACCTCTGTTCCTCGCTTTGTTGCTATTTCGCTCTTTTGTTCCAATCTTACTCTATTATTCAGATTTCCTAGTGTTGTCCATGTTGTTTGCGAATCTGTTTTGATACCTTTTCTTTGAATTTTGGTTGATTTTTCCTTTAAATTGGTACCTTGATCCCTTTGTTGACATTGAGTCTTAGATAACCATTCCCCTCATTTAAGGATTCAATTAAGGCATCACATCAAGGGATGGTAACTTCTTTCCCCTATTATGTGCTCTTATGTGTTTTTGCATGATCTTGCATGTTTTAAATTAAGTTTTCCTTTACTTTTATTCATGTCTAGTCTTTATTTATGTCATTTAATTTTTGGATAAATTATTTGGAAGGCACTTGAATGCCAAGTTGTAATAGATAGATTTAATTTTGCAAAAAGTGTATTTATTCTAGAAAATGTAATAGTTAGATTATTATTTCGAATTTTTTCCCTTTAGAATGTATTTAGGTTCCCCCAATGTAATAATTAGGTTTTATATGCTTATTTTGTTTACTTGCATGTTTATGTGTTTATTTGCTTTCCTAGGGTCTTGCATCTAGATATTATGCCTATGTGTTATGTGTTTATGTGTTTTATGTGTTTACTTGCTTTATTATCATGCCTACATGTTTATTGTGTAAATGTATTGACGTCACCACACTAGTCCAACGCTAGTTGTGGCCTCTCCTTTCGATTTCTCACTAATCCAATGTTAGTGAGAACCTTTAGACAAGGGTTAGTCCAACGCTAGACCCTTAAGACCGTTCACGCATTAGATACAAGTTTCACACACTTTTCACTTTTAGGGTTTCTTTTCCATTTTGCATGTTATCTTTCTCCCACCTCGTATGCGAAACATCTCATTTAGTTTTCTTTTTTCGTCAAAAATAGATTAGCGCATTTTAGAGCATTACCCTTTGAAATAGGGAAAAGAGCGAGTATGGCTTCTTAGCCTTAGCACGCTTTTATTTCCTTCTATAAAAAGGAAGATTTGAAGTCACGAATTTAGTCCCCCGCACCCATTATGTTGCATTATCCCTCTTTAGGACATACATGTGCATTATTTTAAACTCTATCAAAATCATTCTTTAAAAAACAAGTTTCTTCTGCATGTTTTAACAATTCAAAGTCAAAAATCCATTTTTTCTTAAAATTGCATCTTTTGAAAATTCAAGCTCCTCTTTGCACTTAAAATTGATCTTTTCAAAAATCCAATTTCTTTTCCCTTGAGATTTTATAAAAAATTGCATTTCTTTTGAAAATCCTAGTTTTCCCGTTTTGTTCGAGTTTCATCATTTGCATTTTTCGTGACCTCTTCGAGGGATCAAATTTGGATGACACAACTAATGTGATCAATTCCAATCAAATCTCAAGGAGACATTTTGCCCCTCTCGATCCAACATTAGATTTAGGTTTTTGCATCCATATAGATAACATCCAAATGTGATAAATTTTAAAGTTAGAATTAGGAAATTTTTAACTAAATCTTGCAACTAGCTTTGTTAGGTTAGAAGGGTGCCTTAGAGATGAGTAACATCAAATCTTTGCCTTCCTTCTTTCAACTGACCGAACCTTTTTCTCTCGTTTTCAAAGACAGGAGTCGTCTAAAAGGGTCTTCTTAGTTTATTTTCATTAATTAAAATTTTGGGTGATTTGGTACACCTAAACTCCATACCAAGTATACTCCAAACTTTTCTAAAACCCTTTTCTAGACTTTTTTTTTGGGTCCAAATCGTCGCATTTTGTAGTCCCATGACCCATTTCTTTTCAAAATCAAAATCAATTTTAACCATAAAAACATTTTCCAACTAAAACCCAAACGACGAGGGTTTCATTTTCATTCCCCTTCCCTTTCACAAAAAATGGTATGACTGAAAAAATGCATAAATAATCAATGTTCACCGGCATGTATTAAAAAAATGAATAACTCGAACACAAAATTTGTACAAGATTATAAGGTATGCATAAATATTGCAATGGAATTTATAAATATTTTTCCCTACGAAATTTATAAAAAATTCGGCAGAGTTTCCCCTGTAAAATGACTAAAACTCCCTGCCAGCAAACACAATTTTTCAAAAAAAAAAAAAAAGGCAACATAAACGGAACCAATAAATGCAACATAAATGAAAACATACTAATAGTAGCATCAGCCATGGAAATAAAAAATTACCAGCAGAGACCAAAAAACATATGTACCAGAAATGCAAAAATAAAATTTTCATCACAAATGGGAAAAAAAAAAATTTGCAACGGAACCGGAAAAATTCCTATATTGCATCACAAATCCCAAAAAAAAAAAAATCCTACCATCACAAGCAATTAGCTTTTCAAAAGTATAAATGCATATTCCACATTTATGTCATCGGTTCTTCAAAATATTTTTCCCTACAAAATTTATAAAAAATTCGGCAGAGTTTCCCCTGTAAAATGACTAAAACTCCCTACCAGCAAACACTAATTTTTCAAAAAAAAAAAGGCAACATAAACGGAACCAATAAATGCAACATAAATGAAAACATACTAATAGTAGCATCAGCCATGGAAGCAAAAAATTACCAAGAGACCAAAAAAATATAAAACTAAATGCAAAACAAAATTTTCATCACAAATGGGAAAAAAAAACTATGAACCGAAAAATTCCTATATTGCATCACAAATACAAAAAATTGGGAAAAATACTACCATCACAAGCAATTAGCTTTTTTAAAGTATAAATGCATACTTCACATTTATGTCATCGGTTCTTGAAAATATTTTTCCCTGCAAAATTTATAAAAAATTCGGCAGAGTTTCCCCTGTAAAATGACTAAAACTCCCTGCCAACAAACACAATTTTTCCAAAAAAAAAAAAAAAAGGCAACATAAACGGAACCAATAAATGCAACAGAAATGAAAACATACTAACAGTAGCATTAGCCATGGAAGCAAAAAAAATCAACAAGAGACGAAAAAAAATATGTACCAGAAATGCCAAAAAACAAAATTTTCATCACAAATGGAGGAAAAAAATGTGCAACGGAACCGGAAAAATTCCTATATTGCATCACAAATCCCAAAAAAAAAATTCCTATTTTCCATCCTCTGTTGACATGCTTTTGCCCGGTTTCATTAAACACTTTTTGTTTTTGTTAACATTTGCAAGATCAACATGCACAAAAGAGACAAAAATAATTTTCATCGACAAACTGTTATATCTCCTAATGTGGCACTTAAAATGCAACTAGAATTGGCTATTGCCTACAGATAACCTTGCCATGCTTTATTCTATGTCTTCAATTGCTTTCCAAACAACAATATCAGAGTTGGTCAGCTGATATTACAAAAAGGTCACCTTCGACAGTTAAAATTTTTTTTCCTACAATAATTATTTAATGAAAGCTGGAAATCGCAGGCTAGCAACAAAATTTTCAACTATACATGTCCATTCTTTCGTAAATTTAACAAAAAATAATAGCTTTTGTCGTTCAAATTCTCCAACAAACCACAATGCTATATGAAAATCAAAGAAATTAACCAGCAACTTATTCTCGAAATTTCTGCTTATTACAATAAACCAACCTACTACCCAACAATAGCACAAGCAGACTAACAAACAGGTGGGCACAACTACAAATTCGCATTTATAAGAAAACAACAACTCAGCCTTAATGCAATTTTCCTAAACCCACTTATTAAACTACAATATAAACAATGCCAAGTAACTAGACCAAACACTAACCAATTAACTTATTTCAAATAGACACATGAAAAGAAAAAAAAAGTAATCTGTCCATCTATGTCAATTAGCACTGCCCAGAAAAACATCTAAACACCTAAAGAATTTTTTACACTTTCTAATTCTAAACTAATATATCCCAGTTGCCAAGGCTAACCACGACAACAGCTTTTATATCTATTACTGTCGAGGAAAAGCAAGAAAATAGCAAAAACCAGGAAATCAAATTACAAAAATTGAAGGAATAAAGCTCAAAGGAACTGAGGGAAATTCTGAATTTTCCCACTCAACAAACCTGCAAATTGAAATATATAACAGATAGTGCAGCAAAATTCCCATGGCAAAAACGGAAAAAAAAAAAGAACAGGAAAGAAACAAACTTCCTTTGCCCGCAAATCATAGCATTATCAAAACAAACTTCCTTCGCACCAGATCATGGCGTTATCAGTTTCAAACGGTCAAAAAAATTTACACAATGAAATAGTTGAAGATGACAATTTACACGAACCATCTCATCGGTTGTTCTTTAAACAAAATGTGCTACCAATTTTATCAAGAACCTCACAATCAAGCACGTTTTAAAACGGCAGAAAAAGAAAAAGAAAAAAAAAATTTAGCCACTTCTGCAAACAGCCCTGGTACCGGAAATGTGACCGGAAATCTTACCTGAGCCGCCGGTCTACGGATGGAGCAGCAATGCCGGTCGTTGCCCACCTCTCAGAGCCGTCCGACGGTAGCTCTTCCGGCGCGAGTGTCTTGCAGCCGCCGGGAATATGTGGAAGAAAAACGGACTCGACTCGCCCTCTACGCCAATAAGCAGCCGCCAGGAATTCGTGGGTCTTGCAGCTGACGGTAGCCTCTGTGCGGATTGGCCTCAATTGGGCTTCAATTTCGGTGTTCGACAATTTGGGGCTGGTGTTAGGGTTAGGGCTTCTGATTGTATTTATCGTCGGAGGGGGACTGGGGTTTTGTTTTCACGGAATCGCATTTGAAAATGCGACCCACGGAAATTTATTTCTTTTCTGCTTTTTTTTTTTTCGCCGACACTAGCTGCGCTCGCATTTGTGAAATGCGAGTCTACCTAAACTCGCATTTCACAAATGCGAACCACCTATTCCTAGAAGACCCCCTCCCAACAACCCCTCTTCTGGAATTTGTTTTTTTCCATCATATTTTTAGAATTTTCTCGGACTATTATTCTACTCAATACACAAAATAAAATAGATGGAAAAGTCCGCTGGTCCCTCAACAACGTCTCCCTGAACCTACCCCATACGCCTTATCTGACTGCACTGAAGAAGAACTTACCCGGTGTTTTGGATCCCAAAACTCCTCCAGATAGCTACGATATTGAAAACTATGATATACATAGTGTTCCCAAGAATACTGAGGCTAACTCCAGTACTGGTGGACTGTACAGATTGAAGTTCGACTCAATTGTGGATGTCATCTTGCAGAATGCAAATACAATGACTTCTGATGTTAGTGAGACTCATCCATGGCATCTTCATGGCCATGATTTTTGGGTGCTGGTATATGGCAGTGGAAAGTTTGACATGACAACTGACACGGCTAGTTACAACCTGAAAAATCCAATCATGAAGAATTCAGTGCCTCTTCACCCTTATGGATGGACTGCGTTGAGATTTAGAGCTGATAATCCAGGGGTCTGGGTTTTCCATTGCCACATAGAATTCCATTTCTTCTTGGGAATGGCTGTGGTGTTTGAAGAAGGGATTGATCAGGTTGGAGAACTGCCCGATTCTATTATGGGATGCGGTGAAGCTAAAGCGTTTGTTAAGCCATGATTATCCTAGCTTCCACATTAATCTTTTCCAGGAGATGTATAATCACTATCCCAGATATGATTCATAGGCAGAATTAAGAAAGACAAATAGTATTGGTGTAGCACAAATCTTGGCTCGTTGTAAATTTCTTTTAAAATAATAACTATGCCCTTCATTAGTAAGAGATTGGTTTCGTTTCAAAAATGGTAAATTTATTATATTACATAATTTGCTGTGAACTAAAATAGGTGTTTTGATATTATAATTAGTCCTTTATAAATGACATACTAAAATAGGTGGTACTCTGGCATTATAACTAGTCATCTTTGTTTTTTTTTTTTTTTTCCTTTTGTTGTAACATATTATAGTTATTTTTATGTAACACTTTGGATGATTAAATAGCATCCTGGTACTACAAAACTAATTACCGATCATACTTAGTGATCTTTAAGTATTTGAGCTTATAAGATTCGGAGCTTGAGAAATTTTTTGGGCTATAAAATTGTAACAAATACAGATAATATTCTGAATTCTTTTATGGGCCAATAATGAACTACTTGCTTCTGATTTAAATTAGGATCTGTTTAATGGGTGTCCTTTGAGCACTCGTTAAGATATACAGGTGCTATACTTTTGAAAAAATAAGATTGATTGGGCAAAGTATATAAAGATGAAAGAAGGTTGTAATGGTTAGTGCGTGTATAGTTGGGTAGAATTTAATTATGTCAACAAGTGTTCATTAGATATCGGTTAAAATATGCTTTTAAAGTATACAACGGAGACTTGGAAAAAAGACCTGTCATTCTAGGAAAGAAGAGAAAATAATCTGCAATTCTACAAGCAAACATGAACATGGAGGCTACTGATTAAGCATACTGACGAAACAACTCCAAGGACAAACAAATAGACACTAGTTCCAACTGGATTTGAACTGAAAACCTGATTAGTTGAAATCTATTTCAAACATATGTAAAAGTTCTATTTTCGATTCTGATTAACAGTTATCAAACTGTAAAAACCAATATCTGAGAACGATTCTAATTTGTGTGTTTTCTTCTTCCTCTTTTTTCCTAATTGCCACCAACTTTTTGACAATTCTTCAGTTTCATTTGATTTCGTTTTGTTTTTATTAGTTTCCTTCCATCTGCTAGCCTTGTCATAAAAAAATGCTGCCATGATCACTCTCACCATCACCGTCACCATTACTGATTACACATTTGGTGCTCGAGGAAAACTTGAGGGAAATTGATCCCCTCAACGTGCTCCATGAGGCGATCTGAATTGTTTATGGCCCACCAAGCAAGCTCAACCATTGCTCGGAGGATGAAGGTCAAAGCAAAGAATCTGCATGATGCATTATTCTTTATGGACAAATGGTTGGGCAAATAAATTAAGTTCACCTATAGGCTATAACTAATTGAACACTAATTAAAGGAGGAGTATAATAAGAATTTTTTTTAATTTTATTTCCTGAGAGTACATAATAAGCATAGAAAATAGAAAAGGTGAGTTATGACCATAAATTTCAAATATTATTATCCAGTCTAAATTACATAAATGTTTTGCCTACAAAATTTAAACTTTCATAGACAACTAAACACCATATCCATTCCTTGTAAATCTAAACTTTTAAGTAGAGGTGCCAAAATGGATGGGTGTTTCAGGCAGGTTTGGGTGAGTTATAACTAGATAATGGGTATAATTGGGTCAACTCATTCATATTCATATAATAAATAGATCAAAATGATTCGATTCATTTACTCTTACTTTAAGAAATGGGTATGGGTATACCCAATTATACACACTTGAAATTCTACTTTTTTTTTTAATTTTTTTGCATTGAGAAGAAATAACCACATTTTTATTATTGATTTATAGAAAATTCAAATTATCTCCTAACACCTACTAAAAATCAAATTTAAATATATAATTATTTTTAAATGTGTATAAATGAGTGAGTCAATCTACTACCTAACATTTAATCCCATTCAAAGTTAATGGGCAGGTTATTAGTGGACTAGTTTGGACGCGTCAACATAATTGAGTTATTATTAACACCTTTACTATGGTACATGATAAAGAACTCTAATAATAATAATAATAATAGGGACAACCTTCTAAATCCTTTTCTACTAGTCCTCACACTTCCTCTTTAATTTGAGGCACATTATTCTAATTTGAACATCTGAGTAGCACCAAGATCAAGCACTAACCTTTCTTTAATTTCATATCAATTGCCAAATAAATTTTACCGTACAACATTTTCGTTCGTTGGAAAGTTACTTCCACAATTGTATATATAACTATAGAAAATAAAAAAAAAAATTAACCAGAAGCTCAAATTATTTAGTAAGCTGCTATTGATCCACTACTTCTCCCAAGGCCTTCAACATTTTGTGGCATATTCATCCAAATACTACGAAGAAAAGAACTGGAAACTCAACCAAAAAAGTAAATAATTATATAAAGTTTGGTCAATGCAGTCCTCAACTTGCGGCAATAAGCTACAGTTCTCAAGAATTTACTAGTAAACGCAAGTATGCATCGGATTGCATGCTCAGAAGTTAGAAATTGTCTTAAAATAATTTGAGTCGCTGCCCTCGTTCAGGGACTAATTCCATTTTTGATCTTATCCTCCAGATTTTATGCTGAATGGTGGAATAAATTAGTATAATCGATGAATATGGCTGTTGTTGGCTTGCTTTAAAGTTTGATCATGGTGGTCAGAAGTACTTAATATTCAAACTGCATTGAGCCACTTAATCAACTTCTTTAATTTGCATGTAAAAGGGTGTTTTTTTTGTTAATACGTATTAATCAAGGCATAATACTCAAACTCCATTGATTTGAACCACTTAATTTTATTTATTTACTTTTTGTTTGGGATTTAGGAACAAACCAAAAAGATCTATGGTTAGTAGTAAGTAAATCTAGACAGCATCCCTTTGTGTGAACAGAAAGCTATTTCTAGATCACTTGACGCTCTCAATATTTCTTGACCAAGAAACTTAATTGGTAGTAAATGCAGTGAATTGAGACTTTATTTTTATTGTTTTCACAAATCAAGTCAATGTCAACCCTTACAATTGGAAATTTTATCATTCAACGAGACAATGGCACGTGATAACAGCTTGGTTTAGACCCTTTCAAAGAAAGGAAAACGAAAATCAACTTCTGGGAGGTTGAGATAATTAATTAGAGTTTTTGTAATAAGCTATTAAGTCATGATTAATTTAAACATCGTTATTCCTAAATTAATGAACACGTAATAAACTTACTTTACTCCATGAACTCCAGAGCTTACGTAAGGATGCTGACGTTAAATTGTGTGCACATTCAAGTTGGATTTAATATTAGTTTTCTTTATCTTTTTTTTTTTTTTTTGGGGGAAATGATTTAAGTAGTTCATTAATGAAACTGGGGCATAACCAATCCACAAATCATGCATCTTTGGTGGATGACTGTATTTTAAACAAGACACATTACAATTTACAAGGCAAACAAATCCTTGTTTCTCTTCGGGTCATCTGATAAAATTTAAACGATACAGAGAAGATTAGCATAGCCCTTGCTTAAGGATTACATGCACAAATCAAGAAATGGTTCAAATTTTAAAAGAAAAAAAATCTTTGCATATCTTGTAATTATGCGTGCATAATCGCTCACTTACAAAGTAGAATAAAAAGTTAAAAGTATTAATAACACATTATCGAATGCTTTGAAAATCACCAAATAAAACCATCACTGAGGTGTTGATGGCATAACTAAGGGTTGTGTTCAATATAGTAATGTGCATATTTAATTAATTTTTTATAAAATTTTCATTGTTTAATTTTTTTTCTTCTATTAAAGTGCAACAAAGAGCAAGTTACTGTTAACCACTTCCAGGTCAATTGAGTGCTTATATCGATGAAATGTTATGAAAAATACATGGATTGACGGGATCATGTAAACCTTATATCAATTGTCATGAAAACGCGTAACAACATTTAAAAAAAAAAAAAGTACCTAGTTTTTACGAGGTCAATTGAATTCTCAAATTGTTAGTCCATGATGGCTCAAGAATTACAAGAAATTGTAGATCTTACATGGGGTTCACGTGTCAGGCCTACATTTTGTGTCTACTTTTGACTGAGAATAAGGTTGGTCCTGTAAACCCCTAACCTTCGTTTGGTAGATAGAAATAGTCTGAAACGGAAAGGAATTTTATTTCATTCATTCAATTTTCGTGTTTGATATAGATATTTTAAGTTCAAAAGTCCGTTTTCCTTAGAATGTTCATTTTAACCTTCTTTTTGGAGCCAAAAACCTCAGTGCCGTTAAACTATATGTTCTGCATCTACTTTTAACCATTAAGCTATTTTTCATCTCAATTCAACTGCTCACCTAACTAATTAGTACAACTATGGTCATTTTGTTGGATTTTGCTCTTAATCTACACAATAAACCAACAACGTGCAATTCACATGTCAAATTTTAAGGGTAAATATGTCTATTGAACTTCTCAATCTAAATCTAACAATTTCAATGGCCACTAAACTATTCTACTCGTACACTTTTGGCCACTCAAGTATTTTTTATTTCAATATATTCATTGAATGCTTAAATCGGTATACTAGTGGTTATTCTGTAAAATGTCTCTATTATGCTAACAGAATGAGCTCCGTGTGCTTTTCATATGTCACAAAGTAAGGTCAACTTTTTAGATTTTTTTCCATCTAGAGTTTCGTATTTTTAGATTAATACAAATAAAATTTAGAATCCATAATAGTTGCTTTAATATATTCTAATTTATAAGTTTTGAACAAAAATCTAAATTATATGCTCAAGTTCTTGTGAATTATTTCTAAGAACCCTAGAAATACTAGATCTAATAATAATTTTTGAATAAAAGATTACTAATCTACTATTTTGGTGAATTGAGTGGCCAATGTGGATAAAAAATCACTAAAAATATATTTTTTGTATAGTTCAATGACTATTTAAGATTTTTATCACATCTATTTCGATGAATTTATCCATGGTCTTTGGCGTGTGAAGTGCACATGCAACTCATTTCGCTAGAATTTACACCAGATTTAGACGGAATGGCCACTAATACACACACACATTTGTAAATTAAGTGGCCATTTTGAATCTAAAAAATAATTGAGTGATTAAAAGTGTACAATCGAAATAGTTTAGTAGCCATTGGAATTTTTTTTGTCTTTTCATCAAGAAGGTCAGTGGATATATTTACCCTTAGATTTTGATATGTTACTTACACATGGTTGGTTTATTTTGAAGATTAAGAGCAAAATATGATAACATGGTTATGGGTGTATTGATTAGTTAGTTGATTGACTAAATTGAGACGAAAAATAATTTGATGGTCAGAAGTAAATGTGAAATATAGTTTAATGGTGGTCGACGTTTTCTTCTTTTTTTTTGGTAAAATGCATTCCTTATAATAAAAAAAAAAATCTAAGGAAGTTTCTTGCTAACTTCCTCTCGACCTTAAATAGAATGTCAAGATAATATTTATGCATCCTTCTACTGAATCACCAAATCTTAAGATATTTGTGAATTTAATTAATAAATGACTGTAACTTCTTAAGAATAAACAATTCTATCTATGTTTGAAACTAATAACTTTTTCCACATCTTGCTAACAAGCATAACGTTTAAGATAATCTTTTTTCTCGTATTTTATTATTAGTTGACTTTGCCAGTAAGTCTTGTCAACGTACAAATACATGCAATCATCTTCCTCTTTGTTTTTACTTTACTCTCCAACTTGGCCATTCGTCAACAATTTCACGAACCACAACAACGCCTTTGATCACACTGCTGCCTTGAAGGCGCCCAAAACGGTGGTTTTGGACTTATTTTCTCGCACAAACAGAATCTTTTACCATTTCAAATGAAGCATTCTGTTGTGACCTCCCTTAAACATGGCCTACAATGTAAAGATGTAGTAAACCGTCTAGTTTCTTCTTCTTCTTCTTCTTCTTTTGGATAAGAATAAAAAAGAAATTCGTTGTCAGGAGATGACTATTCGTGAAGAGTAACTCTTCCGGATAGAATTCCCCCCAAAAAATAAAAGCCAAGAAATATGACTACGAATGATCATATTACCAAGTTATAACCTGAAAAAGTCAATCAGTTAACATATTCCACCTGGTAATGCTATCCCACTTATAAACTGAGATTGGCAGATAGTATCTGCAGAGGAAATTCGGGGGCTATTTCGTTTTTTCTTTTTCTTGTTTTTTTTTTTTTGAACAAATGAAACCTTTGACTTGGTCGACTCAATGGAATCAGCATGCTGGTAGATTAGTTAAAGCTATCGAGTCTAAACCCGCTTTATGTGTGTGTGTGCGTGCGCGCGCGCTTCTTGGTCATCTCAAGAATTGAGCAAGAAAATTGCAGCTTGGAAGGAAAAAAAAAAAAAAAAAAACCTGCAGTCCCAAATTACATTTCCTTAATCAAGACATTAGAACTTGTAGGGCTGCTTGAACCTTTTCAGGAGATCAAAGAAATGGCTGAGCTTCTCCAATGCAGAAGTTTAGCTAAAAACTTGGTTGGATTGTGTCTGTTTTTGTGTTTAGCAGCTATAGCTGTTCCTTCTGTTGAAGCTAAAGTTCGATATCATAAATGGGAGGTAAAATATGAGTACAAGTCTCCTGATTGCTACAAGAAACTGGTAATTACCATCAATGGAGGAAGTCCAGGACCAACCATCAATGCTCAGCAAGGTGATACAGTTATTGTTGAGCTCAAAAACAGCTTGCTACAGGAGAATGTTGCTATCCATTGGCATGGAATTCGACAGGTAATTGATAGAATTATGATAAATTTATCCTCAACCTTGTTCCTTTGAATATACTGGATTCTTGATGTAAGTGTGTCACTAGATGTTAAGATCTATTTTTATTGATTGGTTGCAGCATGGAACACCATGGGCTGATGGAACAGCGGGGGTTACCCAATGTCCAATTGTTCCAGGAGATACATTTACATACAAGTTCGTAGTAGATAAAGTAAGTCCAACACTTGATACAGTCCCTTGCTTGATTTCAATATACTGCACTTGGCATAAAGTTTATCTGAATATTAAAATATGTTACTGTTATTGCAGCCTGGAACATTTTTGTATCATGCACATTATGGTATGCAAAGAGCAGCTGGCCTATATGGATTAATTAAGGTCTCACTTCCTGCTGGAGAGTCTGAGCCATTTTCTTATGACTATGATCGGAGCATCATCCTTACTGATTGGTACCACAAGAGTACTTATGAACAAATGACTGGGCTCAATTCAATACCCTTTGGTTGGGTTGGGGAACCTCAGGTAATCTTTTGCTTAAATTTGCTGCTGGTTTTGATCAGTTTATGATCAAATGCTTTAGGCTAATGGTTTCACTCCAATATTTTCAGTCAATTTTGATACAAGGGAGAGGGAAATTTAACTGTAGTACACCAGGGATTGAAGCTGATCTTTGCAATGCAACAAATCCAGAGTGTTTTCCTTTCTCATTGACAGTTGTTCCTGGCAAAACATATCGGCTGAGGATTGGAAGCTTGACTTCTCTTTCAGCCTTGAGTTTTGAAATAGAGGTACAAATTGCTACAGTTTCTTGCAGATTTCTCTCTATCAAGAATTTTGAGAATACCTCTTAACATGCTTAACCGTGTGGTCAAAATTTTTAATTGCAAAAGCTTATCCCGAAATAAACAATCAAAGCTGACTTGCAAAATACATATTATCATTAAATTTTTAATGCAGGGTCACAATATGACTGTCGTTGAAGCTGATGGACACAATGTGGAGCCATTTGTGGTACAAAATCTTTTCATCTTCTCTGGTGAGACGTATTCTGTCCTAATCAAAGCCAATCAAGACCCTTCGCGAAATTACTGGGCTAGTGCACATGTTGTTAGCCGAAATAGCAACACCCCAAATGGTTTAGGCATAATTAACTACTATCCAAATCATCCTAGAAAAACTCCCACCACAACTCCACCCGTTGGACCTCAGTGGAATGATACAGCTCCAAGAATTGCTCAAAGTCAAGCAATCAAAGCTCTCAAAGGTTACATCAACTCCCCTCCTGAGAAACCAGATAGAGTAATTGTTATGCTCAACACACAAAATAAGATAGATGGCTTTTTTCACTGGTCTGTCAACAATGTCTCGTTTAGCCTTCCTGAGACACCTTACCTCATAGCACTTAAACAGAATTTTCTACATGCTTTTGAGCAAGCCCCTCCTCCGGAAGGATACGACGCTGCAGACTACGACATCTATAGTGTTGCCAAGAATGTAAATGCTACGACAAGCAACTCGATTTATCGGCTCAAGTTCAACTCGACAGTTGATGTGATCTTGCAGAATGCAAACACAATGACTGTGAATAACAGCGAAACACATCCTTGGCACCTTCATGGGCATGATTTTTGGGTCCTAGGCTATGGTATAGGCAAGTTTAACATCTCAACTGATCCCAAGAACTACAACCTTGTCAATCCGATACTGAAGAACACAGTGCCTCTTCATCCCTATGGCTGGACTGCATTGAGATTCAGGGCTGATAATCCAGGTGCTTGGCTATTCCATTGCCATATTGAATCCCATTTCTTTTTGGGCATGGGGGTGGTATTTGAAGAAGGGGTAGAGAAGGTAGGAAGATTGCCCACATCTATAATGGGATGCGGTGAAACAAAACGCTTTTTCAGGCCATAGAGAAATAAAAGAAATACAAGCTGAAGAATGAAGATATACTCTGTCAATTCTTAATATGTAGCACAAAAGATTCTTGAAATTCTGTTGGTTTTTTTTTTAATATTTTCCTGATAGAAAAGTCACTTTTGGTTTGTATTTTGTTTGCATTATTGTTTGATTGGTTTCTCTACGCTTTTTAACTTCAAAGCACTTTCATTCTTTAGATGAATTTCTCTCTTTCTTTACGCAAATAAAATTTTGATCAAGCTAAAATATTAATCAAGCGAATCAAGTATGTCAAAAACTGTATTTTATTCCCTCCTTCCTTCTAATTTAGGGAGGTTTTTCCTTGACAAGTTCTAGATAATTTCCTGCTAGATACATTTTTTTTAAAACTTGTTGGTCATAATTATGACAAAATCAAATGGTAGTATTCGTGCTGTTTAAAATCTTAATCAAAATATGTAATGTATTACCGCCCCCTAAAAAAGATCTAGTATTTCCGATGTCATTGAATTCTCAAGCTGTTAAGTAAATATTAAATAAGATATTCTAGTCTATATTGGATCAAGAATGAAAAGAAAATGTAGATATACGCGGGGTTCACCAAGCCAAGCCTATATATTGTGTCCACTGTTAATTAAGAATAAGGTTCATCCTATAAGCCAAGCCATATCGCCTAAGTAACCATGAGGTCTTAATTTGGCTTATCTTTTGAATCCTCTTATCCTTTTTTCTCCTAATTATAGTGTTTAGAAAACTAGAAAACATCTAGTTTTCTAATTTATAGAGGACTGGGGAATAAAGTAGTTACAATAATGACAATAAATGCCAGCTATTAGCAATACTTTGTTTGGACAAATGTAACTCGATCTAGTACCTCACTCAACCCTTCTTCTCATTAATAATTTTCTTATTACGCTTTAAGAAGTATATTAAAGCTTCTCACTGTTGTTTACATTGCACTTTAACGTACCAGTTGGAGATAGTCCATCTTTTATACCTATAAGAACTACGAAACAAAATCGTTGGGATATATGTTTGGATAGATATTATTTGCCCAAAATTATTTGGATAGATGTTATACCTTCAGGCAGGAATTACGTTTTCAAAAACAAATTTCCAATTTTTCGCACCAATTTAGTATCCCGCAGAGATAGCAATAGATTTAGGTTCATGGATATCTCAATATCAGCAGAATAATTGGATAGCCACATGCCAACTGGTTTGGAATCCCTTATTTATTCTTTCATTGGACTATCATGTAAACATGTTTTTCGATGATTTTTTTTAGGGTTCATTGATTGATGATCATGTGGGCACTCTTGAGGGAAAGTGAAATAAAGAATGCCACAAATAGTTGGATTGATTCGATGGATAGATGACTAAGATACTTGCACATCTCTTTTGCTACATTAGAATATTAGTTTTGGCGATTATTTTTTTAGATAAAATACATGCATATATACCCAAAGGGTTTTGCTAAAAAGTGGCCATATTATTGTATGAATACACATAATAACTTTGGGTCAACTGAGCACTCATTAGTGCATCTAATTCACATTCAAGCTGTTATTTAATACGCACAATGATATTTATTATTCTCTCTTATATTTATACAATTTCTTGATTTAACTTTATTCTTTTAAAAAAAAGTAACACTTGAAATCCATATTAAGGAGTCTTAGGTTAGACAAACCCTATGTGAAGGTATAAGAGTGGTAATTAACAATTGATTTCCTGTGACTACACAATACAAAGCCATCTATCAAATATTTTGGTCCATATCTAGATTTGATCACTTTTACAATTCGCTCAAGTATCTATATAGCTAGACAAGAACTTAACGCAAATTGTTTTTTTTTTCCAAACAAGTGAGTTGTATATAAGATTTTCCAAAATTGACGTTTACCCTACTTTGGGTTGGAAAATAATTATACAGTTACAGCGTATGAGCCTCATATTTAAAGAGATCCAGTAGGCTACCAAAACTACCTAACCCAAACTTGAAAATCTTTGTTTGCTTAAAGTTTGGGTTAATTCCACTTTCATTCTTCAACTATACTTAAATTTTCATTTTAGTCCTTAAACTTAAAAATGAGACACTTTAATCCCTAAGCAATAAAATTTGTCCCATGTAAGTAACATTATTAGAAAAGAGATAGATTTTACATCTAAGTGGATATTCTTTAGGAACTAAATTGGGATAAGTTTTATATTTTAGAGGCTGAAATAAAAAAATCTATATTTTAGTGATTAAACTATAAATTTTTTATAATTTAGAAATTAAAATATCCCATTTTGAAGTTCCGGGATCAAAGTGGAAAATTGAGTACATTTAAAGGGTGCAAAGTGGAGCTAAACTTGGCGAAGTTCAGGAGTTGAGATTTGGAGAGAAAGGAAGGGAAATTTAAAATTTTTCCTTATTTAGAGTTTTAAGTGGGAAGAAAGGAAAGGAAAGTGGAAGGAAATGGAGGGATAAATTGAAAAAAAAATTTCCCTTCCAAAAAAGGGAAGAAATGGAAGGAAAGATTCATTTAAATTTTGTAAGTTTTTTCAAAATACTAACTTAACCTATAAATTGTGAAACAATAAAATCATAATATCTAATGTGTCCAAATCATTTCATTTCTTTTCTTAACTCTCAATCAACATGAAAAGAACAAAATTTCTCTTTTTTTCTTTTCTTTCATTATAACTTATCCTTTCTTTTCTCTTCTCTCCTAAACTCTCAAACCGAGTTAAAGCTTTAAGTAGCACATTTTGGAGAAAATGTCAACATAATTTTTTTAAAAAAATTAACCCACATAATATCCTTTCCATATAGAGTGACTTGTGGAATTTGTAGAAACTATATGTTTTAAACCTGATCGGATCGGGCCTACCGGTTGAACCGAACCACTGCGATTCTCATCCGAAGTCATCCTTAAAAACCGAAAATTCAAAACCCAGTCAAATCCAGTCAAAACCCGGGTTTGACTGGATCTGACCGGATGAACCAGTTAACCTGGTTGACCGGGTTTGTCTATTTGACCTTTTTTTTTTTTTTTACCTTTAACTCATCAAATCCTTTCAAACTCACTTTTTAAGTTTTAGTAAATATGCTTTAACCTCTCATTATTTTAATAAAGCGTAAAATTAATCCAATACATTTTTTAAGTTACATTTCTACATATATATATATATATATTATATTCTTTAAATCAATTTTGTGATTAAATATAAAATTCTCAAATTTGTATATAAAGTCATAAATCACCAATTTAAGAAAAATTTTTATATATATAAAGTTGAAAACTACCAATTTGAGGGAATTTTTATATACTAATTTTTAAGGAAATTTTTTTATATACTATTTTGATTATATATTATTAATATATATATTTATGACACATTTATAACGTCATCCGATTCGACCCCCGATCGAATTCGGTCGGACCCATCGACCCCTGACCTCTGAGTTCAACCGGTTCAATTCCCGATCCGAGTCTGAAAACATAGGAAATTAGGGACCCATTTATGCTGTCAAGCCACATCATAGCCAGTTGCCTACTTGGACCTTTCCCCAGTTCTGATACTAACACCTGGACAAAGATAAGGTCTTCCTTTAGGCTTAAGTCAAGGAGAATCGTCAACTTTATCTACCTGTTTGAGTCTACTTTTTATTTTCTATCCTGTGAATGTGGAGTTGACCACGCGGTTTCACAACATGGAAAATGGAACCCCATTTCTGAGACTTCAAATCATTTGGCTCTAAACATGTGATATGATTCCTGCTCTTTTCTTTAATTAATCTCTTTCAGCTTTCGGTTAATATAAAATAGCAAGCTAGATCTCTTTTTTTCTTTATATTGCTTTATATAATTACTTGAACATAAAGAAGAAATGGGATTTATTAGTGTTTTTGCCCCCCTTAAAAGCATAATCTGAGATTTGGTTGTAGTTTACTTCTTAGCTAGGGAAGTAGGAAAAATGATGGATAACCAGCTTGTCTAGTATACCAACAATTGGTCAAATCCAAACAGAAAGAAAAATTCTGAAGCTACCATTCTTCTCGAAGAACAATCACACGTTATTTCTCATTATTCTCATTGAAATAGCTTAGTCCTTTCCCCTTAACACAGTAATGACCTTTTTTTTTCTTGGTAGGTAAGAAGTTTATTGATATTTTAAAGAAGATACAAAACTACAAGAGGCATACCCCGGAAAATACAATCACACCAAACAAATCAGTAAAAACTATTGAACACATCAACAAACTATAGAACATTTCAACGTCTAAAAATAGTAATGCAATTTTCTGATATCGTAAAGGGAAAAACACGTCTAGTTCAGAGCATGTGCCGTGTTGAATCTTTTGCCACCTGAAATAGAAAGCTTGTTGTTACCTGCACAACTTGGATCAAGATCTTTACAAATATCAATGTGACTATATGGTACGGTGTAAATACTAATAAATATAATAACAAAAGCACCACAAATTGTTTCTCTTATTGAAATTTGTATCCAAAAATTTGTACTATTGTCTACACTGCATGGTTCAATTGCCGCTGATAATTATAGAGGCAGCTAATCCATAAAACTTCTAGCCAGAGTTAAAGAAGAAGTTTGTATTCAGAAAGTAATTATCAGTGAGAATTGAAAAGTAACACGTCACATAGGATTCCCCCCAAAATATAAAAGCCAAGATGTGAATAATTAGGATTGATTAGTGTGCTTTACCAAGTCATAAGACTCGTAACCTTAAAAGTTCAAACAGCAAACTTGTTCCACCCAATAATGCTATTCCACTAATAGACGAGACCAACCTGTCAAAACTATCTCCTGAGGAAAGTGGAGGGCAATTTCGCTCTTTTGAAGAGTTGGAACCTTTGTCTTGGTCGTCGCCGCAAGAACATCAGCATCTTCGTGGATTGGTCTTAGCTCCCAAGTGATGAACTGCCTCCCCGTATATGTATTTATTTCCTGATCAGCTGAAGAAATCAGCAAGAAAAGCTACTGTCCCAAGCTACATTTGCCTTAATCAAGAGTTCAATACATCAAAGCCTGTGGACTGCTTGAACTTTCTCAAGAGGTCATTAGACATGGCTAAGCTTCTCCGGTGCAGAAGTTTGGCTAAAAACTTGGTGGGCTTGTGTCTGTTTTTGTGTTTAGCATCTGCAGCGTTTCCTTGTGTTGAAGCTAAAGTTAGATACCATAAGTGGGAGGTGAAATATGAGTACAAGTCTCCTGATTGCTACAAGAAGTTGGTGATGACCATCAATGGAAGAAGTCCAGGACCAACCATCAATGCTCAGCAGGGTGATACTGTTATTGTTGTGCTCAAGAACAGCTTGCTAACTGAGAACGTTGCCATCCATTGGCATGGAATCAGACAGGTAATCTAAAGAAAATCTGATATCTTCCTACATTCTCTCTGTTCTAAATATTATGGTTTCTTGATTCCTATTTATTGGGTGCAGCATGGAACACCTTGGTCTGATGGAACAGAAGGGGTGACACAATGTCCAATTCTCCCAGGAGATACTTTTACATACAAGTTCATAGTAGACAGAGTAAGTCCAGAAGTTGATATAGTCCCTTACTTGAATGCTACATACTTCATTTGCCATAAACTTCGTCTGATTTGTAAAATATGTCACTTCTCTTGCAGCCTGGAACATATTTGTATCATGCACATTATGGAATGCAAAGAGAAGCAGGGCTATATGGTTTAATTAAGGTTTCACTTCCTGCTGGAGAGTCCGAGCCTTTTTCTTATGACTATGACCGAAGCATCATCCTCACTGACTGGTACCACAAGAGTACTTATGAACAAATGACTGGTCTCAATTCAATACCCTTTGGTTGGGTTGGGGAACCTCAGGTATTTAGTTCTTTAATTCAGTACTACATTTGATCAGTTTACGCATCAAAAAACTCGAGGCTAAGGGTTTTTTCTCCAATATTTTCAGTCAATATTGATACAAGGCAGAGGAAAATTCAACTGCAGCACACAGGGGACTGACGCAGGTCTTTGCAATGCGACAAATCCAGAGTGTTCCCCTTTCTCATTGACAGTTGTTCCTGGCAAAACATATCGGCTGAGGATCGGAAGCTTGACCTCCCTTTCGGCCTTGAGTTTTGAAATAGAGGTACAAGTTACTATAGTTTCTTGCAAATTTTCCTCGATCAAGAATTTTTAAAGTACCCCCTCACATGCTTAAACAGCCGGCCCAAAATTTTTAATTTCCAAAAGCTTATCCCCAGAATAAACAATCAAAGCCCAGTCACTCGATACTAATTTATGAATTCTTTAATGCAGGGTCACAACATGACTGTTGTTGAAGCTGATGGCCACAATGTAGAGCCATTTGTTGTACAAAATCTTTTCATCTACTCTGGCGAGACATACTCTGTCCTAATCAAGGCCGATCAAGACCCTTCACGAAATTATTGGGCAAGTGCACATATTGTTAGCAGAAATAGCAATACTACAAATGGATTAGGCATCATCAATTACTATCCAAATCATCCCAGAAGAAATCCCCCCACAATTCCTCCCATCGGACCCCGATGGAACAATACAGCTCCCAGAATTGCTCAAAGTCAAGCAATCAAAGCTCTAAAAGGCTACGTCCATACCCCTCCACAGACACCAGATAGGGTAATTGTTATGCTCAACACACAAAACAAGATCGATGGTCATGTCCGTTGGTCTGTCAACAATGTCTCATTTGGCCTTCCTGAGACACCTTACCTCATAGCACTTAAACAAAATTTTCTACATGCTTTCGACCGAACCCCTCCTCCAGAAGGCTATGATGCTGGAAACTACGACATTTATAGTGTTGCCAAGAATGCAAATGCTACGACAAGCAACTCGATTTATCGGCTCAAGTTCAACTCGACAGTTGATGTGATCTTGCAGAATGCAAACACAATGACTCTGAATAACAGTGAAACACATCCTTGGCACCTTCATGGGCATGATTTTTGGGTCCTAGGCTATGGTACGGGCAAGTTTAACGTCTCAACTGATCCCCAGAAGTACAACCTTGTCAATCCGATAATGAAGAATACAGTGGCTGTTCATCCTTATGGCTGGACCGCATTGAGATTCAGGGCTGATAATCCAGGTGTTTGGCTGTTCCATTGCCATATTGAATCTCATTTCTTTATGGGAATGGGAGCAGTGTTTGAAGAAGGGGTAGAAAAAGTTGGAAGATTGCCCACATCTATCATGGGATGTGGTGAAACAAAACGCTTTTTAAAGCCATAAACAGTGCCAACACAAGTTGGCTCACTTGATAAGAACGGGTTACTTTCTCACAAAAGATCGTGTGTTCAAATCCTGCTACCACTGAGAAGACTGTGTTGGTGGGTGTCCCCGTAGAGAGTAGAGACAACGAAGAAAGACATAATTCTTTAATTTTTTTCTCGATTCTTTTTTAACGATTAAAATAGTTACTGCATACTTAGGCATCAAAGTAGTGTATATGTTTGCAATCAAAGTAGTATATGTTTTAACAATCTTTGCTGTATACTTGGAAATTTTGGAATTAATCATTGTAACTTTCGTTGTTTAGTCATCTGACTTTGTATTCAGCCAAACAGAAAACTGAATCAAAGCAACAGAAATCAGTGAAAGTCGAAAGACATAAATTTATCATACCAAGACCAAGTTGCTAATGGAACATTAGACGGCATACACATAGATAGGTACAAATGCACAGGAGCATCATGTCAGGTGTACTAATTTGCACCCTCCAGTGCAAGTACACAAGGTGCACCCTAATAGTTTTACGTGTACAGATTAGAGTAAATAGTATGCATTTAACTTGTCAAACTACCAAACTTTCAATAAAACGTTAAATTTTCAACATCATCTCTAAATTTTTCTTATGAGGTCAAAATCTTGATCTACAACTTTTTGGAAGATGGGGAATGGGATAGGTGATCCATACTGATGAGATGGATATGGAAAGGATTAGAAAGTGAGACAGTGTCTTAATGAGGAGTTGAGTTGGGGCTAGGATGTATTATGTACTATCTTGGGCATTATTTTAATTGTCAGAACATTTTAATATCTTAGGCCCTGTTTGGTTCTAGGAAAGCAATGAGGAATGGAAAGTGGAAAATGGAAAGTATATTCCTTTTAAATTCCTAATACTTTCTCCTGTTTGGTTAACAAAGGAAAGTGCTAAGGAAATGGAAAGGAATTCCAAAGAAAGTAATTCTTGTGTTTGGATTATGAATTTTTTGAAAGAAATAAGAATAGAAAACAAAATATAGAAACAAAATTTAACTTAAATTAAATTAATAAAAAGTTTTCAAAATTCAACATATGTTTGTCGTGACATTTTATTTTCTTGCATTAAAAGAAAAAAAAAGTTAATCATTGGCTTAACAATCATAACAACTATCAAAAAAATTTTTTTTATGATTGTTTTAGTCATTAACTAGGTCACGTGTAAAATGTCAAAATAACAATTGCAATAATCATTAATTAACTTTGTAGTTTATGATAAAGTTTTGGCCTATTGATTAATCCAAATTTGTTTTAACCACATCCTAGTTTTCATCCAACTATTTGTTAATAACTACATATTACTTTTGAATAATAGATACTTCTCTCGAATTTAAGTTTTGCTAAAGTAAATAGCATAAACTACTATACCAACACCAGAAAACTAGACAAAAAAGGAAAAAGGACCAATTGTTCATCAATTGTTTTTACTACAAAACCAAGCCCCATGACCCATTGGAGCAACATTATACTCAAATGCAAAATATAGAAGGTAAAGTTCTTCTGAATTATAAGATTTAGTTGGTCGTCTTGAATTTTTGTGACATCAATTACATGCTACAAAATTAACACTGTATTTTGACTTGAATATGGTAACTTTGTAATTGCATTTGAACAAGTCCATCCAGTATAGTTGTCATTTGGCATTGATGTACCTAACTGTTAAGTCCTTAATTGTACACATTATTTGTGGATATTTCCCCTTAAATATGGCCTAAATATGGTATTAATTGCTTGATTCTACTCATATTTGATTCTTGGCATTTATTTAGGTCATTGGAATTATTTGGAGCTTAAAAGTGCAATTTTGGTAAAAATTCCAGAAGACTCCCAAAGATAGGGCGTGGGCGCGCTGTATTTGGTTGTGAAGAAGGACCTCGTGAATAAAAACCTATGCCTGATATTTGTCATCTTTGGGATTGAAGATTTTTATTTTATTTTTAGAATTGGTTAAAGACCCTTCTAGTTAGGAAATGTTGTAATTGGTTTCCTTATTTACTTTGTTATTGCTTTTTAGTAAGTTAGACTCCAATTAGGATTAGAACTCTTGAGAGTCCTAATTAAGTAAAAAAGCTTAGGTTTCCTTTCGTTTTTATTTGCCAAGCCATCGATTGGAGCAAAAGGAGAGACGCCAAGCAATTGAAAGCAATATCATCGTAGGCTTTCTCTTCTTCTCATGACCTTGGCTTGGTTGGTCAAAGGACATTGAAACACAAAAAGGGCCTTTGGCGGCTGGCTTGTTTCTTTTCATTATTTTGGAGAAGTTTTATTATTTTTCGTTCTTTTGATGTTTCTTTTCTCGTGGGTTTATTATTGAGAATTTCTCAAACAACCCTTGGATGCAATTCTCCATGAGGAGCGGCTAGTTCCCTCATCTACTCAAAGGGTGACTCGAAGGCGTGGTCCGATACATTTGTGAGATCTAATTGAATCTCCAACCTTTCTTTTAATTTGTTACTATTCGTACATTTTCTGGATTAATTGATTGAGGGTTATTTTGTTAATTGAGTATCAACGGCCAGGTATTTAAATTAACCTAATAGCCTACTATCAAATTAACTAATTGAATACGTAATTGTTCATTTGGTTAATAATTAGTGGTGAC
This sequence comes from Gardenia jasminoides, assembly GCA_013103745.1. Taxonomy (NCBI): domain Eukaryota; kingdom Viridiplantae; phylum Streptophyta; class Magnoliopsida; order Gentianales; family Rubiaceae; genus Gardenia; species Gardenia jasminoides. The sequence continues at coordinate 46,354,324 of CM023095.1, read as the reverse complement.
CACCATAATTGGTTTTATGTTGGGGAAACGTAAGATCTAACTTAAATGAACCCTCTTAGCGTGTTCATTGGTTAGGGTTGGGTTTTTCTAGCTTTTAATGCAATTGGGTAATTAAATTCCTATGGTCGTACCTAGGGTTGTTATCTGGTTAGGGAAGCAGTCAATGGTCGTACCTTGGCTGTCGAAAAAGTAAGGAAAAGCTGGTTGTCAGAACTTGTTGGCAACTATAACTAGCCTAGTGACAAATGAATGAAATATTTATGCATCAATGATCAAGTGATTGGACTGTGCCTAAGACGTTGTTCCTTTGGGTAGAATTTTATCATTTGTTATTTCTAGTAAATTACTCTCCGTCTGTTCTTTGGTGATTATTTAATTAGTATTTTCAATTTCATTTTCTAAGTTTATTTATTTTTTTTCCAGTTCTATCACATCCAAACCCCCCATATTTCCCGTGACTTAGAAGGAAACAATTTTCTACCCGTTCCCTGAGGAGACGACCCTGCTTGCCACTACTACAAATTAATATTTTCTTAAAAATAATTCTGGTATATCGGGTTCAGTATACTCTTTGGAATCAGGGTGAAGCCAGTAACCCATTGCACATCCGGAGTCCTTGCTCCAGTACTCAGAATTACTCTGTAATAAATTGTGGTGGTAATTAGGATTTTTAATATTTATTATTGCACAGGTTCGGCACCTGTCACTAACGAATGAGAAATCAATCATATCATGGATACAAAGTTAGTAAAGAAAGAAAAGTACTTTATTAAAATTACAAGATTGTTAATAATCTATCATCTCTAGGCATATATACTAATATCTACCCAAAGCTGTTCAATGATTTCGGTTCAAGTTAGCAAATGGATCAATGTTCATCTTTGGTGCAGGCTTTGCCACCTCAGGAGTGCCCAAAACATTCCAGAACTACGAAGTTTCATCAGCTGCTGCACATGCAACTGTGAATCCATTGGGACTCTGCAATACAAACACATGAAAGAAAGGTTACTAATGTTTCAAACAGATTGGGGGCAAAAAAAAAAAAAAATTATTCTATGTAGACGTCCTAATATGGTTGACATGTTTAAGTAGCTAGCCATAAAAATAATAGATGTTTGAGCAGCAAGCTCTGCTATCTTCATCATTGAAGGATGTTACCATAGAGTTAACTGATTTTGAGTAAAACCATGAGAGCTAAGTAGTTTGCACTCGTTCTTGTTCCACAACAGAGCACAAACTGGTGAGCCTATGTCAACTGAATTCAAGTATGCACCAGTATGGGTGAACTTAATGGAAATGCCACATCCATCTCTATTTAAGGCCAGCAATTAGCACTCCATCTAGTAAAGTATAATAATAGAGAAAAATTACTCAATACTTTCTAGCAACCAGAAAACACAACAAGATCAAGTGACCAAAATGCAAACACATGATCCTATAGGAGTGGAATTGCTCATATAAGACCACTAATGAAGAATGCAAAATAGGACCAAGACTTGCACCAAATCTCTTCAGTATATCTCCAGGAGCTCAAAAGTAACTTTAAAAATAATAAAAAGAAAATGAAAATCAGAAGGCATAGAATCATTAGACGACCAAAAAAAAAAACACACACATAATCATAATATGTCTTCAATCCAAATTTTTCTAACACTAATGTAGTTCTCTAGTTCTGCATTGAGACTACTATAACCCAAACTTCTATTTTTCTCAACAATAAGAAGCAGTTTCACCTCCAATTACCCTAATAAGACATGAAATCAATTCACTAACAAATTGGTAAGCAATCATATACAGAGATGGATTTTAGAATTATGAAGCCAAAGGAAATAAAATTAATTCACTGGTAAGCCAGACTACAATTTATGTATAGCCATGACAATCATCAATATTAATGTGGCAGAGCATTTGACATATTAGTTTATCCTGTTGAACATGAAAGTGGCACAACTAAGCATTTGACATAGTAGGAGTCAACACCAGCAAATTCAAAATGGCTATCTTAGAACCAAAACCATGTGTCATCCCCTAAGTCTCAATCTTCCCTTCAACAAGCTTAATGAACACAACAACAAAAGAAATCAAAACTATCACAACTGCCAAAGCTATAGATGCAGATGAAGTGAAGCTCAATGAATCACAACAACAAAAGAAATCAAAACAATCACAATTGCCAAAGCTACAGATGCAAATGAAGTTAAGCTCAATGAATCAATCTTGTCTAGAGCGCACAAAGGGATGCAAGAAAAAAAGTACCAAATCAACCATAACCAATCCCACATTTCACGGCCTAACCATCAATTGAAAATGCCAATATGCCCAATTGAGCCAAATCAAAATACACAGCAAAAATGCCTTATTATTTGACAATAATACATATTTCAGGAAAAAAAATCCTAGCTTCCTTGCCTAAAGTGGCTTACAACAAATCAAAAACTAAAGAACCAATATGACACTAATCTTAGACAAAATTTCCACTGAAAATATAAGAACGACACCTAAAACCAAATCCAAAACTTTCTTGGTTGCATGGCTTGATAGCCATGATTGCTAGCCCCAATAAAAGACATGGTAAGATTGAAAAACAGCACCATAAACACATGACTCTGACTTCATTTCTTCAAAAATAGAAGGGGAAATTTATCAAAATCACGATCATTATGTACCTCTCAATCTTCCTTCCATGTATCCCTGCTCTTCATCTTGAGACATAGTGAAAAACTTTGTTCTTTGATGCTAAAAACTACACAAGCATTCACGCTTCACTTGAATGGAGGTCGCCACACGACAGGAATAGTCTATTTTCAACCATGGCATGGTGATTGGAGGATAAATTCAGTTGAAAATCGAGGAGAGATAAGTTCAAGAACTGATTGAGCGAAAAGGGCCAAAGTGGAGTGATTAGGGTTATTTTGATTTTGGCCGATCTTCTGTTCTTTAATTAGGATCCAATTTTCTATTTAACCTGTTTTAAGTCCGCGTGCAAACCCGACGTCTTGCATTTTTCCATCATTTCCTCACATTTTTGTGTGGAAACGAATTCCTTCTAATTTGAGGAAAAAATTTTGGACAGATTCCTTAGCAGTTTCTCAAATTTCTTTCCATTTTAGTTTCCCCTCCTACCAAATAAAAGAAACTCTTTCCTAAGGAATCCTTTTTCTTTTTCTCACCGATTTCCTAGAAGCAAACAGGCCCTTACTGTTTCCACATTTTGCTAACAAGCAGAACCTTCAAGACAATCTTTTTTTTTTTCGTATTTTTATTATTAGTTGATTTTGCCAATAAACTGTCTTGTCAACGTACAAGCACATGCAATCATCTTCCTCTTTGTTTTTACTTTATACTCCAACTTGGCCATTCGTCAACAAATTCACGAACCACGACAAGGCCTTTGATCACACTGCTGCCACCCAAAACGGTGGTTTTGGACTTATTTTCTGGCACAAGCAGAATCTTTTACCATTTCAAATGAAGCATTCTGTTGTGACATCCCTTAAACATGGCCTAGACTGTAAAGATGTAGTAAACCGTCTAGTTTCTACTTCTTTATTATTATTATTATTTTGGTAAGAATAAAAAAGAAATTCGTAATCATGAGAAGACTATTCGTGAAGAGTAACACTTGCGGATAGAATTCCTCCCCAAGAAGTAAAAGCCAAGAAATATGACTATGAATGATTACATTACCAAGTTGTAACCTGAAAAAGTCAATCAGTTAAACTAATGCTATTCCACTAATAGACGAGACCAACTTGTCAAAACTATCTCCCGTGGAAATTGGAGGGCAATATCGTTCTTTTGAACAGTTGGAACCTTTGTATTGGTCGACGCCACAAGAACATCTGCATCTTGGTGGATTGGTCTTAGCTCCCAAGTGATTTACTGTGGCTGCGATGGATGGTCCAGTACTGAATAAACGAGCATCGCCCCTAGATGGAAGAAGGTTCTATTTGAAAAGTAGTTTGGTACCATCCGCTAAAGCTTAAAGAATTCCTAAAGGGCTGGCATATTCAACCAAAAAATCATGAGTACACCTATTGTGATTCCTAATACAAGAGTCAAAATGGGATAAGTATCCATATGATCCCATAGACTTCTTTTAGAGATTCCAATTTGGAAAAAGAATTAATAGCCTGTAGTTCGAACTGCCTCCCCGTATATCTATTTATTTCCTCATCAGCTGAAGAAATCAGCAAGAAAAGCTACTGTCCCAAGCTACATTTGCCTTAATCAAGAGTTCAATACATCAAAGCCTGTGGATTGCTTGAACTTTCTCAAGAGATCATTAGACATGGCTAAGCTTCTCCAGTGCAGAAGTTTGGCTCTGTTTTTGTGTTTAGCATTTGCAGGGTTTCCTTGTGTTGAAGCTACATTTAGATACCATAAGTGGGAGGTGAAAAATGAGTACAAGTATCCTGATTGCTACAAGAAGTTGGTGATGACCATCAATGGAGGAAGTCCAGGACCAACCATCAATGCTCAGCAAGGTGATACAGTTATTGTTGAGCTCAAAAACAGCTTGCTACAGGAGAATGTTTCTATCCATTGGCATGGAATTCGACAGGTAATTGATCGAATTATGATAAATTTATCCTCAACCTTGTTCCTTTGAATATACTGGATTCTTGATGTAAGTGTGTCACTAGATGTTAAGATCTATTTCTATTGATTGGTTGCAGCATGGAACACCATGGGCTGATGGAACAGCGGGGGTTACCCAATGTCCAATTGTTCCAGGAGATACATTTACATACAAGTTTGCAGTAGATAAAGTAAGTCCAACACTTGATACAGTCCCTTGCTTGATTTCAATATACTGCAATTGGCATAAAGTTTATCTGAATTTTAACATATGTTACTGTTATTGCAGCCTGGAACATTTTTGTATCATGCACATTATGGTATGCAAAGAGCAGCTGGCCTATATGGATTAATTAAGGTCTCACTTCCTGCTGGAGAGTCTGAGCCATTTTCTTATGACTATGATCGGAGCATCATCCTTACTGATTGGTACCACAAGAGTACTTATGAACAAATGACTGGGCTCAATTCAATACCCTTTGGTTGGGTTGGGGAACCTCAGGTAATCTTTTGCTTAAATTTGCTGCTGGTTTTGATCAGTTTATGATCAAATGCTTCAGGCTAATGGTTTCACTCCAATATTTTCAGTCAATTTTGATACAAGGGAGAGGGAAATTTAACTGTAGTACACCAGGGATTGAAGCTGATCTTTGCAATGCAACAAATCCAGAGTGTTTTCCTTTCTCATTGACAGTTGTTCCTGGCAAAACATATCGGCTGAGGATTGGAAGCTTGACTTCTCTTTCAGCCTTGAGTTTTGAAATAGAGGTACAAATTGCTACAGTTTCTTGCAGATTTCTCTCTATCAAGAATTTTGAGAATACCTCTTAACATGCTTAACCGTGTGGTCAAAATTTTTAATTGCAAAAGCTTATCCCGAAATAAACAATGAAAGCTGACTTGCAAAAGACTTATTATCATTAAAATTTCAATGCAGGGTCACAATATGACAGTCGTTGAAGCTGATGGCCACAATGTGGAGCCATTTGTGGTACAAAATCTTTTCATCTTCTCTGGTGAGACGTATTCTGTCCTAATCAAAGCCAATCAAGACCCTTCACGAAATTACTGGGCTAGTGCACATGTTGTTAGCCGAAATAGCGACACCCCAAATGGTTTAGGCATAATTAACTACTATCCAAATCATCCTAGAAAAACTCCCCCCACAACTCCAGCCGTTGGACCTCAGTGGAATGGTACAGCTCCAAGAATTGCTCAAAGTCAAGCAATCAAAGCTCTCAAAGGTTACATCAACTCCCCTTCTGAGAAACCAGATAGAGTAATTGTTTTGCTCAACACACAAAACAAGATAGATGGCTTTTTTCACTGGTCTGTCAACAATGTCTCGTTTAGCCTTCCTGAGACACCTTACCCCATAGCACTTAAACAGAATTTTCTACATGCTTTTGAGCAAGCCCCTCCTCCGGAAGGATACGACGCTGCAAACTACGACATCTATAGTGTTGTCAAGAATGTAAATGCTACGACAAGCAACTCGATTTATCGGCTCAAGTTCAACTCGACAGTTGATGTGATCTTGCAGAATGCAAACACAATGACTGTGAATAACAGTGAAACACATCCTTGGCACCTTCATGGGCATGATTTTTGGGTCCTAGGATATGGTATAGGCAAGTTTAACGTCTCAACTGATCCCAAGAACTACAACCTTGTCAATCCGATACTGAAGAACACAGTGCCTCTTCATCCCTATGGCTGGACTGCATTGAGATTCAGGGCTGATAATCCAGGTGCTTGGCTATCCATTGCCATATTGAATCTCATTTCTTTTTGGGCATGGGGGTAGTATTTGAGGAAGGGGTAGAGAAGGTAGGAAGATTGCCTACATCTATAATGGGATGCGGTGAAACAAAACGCTTTTTCAAGCCATAGAGAAATAAAAGAAATACAAGCTGGAGAATGAAGATACACTCTTTCAATTCTTAGTATGTAGCACAAAAGATTCTTGAAATTCTGCTGCTTTTTTTTTTTTTACCGTTTTCCTGATAGAAAAGTCACTTTTGGTTTGTATTTTGTTTGCATTATTGTTTGATTGGTTTCTCTACGCTTTTTAACTTCAAAGCAGTTTCATTCTTTAGATGAATTTCTCTCTTTCTTTACGCAAATAAAATTTTGATCAAGCTAAATTATTAATCAAGCGAATCAAGTATGTCAAAAACTGTATTTTATTCCCTGCTTCCTTCTAATTTAGGGAGGTTTTTCCTTGACAAGTTCTAGATAATTTTCTGCTAGATACATTTTTTTTAACTTGTTGGTCATAATTATGACAAAATCAAATGGTACTATTCGTGCTGTTTAAAATCTTAATCAAAATATGTCACTGTATTACCGCCCCCACTAAAAAAAGATCTAGTATTTCCGATGTCATTGAATTCTCAAGCTGTTAAGTAAATATTAAATAAGATATTTTAGTCTATATTGGATCAGAGTGAAAAGAAAATATAGATATACGCGGGGTTCACCAAGTCAAGCCTATATACTGGGTCCAATGTTAACTAAGAATAAGGTTCATCCTATAAGCCAAGCCATATCTATCATATATGTATTGCAGGGCACTTTTTTTGCTCAGGAGCCTTTAGATCCATCAAACTCCTGAATCTTTTTTTCTCAAAATTTTGATTTTTTTAAAATCAGAATGTAGTAATTTCTCACTTATCTATTTTTAATTTGAAATTTACATTATTCCACTACCTTGATTTGAAATTCACATCACCCCACTATCTTGAAAGACGGTTTTTCTAAATCACATCAACTATAATTACATATGCAAATTTATCAAATTCATATGACCCCATCTCCAACTTTATCACCTCTTAAAATTCTAAGCAATTTGATAATATCAAGAACACTAACCACATCTACAACTATAATCACAACATTTCAATTGTAAAGAACACGAAACCATTCACAAAGAACAAGGATCCCTAACTAAATTTCTCCCTATTTGTCATTCAATCAGACCAAATACACCCATAAGAAAAAAAAGGATAAATACTGCATCATAGCATTGGTACCATGAAAGAATCCCACCTGTAAGTAGTTGAATACCGTCTCAATTTGAAACTTGCGAGTTTGCAACAGGGAATGCAAATGATCACAAGACGAAACCCACACCACATTCATCCCATGCAAGTTGTTAAAAAGTTTTAACAAGTTCACTCTGAAGAACAACTTTTCTCACATCAAATGCAACAGATTAAAGTCCAGTTGTGCCCAATGAAGCGTCGAAGGCGTCAAAATACAATTATTGTTATTATTTTATTTCTTACATATTGTTTTTATTTGTATTCAATTTTTTCTCATTTCTCTGAGGCTTTTAAATCTACTCTTTAATTATTCATGGTATATGAAAATATACTTTCCAATGTTCGAAATTTTGTCCTTGAAACAATACAGCGCCGGGGCAATGGACCAATTTTAATATCTTTCACTGTTTTGGTTTTGCTCAATCTATTACAATCTATAATTGTAAATCAATTTCTATAAAATAAAATGTAATTCAATTGTCCAATCAAAGAAATCGGTGATTTTGACACATTGCAAACAGATTTTTTTTTGTTCAATTATGTTCATGTAAGAAAATTTAAGCTATTTCTCTTGGCTGACTTCAAATGCACCAATTTTATTATCTTTCACTATTTTGATTTTGCTCAATCCATTACAATCCATAATTGTAAATCAATTTCTGTAAATATGTATATATATATATATATATATATATATAATTTCAATTGTCCAATCAAGGAAGTTCGGTGACTTTGACACATTGCAAAGAAACTTTTTAGCTGGATTATGTTCATGTAAGTAAATTTAAGCAGCTTCTCTTGGCTGATTTCAAATTTTATACGATTTTCATACGTAATTTGTATAAGATTAAAAAAAAATTTCCATACCAATTCGTCAGCAACTTTGACATCATAAAGTTAGTGACTTTGATAAATCCCAAAATTTTTTTTTGTTGGGATTATATTTGTGTAACTAAATTGTACAAAATATTTTCTGTTGGTTGACTTAAGAGTTTATAGGATTTTGGTACGTTTTTTATATAAAAATAAAATCATTCCACACCAATTCCTCAGCATCTCTAATGTTTTTAGTATGTATTATAAAGTTTGTCATAATCGCAACTCACAACACACTTCCATCTTAAACACCTTTGCCCCATTTTATCTTTGCCCCTCACGAACCATATCCAGAAGACAAATTAAATAGAATTGCAAGAATCAGTGGAGCAACTTCAGAAGTCAAGTGTTTTCTTTTCTGGACTGATTTGCAAAATTTGATCAACTTTAGAAGTCGGTGTTTTATTTTCTGGACTAATTTGCAGAATTGGATCACGCATCTCCTCCCAACAACCTTATCCACTTAGGATTTTTTTTTTTCATGTATTTGTGTACAATAGGGATTTTTTAAAAAAACTTTTCTTATTAGCTATAAGCCGTGCCATCAATCATGACCCTTGGATTAGTTCATCAAATTTTGATTGACACCTAAAGGATGGATTTTTTGGATCTCTAATGGATCACATAAAATATTGAAAATACAATAAAAGATACGGAGGGCGATTGACAAATGATATTTATTACTCGAGTAAGAAAAGTTTAGTTTTTATTGGATAAAAACTAAAAGTTGCTTAGAATCGGATAAATTAGATAAGACACATAAATAGAATATAACTTAGATTCAAAAATAATAATCTTTTAATTTTAAGCTTATTTTTTGTATAACTATTATAAATGATTCATTAATTATTATTATTATTATTATTTAAATATAAACCCGTGCATAGCACGGGTCAAAATTCTAGTTACCTAAGTAACCACGAGGCCTTAATTTGGCTTAACTTTTGAATCCTCTTATTCTTTTTTCTCCTAATTATAGTGTTTAGAAAACTAGAAAACATCTAGTTTTCTAATTTATGGAGGACTGGGGAATAAAGTAGTTACAATAATGACAATAAATGCCAGCTATTATTTATACTTTGTTTGGACAAAGGTAACTCGATCTAGTACCTCACTCAACACTTCTTCTCATTAATAATTTTCTTACTACGCTTTAAGAAGTAAATTAAAGCTTCTTTTTTTTGTTTTTTGTTTTTTGGTGTCTACAATTATGCTATATATCCCAACGATTTTGTTTCGTAGTTGTTATAGGTATAAATGATAGACTATCTCCAACTGGTACGTTAAAGTGTAACGTAAATAAGGACTTCCACTGAAAGTTTATAAGAATATATTCAACACCTCTATCTAAATTATGCATTAGTAATTGACTTTATTCTTTTCCAGGCAGGAATTACGTTTTCAAAAACAAATTTCCAATTTTTCGCTCCAATCTAGTATCCCACAGAGATAGCAATAGATTTAGGTTCATGGATATCCCAACATCAGCAGAATAATTGGATAGCCACATGCCAAACGGTTTGGAATCCCTTATGTATTCTTTTTTGGACTATTATGTAAACATGTTTGTCGATGATTTTTTTTTTTTTTTTTGAGGGTTCATTGATTGATGATCATGTGGGCTCTCTTGAGGGAAAGTGAAATAAAGAATGCCACAAATAGTTGGATTGATTCGATGGATAGATGACTAAGATATTTGCACATCTCTTTTGCTACATTAGAAAATAGTTTTGACGATTATTTCTTTAGATAAAATACATGCCTATGTACCCAAAGGGTTTTGCTAAAACGTGGCCATATTTTTGTATGAATACACATAATAACTTTGGGTCAACCGAGCACTCACTAGTACATCTAATTCACATTCAAGTTGTTATTTAATACACACGATGATATTTATTATTCTCTCTTATATGTATACAATTTCTTGATTTAACTTTATTTTCTTGAAAAAAATTAACACTTGAAATCCATATTAACAAGTCTTAGGTTAGACAAACCCTATGTAAAGGTATAAGAGCGGTAATTAACAAATTAATTTCCCCTAACTACACAATACAAAGCCGATCTATCAAATATTTTGGTCCATATCTAGATTTGATCACTTCTACAATTTGCTCAAGTATCTATCTAGCTACACAAGAACTTAATGCAAATTGTTTTGTTTTTCAAACAAGTGAGTTGTATATAAGATTTTCCAAAATTGATGTTTACCCTACTTTGGGTTGGAAAATAATTATACTGTTACAGTGTATGAGCCTCAAATTTAATGGGATCCAGCAGGCTCCCGTGCACTCCTAAGTCCTACCTAAATTACCTAACCCAAACCTGAAAATCTTGTTTGGTTAAAGTTTGGGTTAATTCCACTTTGCATTCTTCAACTATATTTAAATTTTCATTTTAGTCCTTAAACTTAAGAATGAGACACTTTAAACCCTAAACAATAAAATTTGTCCCACGTAAATACATTATTAAAAAAGAGACAGATTTTACATCTAAGTCAATATTCTTTAGGGACTAAATTGGGATAAGTTTTATACTTTAGGGGCTAAAATAAAAAAAATCTATATTTTAGTGATTAAACTATAAAAAATTTTTATAATTTAGAAATTAAAATATGCCATTTTGAAGTTCCCCGATCAAAGTGAAAACTTGAGTACATTTAAGGGGTGCAGAGTGGAACTAATCCTGACTAAGTTTGAGAGTTGAGATTTGGAGAGAAAGGAAGGGAAAAGAAGGGAAATTTAAAATTTTTCCTTATTTGGGAGTTTCAAGTGGGAAGAAAGGAAAGGAAAGTAGAAGGAAATGGAGGGATAAATTGGTTAAAAAAATTTCCTTCCAAAAAGGGGATGAAATGGAAGGAAAGATTCATTTAAATATTGTAAGTTTTTCCAAAATACTAACTTAATCTATAAATTGTGAAACAATAAAATCATAATATCCAATGTGTCCAAAATCATTTCATTTCTTTTCTTAACTCCCAATCAACATGAGAAGAGCAACATTTCTCTTATTTTCTTTTCTTTAATACCTTATCCTTACTTTTCTCTTCTCTCCTAAACACCCAAACTAAGTTAAAGTTTTAAGTTGCATATTTTGGAGAAAAGGTCAACATAATTTTTTTAAAAAAATTAACCCACATAATATCCTTTCCATTTATAGTGACTAGTGGCATTTGTAGAAATTAGGGACCAATTTAAGCTGTTAAGCGACATCATAGCCACTTGCCTTCTTGGACCTTTCCCTAGTTGTGATACTAACACTGAATGAAGATAAAAAGTCTTCCTCAAGGCTTAAGTCAAGGAGAATATTACTTTATCTACATGTTTGAGACAACTTTGTATTTTCTATCCTGTGAATGTGGAGTTGACCACGCGGTTTCACAACACGGAAATTCTGAGCCTTCAAATCATTCGGCTATAAACATGTGATATGATGCCTGCTCTTTTCTTTAAGGGATAATATCAGAAACCTCTCCTGAGATTTCTCTTAATATCATCTGGTACCCCTAAACTTTTAAAAATATCACTTACCTCCCTTACTTTTGTTATTTGTGTAACTAAATTTATAAAAACCCCAAACTACCATTTTGCTCATTTTGCTAAATAAAAATACTCCTAACCACTTTGTTTGTTAAAAAAAAAATCACCACCTAAAAAAATAATTTCTACTGCACTACTTATATCACAAATCTATAATTCATAAAAATAAAAAAAAGATATTTGTAAAGAAATATACTAGTACCAATTTAATTTATATATTTAAAATTGATTCATTATGAGCCTTTTTTTTTTTTGCCTAACATCTTCACAACTTGTGACCCAAGTCTTTAAATTGTACTAATTCATTATAAAAGTCAACTCAAAACAAAGGAAAAAATCTTACATTCATATTCCATATTATCACAATTAAAAAATAAAATTTAATTTATTACAATTTATAAGTAAAAAATTGTACAGCCATACAAAAAAAATAAAAAAGAATGTTGGATAAACAGAAAAAAGAAGAAAGTGACTTTTGATCGTTTTTCTTTCATTTTTTGACATCCATTTATTTGATATGTAAATCATGTACCAAGTGAAGGTTAATATAGTCAATTTACAATTACCAAGGGAGGTGAGTGATATTTTTAAAACCATAGGGGTGCCAGGTGATATTACGAGAAACCTCAGGGGAGGTTTCTGATATTATCCCTTTCTTTAATTAATCTCTTTCAACTTTCGGTTAATACAAAATAGCAGGCTAGATCACTCTTTTTTTCTTTATATTGCTTTATATAATTACTTGAACATAAAGAAGAAATGGGATTTATTAGTGTTTTTTGCCACCCTTAAAAGCATAATCTGAGATTTGGTTGTAGTTTACTTCTTAGCTAGGGAAGTAGGAAAAATGATGGATAACCAGCTTGTCTAGTATACCAACAAATTGGTCAAATCCAAACAGAAAGAAAAAGGCTGAAGCTAACATTCTTCTAGCAGAACAATCACACGTTATTTCTCATTATTCTCATTGAAATAGCTCAGTCCTTTCCCCTTAACACAGTAATGGCCTTTTTTTTTCTTGGTAGGTAAGAAGTTTATTGATATTTTAAAGAAGATACAAAACTACAAGAGGCATACCCCGGAAAATACAATCACACCAAACAAATCAGTAAAAACTATTGAACACATCAACAAACTATAGAACATTTCAACGTCTAAAAATAGTAATGCAATTTTCTGATATCGTAAAGGGAAAAACACGTCTAGTTCAGAGCATGTGCCGTGTTGAAACTTTTACCACCTGAAATAAAAGCTTGTTGTTACCTGCACAACTTGGATCAAGGTCTTTACAAATATCAATGTGACTATATGGTACGGTGTAAATACTAATAAATATAATAACAAAAGCACCACAAATTGTTTCTCTCATTGAAATTTGTATCCAAAAATTTGTACTATTGTCTACACTGCATGGTTCAATTGCCGCTGATAATTATAGAGGCAGCTAATCCATAAAACTTCTAGCCAAAGTTAATTGAGAAAGTAATTACCAGTGAGAATTGAAAAGTAACACGTCACATAGGAATCCCCCCAAACTGTAAAAGCCAAGATGTGAATAATTAGGATTGATTAGTGTACTTTAGCAAGTCATAAGACTCATAACCTTGAAAGTTCAAACGGCAAATTTGTTCCACCCAATAATCCTATTCCACTAATAGACGAGACCAACTTGTCAAAACTATATCCTGAGGAAACTGGAGGGCAATGTCCTGAGGAACAGTTGGACCCTCTGTCTACATCGTCGCCGCAAGAACGTCAGCATCTTGAAGGATTGGTCTTAGCTCCCAAGTGATGAACTGCCTCACCGTATATATATTTATTTCCTGATCAGCTGAAGAAATCAGCAAGAAAAGCTACTGTCCCATGCTACATTTGCCTTAATCAAGAGCTCAATACATCAAAGCCTGTGGATTGCTTGAACTTTCTCAAGAGATCATTAGACATGGCTAAGCTTCTCCAGTGCAGAAGTTTGGCTCTGTTTTTGTGTTTAGCATTTGCAGGGCTTCCTTGTGTTGAAGCTAAATTTAGATACCAAAAGTGGGAGGTGAAATATGAGTACAAGTCTCCTGATTGCTACAAGAAGTTGGTGATGTCCTTCAATGGAAGAAGTCCAGGACCAACCATCAATGCTCAGCAAGGTGATACTATTATTGTTGAGCTCAAGAACAGCTTGCTAACTGAGAGCGTTGCCATCCATTGGCATGGAATCAGACAGGTAATCAAGAGAAAATCTGATGTCTTCCTACATTCTCTCTGTTCTGAATATTATGGTTTCTTGATGGTACAAGATTTTAATATCTATTCCTATTTATTGGGTGCAGCATGGAACACCTTGGTCTGATGGAACAGAAGGGGTGACACAATGTCCAATTCTCCCAGGAGAAGCAGGGCTACATGGTTTAATTAAGGTTTCACTTCCTACTGGAGAGCCTGAGCCTTTTTCTTATGACTATGACCGAAGCATCATCCTTGCTGACTGGTACCACAAGAGTACTTATGAACAAATGACTGGTCTCAATTCAATACCCTTTGGTTGGGTTGGGGAACCTCAGGTATTTAGTTCTTTAATTCAGTACTACAGCTGATCAGTTTACGCATGAAAAAGCTAGAGGCTAAGGGTTTTTTCTCCAATATTTTCAGTCAATATTGATACAAGGCAGAGGAAAATTCAACTGCAGCACACCGGGGACTGAAGCAGGTCTTTGCAATGCGACAAATCCAGAGTGTTCCCCTTTCTCATTGACAGTTGTTCCTGGCAAAACATATCGGCTGAGGATCGGAAGCTTGACCTCCCTTTCGGCCTTGAGTTTTGAAATAGAGGTACAAGTTACTATAGTTTCTTGCAAATTTTCCTCGATCAAGAATTTTTAAATACCCCCTCACATGCTTAAACAGCCGGCCCAAAATTTTTAATTTCCAAAAGCTTATCTCCAGAATAAACAATCAAAGCTGAGTCAGTCGTTAATAAGTTGTGAATTCTTTAATACAGGGTCACAACATGACTGTCGTTGAAGCTGATGGCCACAATGTAGAGCCATTTGTTGTACAAAATCTTTTCATCTACTCTGGCGAGACATACTCTGTCCTAATCAAAGCCGATCAAGACCCTTCGCGAAACTATTGGGCAAGTGCACATATTGTTAGCAGAAATAGCAATACTACAAATGGATTAGGCATCATCAATTACTATCCAAATCATCCCAGAAGAAATCCCCCCACAATTCCTCCAGTCGGACCTCGATGGAATGATACAGCTCCCAGAATTGCTCAAAGTCAAGCAATCAAAGCTCTCAAAGGCTACGTCCATACCCCTCCACAGACACCAGATAGGGTAATTGTTATGCTCAACACACAAAACAAGATAGATGGTCATGTCCGTTGGTCTGTCAACAATGTCTCATTTGGCCTTCCTGAGACCCCTTACCTCATAGCACTTAAACAAAATTTTCTACATGCTTTCGACCGAACCCCTCCTCCAGAAGGCTATGATGCTGGAAACTACGATATTTGTAGTGTTGCCAAGAATGTAAATGCTACGACAAGCAACTCAATTTATCGGCTCAAGTTCAACTCGACAGTTGATGTGATCTTGCAGAATGCAAACACAATGACTGTGAATAACAGTGAAACACATCCTTGGCACCTTCATGGGCATGATTTTTGGGTCCTAGGCTATGGTACGGGCAAGTTTAATGTCTCAACTGATCCCCAGAAGTACAACCTTGTCAATCCGATAATGAAGAATACAGTGGCTGTTCATCCTTATGGCTGGACCGCATTGAGATTCAGGGCTGATAATCCAGGTGTTTGGCTGTTCCATTGCCATATTGAATCTCATTTCTTTATGGGAATGGGAGCAGTGTTTGAAGAAGGGGTAGAAAAAGTCGGAAGATTGCCCACATCTATCATGGGATGTGGTGAAACAAAACACTTTTTAAAGCCATAAACAGTGCCAACACAAGTTGGCTCACTTGATAAGTACGGATTACTTTCTCACAAAAGGTTGTTTGTTCAAATCCCACTACCAATGTGAGGACTGTATTGGTAGGTGTCCCATGGAGAGTAGAGACAACGAAGAAGGACATAATTCTTTAATTTTTTTTCTCGATTCTTTTTTAACGATTAAAATAGTTACTGCATACTTAGGCATCAAAGTAGTGTATATGTTTGCAATCAAAGTAGTATATGTTTTAACAATCTTTGCATCTTTGCTGTACACTTGGAAATTTTGGAATTAATCATTGTAACTTTCGTTACAGTTTAGTCATCTGACTTTATATTCAGCCAAAAAGAAAACTGAATCAAAGCAACAGAAATCAGTGAAAGTCGAAAGACATAAATTTATCATACCAAGACCAAGTTGCTAATGGAACTTTAGACGGCATACACATAGACAGGTACAAATGCACAAGAGCATCATGTCAGGTGTACTAATTTGCACCCTCCAGTGTAAGTACACAAGGTGCACCCTAATAGTTTTACGTGTACAGATTAGAGTAAATAGTATGCATTTAACTTGTCAAACTACCAAACTTTCAATAAAACGTTAAATTTTCAACATCATCTCTAAATTTTTCTTATGAGGTCAAAATCTTGATCTACAACTTTTTGGAAGATGGGGAATGGGATAGGTGATCCATATTGATGAGATGGATATGGAAAGGATTAGAAAGTGAGAAAAAGTGGGAACCATGCAAGCCATGTTTATTGACTTTGTATGATCTAAGTTTATAGAAATGTGTAACTGCAAAGTTCAAGATTCAATCTATTGGAAAACTGTATTACTAGCTTTTAACCTTGACATGATGATCAGTGAAAGTTTCAAAATGTGAACGAACTATAATGGTCTAAATTCCTTGCTAATTTTGAGAACTGTAATTTACTAATGTTAGTGGATCATTCTGGTAACTGTAGAAGTATTGTTATGATGTACTGCTAATTGTGACAGCAATAATGGTGATGCAATATTTTACTAATCAAGAGAACTATAATAATGTTTAAAGATATCATTTCGACTGGAGGCAACTCACTTCACTCCAGTGGCTAGTCTTATTGTTTAAGATACTCATGTAATTTGAAAAGTAAAAGAGCTTATTAAATGAATAATGAGATTAATTCTTAAAAAGAAAATTGATTAGTATACATTTTTAATTATTTCAATTTTGAAAGCAAATTCATAATATAATTGAAGCAAGAAAAGGCCACGGATCGTGTCTTAAATCTACAACTCCAATGTTACGAACTTTCAAATTGCAGCTTTAGAGGAATAATATGAAAATAAATGTCATGGTCGATTTGTTTATAGTCCTGAAGACTAGATTAGTTCTGAAAGTTTAGATTAGCTCAAGAATCGAAGTAAGATGATCATTTCTTGCCACAGATTTTACATGCAACAAAAGGTTTTTGGTAATATTTTGTACTCTATAAGATAAGTCAATAGCTTTTGTTATTTTATCAATAATTTTACATGCAAACAAAAAGGTTCTTAGATCGAGGTAACTACAGAAAATAATGACACCTTTGTCACTTTAACCTTAATGTGATTTAGATCAAATATTTTTATTTTCCTCTTACATCTAATACAATTCGAGTGTAGTCTAACAAGGTAAAAATATGTGTAAAATAGATAGACATTTTGCCCTTTATCGTAGCCAATATTTAATTTGAATTTAAGCATTGTATTTGATAACAACTATTGCGCAAATTCATTAATCGTTGTTGAGAATAATTTTTTGCTTGCACGTACTCCATGCAATCACCCCTAATTTTTTCTTTTTTTTTTTTTAAACTTGCATCTAATACTGGATCACTCCAATATAGGGTAAACTTTTCCTAATCCATTGATAATTGTAAAGAAGTTCCACCTGACAACCCGTAAATTACAATTCATAAACATTTGATAATCTGAAAATTTATAATTTTAGGGTGATAAATTACCAAGCACAGCATTTTATATTCTCTATAAGACAACTTGAATCACTAAATTATCCGTAATACATGAAAGTGCTCTTGTCGGTTGAAATTTTTCTGGGACTTGTATAGAAAGCTTATTAGGAATCTATTAAAAAAAGTCAAACATTTACCTAAATGTATTAAATTGCAGAAAAATTGCAAAAGGAAATAAAAGATTAAATTATGCCAAGATCATTAGGACAAAAATTAGATATTAATACCTTTGCCTGTGAGCATTAATTTCACTCGTGATCTTGGGAAGCCATGGTTTTCCTGGGTCAACAAAATTAGGAAAAGAGAATCAGCTAAAGCAAAGTTGTAAAGGAGAATGAGTGAACAAAATAAGAAATTTATTATCAAATTATCCTTTTTTCTTGTTATAATTATTCATTCTATACATGCAGCAAATCATGTACACTTCTATTCTGCATGAAATTGGATGGCAAGATATACTTTTTTGGATGAACTAAAACTGTGGTATTATAGAGTCATTTCCAAGTGCAATATTTAATGCTTCTTTCAAATTATACACCCATAAAATAGAGTATTAACAATGGAAAGATTGCTAACTTTTACTTTTGGTTTTCTTTAAAAAATAAAATTCAGGAACCATTAGATTTGTAATTTGGAATAGACTTCGAAAAGGGAAACATATGTTAAATTTAGAACTACTATGAATTTGTTTACACTTATGAAATATAATAAATTTGAAACCAAAATAATAAATAAGAAAAAGGTTTCACAATTTTATTGCCTTAGAATAGATGATTTCAATCG
Source organism: Gardenia jasminoides (assembly GCA_013103745.1). NCBI lineage: Eukaryota > Viridiplantae > Streptophyta > Magnoliopsida > Gentianales > Rubiaceae > Gardenia > Gardenia jasminoides. The sequence continues at coordinate 46,335,549 of CM023095.1, read as the reverse complement.
TATATATGTATAATGACTACTAATTACATGAACTTAGGTGCTGTACTTGACAAAGCCAGTTACTAGTAGACATGATCACGGTTCCAGAACCGCAGGTTCTGGTTTAAAAACTGATGGTTTCGATTCTTCTGAAAGGTGAAATTTGAACCGACCTATAGTGATAATTACGGTTATAATTCCTGAACCTTTGATTCCAGTCCGGTTACGGTTTCAATTTCTTTCGATTCCGGTTTCGGTTCCAATTGTTCTAGTTATGCTAAAATAGTTGTTATTAAAAATTGATTTTAAGTAAATATGACAACGAATATAGAAAAAGTATGAATTTTATTATATCATCATTTAGCAAGGAAAAAGAAGAAATACATGTATTCTTGATTTAGAAAATTGCTATTTTTTATTTAGTGACGGCTATTTTCTTGATCCTTTAAAAAAATAATTTTTTAATGAATTTGTCATAATGGCTAGTCAAACTCAAAATCTCATGAAGTGTCAGTTTAATACTCTTATATATATATTTAACTTTAACACTTTGACTAGATTGGATTTTGGATCTAAATCAGTTATTACTATATTTACTAATGAATTGAAATAATAAATTGAAGACTAAAACAAATTGTATTGGTGTTGAGTGCTGACTGCTAAAATTGAATTCTAAATTGAATAAAACAAACCCGTATGTATAGGCATATGGTAAAAATAGAGATATAGCAAAAATGGTACTAATTGTATCAAATTCATAATCAAACATTAATAGCTCACATAAAAATTAGAAACTATAGTACATGTATGACCGATAGAACAAAATGGTTGAAAATTTCGTATTCAGATGACATCAGCAGTAAACGGTGACAAAGAAAGGGAGAGATATTATGCACATGAAATGTTAATTTGATGATGTCACAAACTAGGAGAAGTCACGTGAGTCTTAGAGGAAAGACAAGTCAATTTGGTTCTATTAGAAAGTACAGATCGTAACTACTTGAGTTTCATCTCATTTAGCTTGCCTATCCAACCCTGGTTGAACTTTGAAGCTAGAGCCATTTTTTAAATATATAATGTGATAAATAATTTTTTTAATTTTTAAGAAAACTAGAAGAATATTTAGTAAACAAAGAAGACTCGTATAAAAATTGTTGCATCAAACACAAATAAAGAAATTAGTGCTTTTCTTCTTATCTAAATTCAAAGCTTCATAATTTGCAACTTTTTCATTAGGAAGTATTTAACAAGTTAGTGCAAATTTACATCACTAAGATTATATTATTGAGATTGCTCTTGTACTTAGAATCCCGAGGTGACACCAGAAAGAACTACTTTAAATCAATCATGAACTAGTAAGCATAGTTCTTTTGGTTTACATTGAGTATTAATTAAAATGTTAAGTCACAAATTAATTGCTTTATAGGTTATATCAGTTCATAAGAGTTAGAAATTAGAGCACTTAATTACAAGAGACTGTAAGGTTTCTTGTGACATTAGAGGTGTTAATAATTCAGTAGAATAATGCCACTGTAGAGGGCGGCTATCATTGTTGCTGCTAATTTCACACATTTCTTCAATTTGGCTAATATCTCATTTACTTCGTCAAGGAACTAGAAATGCAGTGATACGAGCAATGGCAACATATTACATAAAGTCAAGCAAGTTGATGAACTTAATATATATATGGAATTGAAGTATTTTTGCTTAAGTTTTTATTTTTTATTTTTACTGAGGTTTGTAAGATTTTTAGCTCAGGACGTTTGGTGCTAAATTTTCTTCTTTTATTTTTTACACGTCTAGTTTTTAGCTCAGAATTTGCTTGTACAGTGAAAGTATATACAAAGCGGCCAATATAGCATTCCTTTTGTTGTCATTCTTCATTTGATTGGACAATTTATCATACAGTTTACTCCTTTTCTTTTCCTTCGTTGTTTTCTAAAATTCTTCTATTGTACTGGTAGTCGTAACTTCTGTGCGATAGTGTCGTAATAAGGAGAGGGACAAATTGAGTCTGGGGCAATAGTCAAGTTGATATTAGTGAATTATCTAGTGGGGTATAATTGATTCCATTTATCAAGACATCACTAAGTTAGAATAACTCATATCAATGGCATATATTGTTCATTCCATTGTGAATTTCATCTAACACTAGTTTCAAGTCATTAATAATTGTGAGTTCCGGAAGTAAATAATTTTACAGTTCTTTGAACAAATTAAGGTGATTGAGTTGGTTAGAACCTTATGAACTAATGAAGGATATATGAATCATTGAAACTTAATACGAAAGATAATGCTATAGCGACTAAATTTAAGCGGAGAATTGTTATAGAGTTCATTTAATTACAGAATCTTAAATGGATCCAAGCTTAGAGTTCATTTTGTTAATTTAGAATTTATTACGCTTAAGTCGATAAAATGAGGATGTGTTAATCTTGGGCATTATTTTAATTTTCAGAACATTGTCAAATTCCATATAAGAAAGAGCATAGGGTTAAATAAAATGAGTCAACATATAAAAAATAATTATAAATCATTATATCACTAAAGGATAAATACAAACATGAAAATCCCTAAAATAAAGATGAATTATCCTTTAATTTATTTCTTTCACTAAGTCATACCGTGACTTAATATAGAATATAAATAAAATATCAGTGGTATCAGGACGGAACCAAATAGAGTTGGGGGTGGGCAATTGCCATAGAATTTTTGAAAATTTTTAAGTTGCTCCTTCATTTGCACCCCTTGAAATATTTGAAATTATCATTCTTATCAAATTTGTCCCCAAATATTTTTGAAATTCTCTTTTTCTTCTATATTATCCCCTCTAAAAAATTTTTTTAAGTCTCTTTCTTATTTATATTGGCTTTCCTTAATAAATCAAAAATTCTTAATTCTTATGTTTTACAAGACTATTGGATTTAATTAAAATTAGTTATTAATGCAAATCCAAGAACAAACTTTTTGAACTTTTCTAAACTACCATTTTATTATAGCACAACTTAGATGCCAATGTATAATTTATATAACAAAAAAAATAAGTTTAACATAAGTGCCTTTTAGTTATAAATTTACTATTATTACATTTGGTATGGTTTCAAAAATTGAACGCCCTGACTTTAGGGTCTTGGCTCCGGGCACTGGGTGGTATCGTGCTTGTACAAATAGTGTTTATTAGTAAAAAATATACATGTCACGATGAAGTACATGTGGAATCCTTTTTTTTTTTTTTTCTTTTCCTGAGGGAAAAGTACATACAATCTTATGATGGATTATGACTCTCAAATATTGGAAATAGATAATGTACTATGATTTCTATAGGCTATGATTTCTATAGCTAGTACTACTAGCTCCAATTGTTCGAGAGAGCCTCTTAAAACTTTCTCATGCACTAGATCAACCCCGACCTAGTGTATTACAAGGAAGTATTCGCTTACTTTCTGCAAAAAGTTTAGAAAGTATAGTAGTGCACTTATCTGGTCTGGTGATTTAGTCCCTAACCCCTATATAAGTCCAGTTGGGCTCTCCTTTTCTCATAATGTAGGAGTAGTGTAGAATATTGCCATTTGACAAATGTGTGTGTGTGTGTATGCTATAGGCTAGTACAACAATATTATGTCCCTATAGTGTAAGAGTGGTGTAAAACTAGTATTGCAAATGAATCGAACTACTCATGATCAACTTGCAAGCAGCTTGAGTTAGCGCTCAACTCGAGCTTGATATTGACCGACCTCATGTCAACTCAAGCCACTATATATATATTGAACTCGACCTCAAGTTGAGAGATACCTCAACTCGTTAGTTCACGATTCGATTCAAATAATAAATAAATAAATAAATACATAGATATTATTTTTTTATTTTAATAATAAAATTACATATATATCCCTAATTTTTATTGTTTATTAAGAAAAATGATTAATTTATTTATTTTTTAAAAATAAAACAATAATTTCTTTATTTTTTTAAACCTCAAGTAGGTTTGAATTCAAATTCAAACTTAAGTTCAACATCGAAATTTACATTGAAAGTTCGTCAAAGTTGAGTTCGAGTTCAAGTTTCGTAAAATTAGTTGAAACTCGCTCGATTAGGCCAAAATTTAATTTGACTCGACTCGCTTGCAACTCTACACAGAACATTGCCATTTGACCCTCCAGGAAAAAAAAAAAACATATAGTCTAGTACGGCAATGACGACATAAAACCTTTGATTGTGACAGTCTCACGACCGAAAGAAGACTGTGACATATAAAAGATGCAAAACGGCCTCAATTTATTGCGGTTTCTTCATACAACTGTCAGTGTCCTAGGACAGAGCTTACATGAGCCACCCGTTTCAAATTTTAGTGTTCACACTGGGAGTTAATGTGATCCTCCGAGCAGCTCATGTAGCGTCAAATGAGTGAAACAAACTACGGTTAGTTTCATTAAGTATAACGGTTATTTTCATTAAGTAGACAATACGAAAATAATATGCCACGTGGGCAAGCGGCCATTTATATTGTCACCCAAGTTCGTGTACTGAGAAAGACTCGGTCTGGTTTGGATGGTTATTTTTGGATTTTTTATATTAAAAAAATATTACAGTGATTTGATATGTATGAGGTAAAAAAAGTATGTGAAAAATGTGATCATAAAAAGTGTAAAAGTTTTTATATGGAAAACTTCAATTCAATAGTTTTCCTAATCTTACAACCAGCTTCATATCTACTTTCCTGCCATATTTCTGAAAAACTATAGTTTTTTCTAATATTAAAGGGATGATTACAGAAACCTTTCCCAAGGTTTCTAATTATTTCACTTGCCTCCTTCCAAGTTTCAAAAATCATCTTGTAACATTTAGACCTAACTAGTAATTAAAAAGTGATATTAGGAGAGAAAAGATAACATGATTCCACCATTGCCCCTTATCTACTACATTATTTAATTAACACTAAAATTTGTTGTTTATCATTAGAGATCAAATCACATATTGCATTTAAAAAAGCATATCATTCTATTTTTTTCACTTAATGCAAGATCTAAGTTATTCTTTTTTTTGTTACATATCCATTGTTAAATATGATCAACAATAAATAATTAAAAAAATTTGCAACCAAAACATTATAGAGAGTGAATTTTAACATTAATTTAGAGAACATTTTCTCTTTTAATTTGTGCTTTTTTAGGGACCATGAGCCACCATTTGAGCAACAAGCTTCACCTTGATTACCTATCATGGTGTGAGAAGAATCTTCTCCAACCTTTGGAAAAAGTCATGGCCGAAAAGATTTGTCTTTTGGAATTGTTTAACGAAAGCCTCATTCTACATGCATTAAACAAAAAATATTATACTTACGCCTATCTCTTTGATGATCTTTTCTCTTTGCTAGAACATTTTGGTTAATTATCTGGCTTTGCGAAAACAAAGTGATCAACAGGTATATATAACAACACCATGCAATGTAAATTTGTTGTAAAAAGTGTGCATGTATATCATCTTAAAGTGGAATACATTTAGATACTGTGACCATGGGCTTTTTTTTTTTAATTAAACCATAGTTTGACTCTTAATCATGATCAAAATTGCAATACACAGATGGAAATGAAGTTACTTCCACAGGACAACTTCATCTTTCGGTTACTCCATATAGGTAAATTTTACACAGTCTTTTGTTCATTAATAGCCTTAATCGTAATACAATCAAGTTAAAACGCGATTCTGCCAATCATTACTATTTTTCATTAGCTTTTTTTTTATATTTTATCTATCATAATGTGCATTAATCTACCATGTAATCGACAAATTGTATAATGGAACAATTTCAAAATATCAACTTGAATAAACAATTATAGCATTGGTACATTGTGAATATTTGTTTAATTCTTCTAAATTATAAATACTGGTGATTATTTGCTAGAATTGTTTATGTCCAATAACATTGAGATGTAGTTCAAGTTTTACTAGCTTTATTTTGTTCATATGAGTTATTTTGTCCTCGAATTAGTATTAGTGAAACGACTTACTTGTTTTTTAATTAAAAAAAAGCTTATTTTTTTACCTCTTCAAATTTTAACAGTTTTCATCTTATCGTATAACTTCCTCACAAGTCTAATTTTTGTACAATATACTTCTACATTATGGTGTACGCACTCTAGAATTATGACGAATTAGATTATTGAATCAAACTAAATAGAAATGACTTTCACTGATATAAAACAAAGGGTGATACTTAACTAAAATTTGGCAAGTTAAAAAGTGCCAAGTGCTGGTTCTCTCTGATTTAGATTCTAGTTTCTTGGCTGTTAAACTCCCAAAATGGCATTGTTTCGATAATATCTTGTTTTAATATATTTACATATGGTGATTATATGCAATTGATTCCATAGGAAGATATTTGCTAAAAATTTTATTGTTATAGCTTGGAAAAAAATGATTGGTAGAATCTAAGCAATTGCTAACAATTTGATCAGGTAAATATTACACAGATGTGATCTTATCATCGATACCATGTCATTGTTTACATATAAAATATTTCTAACTTCTAGGCCAGTGTCAGTGGCACTAAGATTGCAAAATTAAAGAAATTTTTAATTTTTCATTAATCTCAAATCTATTACTTTAATATTTAAACTAACATCCCCATGGCTCTCACAATTTTTAATTGATATTTTCTTGGTCAAGAGTGGATATCTTAAGGATCATATTGATTTAGTTGAAATTTTGGATGCTACTTTAGTTGATAAGATTGATTAGGACCACATGTTGAGGGAGACTTTAAGATCTAGTATTATAGAGTGGGCAATCAATAGAGGACCTGAATAAGTATTTTCCTTTTTAACAAAACTTGATCTTCTTTTAATTGCTTGGGAATTTATTGAATCAAGTTTTTCCTTCTAGCTATGTTACAAATTGATGAGAAAAATTTATCATAGAGAAAGATAATTTGTGGAAGAAAAATATGACTAAAAAGATACAGAGAATTTGATGGTCCTCTAGGAGTATGTAGTTTATGTGTGTGAAGTTCATGACTGTCTCTCTGATTTACAATACATTTATACTATTGCTATAATTTTATGACAATAAAAGTGCTAAACTTTACTCTGTAACATCCACTCGTGAAATGATATCAAGTAGTTGATCTATTCTTTAGTGTGATGAAACTTATAGTGATTCTAATTTACTAAACATATTTATGGAATTGCACTTATTGAATCAAGTTTTTCCTTCCTCAGGTTTCCTTCTAGTATGCTATAGATTAATGACAAAAATCTATCTTAGAGAAAGACAATTTGTGAAAGAAAAATATGACTAAAAAGGTATAAAGAATTTGATGGTCCTCTAGAAGCATGTGGTTTATATGTATGAAGTCCATGGTTAATCAGATTTATAATACATTTACACTATTGCTATAATTTCATGGCAGTACAATTTCTAAAACTTTACCCTTTAACATCCCACTAGTGAAATGATATCAAGCACTTGATCTATTCTTTAGTGTGATGAAATTCATAGCAATTCTAGTTTACTAAACAAATTTATAGAATTGCACGAACCCGTAGTCATAGTGAGTTTATATGATTTAAATCAGAAATCCTAACTAAATCTTCCTTAAATCTTATTTTTGTAAGAGAACTAAAAGTAGTGTCAATATCACTTTTCTCCATTGTTAATGCTTTATTTTACAGTTGGGCAAATACGCAAACTAGCATTAAACGTGGTAGTTGGAAGTGACCTTAAATTTGTACAGATTTAGTCCATGCAAGAAATTAATCTTACCATCCAACGTCATACTAGATAGATATGTACAAATTTGCTGAATGCAAAAAAGAAACAAGAAAATAACAATAGAAAAAAGAAACAAGGAAAACTCCCCTATAAATTTCAACTCAGGCTACACATTTGCTCACTCATCCTCCTTGAGTCCTTTGGTTTAGCATATTCTCTCTTCTTAATATTCTTTCTGGTCGAGGAAATCATGGCTCCAAAGGTGATCACAGCCAAAAGTGGTGCAACCAAGATAAGGTGCATTATTTCCTTAACATCCTGATAGATCTGATTTTCTTCTAGTAATCTTTTGCTTTTCCTTCCAATTTCCTTCTCTATTTGGTACATGCAGGTGAGAATTTGACTTGATATTTGCTGATTCCTGACAAGTTTTATGTGAAATTTGCAGAAGAATTCAGCCAACACCACATGGTCGAATGATGAGGTTGATCTAGGGTCTCAAATTTTCCTTTGAAAAGCAAAACCAAGCCATGCATGATCAAAATTTCACCAAATTTTTGGGATTATTACGTGCATACAAACTCCCTTTCGCAAGCTATAAGCATATATATGAATCATAATCTGTAAGCTCTAATAGGCGCATATGTGTGAGCTTGATCTTCACTTCAATCATCAAGTGGATTAAAGATCTTGCACTGGATTCATATTTCAAATGGTAAAATTAATTAGGTTGCAAGTGTTTAGGGAAAGCGGCTACATGAAGAAGATTATTCTTAATGATGTTTTATCACGAAATTTTACGTCATTCTGTTACGTTATGTAGTGGTTTGATGCATATTAGCTCTTGCTGTGATGTAAGATAAAAAGGTTTATCTGCTTCACATGAGTTTAGTTTCCCGGTGTTAGCTGTAATCCTTTAGCATCAGGTGCAAGAACAAAATGAAATGGCTTTCATGATGCAAGCATTCAGGTAAAGGTGATCGGTCTAAGTTAATTGTGGGGTGTTCTCCATATACCAACAACCTTTTCTTGTTTTGTTTGCATGTAAAACTGGTGATAAAATGACAAAAGTTCATTAAAAGGATAAGCTTATCTCGAATAATACAAATAGCCTCGTTTTGGTCGGGGTAGTGTGTGTGTGTGTGTGTGTGTGTGTGTGTGTGGTACTATTGATTTGCTTTCCTTGTAGACTGAACAATTCTTTTACTAGTGAATTTTCATCTTGCCGTTCATCTTATTATTCACTCACGACTGTGTTTTAATTCAAATTACAGGTGCATCCCTCCCATCATCAGCCACCACACTGGAAAGGCTTATCGCCAGGTGAAATGGCACCTCTAATTTGATCTGAATAAGATGATACATCAAAATTGTAGATCTCCAAATTAAACAAAATAATGTTGGTTCTCACAGTTTAGAAAATAATGGACTCCCCTCTGAATTTGCAGGAGATACTCATCTTGCTGTCACAAAACCTCATCTGTCCCGAATGCGCTAAGCATGCCTGGTTCTCACTCTTTCTCTCTTTTTCTCACTCTCCATTACTTTCACTACCTGCCTCATCCACCCTTTTCTTTTTGGGACTAAACACAATTTTTCCTAATTTAAGTGTATAATTACTATCATGGATTTCACGGATTTGTTTCAACACTTGCTAAATCTCCTTTGTTGTTTTTGAATGGGGCAATCTTTTTGGATGCTGCAAATATATACAGGCTCGAGGTATTGCAAGGAATCCCCTTAATTACTTAGTGTTTAGCCTTCTTTTTCATGTATTTAACTATGATCCCATTATTGAAGAACCATTTTCTACTCTTATGTCAGTCATTTGAAGGTGATCTTCAGAAGGTGAGAGTGGAGCTGGAGGCTGTGGAGAGGGCTATCTGGTAATAGCCATACAACTAATTTTCGCACATCGTTTCTAATGACAATTAGTTTTGCTAATACAACTTGTAATGGTTCTTTACTTTTAACACATATTAACCCATATGCTGTTTACTTATTTCTTTCCAGGAAAAATTATAAAAAGTCATCCAAGGGCATTGCTGAGAACAACCTCAACCCATCTGGCCAGAGCGAGTGAGAATTGCCTGATGGCATGCTTTCAAGGGCCTAGTGAAAACTATCTGAATATCTAATTATATAATATCTAATGCTTGGAGTGGAATATTATCATAAACTGAGCTTGGCCCTTTATGTGTGTTTTTATTTTGTCGTATGTAATAAATATACCTGGGATTGTTAAAATTAATTTGCTTGTATCCGATATGATCGATGCTACAAATATGTCTCTCTCCAGGAAGCAGAGAAGGAAAAATGGTATGCTTATTGAAGAGCTTCTGTGTAAGCTTTATCCCTCCCTTGATACATACTCAAGGGAACTCTACACAGGAAAAAAATTGTGCATAAAAAGTAATAGGATCAAGTATGGCGATTCAATTTGTATATGCCATATGCATCATGGATGCATGAATAGCTCGTCTATAAAACTCCATAGAGTCATGAATACACTAAATGTTGTTTAAATCATTTTTACACACAGTGAAGGTTGAAGTGGAAACAACAAGCTCTCATTTGATGATATGCAACATTTTTCCTTATAGAGATTAGAACTAAGATCCATTTGTTGTTAAATGGATATGGCAAAAGAAGTTAACAAAAAAAATAAAACAAGTATGATGAAGACTCAACCACATGTATTAAGATACTTGTTTTATTGATTTTACTTTTACAAAGGTATAAACCTAAATTTTAGAAAAAATGCTAATGACACAAAATTCATGGGTAATAAATAGTGGTACCAATATTACCTAGTATAGACAACAGTAGTACATTCTTGAGAAACAAAAAGAAAATAAGAATTTTTATTCATCGGCAATTATCACCATAGACCGCATCGCCAAATATATGGAGACAAAAATAAAAGAGAGGGATTATGTGCATAGTTATATTGACTAAGAAACCAGTTAAATATACCTTAGAAAAAAGCAAATTCTATCTGGTTGGGCAAACCATCTCTACAGTGGTTTGAGCTTGAACCACTTTTACCTTCCCAATTACAACATTATTGAACTTTTTGCACCTTGCTTTTTTTTTTTTTTATTAGAAACGGTATACAATAATTTTTTTTCCGAAAGAAAATTGACATAAGAAGCGAAAAGACTCATCTAAAACTGTTGCATCAAAATCTAAAGAAGAAAAGCTAATGTGTTTCATAATTTGCAGCTTCTTCACTAGACAGCGGTTGGCACGCTGATGCAAATGTAGAATGCCGAGATGGTGTTATGGAGATTGCACTTGTGCTCGAAATCCCATTCTGGCATAAGATGTAATATGGAATCACATTAACAGCAAATCCTCAGTTTTGGTACTTCTTGATTTAATCTAATACCAGCAAAACTAATACAAGTTCGAGAATAATCTGTCTTAGTTTGATAAAGCAGTAGTATTGAGTTGAAAACATATGATACTTGAGCACAATTTCAGAAACAAGTTCTTAGCTTCACTTGAAAGGTGACAACACAGGATTTGCTGTCATGGAGATATAGTAAACCTTGTCTTAGTGCAATTTACAAATGCTACAGGCATTTCTGAAATTTCAAAAGTCAGTCACAAACTTACCACCATCAATCATATAATTATGACTTCACATATCAATAATAAGCATAAATGGTTGAAACTATAAAGAATGAGAGCCCTTACAAGAGAGACTGAAGTTTCTTGTGATAGAGGAGGTTGAAACATTTCAATTGAGCCATGCCATTGTGGAGGGCAGTCGTGAATCAAGCTGCTAAATTGACACCCTTCTTCATTTTGACTAAGACCATTGACACTTGTGTGGCACATTGAGTTCAGAACCTTTGGTGATGACTGGTTCCTAAGGACATATGTCAAAGTCAAATTTTACTTACTCTAAAGAGTAGCGAAACAGGATTAGTGTCAAATTGACAGGCAAAAATTCCAAACCTAATAAGAATGGAAGATGCCTCAGGTCCAACAGACGCACAATTTGAGCCACTAGTGTCTGGTTTATCGCCATGCTGAGCCCAAGAACTAAATTCTGGGTTCTCAAGAGATCTGTTTCCCTCTACTTGTGCATTGATTATATACTGAACCACTGAGTTTATTTGCTACAACCAGCATAACAAAAATATGAAGGGAATTAAACTTTATTGGCATTGGCTAAAACTTAAAAGAAGTTGATTGAATCCAACGAAAGAAATGATCATTAATATGGAATCCAAAAGCATACAAAAAAAAAAAAAAATTTCTCCCCCTCCCCCTCCCCCTCAACCACCACCAACCACAACACACACGCACAAAAAGAAAAAAGAAAAAAAAAGAAAAAAAAAAAAAAAAAAAGAATCCCCCATTGAACCCACAGACATATTTTTCACAAAGAAAAGAAAAACCCAAAAAAATTAAAGGAAAAAAATCAAACAAAAAGCTGTGGACTTACCTCAACAGTTTCTTGATAACTTGAAGAGTGATCGGTCAATATGTTCCTCTAAAACAATAAATATAGGAAAAGTTTAAAAACATATAATTTGCATATATGACTTGTCAGCCACAATTTAAGAGGAGATAGAGGCCTTCTTGTGGCAAATGGGATGCTAAATTTACCTTCCTTTTCTCGACAAGGTTCAATGCTTTTGAAAGGCGCTCTTCAGATGACTCAAATTCACCTAAGGATCTAAATTTTTGTGGGTCTGGTTCCAGTAATCTTAGAATTTAACATGGCAAAAAGAAAAAGTATTTAGCAACTCTATGCCTTGATATCGAAAATTCTCAAATGTGTTAAGCTAACTAAATTATAAATTGACAGAATCTAAGTATTAATTAAATCTCCTTAGTATAATTAATTTCCTGACTTGCCTTAGCTGTTCCTTGGCTATTTCAAGTTGATGCTGCAAGTTCATAATTTCTTGCTTATATTCCTAATCATAAACATAACAAGAAAAGATATCCATTACTACAAAATCAAGGCCTCAATTAAGGAAGACTGCAGTTAAATTCTAAGCTTATGAACTCTGCCTTTTTACCTGTGATTGTGAGCTTAGAACTTCAGAGCTGATCCAAGTCAGTGCTGACATCAGAATTAGTTTCCAACAACATTCGAACAAGACATTCATACAAAAGGAAGATAGAGCAAAACATTATTTTTAAGGTACTAAAGGATCAGAGAATGACCTTTGAGCTGCAGCATCTTCAGATTTGAGTCTCAATAAGGTGCTTACTACGTACTGCAATATTTAGTAGGTGCAACATTTGAGTTTGAGCTTCTTGTTCTCTCTCGTCCAAATTTGGAAGTATCATTGAAAATTAAGATTAACCTTACCTCTTTATCATGAACAATGCTGCAAATTTGGAAAAGAACATCGCATCACATTATTGCTCATCAAGGGAAAGAATGGCGAAAAAAGGAGCAGGAGAACATATTAACCCCAACAATAATGAAATGAAGGTGGAGAAAAGGAAGGAAGGAAGAAAAAAGAATACCCTTCTGAATCATGATCTGATTCTCTTTCCTCATCCTTAAGATTGAAATATTGCAACATTACATCTTCAATTCTGTGGCCAGCAATTGAGAAAAATATTTCAAGTAATTCTGCATTAAGAAAATGCATTAAAAGCCCTTGCATGAGTTACATAATACCTTTTGGCGCCTGAGAAGCAGCTAATGCGGCCAGAAGGAGACACCATGAAAAGGGCTATATCAATGTCACATAACACAGCAAGTTCATAAGCCTTTTTAAGGATTCCATTCCTACGTTTTGAAAATGTTACTTGTCTATTTGTGTTATTTACAATTCTTGATATTGGAAGCTTAACACGTCCCATTGCCAGCTTAATCTAGGAAATATGTTCCATTCCACAGCTTTAGAATCAAGAATTTCAAAACTGCTGCTACTAATTGTTATTAATACATCAGAAGGTACAGAATGGGGGAGGAAGGAGGAGGAAGAAGAAGGGCTATTGAACATATTTTGTTGACCCTGTCGTGTAGGAAAGCCTGGTGGTGATTCTGGAAGACTGATGATACGTGTCATCTTGAAGAGTGGAGAAGTTTGTTTTGAATTAGTTTTGTAACCGGAAAATGCTCTCGACTTTTGCTACACTGACATGTAACATATTTACCTCGGGAAGAATAAGGTATCAATTTGGTGCAATCAGTCCATACACATTACAAGTTCTGAATATACAGGTATGATGCCTATATACCAACATTTGAAAGGTAATTATTAAAACGCTATCAATTGGTAATTAAATTCATGCGCACATCTATAAGACGAAAAGAGTTAAAAAGAACCAATTAAACACACAATTACAAATAAAGCAACAAATTGATTCAATTCACTACCGGAAACCAATTTAACAAACAATAGTAAACTGGGTTGGAAATATATAAAAAAAACGGAATGGGACAGGTTGGTTTTAGGTACAATTCATACGATTATTGTACTTTTTTATGATTTAGTGTACATTCATGTCAGTTTGTTGTATTTCATAATTTGGTATACATTTATATAATTTTTGTTGTATATCAAGAATATTTAAAAAAATTATGTTAATATAAATCAAATCTTGAAAAAAATGCAATAACCATACGAACACTGTACTTGCCTCAAACCCTAGAAAAGAAATGATAATGACGCTCTTGTAAATGGCACCATGTGCAATCTGGTTAATTATAAAAAATAGTCCCATTGTTAATTCAATTTACAATCACCTATATTGTGAAACTAACTATAATTGAAATGAAGAAAAAATATTTTTTAATTTTATTTACTTAGTGTCATTAACATTTCCTTTTATTTTAACTAGGCAACTTTCTTAATAAAATGGACCCATGACTCCCTCAATTTCTTCAATAGGGAACCAAAAAGGGAAAAAAATCTCTTGCTATTGCCTTTACCTTTTTGCTCTTTAATACTAACCATATCCAACACATCCAACAAGCCCCACACATCCCTCACCAAAGCCATCCACCATCAAAATTGAAATTCTGTTGCAAGCAGATAGGAAAAAATGGCGGTCTCTACACTAACTCCAGCCATTGTGACACCAAATCCTTACAATCACCAAGCCTTTAGCCCCAAACCCACCTCTGCTACCTTCAGAGTAACTGCATTATCATCATCAAATTCACTGGATTCAACCAATATTATCAGTAAGAAGCAGATATGCCAAGTGGGGTTGGGACTTTTAGCTGCTTCAGTTGTGAGTTCAACACCATTGGATGCAAATGCAACCAGAATTGAGTACTATGCCACCACAGCTGATCCCCCTTGTGAATTCAGTTATGCTCGCTCTGGCCTCGGTTACTGTGACATTGTCGTTGGTTCTGGCCCTGAGGCCCCTCTTGGTGAACTTATCAATGTGAGTTCTTCACTGTTAATTCTGTATTCTGGTGTTATACGTGTGAGCTCCCTTTTTTTCTGAAAATGGCTGTGAATTGGAGTTGCTTCTTGATTTGGTTTCTGGTGATTGGTTCGGCAGTAGTAGTGATTCTTTGGAGGTTAGGCATGGGGAAGAATTTGACCGAAAACAATAGGGTGATTTTTTTGAAGGGTGCTTAAATTCATGCTAGCCAGTCTGTAGTCTGGGCAATTGAGTGAAACAGTAGTTCATAGAGTCCTGACAATGTCAAGAGGTCTTCCTTTCATTGTGTTGCCAGGAAGATGGGAAGGTTCGTGAAAAATGCCTCGGAGAGCTTATCCATTAAGAGTGCGCAAGTTTGGGTTAATTCTATTGAGGGGTGTTTTCTCTCCATCAATGTGTATGCATTAATAGTTAATACCAAAATTAAGCCCTAATTTTCTTTAATCCTTCAAAGCGTGCCCCTTTTCACTTATTTTCTCTAAAAGATTCATCATGTGTTGGTTTTCAGTAGCTTCCAGGATAATCAGTAAGCAGCAAAGGCCTCTCAAAGTTAAAATCTTAAGAGCATGGTGTCAATAACCATGTTCTTCTTTCTCTACTTGTCCAAGTGCATTTTTTTCTTTTTCATTGTGATTAAACTTCCTATTTATCCCTTGGTATATCATAATTTTCTAGTGGAAGACTCAGAAAAGAGAGAAGGGGCAAAAAAATAGAACTGATAGATATCTATCATTTTCTCACTGTAATGCTGCTTTTTCCAACAGGTTCACTACACTGCAAGGTTTGATGATGGGATAGTTTTTGATAGTAGCTACAAACGTGGTAGACCCCTAACTATGCGCATTGGTGTGGGCAAGGTTTGCAAATTCTTTCCTAGTCAAATATAACTGATGTATCTTTCTGCTTTATTACATTGCTTCTGTTGATTCATAATAAGAAAGCCTGGTATTGCTGTTGTGAAGCATTACCTGCATATATTTCAGAACAAATTACACGCAGATGGTGTGCATAAGTCATTTTACTTCTGAAGTCCATATGCTCTTCAGCGTGTCTAGAAGGAAATAAAGGTGGTCCATAGCACCGACTATGTTGATCAAGTGTGTAATATCGTGCGGTTTAGTTAGGGATTTTGTGTCAATGGCATAACTATGTTTGCAAGGACTTTTATCAGTTAGTTTGCAAGGACAATAAACTGGAGTTTAACTTCTTGGCTTAGGCATAAAGGCTATAGCATACAACTCATTAAGATACATAATTCACATAGAAATCACAGGCATTAAGAAGAGTCATCATGGGTTAGTGCTAAAGAAAGTCACAGCCTCTAGCACGAAATGGCTTCAAAGAGGCCTTTTGCACTGTTACAAAATGTATCTGCTGTCATGATGTGCAAACAGTTGCAGCATTCTTTGAAGGTCTTGTGTATCTCAAAATGTGTGTGTGTGTGAGAGAGAGAGAGAGAGGGAGAGAGAGGTTATAATTTCATCATTTTCCCTCCCAAAGTGGAAATCTTCTCCTTCAGCATCTGTGCAAAATTTTCATTTTTTCCATTTTTACCTCTGAATATATAGTATCTCCAGTAGTATGTAGATCTTGTTAACAACAGTTTAAGAATATTGGAACATTACTCTATAAAAAATCGAAGTTTGATTTCTACATCTTCCTTGGTCAAAAAATTCTGTTTTTGATAGGTAATAAAGGGATTGGATCAAGGAATCTTGGGAGGTGAAGGAGTACCTCCAATGCAAGTTGGTAAGCCATTTTCTTGTTTAATGTGCTATTGCTGTCTTTAGGGTTATTCATTTGGACATTTTCCATAGGTGGAAAACGCAAGCTTCAAATACCTCCACACTTGGCATATGGACCAGAACCGGCCGGCTGCTTCTCAGGTGGGATTTAAATAGCTAATATGATAGACATGAGAACTCATTAGAAAAGCCATCCTCACAAGTTAGAAATTCTCACAAGTTAGAATTAGCTATAGCATCCACAAGATATTAATTTTCTAAGCTTGTGGGCTTCATTTTGATAAATCTTCTAGGAATAACAAGGCAGATCTATATATTTATCTTGCTACTCCACATATTCATGACAAACAGATTAAGACGTAATCTAAAACCATGATAACAATCAGAGGAGATCTAATTGTGACCTCTGAATAAATGACTGTTGGCACTGGTTCATGCCAGCAGTACTGTCTTAATACTAAAGCCAGTTATCTTGATTTTTTCAGGGGACTGCAACATACCTGGAAATGCAACACTTACATATGACGTAAAGTTTGTCAATATCTACAAGGGAAATAGAAAATGAACGTGATCTCAGGGCAGAAAGTTATTTCAGTGAGTTTCTGAAATATTTTCTCAGGAATTATTGTCTTGCCATTTCTCATTTCTGAAATGCAAAGCTTAGTAGTAACATGCCCTTAGCACTAGCTGTCCTAACTCCATGAATACTTTTGATTAACTTATGGAACTGTAGACCAGAACTTGTTTACTGAAATCATGCACATTGCAGAATCTTCTGGAGAAGCCTTGAAGTAATGGTATGTTTACTCAGTTATGAGTTCAAAGGTGAAAATCTCTACCTGCAATATGGTCACTCTTGAAAAGAACATTTACATCTTCCTTCTTGAGTCACTAGTCTTGCAGGCGCTTGGTGCAGGAGTTTTGCCTTTCTGCATCTGCGAAAGGGTTGCTGTCCTGACTGTGAGATGATATGATTGGACAAGTTTGGGATATTCTTTAGTACTTTCAAATGGCAAGATTTTAGCTGTATGCTGTGGTATGACAATCTTGGAGGTTCAGACAGCAAAATCCAGAAGTCAAAAATAGATGAAGCAATTAGCTAGTAGTTTAACTTGTATCATGCCTGATATTTTTTGAAAAAGAAAGCAGAATCATGAAAATTTTCTTGGTGGAACAAACTCCTTTTTGAAAGCTCATGTAAAGAGTTTGTGAGGTAAATGAAGTTTCTGTAATCATGATCCAGTGTACTATTCTCAAACCCCTAGGAGGGCAAATCTAATCTCTGTAATTTATCATAAAAGTTAACCAGAATCTCAGTTTGTTTGTTTTTAAAGCTTAAAATCATGAAACAGGATAAGGAAGATGGACAGAAGTGCCATACAAATAAGTCCTTTCTTTCTGTCCTTCTTAGAACAACCTTTGATTTGGTCCTTACTCTTAGTTGGCTTGCTTATTAATCTGTTATTTTATGACTATCTGGAAAATGTATAGATATAGACAGTGCTTAGAAGGGTTCCTGTTGCATTAATTATGCCATTGATCAGCTATAGGGTCCAGTTACTATGTAAAAGATCTGTCTTAATGCATTAAGCAACTCGTTCTCATCATGAATGACAATGGTTAAATGATTTGTTGATAGGTCATTTAGCATTTAAATTTTGATATCTTCAAGTTATCTTCCAGAATGAAGGTAAATCACAGAGAAGTTTCTGTATGATGTGTTTGCAGTTTGTTTGAAGTTCTAAGTAGTTACTCTTTCCTTCTGGATGAGCCAGTCATAGTTATGAATCTGTTGATAACCTTTTGGCTTATCCTGTGGCTACTGAACAAATTTGCGCAAAATACTACCATGGTATATATATGATGAAATAGCTCCATTAGTTCTTCAAATCCCCCCCCCCCCTCTCTCTCTCTTCTTTTTTTTTTTCCCCTATTTTGTATAGCAGAGAAAATTTTCATCTTCAACCTAGCTTTTTCTTGATTAGATTGCCGCTTTAATGATTTTCTAAATTGTCGTTGAACTTTGATCTAGATGCAGAAAATCTTTTGATATTAATCGCTGGTTTGCATGGAATTAAAATACTAAACAGTTATTATAGTACCTCAGAAGGGGAAAAAAAAAAGGTAGAACAGTTCTTACAATGCGTCACAAAAACAATGCTTGTGCAATCCTTCTATAATTTTGTTGATCGGGTCTTTTCAGTGAGACAGCTATTTGTATAATGTATCATACTATGTTACATAGTTGCAAGTTTTCAACTCCTGCTGTAGATTGAAACTTTATAGTAGGATCACAAGCTCTACACCAAATAAATAAATGAAGTAAGCAGATATTTTTTCCTGATATGCTTAGATGATCAGATCTAATATCCAAGCTGCAACACCAATATCTTTAACCTTACTAGAAGGTAGGAAAAGAGCTTGATTAAATTAGTGCTTTCTTTCTGCTGCTTCTTTTCTTGAAAGAACCTTTGTTAAACTGTAGGCAGATTTGTACTCTCTGCACTAAATGAGTATTAATTTTAACACGTGGACATGTCTACCATATGTCCCTGTTAACCAAAGTAAGAGCAGAATTTCAATTTGTCAATTTCTTCAACAGCAACATATGTTAATATGGATGCATTTAATGGTCGATTTTGATGGCTGAGGAGCGAAAATCTTGCAGCAATATACTCTTACGTGGTTATTTGCCATGTAACTTTTAGAGTCTGTAGTATAAGATTACGAAAAGCCTTTCTATGTAATTCCAGTCGCTCTTGTTCTTGGCCCATATCCTTATCCCCCCTCCTCAAGGTCCATCATTGAACTGATGAAATGAGATTAACTAAACTTGAATTCAACTGGTATGACAAACCCCTTTTACTTAAATTATTCTTTCTTTCTTTAATAAATGAACCCATTTAGGAGACGAGCATTAAGATAATCAACTGCTCCCATAGCTTGAAATTATTTTACTAAAGTAGCATTAACATTTAGACTTGGTCTCTTGGCAACTAGTAAAAGAGGGAATGGATTAATATGTAGACCAGGAAGGGTATGGTTTTTTTGACTCTGGTTTCTTGAAGGTAACATTTAGAGTTTATTCCTAAATGAAAGTCTTAGGATCTTTGAAAAAATGGCAAGAAACCATTAATGAAGCAAAGGAAATGGAATGCACCTTGTGACAACTAGAAGTGATATGTACTAATTCACTATCAGTCAAAACAACTAATCATGCTTCTCTTCATTGATCCATTTGATCTTGATACACTATTAGAAAGTTAAATTCTTGACTCACCATTAAAATGTTAAACTCGTACGAGATAGTGTACAGATGAAGTGAGAATTAATGTCTTAAACTTTCATATAGACACACACCCGCATTAAAAAAGAGTTATTTAGTCTCAGGGAATAGAACCAATAATGCTACTTGAAATTTCTTAATTAATGATTAAATATGATTGTTTTTCTTTTCACTTTTGGATCCAAGGGAGGGAGGAAGAGCGTGATTAGACATTAGAATGACGTACTGGATCTTTGATGGGTCCTGTCAAGGCTAAAAACTGGATGGTTGGCAAAGTAAGACATAATTAGTTCAGTACTAATATAACCTTTTCTCTCTTTCTTTCCTTTTCTCTTTGTTTTTCCCTGTAATAGTGTAATCTAAGGACCAATCTTCTAATTCTGCAGCAGATTTAGTGTCCCATGGGCCATTATACTTAAAAGCCGAGTTCCAATTTTGCTGACGATTGAAAGCTTAACAAACTATAGAAAACGGCATGTGAAGCTGATTTCATGATGCAAAGAAGATATCGCCAAAGACCCATATTTGAAAAAGGGAAAAAAAATCTAACCCATCAATTGCTTAAATGGGATTAACATAAAAGCCCACTTAATACTTTGAAAAACCCATATCAGAGGTGGATTCATTATGGTAAAAATCAAATTAAATGTTACTGTTAAAGATTTTAGGTAGAAGACATGTAAGAGACAATAGTCCTAGTCTTTGATACATCATCTCAAGATTAAATTGATTTACCCCTATTAACTTGTTGTACCCACTTGCATTGGCAAAACCTTAGTAATCAATTTTTTCTTCTACGTTAATGGAATTTTTATGCAATTTCCTGTTGCCAGCCAAACCTACCAGATCGTGATGCAGCCCTATGATGTTATGCATGAGAATAGTGGTGACAACCAATTATTGTTAAATTTTGAATATTACCCAAAACTACAATTAATCTACTTGCAAGTAGGTACGGCTCATAAATCACATCAAATTCTACAAAAAAAATTTGACAATTAACTTCATTACGTAATCAAAGTCTAAACAAAACCCAGATGGAAAAACCTTATAAAAGGCAAAAAATAAGAGAGAAAATAAAAATATATTTATGAAAAGGTTGAGAAAAAGAGTGCCTCCTATTGCACAAGGACATCTAATACTAGTTCTAATGTTCCTACATTAATATTGAATATATATGTATTACATAATGGAGCAAGCATTGGGATTTTCATCACTGAACATGGTGATGTAAGGGTCTTGATCATATCTTGTAACTGTCCCTGTTGTTGTTGCTGGGTTCTCCACCTTTCTGACATAGCCCGGAGGTGCCTTCTTGTCATAAGATGGGGCGGCATACGGCTGAGCCACCAGGTGATACGGCACATATGGCCATATCTCGGCCTTCTTTCCTGTTGATTTAGCCTTTTTCAACACTTTGTTTGGTTCCACATATCCTGTCACCGTTGCCTTCTGCTGTTTCCTGTTTATCTCCACAGTTTTAACTCCTGCAAGAGGAGAAGAATTTGTCAAAATCAAAATATGGTACAATGTTCTCTCAATCAAAGTGATCATTAGGATTCAAAAATCAGTTCCACAATTTATACAATATAAGAATTTTAATACAACTGTGTCATAGTTGGAAAGCTACTCTAACTTGACTCGAGTGCAAAGCAAGAATTTGGTAAAATCATATTCGAATGTGTAATATGAGCTATAATACAAGATATTCGAACTCGACTTAACACAGATTATTATGGTATATAACGTTAAAGCTTCTAGACAAATTGGTGAGACAAATGATGATATTTACGTACCACTTAATGAAGACAAAGCTTTCTTGACTTTAAGCTCACATCCTTCACAGTCCATTCTGACTTTGAGTTCCACAGTTTGCAATTGTTTCTTCTTCTTGTGTTTATGACCACTGCTCACCAAGTCAGAGAGGTACTCCAAAGTTCCACTAACACCCATATTTTTGCAAGTCTAAAGAAACTGAATGTGATGCTAAGGTATGATTTAGCTTTGGAAGCAACAAAATAGTAGTATGACAAAGGAAATTGGTTTGGTTTGGAAGAGGTAAATTATACAAGAAAACTTGGGTGAAGAGACTGAATTTATAGGACAAGATGGTTGATGAGATGGTACTTTAATATTTGGAGAAACTTCCCTCCAAGAAGTGGATTCTTTCCTTGCCTTACAGCAAACAAAGGTAGTAAAAAGGGAAAAGGTTTCTAATTCTAAAGCTGCACTTTCAAACTTCCTTTTACTTCCTTCGAGGTCCTTCTCTACACTGGCTCAGTTCTCCCTATATAGGCCTTTCCTCAAGAGGTTCAAACTGACGGAGAAAAGCAAGAAATGTTTTGAGTGGCCCCACGACGACAACACTAAAACAGCTCGATTTTTGAAAACAAAACTATTCAATGTATATGCAAATTGCAATGTATTAAAATATCTTGACATAGGTTTGTTTGGGTACTAAATTATTTACACTTACATCATAAGCACATTTTTCAATCCCCTTTTATCTTAAATATATTATATTAAAATAGTGTTACAGGACTTTTTTCATAAAAATTACCCTAAATAATCTAGTATCTAAACATAGTACAAATTAATTCACCTGAAATTGAATATTCATAATAGAATAGGGTTGTTATACAATATTGTTATTAATTACTAGTGTACTATGCAATTTATGGATGATTATGAATTAGTTTTTCATATGTAAATTACAGTATCAACATCTTTTTCAAGATATAAAATGTTAAGAAAGAAAATTGTATTGACAATTGAAAAACATGTATCCTTGAAAATTGGATAAATTTTTTAACACAAAGTTTGCTATTCTTCCCTTTTTTTATTTTGGATTGGTGTGTGGTAGCAGCCATTTTGCTTAAGGGGAAAGAAAATTGGAAAAGGTGGGGCAGAAAAACTAGATACTATAAAAAGCAAATTTCTAAATATGGGCGCCGTTAGAATATGGGCCAAAAACGGGGGCGAAAGGGGAAATGAGCTAATTTCAAATGATTTAAAAAAAATAAACAAAAAAAGAGACTGCTCCAATTATAGCAAGAATAACACCAGAGAGTAGTTGCCACGTTTCGATGTTTGTAGTGTACCACGTGTCATTGTTGCTGTAGATCACAGATCTTGAGGGGGATCGGACGGTGAAGATGAAAGAGGTGGGAGCTCAGAGCTGGCTCCCTCTCAAGGAGTTGTTGATTACAAAATTGCAGCCTACGTCGCCTTATGAGCTGTTTATGAGTTTACCCAAGGCGCGTACATGACAGAAAAAATGAGTCAAAAGCTCATCCTTGAGACTGTTAAAATCCCTCCTTTGAAGATTTAAATATTTTTTCCCTTGTTAGCTTTTTTTTCTAGGTATGAAAATTAATTCCACTGAGTTCAAGAGTATAAAAAAGTCGAGAAAATAATCATTTACAGAAATTTAATTGTCAAAATTGTAATCTCCACTGTTAATATGATAATCGAACATTCGAATATTTATGTGTTCAACCCTGTCCGTCCTAAATTGAAGTTTGAATCTCACCAACAGAAGAACAAAGGTGTCTAATTTGCAAAAGATTTATAAGTTTTGAGAACAAATTGACTTAATTAGTAAGTACCGACTATTTTCTTATAAAAGTTCATTTGTTCAGTCACGTTATCGACGTAAGAAGTTATCGATGTGAGAAGTATCTATGGTTCTGAGTGCATTTTCATAAAAATACATCCCGGGACCTACGTCTAATTTTGAATGACTTGTCTAGTTGTCTTAGGCTCTTAGCCCTTCATGTTCGTTGTGTAATCAAGAAGAAACCCTACGCGTTTGCTGGGGTTACACAGCTGGAATAAGGCTGGTCAAAATGCATAAGAGACTAACCACCATATTCGAGCCTGAAGCTTCTTAGTTCTTAGCCAGAATGTTATCTTTCAATTTTAAATTCCATCTAAGAATCTAAAATCTTTTTCTGCTGCGCAAATTTTTTTAGTTGATGAAAAGGTGCAATACTATGTTATAGAAGGGGTCCATGAATTGTCTCCTAACAACAACATATCAGAATCTTTGTTTAGGGGAATTCATGGACACAACGTTAGAGGTCTAGCCATGATTGACCATCATGTTTTTAAATTGTAAAAGACTTTAGAAATATTTAATTGTAGAAAGGCTGCTTTTTGTTCTTTAGAGTTTGAATTTAAAATTGGAATCTTTGGTCTCCAATTACAAAATCCCTTTTTTTTTTTTTCTTTTTGGCTATTGAATTGAACCTATAGAGTTGCAATCACTTAGAATGGTAAAGAGGTTCAGAGGTTCGGTCACTACAACTGTTTTCAAGTTGGAATGAAGTACATAAACTTCTAATAAAGCATAAATAATTCTAAATTTGCTTGCAAACAAATGTAATTCAAGAAACTAGGCATCATGATTCTATAGATTTCTAGCTCCAATTTGATTCCAATAAAAGGAAATACCTCGTATACATATACGATTAAAAGGGTTTAATATATAGTATTGGCACACCTATTAGCACAAATTACTTCCAAACAAACTAAAAAATGATCAATTATAAGGTTAGATGGAAATGATTGCATTTTGTTAAATCTTGTGGTGCACCCTTTTTGCTCAACTGCTTTTGTTGGCATGGAAACTTACAAACCACTTAACATTTTTTTTTTCAGTTACTCAAATAATTAATAACAAATAATGCTAAATGCAGAAAGAAGATGACTAGATCCTTCAAACAAATACTTTATGGGCATGTACGTGTCCAATAAGGTTGATTAGGGTTGTCTTCAGGTAGTATTTATTTTGCTTGACCCTACCATTGAAATGAATATGCAGTCGTTGAAAAAAAAGGCTGTGGGCTAACCAATTGACATTCTACTCGATCCTGCAGAAATCTTATCCTCGTTCGAGGAGTGGAAATTGTCTGTGTTGCACTATCGTTGAAACTACTGAAATGCCTTCTTGCCCCTCAATCTTATCATTTAGGAAAGTAGCTTGAATATTAAAGGCACAAGTTCAAAGGAAAATGTTTCTTGAAAGGATGTAATACATGATTTTACTTGTCATAACTTATACAAGAATTAGTATTCTATTCAAAAAAAGACGAATGGATCAGTAATCTAATGGCATTCTAGTACTAATTCGATGAGGGATTATGGTTGCTCGATTTTTGACGTTAGAACACATATGGCATGGCTCTAAATGAAGTAGAGTTAGGAGGTTTAAGAAATGAATTATATGCTTTCTAAAGAGCTACAATCATAATATTTCATGTGCTTAATATAGAAATTTCACTTTTCAAAAGAAAGAAAAAAAATCTTGGAAACTTCAGTATCAATCTTAATCACCATTTTCAATAGTAGCAGCCAAGAAAGCTGGCAACAAGGAAGGTCCCCTTCCCTTTTTCTCAAGTCAGCTGAACTTCGTTCCTGAAGGGCCAACAGAGTAAAGCAAAGCACGATCTTCTATTCCTTCCCTTTACTTTTTGCATAATAAAAAAAGAGAAGCTTTATTTTGGGCATGCATGAATGAGAGATCTAAAAGCCAATCCATCATGCATATAGTAGACCTTACAAACTGCAATAATTCTACACCTTCTTGCTTCTTTTCTTCATTGTCCTATTATGCGTGCATGCGTAGTCCAAAACCCTTCAGCCCCCCAAACCCCACTTCATTTCCCAACAGAAAAAGAGAAAACTCCACAATCTTCCCACTGAAATTATTGGAGATGCTGTAGCACTCTGAGTTGCTAGATTTGGCCGTGGCCATAAAGAGAAGAGCACATGCAGATTGCTGATCAGTGCACACGTGTAATTCACAGTGGCTTAATACTGGATTTGTTTATACTTCATGTTCAGAGTACCATTTGTACCGCAAACGTACCCGAATTCATGGCCTTAGCCTTTAGGGTACCTGTCCTATTATTACTAGGTTCTTCAGCATTTGGACCTTCTGCAATTGGAAGTTTTGCCAGCTTCTAGGTCACTTTGCTTGGGTAGAGTAAATGTTAATGAACAAAATAATAGATGAGAATTGGCGAGGCCTAGAGTTCTGTAGGCCTGATTCAACTTAATTCAATCAAGAAATTGGATTAGTTCAACCTCAATGACGAGCCAATAAACTTGGTTAAAAAATAGACCACTTTGTTTCTCACATTAATCCCTGTTGCAAAAGTGCCATCCTGATTTGATTGCAGCTAGTTCAAGTTCTAAAACTCTAGCAATACTGGCTACAATATGGCTTTTCTCATGTTTTATGACTTCATCTGAGGAAATAAGTGTGTGTTAATTGTTACAAGAGGTATGGATAGAGGATGGACTTGAATAATCTCTCACCTAGCAGGTATATTCTTCAGATGCAACGATTTCATTTTACTTTGTGGATTAGATATCTTCTGGGCTCTCAATTATTTTCTTGCAGTCCGTGTTAGATAATTTTATGTTTGCCATCATCATCACTACGAAATTTTTAATACCTAATTACCAATTAGAGGGAGGACAGCTTCCTAATCCACTCAAACAAAGACTAGCTTAGTAATGCAGAAAAAGTTGTACCCACAGGATTTCATATATTCTCATCCTGGATAAGAACTCTTATAAAATACATTGTCTACTGGAACAGCATCCAAAGATTAATCTTCAAAATTATGGAGACAACTGTGTATTAAGTATTCGGTGGTCAAGTCCATCATTCAGCATTGGTCAGGAGGTTTGAGTTTGGTTTATATACAAATAAATCTTCAATCTTATTCATGAAACATGACAACAATAAAAATGACTAACAGTACACTATTACATGTTTGTTAGCACGTCCATTTCAACATCATCCCACCCACAATCCAGGCTGTCCTTTTGGACTACCATGCAGTGTTTGTAGTATTATGGTTTCTTTAGTAGAAACAAATGCAGCCTTAATCAACCTTGCTCAATAATGGAATCTTCATCAGACTCCAGAACATCTGGAGCTTCAAATATCTCCGGGTTCTAAACATACCGGAAGATATTATTTAACTGTTATGAACAAAATAGTAAGCAAATTAACTCCATCCAAGACATTTTGAATGAAAACCTGCATTCAAACTCTCAAAATATCAAAAGACCCCATGGGCGCTCAGAATATAGCAGACTTATTCCTGGCTCAGACCAGTGCACCACCGAGAACAGTATCTAAAAGGAAACTGTTAGGTGAAATCTAAGTGCCAATATGGACAGAGAGTAATTGCATTTTCGTCCCTAAATTTGAGCATTTGATTCAGAGCTAGCACGAATAAGCTCCATAGGCAAAACACCAGCGAAAAGAAGTACAAGGGCCACGACCGCTATGCTTATAAAAGAAAATAATTACATATATAAATAACTAAAAGCTATGAGATGACCAAAAGATGAGGGAAATAAAACAAAACTTCATTTACCTATAATCCCCATGCTATCTGACAAAAAAGGGGGAAAATGACGCAGCAGAGGTGTAAATATCTCCTATAAACTAGATTTACATGTAAGACTATGAGATTGTATAGATAGATCTACAAGGGCATGCTGTAATCGATACTAGAAGGCTCATGGGAATATAGATGCTGTTAGCCAAAAAATTAACATCATTTCTGATATGTAGAACTGTCCTGGAACCAAAAACATTGATGTAGCTGTTGACTTTGAAGGTGTCCTTCCAGCCTCAGCAGGAGCAACTCCTTGGCCATTAGGTTTGCTTTGCTGTTCAGTCGTAGGCAATGGGTTGGGACTGCTAGACGGCGTGCCCTTTTCATCAGTCAAATCTTCACCTGATGATATATAGGAGCTTAAATATCAGATGAAGCAATTACCTTTTTCGTTTCCAATCCAATTGTTTTACAGTAGCCCGCATTAGCATTAACATAAAAAGATAAATTATTCCAATAAGCTATAATCAGTGCAAATTTATTTAACTGCATGCACTAAATGAAGCAAAACATGGAAATACAAAGAGAAACAATACAATGGGAAAAGCACATGACATATCAAACTGGGGACCCCAAATATGTTTTTTAAAGATAAAAATTCAAAAAAGGTGTGAAGAACCACACGATTAGCCAGTCAGAAGTGTATGCTGACAGTTGGCTATAGTGCTATTTCCTAGCCAAACAGCTAAATAAAAAATTTCTGCAAGAACAGAACAGCCGAATTGATAGGCATGCAAGTTCAGTAACTGTTGAATTAATTACTTGAGTAAGGAAAACAAACAAAATTAGGAGACTTGGCAGCAAAGTGAGAATCAAATAGCTTGCTGTGTAAAATCACAGATATACCATACTAGGCAAGGTGCATTACAAACATAAAATGTAGTTAAAAATAAGGAGTACTTATATATGCACTCACAATCAGATTGCGACCACCCAAGCTTCATGTTTTCCCTATCAAATACCATCCGATATCCGATGAAGAAGTTCTCTGCAAAAGTTTGTTTTATGATATGATGAGAAATCAATACAAAAGATTCCATTTTACTTTCAATTTTCCGGACAGTTTTCTTCCTAACTACTATTATCAGACCAGACTCTACAGAAGACTACAAACTATTGCATGTGCTGTGTGCTTACGTCCAATTGTTCCAATATCTTTATCTATTGGTTGTACTGCTAAACAAAACCCAACTGCACCCTGCACCAAAGGAGCAACAAAATTTGAATTAAGCAAAGAACAGCAATAGAAAAGCTTGAGTTCCATCTCAAGCTCCCATTGACAAGAAATGACATATGACTGCATAGATTGCACTGTGACATACAATAAGAAAAATGACATGGAAATGCCATCAGTCCAGTTTCTACACCCCACTTCATCAAATTCTCTACATATCAGTACGGTCTGGTATCCGGGAAAGAGAAAGTTCAAAGCAATCATTATCCAAGAAGATAGATAGGAAAAGAGATTTTCTTGGTAAATTTACAATTGGTTACTATATCTGATAAGTGAAATACAAAGGTTCTAACTAAAGAGAACATGAATTCTTGAGCAATACAATTGATGAAAGATCTCGAGACATTATATGGAAGAAAACCTAGCCTAGTTTAGGATTTCCTTTTTTTTTTTTTTCAAAAGAAAAATCTAGCTTAGTGTATATACTCAAGGAAATGCATTTTTCTACTAACCATTGAAAACCAATGTGAAAAGTGGACTGGATGAGAGTGGGTGAGAGGGGAAAGAGTGTCTTACAGGACACAATAATGGCCCCCAAATTTAAAGCAATAAGTAAACATGAAAGAAAACCCCCAAAAAAAAAAAAATCTTAGCGCTGACCTGGCTGCCATAGACAACAAATACCGGATTCATGACCACAAAACTGTTGTTTGCAGAAAACTTCAGAGATAGAGAAGGTGTCTTAGGCAACTCTCCAGAACTGTTTACCACAAAATGGAAAATGCAGAGCATGAATGGATGCAAGAAATGCAAAAAACGTTAAATCTTCTTTTCATATATGATGATAATACATATGTGTGGCAGTTCATGAAGATAGTACTCATCTAATGCCAATACCTGGACTTATAGCAATACTGCCATGGATATCCTTCGAAGCTAGATTTTGTAGCATTTACTTGTCTATCAAACTATAACCAAAAAAAGCAATTAATAATTTGCTGAATTAGAAAATTAGAGGAAGGACTGTACCACAAAGAGTATACCTCCCCAAGAAGTTTTCGATAGACAGCATCTGGGAGAAATGTAAATGATGTCCCACTATCAACCAGAGCTTTGAAATTTGTCTGCTCAAGACAAGAACTTTCAACACAAGAAGCCTCCACTCCAACTATGTAGGCACTATATCCAACCAAAGTCAATAATGCAAACAAGGATTAAGTGTAATGGATGAGAATGATGGAATATATCAGCAAATACAAATAACAAACAGCAAATATGTTGGTCATGAACCGCCTCAGAAAAGAAGGGGTGGTAATAGCCATAAGACATAGATTGCATACTTTATATCATCAGAAGGAAGGAAGGGGGTAGTGTGTTGGCTAGGTATTCCCAGATCACCAAAAAATATTCTCCCTGGCTCCTCCTCCTTAAGACAGAGAGAGAAAGAGTTCCGACTGAACCCTTCTTTTGAGAGAAAACTTGGTACTGAAATATTTCCAAGTCCGAGACCCATAAGACCATCAGGCGCAACTCCATCCAGGTAGCTACCACTTTGCTTGCTACCACATCTAAAATAGTAAAGAAGATGAAACAGCTTTATTGGATAGTAGAAGAAAAATAACAAAAATTGTACAGAAATTCCTACTGAAATTCTAAGTACTAGGGATACAGGACACACCCTATCATTATTGGAGCTTGGACAAACTTTTTGGATGCAGCAGTGCCCCCCGAAGCAAGATGCAAAATGTCTTCAATGAGCAGCCCAGAAGTAAATGTATCAACTGTATCATAGTTAACTCTATATGGACATGGATCCTTTGGACTTTTGCAACTTGAACTGCCTTCACATAACTGATGGCTGCAAGGTACTATCTTGCTTGTATTTGAATCAGAAGGATTATACTCACTTAGATCCTTATCCTGCATTATAGATGCCCCAAATACCAGGGAGCACCTGCCAATCAATCGCTGGAAATAAGTGCTAAAACTGTAACTAAAACTATTAAGGTTCCGAAGCTACCCTGAGAGGCTATGGAACATGGACATCTATATTTCTAAGATAACACAAACATATCTTGTCTAGGTGTGCATATGCAGATGGGTTAACCACTTGCAAGAGGCAAGAAATTTACTTCCTTGTCATATTGGAAAGATGAGACCTGGAACTATAGGAAACAAAGAACATATTACTAGATATGTTGACAAAAGTCCATATACAGTAACCCCAGAAAAAAGGAAGAAAAACAAAACCAAAAGAGAAGTAAATGATACATAAAAAGACCTTACAAAAAGAACTACACTAAGACAAAAGTGTAAGGGACCAAAAGAAAAAAAAAAATCAACACCAAAGTTCCTTCACAAACATTATAGCTCTTGTAAATAAGAACACAAGATTGAAAGAGAAATGAGAGATGCCACTTCATGGAGTCCATAAAGCTAGTTCAAATAGGAGTCATCGAACCCAAATATTGAAAATCAGCTAAATAAATTCAAGGCAAAAGATAAAATTTTTGCGTCTACTTGAAAGCTAAATTTAACAGTCTAATGAGATGACCTTCAATAGGAGATGTATTATGACTTAAAGACAGTAAAAGAGGGGAGAGATTAAGATGTACGTGAGGTTCTCTAACCTGCAAAAGGAAAAAGAAAATTATACGAGCAATAGATAGACATGCCCTTTTCCTATCTTCACCAAAATTTGCAAATCTAGTTGATCCAAGCCTTTGTATTAATTAGTAATAGAAGGGTTTTAAGTATACTATTTAGGAATCAAAGTATGTGTGTATAGATATATATCGTTTCTAATAAAGACCATCTCAGCATTACCATCTCAGTACCACAAAAAATGAGTAGCTTAAATTCAAAAATTAAAAAGGTCAATAATAGAGATGAAAACAGTGCTGAGAGTGCAATAAAACTTAAAACAAGAGAAAATACTCAAATTAATCCACAAGGCATCAAAATATGACAGAAGAGTAATGGCCTGCATACCAGATTGCTGTAGTTGCTTGCAGATAATGAAGCACATTGCTTGCAATTACAAGGAACCCAAAGTAAGTCACTTCCAGTATCAAGTGCAACCAGAAAAGAAACATTTGGTGTCCCTATATCTATCCAGGTGTAGTGCAACCTGTTTAGACAAGACAAAAAAATATCAGACATGAGTTTTCCATGACAACTAACTAATCTAGGCAACAACTAAGAGAATTAACATGTAAGCAGCTCGAATGACATATAATCTCACAGATTAATCCCATGACAGCACCATCAGCAAATATCTAATTATGAATTTTATTAAAGTCTTTCATTCTGATGAAGGATCATATTCATTCAAAAAGCAGTAAGAAAGTGATCATCCTGACACTGTAAAAAAGGTGCAAGCACTAGAATTGACAATATTCTGGAAAATTACCTCAGAAATCTCCCTAGAAAACTCAATCTTATGAACCAACGTCATCAAACAAACCATCCAACTTTCACTAGCCAAAAATATGAGGCAAATGATATATTCCACGATGTATGGCAGGATTTATCCTGCTCCAACAGACTATGAATCTCTCCTATGAGTTTCTCATTGCATTTTAAAACATAATGGAAACAGCCTTTCATTTCCCTCCTCTTTCTAGGACTAACAAACTAGAACCATGTACATAATCTGTCATTCTCAACTTGTTCCTAAATTTCCTGAAACCCTTATCAAAGTATTGACATTTTTTTGGACTAATCAACTAGAATCAAGAACATAATCTGTCATTCAACTTGTTCTTAAATTTCCCAAAACGCTCATCAAAGAATTGACTTTTCTAAAATAATTATCCCATTTCTCACCAATTACTAATTTTCCACTTAAAAAACACCCAAAACCACCAAAACTCAGTCAGAAATCATTTGACTCCTTTCTGCAACCACCTGGCCCGCTCTTCCGTTCAAATAATACGTTACAAGGCTGAACCCACATTGACTATGCTTTCCTTTTCCTATACATATATATGGACTGGAAAATTTAAAAAATATTTAAAAAAAAGGAAGCTTTATCTGACCATGCGAAGTCATTGCCGGGGGAAAGAGTAGTGCTTCCTTCAGAAGGAAACAGATAATCAGACTGCGACCCCATCTTCATCTTCTGCCGCTGCAAATCACTGCCGAGCAAGCTCCTATAGTACTCGGAGCTCCATTTCCGCGGAAAACGGGCCACCTCTCCTCCGCTTCTGGAATCCCTAACAGCCTTCATCTCGTCAGAAAACCTATGCATTACCTTGCTAGAAAACAACTCCACCGCCACCGCACCGCCACCATTCTCTGTCCCCACCGCCACCGCCATCACCAACAATGCCAGTGCCAGTACACCCGACATTGTTGTAAACCCCATCTCTCAACTCAAAAAGTTTCCTCTATTTCTTTCTTCTTTTCTACAGGAGGAGGAAGAAAGTAAAGGGCTTTCAAGGGCTATGGAGAAAGATCTATGGCTTTGGGCATGCAGGGTGGAAAATGCAGGTATATGAAGGGGTTGGGGAGAGGGAAAAGGGGGTGCTAGGAGCTAAAATGCGCCGAAAGAAATAAAGGGCTAGGAGCTAAAATGTGCCGAAGAAAGTGTTGTTTTCAAGCAGAGTGCTGACTAAAAAGGGGAGAAAAAGAGGACACAGACAAATGGTGTTGGTTGGGAGGAAGACGGATCTGTGAGGACTCTCTGTGGAGAAAATTTTTGATAATCGGTGATGATTCTATGATTTCTATCTGATGAGAATGTCTTTCGAGCCGGGCCTAGGGGCCGGGCCAAGCTCAGCTACTTTGATAGCGACCTGGATTTAGGGTGATTTAAACCGAACCGTATCAAAATTGGATCTGCAATTTATTGAACCGAGACATGAACTGAGTTTGAGAAACTAGAACCGGAAATTGTGACCGAAAGTAGAGGTGTTAATCACAATATATTTATATTGACTCACTCAGACCCGTTCATTAATAATTTATCCAAACTTGCCAATTAACTTTAAATGGGTATAAATGGATACCTATTTATATCCATTTAATTGATAGGCAGTGGGTTGACTTGACTCACCCATTTAACCCATTTAAAGATAAATATACATTTTATTTAAATTTCAATGAGTGTTAAGGAGATAAATTTGAATTTTTTTACCAATGTAATAACTATAAAATGCCATTATTTATTGTTAAACACCAAATGAAATATTTTTTAAAAATAAATAATATTTCAAATGAGTCATAAATGGGTACTGGGGTATACTCACACCCATTTATTAAATGGGTATAAATGGGTTAACTTAATTATACTTAAGGTTCAGATTCATTAAAAAAAATTGAACCGGAACCAGAATCGATTATTCAAGTCCCGTTCAAACCATCTAAAAATACACTTATATTCTAAATAGTTTGACCTATTTGACTCAATTTAAAATTCAATTTTAATAGTCAGCACTCAATATCAATAGTATCTATTTTAGTTCACTAATTTATTATCCCAATTCATTAATAAATATAGCAATAACTGATTTAAATCGAAATCCAATCTAATCAAAATGTTAAAGTTAAATTAATCAAAATATTAAATTAATACCATTATAGCAAATTCACAAAAAATTATTTTTTAAAAGGATTAAAAAAGTAATCATCCCTAAATACAAAAAAAGGTAATTTGCTAAATTAAGAGTATATGTGTTTTCTTTTTCTTGTCAAATAATAATACAATAAAATTAATATTTTTTTATATTCGCTATCATATTTTCTTAAAATCAATATATCTTTTGAGCGGGGCCTCCGAGCTGGTCCGGGCCAAGCTCAGCTACTTTGATAGGGACCTGAATTGTCCAAGATCTGAGCTAGACATTGAGTTTGAGCCGGTCCGGGCCACGACGGGCCAGGCCAAGCTCGGCTATTTTTGAGAAGGACCTGGTGGACTGTGCGAGATTTGGGCTCGACATTGAGCACAAATTGGAGGGGTGTAAGAGTAGGTGAGGCTCAAGTGTTCAACTCTGTAGAAGCCTGAACTGCTGTAATTATTGGTATATTCAAATTTCGTAGACTCCTGGATAGGTATCCTATGTATATTGTTTCGGATTGAAGAATACCTTTCTAGTTGCTTTGGAAGAATATGGAGATTCTCTGGGATAGGGATGACAATGAATGGATGCTTGATGAGTTGAACTTGAGCTATTTGAGCTTATTATTGAGTCAAACTCAAAATTTTAAATATTTAGTTCGAAAACTCGTTGAGATTTTTGTGAGCTTTGTGGACATATATATGTGTGTGTATATACACACACACATGCAGACATGTAGATTATTTTTTATAATTATTAAGTGACCTAAAAACTTATAATACTAGGAAAAATTATATGTCTTAGCATTTGATTTCGAGTTGGAGCTCCATCTCAATTTGCTTCTAGATTAAGCTCGATCTCAAATTCTTTATATTTTAAATGGGATGAGGTCAAGTTTCACAGTCAAAGGTTGGTCAAACTTGAGTTCAAATAATTTACCTTTAAGTTTGAGCTCGAATTTTAAGTTTCTTTTGAGTTCAAACTCAAGTTAAGTTTGACATGACTCATAAACACTTGCCACTCTTTCCTTGTGAAAAATACTATAGTTCTATTTTTGACGGCAACATACTTGGTCTTGCTTATAAAATGAAATCAACTCACCCTGAAAAATATAGTACCTAATTGTTCAATTACTTTTATTATGCTTGCAGCACATGTTTCTGGCATTGGTTAGAATTATCATTGTACTAATTAATTAAAAGTTTGATATGTTTGATTATACTGTGATGTTTTAATGAAATTGTTAATTTCATAATGTACTAAAAAGGTCTAGTCTAGGCCTTCAATTTTTTAGCCATATTAAGAATATGATAATTAGGGTGGGTGCCCACAGATATCCAGCCCCACGAGGGCAGGAATAGGGTAAGAGAAAACATGGGGCGGGCTGGGAAAAATTTTCCACCTACATTTTATATGGGATCCTCCCCTGCCCCATACCCTATCCTGTGCCCAACATCACTTAGTACATACATACATGTGTGTGTACATATGTATGCATGCATGTTAGTACCAGTTAGAATAGAACTCTTAATTAGCTATTTGTAGTTTGAGTTAATAGTTTTGTATAGCATTTTATATTGCATTTATATAGCATATTGGGTTAGAATATTACTAGTAGTAACAGTATTAATTACAGTTCCTCTTTTTCTTTTCTTTTTTTTTTTAAGTTTGATATTATATGCATTTTCTGTATAAGAAAAAAGAACTTAACCCAAAACAATTCTAGCAAACACTTACAAGCATTAAGAGGAATATGCTACAATTGCTCAGGTAGACTAGAGAAAATAAAACCCTTTTTTTTGGTTGGGGGGAATGAATGAAGAGTGAAGTCCTCCTGTCATGTTAGTTTATTCACTACAAACAAGAAGTTCTAACAACTTTTCTAATAAGACCACTAGTAAAGCTATTTCAAGAGTTGTTGCTACATTTCCTTCCAACTATCTGAATGTGTCTGGACCTATCTCGTGCATATGCTTCTTGAATGCTGCCTCACCATGGCAACAGGAAGTTCAGTAACTAGTATGATAATAGCTAAATGAGCCAAAAGTCTTAAGGGATAAAAAATGAAATTACCACCCAGGGGCCACGGGCACCTGCAGGGGAGTGGGCGGGGCGGGGATGGAGAGAATGAGAGCGAGGGTGAGGTGAGGGTAAACGGAATTATTTGTGGATGAGGTAAGAAGTAAGGTTTTCAAAATCGAGATTCTATATTGGATTGTTTTTTATTTTGTAAGATCGAATCGTAAGATCGATCAATTCTACAAAAGCTGTGCAAAATAGTCTTATTAATAATTTTAAAATTTGTAATTTATATATACAATAATAAATAATGCAACTCATATAGAATCAATATAATAATATTGTTAATTAAGATTAAAATCATACAATCTAAAGTATTTAGAATAGTCTAAAAATTAAATAAAAATTTTGAAACTATATGTGATATATTATAAATGAATTTGATTGAATTAAAAATATTGTTCTTTCTTATTTTGAATCCAGATGCAATTATTGGACAAGGTAGCTGGATATATTTATTAACGAGATAATTAAATACCAATTTTTATAGGGAAAAAATTAGCATAAGATAATTATGTGAGTTTAAAGTTTTTTGAATCTACTTTCTAACACAACAAATAGCATTCAATTTTGAATTTTCTATACAAAGTTATAGTCAAATTATTAAATTTTTATTGTAATATCTTTAAATAATAAGATCGTATCAGGATCAAATCGAAATCGAGAGTTATGATCCGGATCCTTTTTTTTTTTTGTTGCCCAGATCCGAGGCTTTGCCGACTAATGGACCGTCAAGCAGACCTAGCAATGTCTCCCAACAGTTTACATACACTATGACTCAAACACGACCAAGCAACCCGACCACTAACCAACCCTCATGATCCTCAATCCTATGATCTTACCATTCGGATCACAATTCTAACAACTATAGTGAGGAGTAGAGAGATCCCCCCTCCTAAAACCACTCCATTGCCATCTCTCAGCCAGATGGGCCAGCCTAGAGATGAAAGATGCGTATCTTGAGCTTCTCCCATTCAAAGTTTTTAAAATCGGGATTCTACCTTGGATCGTTTTTTACTTTGCAGGATCGGATCGTGGGATCGATAGATCCTACAAAAATCGTAAAAAATAATCTTACCAGTAATTTTGATGTTTGCAATCCACATATACAGTAATAAATAATGCAACTCATATATAATCAATATAATAGTATTATTAATTGAGGTTAAAATCATATTATCTAAAATATTTGGGATAAACTAAAAATTAAATAAAAATTTTGGAACTACATGTGACATATTGTAAATGAATCTGATTAAATTAAAAATATTGTTCTTTCTCAATTTTGAGTCCAAATGTAATTACTAGGAGTCCCGTCCAGTCCCAAATCCCGTAGAGTGGGCATGTTTTCTTGTTTGGTTAATTATAGAACATCCTCGCAAAATTTCGTATTTCTCAATTTGTTCTCTTAATACCTAAGAGGATCAATTCGTAGTGCAGGGTTTTCAAAATGTATATGCAATATAATCCACCAAATAATCTAATTCAAATTGTGATTGTCATATGGGACGCTAAAATCAAGTGTTATCAATGTATATTGGCTTAGTTGGTGTGACGGATTACTTCTTGTGAAAAGGTTTCAGTTGATGAGAAAATTGCATCAGTAAATAGTCTATAAATATCTAGGGGGCATTGACTATCATACGTAAGGGGGGAGGGGGGAAGCAAGTATAAGAGAGAGGTCCAGTTTTGAGACCTTCCACTTAAAAAAAAAAAAAATTTGTGTCATATCTTGAATATTTCACAGTCGGAGAGATAATGCAAATTATCTTTATTTTGAGTGTGCAATTGAAGAATTACTTGAAAGCGCAGAACAAGAATAATATTTTCTGGTTACTATAAGTAGACATGGTCACGACAAATTAAGATTGACAAATGTATTAACAAGAAGTAAGCAGGATCAGTTTCAGAAAATGGTTGTCAATAGATCAAGGTTGCTTTGTGAAAAACCAATGAATAAATCAAGTGCGTGTTCAATCATTGTCCGCAATGTTGCTCTCCACCAACTTATTCAAGGTTTCCTTGGCCACTATTCGGTATGCTGCTTCAGTTGGATGGGTGCTATCCCAAAATAAATACTGGGAAGCGTTCCCACAAACTGGGGTGATTGGACTACACAATGTCCCAAATTCCCATAGTCCACTGCCACAACATCCTGTTCCAGTTTCCACAAATCCTGTCATACAAAAACATGAATCATAGTACAGTTGATACAAATAATATTTGTGAAATGCATTTGAGTTATAAATCGAAAAGCATACCATATTTTTGAGGATGGTTGATCATGTCCATTACCAAGCCATAAGTGTCTTGATAGACAAGTTTGATTCCTGGAAGTTTGGCCTGTATTTGGGGTAGGAGGTGCCCTAGCTTGTCATTATAAGTCCTTGTCTCCAGGTTAATTTTTTCTATACATCCTTTCCGGAGTGGGGAATTTACAGTCATTGTGATAGGCAAACAGCCAAGTGGTGGCAGGCTTGATACAACAATCCTGCGGCAGCCAAGATCATACAGCTCCTGGAGATTCACGACAATTTGGAAATGAT
Source organism: Gardenia jasminoides (assembly GCA_013103745.1). Taxonomy (NCBI): domain Eukaryota; kingdom Viridiplantae; phylum Streptophyta; class Magnoliopsida; order Gentianales; family Rubiaceae; genus Gardenia; species Gardenia jasminoides. The sequence goes on along the minus strand of CM023095.1, from coordinate 46,296,662 downwards.
CATGCCACTGTCTTTGACAGATGAATCCACAAAAAGAAAATGAGGGATGATATCAGAAATGAGAAGATTTTATGAGAGTGGAATAACCTTTAAAAAAATTTGCAATTTGCCCAGAAGAAAGTCTTGGTAGTTGTTTACGGTGAACTCAATTCTTCGATTAGTCCTCAAGACATCGAAATGATATAGGAAATCAACAGCTCCTGCATGCAAAATGACCAGTGCCTGATTGACAATTCTTTGAGCCTCTTGTCTCCCTACGATATTTGTCAGCCTCCGGAGGTAATCCTGAAGATTTCCTGGTTGCTTTAACAATGTAATGACATTTGCAATAGCAAAAGTTTGATCATCAAATCCTGAGCCACCTGATGCAAAGGAGACACCTGTTAGCAGTTCGTGATCGGTTAGATTTGGCTGTAGATAAGGAGGTACAGCTTCCTTCAGGCCTAGCCAGGATGCTAGAAGGTCCAGCACAAGTTTCCCATCAGAAAACCTTCCAGTGGCGATTTTGCCTGGGAAATTTGTGCCATATGGTGGATAATTGGCTTTAGCTATTGAATTCAAGTAGTTGTTGTTACCAGTATCCAAGACAGAATCGCCAAAGGCAAAAATGGCACTGAATTTTGGGATGTTTTGGCCATTGCATTCGTGGTTGAAAGCAAGAATTGTGAAGCATATTTGCACAAAACAATTCCAGAAAAGGCTGGGAAATGCCATGGACTAGATTGCTTCTTCGCTGCTGGAAAATGTCAACAAATTTGTGATTCACTGCTCAGTCTTAAAGCTCTAGCCCTTGGAGAAATGAAACCCTTATAAAAGCTTATGTTGCTAGCAATAAATTTTCAATTGACCATGAAATTGAAGTCCATTTCCAGCTCTTAATTCGTTGAGTGAACCTTAACATCAGTTACAGATGCATGCAGTATTATTAGCTCAATTTGTTTGTATTAACCTTAACATTATAATCAACTGTTACAACTATGAGCATTAAAAGCTCAATTTTTAGCTCGTGATTTGCTGAGCAATATATAATCTATGAATCATGTGACCTGATCATTTGAAGCATCATTCGAGGAAGTGACATTAGGTGTATTGTTATTGGATTGAATAGTAGTGAGTACATTTTTCTTCCCCGGTCAACCAGTAACTGTTCAGATCAGCTAAAATGTAGCACGTTATCTCATCAAAATTATTTTTGAACAAGGAAAGAACTGTTGTAATACATAATTAGAGCGAGATAATATTAAATATCAATGACATAATTAATTCAATAATCTTTTTTTTGGGTTAAAGAGCATCATTTCATTAAATCTACATTAATGACAGAAATTATATCAACCATGCACAGGTACAAATAAATCTAAAAAACAAATATTAGATACTACATATCTAGAAAATTAATAGGATATTATGCTGTGGAACCCTAAAAAGCAAATATTAGATACTACAGATATAGTCCAGAAATTACATCGACCATGCCAATCGTAGGGAAGTCCATTGCTTCTGTGAAAGCAAAGAAAGGTGGAAAGGCAGATTACTGAGCAATTAAAGCCTCAAGTGTATCCATTTCCGGGAATGCTTAATTTATCTATCTTTTACCTAATATCTGTAATAGTGTTTCTTCCCCTTTTTAGCAATGTCAACCTGCTAATTATATTTCTGATCATCAGCCAACTACTAACTATAATTCTAATTTTAGTACATGTTTTCGATTTGTGCGAGTTAATTTCGATTATTGTCGTCCTCCAACTGCTGGCTTCGACTATTAACTACAACCCCGTTATTTCAGTGACAAAAAATAGGATAAAGCAAAAAAATTAGATTTCCAATGCATTTTCCCTATCTCTACTTTGATGGCAGAAGAGTAAATTCCATTTTTCTTACATTATTCCAGCTAAGTAGAAATTGCAATCAAGCACGATTCCCTTTCATTTTGTGATTCAGTTGGTGAACTTCTTTTTAGAATATCCATTTAACTTTGTATTAAACGATGGTTCTATAATGTGCCTTAAGCACGAAGCATAAGCACATCACTAATAGAGGATGAACTCACTATAAAATTGTAAAGTTATTTCCACCGTTTAGTCTTAAGAAGTTTAAATTTTGAAGACTAGTTACTCCCGGGTTAATGTACCTCAATCACCACAACATGTAAGATGCTTCTCAACCAAAATTGAAACGAAAAATCAAAATTGGTGGAGAAAAATTGGATTCCAGTACTGTTTCTAATGTTTTTCTTTCGTGAGTTCGTATTTTATTGAAATAGAGCAAGAAAGATTCACTATTTCAAACAATGTCCAAACTCCAGCTCCAGACAATCCTAGAGAAGCCACAAAAGAAAGATACAACAGCTATAGTACTATTTGTACAAAAATCGACCGGTCACAGCTCCAGATAAAACTCATCTCACCATGCTTAATTAAGGATTTATTAATAACAAAATCGTGAAGAGATACACAAAATGGAAGCTCAAATTAAGGATTTAATTTCCTCACCATGACCATTAACATTTTTTTTTTTTGTCAATAAGGGGAGTATCCCAACATTTTGCCGGACTAATGACAAGTGTCGAGCCTGTACAAAAATAAATAAATAAAACCTAACTGCCTATAGAGATATTCCCGAGTTAATTCTAGTACTGGAGCAGTGACTCCGGATGTGCAATGGGTTACTAGATTCACCCTGATTCCAAGGAGTTTACTTAATCCGATATACCAGAAATTAACAAGAGAATTTAATTAATTTGAGTAAGTGGCAAGTAGGGTCGTCTCCTCAGGGAACTGGAAGAATTATTTTCTATGAAATAAAATAAATGGGGGGAGGGAGTTCGAATAATTCCTAATTAAATAAATCCAATAAAAATAAATAAAAATAAACGACACCACAAAACTCCAATTAAAATGAACAGTATCACAGGAATCAAATACGAAAATAAATCAATCAATAACAAGATCTAGTCAAAGGCCTAATCTCACCTTGGTTTCATCAACTTGATCACGACACTAAATTGCATTCAATTACTTACAAATAAATTGGTTATGGTTGTCAACAAACTCGACAACCCGCCAATCCTCGTGGTCGATAGCCACAAGGTCTATAACTACTTCTCTTGCCGTGAGACAACCCTAAACAAGCTCTTAGGATTTAGCCCACCAACAAAGATTAACAATTAGATTAGCCACCAATTCTAACCAACAAATACATAAGCTCGGTTCATTTAAGCCAGATTGAATATTCCCATGACAATAATTCAAAAGTTTCTTGTACCATGAATTACGCCAATTGTCACAAATACTAAAACCTTCCAAACGATTACATTATTTGGCGTTCTAGATGACAGATTATCCCCACAAAGACATAGTGATCGGTATTTAATTGCAAGAAATAATCATAAACATGAACAATGAAAATATTCAAATACTTGTAAATTAATGAAATAAAAATAATCCAAACAAGTCTCACAGAGTTGATGAACCAAGGCTCGATTAGCCTTCAACTAGACGAAGAAATTAGCCACTCTTCATTGAGAATTACAACCAAGAATTGTTTGTGGAATTTTCAATTAGGATTGATGAAAACTTTGGACAAAGGAACGAAACAAAGCTTCCAAACCAATACAAAGCCAAAGTCTCGCAGCCGAGTCCTGCCTTCCAAGTCCAAGTCCCTCCCGTGTGACTAATCACCCCAAATAAGAAAGAAAACTACGTAAAATGGTTGGTCGCCAATCAAACCTCTCGAGCCCCCCTAGTGTAGGCGACAATAAAGCTACTAATATTCCTACCAAATTAGGATTCCAAAGAGTTTGAGTCCTAATTGGAATCTAACTTGCTAAATCACCATAACAAAAAAAATGTGGAAACCAATTACAAATATTCCTAACTAAAAGGAGTCTTTGACCAATTCCCAAAAAACATGAAATCTTTGTTTCCAAATATTCAGCAATTGTCTCCCGTGGGAAAATGGTTCAATTCTTCAAAAAAGCAACTTCCAAATCAACACACAGCGTTCCCGCGCCTTATTTGGGATTGTCTTTTGGAATTTCTATTCAATTGCAGCTTTTAATTCCCAATTTAAATCCAATGACCTAAATCACAGTTGAAAACCAAATATAAGTAGAATCAAGCAATTAACACAATATTTAGGCCGTAATTAGGGGAAAATATCCATAAATAATATGCATAATTAAGGACTTAACAACTAATGTGTACCACGCCCTCCAAGGATATACAAGCGATAGAGGGGAGATTCGAACACACGATTTCTGGATCTAACTAGGCTACCCCGAGACCATCCGAGCCGACCCCGATAGGCATGACCATTAACATTAGAAATTGATTTTTACTATCAAAAGCTGGACAATTATATGATCAACTTGTGCTTTGTCCAAATTCAGGCAAGAGCTTGGTAAAGATTTCCCTTGCCAAGTTTTGGTATACTACTTGGGTAGGATGAGTCGCGTCCCAGAATAAGTACCGGGAAGAGTTTAGGCATACTGGACTCAGTGGATTACACAGCGGCCCAAATTCCAGCAGCCCAGTTCCGCAGCATCCTCTTCCTGTTTGTACAAATCCTGTCGGGTGTAGTGAGTAATTAGCATTTTTTGAAAAAGAGCATAATTTCTAGTCTCTCATTTGTTTAATAAAATCATCTTTGACTTTTTAACTATTTGAATTTATTCAAAATATTCCTATCCTTCGTTGCATTGACAATCACTCCCTTGTTATGAAGTTTTAATCTATATCTATCTATCTAACTATCTATCTATTTGTATTTCCTGTAAAAGTATAAACGGTGCAAGTAAGGAAAACGCAAGTAATTTTTTATCTTTATTTTTTTCATTTCCAGAGTCCCTTTTATCTAATAATTAGAGTTATTTCATTTAAATTATGATACTATTTAAATGAATGAAACATTGCTCATTGATTCAATTATGTTATTGATTAGAATGAAAACTATTTATAATGTTAGTAATTAAGATGAAAATCTCTCCCATTTAAAACTATTTATCAACTTTTACGCCCCACCTCCAATTATTTCTTATGCTTAAAATTTCTTGCTCAAAACAATGGCAAAATGTTTAATGATCAGTCAAAATATACATGCTCTTAGGGCAAATAAAAAACATGCCAAAAAATGCAAAAATTTGACTTGGGAAATTTTTATAAAAAGATCATGAGCCAGCCATCTGAAAATGACAAAATCGTTTGCATTATTTACCCGCCTTATCAAGAGTCATAGTATTCAAATAAAGAGCAAATTGTCTAACTTCAATGAACATTACATCTCAATTAATGAGATTCAAATTCACCCAAAGAAAAGAAAAGTTAAATTGACATGACAAACAACAAATGTAAAAATAATTTAGATTCAATTGATTTTATGGTTCAACTTATTCATATCCAAGCAAGCAACAAAAACTATTCATATATTTCACCTACAAACAACTAATCAGTTCTATTTCATTGCCATAATTCTTTTTCCTTTGACAAAAAAAAGAGAATAAATTAGATGTATTGTATTCAAACAAAAAAATATTAAAAAAGAAAAGAATTCCATAGTTAAGAAAAAGAAAAAGTAAATAGCTAGCTAGAATAATTAAACGTGGTGGATCATTGACATACTTTTTAAAAAAAAAATTCTAGTAGGGGAAGGGAAAAGAGGATTAGAACCAAGATCTCAAAATATTGGAGTCTCAATTTTAGCCACTAGAGGATCATTAATACCCTACCAGTGATATACCATCTAAAAAGTGTTTTTCCAATTTAAGCCTTTACTTTACTAATATCTATCAGTTTTGTCCATTACTCCTAACTCAATATATACATATACATTTCTTGCAGAGGATCAATACTTGTGTATTAGAGTTTTGGATTATTATTTATCTAAAAAGGTAGAAAAAAGTTCCCGTATAAGAGTTCAAATTTTGAAAACACTTTTACAAAAATTGACTAAAAGAAATCTAAAAATAAAAAAATTACAAAGAATTTTAATATCTCAACAGTGTCATATTTTGGATGAATATAATTACGTGCAAAAGCACGTACGTAGAAGCACTTTTGTAAAACCATATTTTTAAGAGCATGGTGATGAGAATAATACCATATTTTTGAGGATGGTTGATCATGTCCAGCACTGGATTATAAGTATCTAAATAGACCAGTTTGATCCCAGGAAGTTTTGCCTGGACTTGTGGTAGCAAATTTTCTAGCTTCTCATTGTAAGATCGAGTCTCCAGGTTCATGTTCTCTAAACATGTTCTTCCTACTGGTGAATTCACAGTCATCGTGATTGGCAAACAGCCAAGTGGTGGAATCCCCGACACAATTATTTTGCGGCAATTAAGATCATGTAATTCCTGCAGATTTACAGGAAGTAGAACATGTGATACTTTCATTGTTACAATTATGAATCTCTTGGTCATACAGCAAATCAATTTAGTAGAACACAAATGAAATATGATCCAAAAATAGAGTCTCAGGGTGTAAAAGAGCTATTAGAAATATAGTCCGGTAGTGTTGCAAAATCTAATACTATGATCGGCAGATGAAATGCGAAAAGACCGTAATATAATTCTTTTAAGCAAGATTTATGGCTGTGATATTTAAGTTGGTGATCTTCAGGCAGATTTGTCATATTTTTACGTATAATCTAGGCACAAAAGGACTGAAATTAATTCTCCTGCACAAGGTTTCATTTTTTGATGAGGATTGATATTCATGCGTCTATGAATTTTTCTCTGTCTTTTTCAAAGATTTAAAATATGCGAACATCCTACATTACGGTATCAATAATCCAATTATATATACAAACTGTGATTAAGAGGACATCCATATCTATACTGGACATGTATGAGCATTATTCAAATTGAGAACTTTGAGGGACGGAGAGAGACAGAGAGTAACCTTCAGGAAATTTTGCAAGTTACTCAGCAAGAAATCTTGATAATCGTTTAAACTGAACTCAAGTCTTCTATCTGTCCGTAAAACATAGAAATTGTATAGGAAATCAACAGCTCCAGCATGTACAATCACCAGAGCTTCATTAACAATTCTTTGAGCTTCTTGTCTCCCTACAATCTTCTTCAACCTCTCCACGTAATCCTTAAGATATTGTGGTTGTTTCGACATTGGAATTATGTTTGCGATAGCAAAGGTTTCATCATCAAATCCTGCAGCAGCTGATGCAAAGGAGACACCTGTAAGCAGTTCTTGATCCGATAGTTTTGGCTGCAAAAACGGTGGGATTGTTTCCTTGAGGCCTAGCATGGATGCCAGAAGATCTGGGACAAGTTTTCCATCAGAAAATCTCCCAGTCGGAATTTTATCAGGGAAATTCATGCCATATGGAGAGTAGTTGCCTTTAGCAATTGTGGTTATGTAATTATTGTTACCGGTATCCACGACTGAATCACCAAAGACAAGTATGGCACTGAAGTTTGGAGTGTTTTGGGCACTGCATCTGTAATATTTGGAAGTGATGATTGTGAAGTAAATTCGTGCAAAACAGATCCAGAAGAAGAGGTGAGGAAATGCCATGGACGAGATTGATTGTGCTTGTTCATTTTCCAATTTGTGTGCTTAATTAGACCTTTGGGAATGTATCGGTGAAAGAATTTGTTATTAACAATTGAGGGAATTAAGTATTCAACCATGAAGTTGAAATGCCAGTACTGAATTAGCCACCAGTTTTGCACTGCTGCATCGATCCTCTTTACCGGATTGCTCGGCACGACGGCATTTGCATGTTGACTAGAACTATTTAATTTGAGTGGCACATAATGATATGTTTATGTCTTGTTTATGCTGCCTAAACGTGATGTTTCTAACTCTTGCATCCAACTTCTCTCTACTCCTCTTTTTCTGAAACCCTTCCTCGTCAGGAGGGAAACCACCATGGTCTCCCTGATCTCCTTCTCATAGATTTCATTTTTTATTATTTTCTAATAAATTCTCTTCTAAATTTTCTTAGTGAGAGATCTCCATTTCTCCTAGGATTTTTTTAGTGGAAATTTTCTGTTCTCCTATGAGTTCCTATGGAGATTTTGTATTGTTTTTTCTTATTCTATTGGTTAGATCTAAATTTATTTCAAATCTAGTTGGTATATCTGAATTCTTTTTTAGATTTTGGGTAGATCTCATCAGCATTATGGTGCTTATAATTGTTCATTAGCAGATTTGGTGATTGTAATATGCACAGAAGTTGGCTGCTGTGATTTATCCTGTGAGAATATGACTTTACAATTTCTTATATTTATTATATCTGTTCTATATTTTTCAGGTCTTTTGTATATGTTAAATTGCAGATCTATCATTTTAGGCATGTTTTATCTGCCATTAGAACAGCGATGTATATCAATCGTACTGAACGATTTCCAGCAAAATGTTAATGAAATATGTTTTATTGAAAAAAGTTTGAAAAAAAAAGTGATAGTACTACACATGATTAGCGAAGAATCCTCAAGCATAAAACTTGCCAATATACGGCTTGTTCTCGATTGATTATTTTAACTGATGATTATAAATTCTAATTATAAATAATTGGTTTTTTGTGATGCTCAACGTTGTTTTTGTATTCTGACTCTAGATTTTTTTTAAAAAAGTTAAAATCTATAATCATCCAAATAGTAGCTTTTGTTGATTTTAATTATTCTCCATAATCAGTTCTTATAATCAAATTTTGTAAAATCTAAAATAATTGAGAACAAGACTGTAGTCTTAAGAACAAAAGTAATTATTGTAATCAATCATTCACATTCGAAGCAAATCTTAAAGCCTAGTAAGCCATGCATATTCAGCCCCATTTGGTAACCCAATTCAACACTTAAAATTTAATGGATTCAGATTTTAATACATTCAGATGCATTTGATAACTAAAAATAGAACTTCTGAAATAATTAAGTGTCATTGAATTTTCTAAACAAAACTTGCTCCCAAAATTAAGTGATAAGCAATTCACTTATCACTTAATTTGATATACATTCAAATTTATTATATTTAGTACTTAATAATTTAATCAATTAATGGATTCATATTTCAAATTTCAAATTTCAGATTTCAATTTTTATTAAACGCATCCTCAGTCAATGATTGAGTCACAGATTACACTATCTTCTTTGCATCGCAAGAGCTAGCTGCAATATATTTGATAGATTAGGTGGAATTTATGTGTATTAATAAATATCCATTGAACACTGTTTAAAAAAAAGGTAAATAATATTCACACTCCAAATAGACTTTTCGTTATGTGGGCGATCTCACTTGTGAGATTGCGATCCCACGATCTCATAAGTCACAATCCTATCCTGAAACTAAATAGCAACAATTGAATCCATATAATTCCAGTTTATTGGTCACTCGTTAACACACTCACAATTCACCTAACCTATCATGTATATATATACATACTAACAATTATTACTCTCTGTTTCATTTATATATTTTTCCTATTTAATTTTAACTACCCTCCTTTATATTTATTTACTTTTTCTAATTAATCTTATATTTTCAAAAATATAACATTGAAATATATTTTAACAAGTGCCCAATAAGCACCCGTTAGGTAGACCCCAAGTTTAATACCCGAGCATGCAATATTTTGACTCTCCATCATCTAGGAAAGAAATGATGCAGGCCTCAAGCTCCAACCATAAAGCTAAAAGCTTTATTCATTGGATTGGATTAAGATAAGAAACATGCTTAGAGAACTCTCGCCTCTCCAATATTCCTTAACAAAATGTATACTCAGTTAGCTTTTCCTGCTTCTTTAAACATCCTCTCCTCTCTTTCTCAAAGCAAATCGTAAGGAAATCACACGGCAAGTCAGAACTCTGATAAAGCTTTACTAAGCTAAGCGTGTGAATATATTAACACATGGGGCACATCAGCCAAGAAATCAGCACAGCCTGCGCTGATCACCTTCTTGACTCAATTCGTAGATTGCCACTTGACTGCACTTTCGATTCCGTGTATCATACAAGAAAACTAAACTTTTTGTCTACTGCCAAAACAGTTTGACAGGAGCAGAGAGAATCCTGGGGACAACTTGCAAGGGATTCTATTTTCTATTTCTTTTTCACCAAAAAGAAATGTTAAAATCGAAGATTCTGAATTATTTTTAGAACCTTCTAAAAGATAAATAGTTTAAAGAATGCACCTTTCAGGGTATTGCATGTGGTTTTACAGAGATTGGTGGGTGGTCAAAAAATAAATCCCTGTGTTCTGCATCAAATCATATACAGTAGCATTTCACAAAAAGTCACGTTCCAGCCACTCCGCAACTCGAACATCAAAGCTTCAGTTCCGTTTAATTGTCTCTGATGGTTCTTTTTTTTTTTTCGCTGTTTAAATTCAAGAAGTTATGGTGGCAATTACCAATGATTTAATGTTAATCTGGGGTCATTCTGATTTCATGTCAATGTTTCCATTATGGGTTTATTGTACTCTTATTATTAAAAATAAAATAACTAAAGATGAACTTGCGTGGGCTATTAGTCGAAAGGCACTGAACTACATATGTCAATGAGTTAGGTATCTAAATCCCATCAATATATATATATATATATATATATATATATATTTTTTTTTTTAAATTTACAAATCCATGCATACCTAACCTAGATCCTGTACAAAAATTGTGGACCTGGATTTGTATAATTCAGGTAATAGATCTGTGTTTAGACCCAATCCATCCTTAGATGCACGATTCTCAACTATGCTTTTTGTTCGTTCTTCTAACCTGCAACATTGTTCATGTTGATTTTGTAATTTTAGAGTCATAATTGAGTAGATTCATGTTATATTTAAATCTTTTTTTTCTTTTGAAATGTAACACCCCGAGTTTTCAACTGATGTGCTTCAAGCATGAGCCACGGCTTCAAGACTTTTAAGCAAAATACTCAGTAATCCATTTTTGAAGGCATTATGTGATCAAATAATTTACAGTCTTCCGTGACACAGGACGTGATGATATTGAAGGCAAATGCCAAAAGTAAGATTATAATAAACATCTTGATATTCGTTCTGATGCCAAGGGCATGGGAACGTGCAAAAGTGTGGCTATATAGATATTTGCATGTTATTTTAAGATCAAGAAATCTCGTGGATGCGCTGGGGATAGGCCTATCAACGGGTTGGGTCTAGACTCGGATCTGGCCCGAATTCGCTAGACTTTTCTAGATTCGGAACTAGGTATAATCCTATTTACCCGGACCTTTTTTTTCAATAAAAAAGGGTGCTAGTACGGAATATGGAATTCCGACTCAGACCCGTTTAAATAAATTAATAAATATGAAATATATATACACATTAATATTCTTACAAGTATAATATTAAAATTCTTACATTTATCAAAATAAAATAATACATATTATTTAAAAATATATACACATGTTAGTACTTTCACAAGTATAAAATATTAATATATATTAATACTTTTAGAATTATAAAATGTATATACATAATAATAGTTGTTTGCAGGTTAGACCCGACCCGGATGCGGATCCGATCGGAATAGGATCGGATCCGGATCCGCTACTATTGGACCAGTCGGGTATGCAGGTCACAGGTCTAGAACAAGTAAATATAAACGGATCCGGGTCCCTAATATTTAGTTTCGATCCGAATTTGACCCGTTGATAGGTCTAGCTGGGAACGTGCAAAAATGTGGCTATATAAATAGAAATTTGCACGTTATTTTAAGATCAAGATTTAATGATACATCTGTCTTCTATTAGAGTCCCGAGTGCAATTATACAAGTACTGAGTGTAACTATACTTTGAATGATGATATATTTGAGGTTTTCAATTGAAGTCTTTGTTGAGTAGATTTCTATTCCCACATGGAAATTTTCCAATAATAGATTTTCTATTGACAGTTTGACAAAGAGATGTACTGCAATCTTTTTTAGGTATATTTCTATTTTGATATTTGGATATAGATGTTTTCCCAACTCGACAAAGAGATATAGCCGAAGTCTTTGTTAGGTAGATTTCTATATCAATATAGAAGCTTTCCCAATTTGACAAAAAGATGCATTTATCATTTTAACGAATTGTTTGTCCATCATAGTGTATAAAGAAGCTATAATCTTTCAATTACAGACATATTAGGTAGATAAAAAAAAGTAAGAAACAATAAAATATAAATCATTTAACAAAAAAAATTAACAATAAAATGTAAATCATTTAACACAAAAAATTAACACATGCTTCTATCTAATGATACATCATACATCTATTTTCTATTAGAGTCCTGAGTGTAATCATACTTTGAATGATGATATACTTGTGGTTTTCAATTGATGTCTCTGCTGGGTAGATTTCTATTTTCTGCTTCCACGTGGAAATTTTCCAATAATAGATTTTCTATTCACAATTTGACAAAGAGATGTACTGAAGTCTTTGTTAGGTATATTTCTATTTGGATATTTGGATATAGAAATTTTCCCAATTCGACAAAGAGACAAAGAGATGCACCCAAGTCTTTATTAGGCAAATTTCTACTTGGACATAGAAGTTTGATAAAATGATATCCTAATTCGACAAAGAGACAAAGAGATGTAAAGAAAAATGAATTTATCATTTTGCTGACTTGTTTGTCCATCATATGAAGAAGTTACAATTGAAAGGTAGATCAAAAAAGTAAAAGATGTCAAAACGTAGATCATTTAACACACTTTTATATGGACACTTTTTTAGATGGAGTATAGATATATATTACTATTTCTATTTCATAAACATCATACATTAATTCTTTTTTATTTCCTTGAGATCCAATAACTATTAATTGAGTAGTACACAAAATTTAACAATATCAAAAAATCAAAATACACACAAAAATAAGACTTTTTTTTATGAATTTTTTGCTGTATTTTGTGATTTTCTATTATATATTTTTTTTGAGAATGTTATACTTATTTTTTACTATATTAGTAGTTATTTGATACTAAAAAAAATTAAAATATGATGCTTATGAAAAAGAAATAATAATAAAATAAAAAATGGGGCAAAGAGTGAAGCAGTAAGTGGGTTAGAGAGTGGAATAAGGAATAGCACAAAAGGTGCGGCAAAACTTGGCTCTATAAATAGAGATTTGCACGTTACTTAAAGATCAGGAAATATCGCCCATTATCCAAGATATTTTCACAAGTTCCAACAATGGATGTGCTTCCAACTGGTCTTTGATAAAATTATTCATCCTTCCGTCCCTTTCATGTTCTCTTCATATTTTCAGCCGTTTGAATTCTTTGGTTCTTCCATTGTGACTAATTAAAGTCCAGGAAGTTTGTTCTACGTTTGTTTCGTCCATACCCACGGCTGTGTAGAGAGTTTTCTTCACTTTATTGTTAGTGAGACTTCAATGTTACTTCCTCTACGTGTTTTTCTGTGCTAACAGATCTTCCTCGGACGCAAGTACTGTGTATTAGTCACAAGAAAAACACCTATCATCGTACCACTAGAAAACGGAACCAGGCGAGCATGAAGGAATGGACTTTTCCAATTAACGAGTTTTGATCTCTCATAGATTCTTGCCATTCATAAACTGGACAAGTAAACCTTCCTCAACACCTAATATCGTTAGACAATATCCATCCCTGCCCTGAGACTAAATGGCTGCAATTGAAAATCTGCTTGCATTTTCATGTTCTACATCTGTGATAGCCATAGCAGTAGTCGCCTGTGTGCTCTCTTTTTATTTCTACCTGCGGAGTGGGCAACCCCGTAATTGGCCACTCATTGGGATGTTGCCCTTGCTGCTACCAAACAGTTTTATGTTCGACAGTGTCACAGCAGTTATAGAGTTCTGTGGCGGTACCTTTTTGTTTAAAGGACCGTGGTTTGGCAACAGGGATATTATTTTCACTGCGGATCCCGCGAACGTGCAGCATTTATTGAGCACAAACTTCTCCAACTATCCCAAGGGTGCTGACACCAAAAGGATTTTCTCGGCCTACGGGGAGATCCTATTTGCTACAGACCTAGACGATTGGAGGTTCCAAAGAAAATTAGCCCATGCATTTTTCCACCACCAAAGTTTGCAACATTTCATAGTCAAGATAAACCGGGAAATTCTTGAAAAAGGGCTCATTCCAGTTTTGGATCATGCATCTGAATATGGGATTATGATAGATTTGCAAGATGTTTTCCAAAGGTTTATGCTGGATGCAACATTCATGATGATCACCGGCAAAAACCACGGTTCCCTCCGCGTTGGACTCCCACAAGACTCTGTTTTGAAAGCCTTGCATGATGCTAGTGAGGCGATACTTCTCCGGCATATTCTCCCAGAGAGACTCTGGATGCTCCAAAGGTGGCTGGGAGTTGGAGCAGAGAAGAGACTGAGTAAAGCTTGCAAGATCCTGGATGATGCGGCTGCAGAGTACGTGAAAATCCGGAAAGAGGAAATAAGCAATATTTCCAAATCCAAGGACAGTGAGAAAAATTTTGATGCAATTGCATTTTGTTACAGGGAGGAGGCCATGGAAAAAATTGGTGAGCTAGACTACGTTATAAGAGGAGTTGTAAAAGTTCTCATATTTGGAGGAACAGATACAACTTCGCCAGTCCTCCCTTGGTTTTTTTGGCTTCTTTCGAAGAACCCTACTGTTGAATCAAGATCATAAAAGAACTTGAGGAAAACTTTGGGAACTCTAAATCAAATACACGCTTATTTCTTGACCCGAAAGAGTTAAACCAGCTAGTTTATCTCCACGCAGCCATCTGCTGAAACATTAAGGCTGTTTCCCACAGTTCCTTTCCAGCCGAGGACTAGTACCCAAGCAGACATGCTTCCAAGCGGCCACAATGTGAAACCGAATATGAGAGTTGTTATCTGCACTTATGCAATGGGCAGGATTAAGCGGATATGGGGAGAAGATTTTCTTGAATTCAAGCCGGAGAGATGGATCTCGGACAGAGGAGGATTGAAGCCTGTGTCATCAAACAAGTTCATGGCATTCAGCTCAGGACCCAGGATTTGCCTGGGGAAAGAAATGGCTTTTCTTAGATTAAAAGCCGTTGCTGCTACAGTTTTATTCAACTACCAAATCCATATCGCAAAAGATCAATCAGCAGCATCTCCAGCAGCCTCTATTATTCTTCATATGAAGCATGGTCTAATGGCTAAGGTGTTGAAGAGGTCAAACAGTTAATTGTTTGAGGTGCCACCAATGAAGTTTCTTGCTGCTTCTTGTTATTGATGCTACATTGCATTGTCCTTCTACCACTTCTTCCAAGGCTATTCTTGCATTAATTGATGTTAAATATTGTGAAAAGCATTTGTTGATGATGGAAATAATATGTCAATCTTTTCTTTGATATGTATGTTTGATGATGTAATTGTTGCCATCAGTGTAGCTATTAATGAAAGTATGATGTTTCATTAAAAAAGAAATGATATCAGTGTATGTTTGATGACGTAATTTATGCTATCAGTATAGATTTTAATGAAAGTATGATATTTCCTTGAAAGAAGAGCTACAAATCCGAATAACAATAGAATTTACATTTTAAAGTTTCAAAATATATTTTGAAAAATAAAATAAAATAATTGCAGCCACATGAATGTCTGTGCATAATTTTAATCCTAATATAGCCAATCTGCTGATTTAGCTGCTTTAAGTCCTAATATTGCCAAATCTGCTGACTTAAGTGCTTTAAGTCCTAATATTATGGTGCTTTCTGCCGAATAGATCCACATCTAAATCCACATCCAAGTTTTAGATATGGAGTTCGTTTCAGTTTGCTATTTTCAGTTTCATTTAAATTGTCAAGATAGGGAGTTTGCTGAGTTCGATCTCGATTAAAGCCTATACATCCAACAAGTTCATGGCATCTCCATATAGCAAAGAGTTGGGTTTTCCTAGGCTGAAAGCTATCGGTGCAAAAGTTTTTATTCAAGTAGTAAATCCATATAGCAAAAGATCAACCAGCAGCATCTCCGGTAGCCTCTATCATTCTTCATATAAAGCAGGGTCTAATGGCTAAGGTGTGAAAGACGTCAAACAGTTAATTGTTTGAGGTGCCATCAATGAAGCTTCTTGTAATTGTTAGTGATGCTACAATGCATTATCCTTGTACCACTTCTCACAAGGCTAATCATGCATTAATTGATGTTAAATCGTGTGAAAACCATTTGTTGATGATGGAATTAAATACGTAATCTGATGAACTAAACAAGAGATCATGAGAATTTGGAACCGGATTGTAGTTGCACCAATTTCGAAGTGTTGGAAACAGTACCTTGAGCTTTTAATGCAACTGCCTAAAATTTGGAAAACGTCAAATTATGGGTTACTAGACAATTATGATGTAGACATTAATCAAATTGAAAGGTTACAGTGCTTGAAAAAGTCGTAAATTCATTTCTAAATATAAAGCTTCATGACTTGTGCAGAATATTATAGGAGTAGCTTTATGGTTTTTCTGCGTTTTGGGTGGCAGTGGCACCTCTATATGGGTTATGTCATCAATTAGTATTATACGTATATTTTGAGTATGTCATCAACTAGTATTATGTTAGAAGAAAATTGTGAACAATCAACTATTCTTTTTAAGGAAATGCGAGGCACGTACATTTTGAATATGTCATCAACTATTATTGTTTTCGAGAAAACGCGTGGCACTTACATTCAACCAAACGGAGAGCTAATTCCCATTTCTCATTGAATTAATTGAATTAACTGATCGAGGGGCTATTGGATATTTGTTTTGAATTCGATAATTTAATTTTTGTAAAAAATTTGACATATTTTCTTTATTAATTATTATGAGAATAAATCCTACTACTTCTGGTTCTGGGGTTTCCACGCTTGAAAAAAAAATGTGGGGCATATTGTCCAAATCATCATCCCGATACTAGATGTAGCCTTTCCGGCGGGCAAGATGCCGATCGGATATGTCATCAATTAACATTATACTAGAAGAAAATTGTAAAGAATCAAGTATTCTGTTTTAAGGGAAAAGAATGAAACATTTCGAATATGTCATCAATTATTATGATACTAGAATAAAATTGTAAAGAATTACCTATTCTTTCTAAGGGAAAAGAATGAAACAAAAATCTGAATATGTTTTGGGTCCAGGGCCGGTCCAATAACTTTTAGGTTAAATTCACGATTTCAAAGTGATTAATTTAGGTTGTTAGCAACCCAATGAGTTTAGGATTTACATTCCCATCATAATTCCTATTCCAATTTCACCATGTGAGACAAAGGGGTCTCACATTCACCTCTCTGTAAGGTTTTGCGTCCCTAAAAAGTCCAATCAGAATCTAAATAGTTACAATCAAATTTAGCCCAAACTCATCAAAGCACGAGATTTGTTCCAATACCAAGTGTAATGTGCTAGGACCATGGGCTAACTCAACAACCTTTGAGCTAAATCCATAAGGTCCACATTTGATGACTAGATTTGTCTGAACCAAAATAATAGGGGTGGTAGTCGGGTCAGAAACGGGTTGAGAATCAGGTATGACATAGAACCTGCTAACCCGAATCCGATCCATCAATCCGTCGCAAGTTGGTGGATCAATGCGAACACGAAATTTTCAGGTTGGCAGGTCGACTCGAATGACCCAAAATGACTTGAAATATAATAACTTTAATTTACTATTTTATCACTATAGTTCCTAACAAAATCAATTCCGTACAAGATCTAAAAACCAATTACATAATCAAATAATAAAAACCATGATAAAATGATCCCAAGTCCGATTTGAAGTAGAAAATAATGTAATAAATTATCTGTCCAAACATAACAACTCGAACTTCATATTCAGTTAGAACAATATTTTTTAGTTTAAGTGGTTAATGACTTTGGGAAGAAAAGAATAATCAAATAATAAAAACATTGATAAAACAATTCCAAGTCAAATCTGAAGTAAATTAAGACACCATAAAAGTAGAGAATAATGTAATACATCATCTGTCCAAACATAATAATTCCAACTTCACACAAGTTAAACAAGTTCAGTTGGGATAATATTTTTTAGAATTAAGTGATTAATGCCTTTGGAAAGAAAAAGAATATGTCAACCTAATTAAATAGAGTATTTAATATATTTCTTAAATTATTTTTAATTTATATACGGGTTGGCGGGTGGTTGACCCGAACCTGATTTTGACTCAAACCTGCAAAGGTTTAATCCAAACTCGTTAATTTCGTGCTAGGTTCGTATCACATTTTTTGGTCGTATTGAAAATTGCCACCCTTACAAAATATTAAGGACTAATTTAATGCACAAACCAAATGTTGAGGACTGAAACTGCATTCTTCCAAAATTTTATAAGATCCGGTACCATGTACATAATCAATCTACATGCAAACTCACCAGTACCATGTACAATCATCCTTCACGTGAGGTTGCCCGGACTGAGATGTTGATTGGTGATTACATATGTAGGAAATAAGCAAATTTCTAAACAAAAGAGTAATAATAAACATTTAAAGAAACAATCAGCATTATGGGAAGGAGTCACAGAAGTAACCATTTATGCAGATGATTGTATTATATTAGTAGCTTGGCTTGATTAGTAGAAAAGTATTTTAGATAAATCTAACTATTGATTTGTCATTAGTTGGTATATATAAGGACTTGTTCTTGGTTGATTCTTTTAACCGATTATAGATTTTGATTTTGGATAACTAGTTTTTGTGATGTTCTCGGTTGATTTTGTATTTTGATTATAGATTTTTTTGATGATCAAAAAAGTTAAAATCTATAATCACCCAAAAAGTAAATTTTGCTGATTCTGGTTATTCTCCATGATCATTTTTTATAATCAAATTCTGCAAAATCTAAAACAGTCAAGAACAAGGCCTAAATGTATGAGCTACAATATGAATTAAAGCTAAAATAGTAGGCAGGTATCAGACATATGTTATTGCGCAAGGAGAAAGAGCTCCGATTTGTTTAATGAGCACAAAACGATTTGATTTACTTGCATTTAGCAAAGTTCATAATTGGACATATTGCATTAGTTAGTGATAAGTGTCTGTGATGTTGAGAGTGCATAAAAAGTTTAGCTGGCTTTAGTAGAGATAAGGTAATAAAAGACATTAAAATTATTAAGAAACAGTGAGAAATCAAGGCAGCTAAAATGTATAATTTAAGCTTATTAGTAAACCTTTATAATACTAGTAATGGATCACGTGTTTTACATGTGAAATTATGCTTTTACATTTTTTTTCTCTTTGATATTTTTAGAAAATCAACTATTTTAAAGGAATAAGTGTAATTGAGACAAAAATGTGACATTTAATATTCATATTATTTTATATTTTTTTGAACTTGGTTTGCTCTTACCAAAATGAGTGCATAAACAATAAAGCATTCTTTGTCCCAAGTGCACATTTATTTTGTAACAGTATCAATACTTTTGCCTTCCCATTAAATTTGAATGACCTGAATGTTCTCTTTTATGTCATTTGAATTAAAGTTTTTTAAACTTTTCAATAATTCATTGCTCCTCTTTAAGCTATTTTATGAATTTTTTATTAGTTTTAGTGAGCTCTTCTAATTATTATGATTATTATTTACTAATGGTGAACTGTAAAATGATCTATGGTACTAATGCAATTAATAGTATTAAAATATATTGAAATTCCATTGATCAAATTTAAATAGTTTAACTTTGTAGAGAAATGTTTTGATTTGGTGAAACTTATTTGTATTTTTCATTGATAACATGCTTTATAATCATAATGTTTATGTGTTTAATAATTGTGAGTTGTGAAAATTATTTATTATATAATAATCAAAGTAGAACAATATATATTATCCTTTGAAATTGAAAATTTTGAAAAAATATTTTTTTAATTCAACTAAAATGGATATTTCACCTTTGTAATTGTTATTATGATTGGCATTGATATATATAATACTCATTAATTGTAGTTTAAAGCTATTAGTTGTTACAAGAATAACATCAATAACATTCATTAAATTTAATTTTTCTATAATTTAAATAAATAAATTCCCAATGTAAAGCTCTTTGCCTACCATATTATTTATTAATGAAATGTAATGCAATTTGCTGCATTACTCCATTTATTAGAGAGAAGTAAAATTTTGGCATCACAAAATGGCTTAATTTACTTGTACCCAAAAAAGGACTCATGGTATTTTTTAAAAGACTCACATATATTAAGAATTTATTATATTTTATTTCATGTTTGAAATACTCTTTAAATTTGGATATCTTTTAAATAAATTTTGTTTTACTTTCTTTTGGTAAATAAAAAGTAAGGAATCTTTCATTTTTATAAGTGCTAGTTGTTTGATATTATTTATTAATGGAATGCAATGCAATTTGTCCATTTATTAGAAAAAAAATGTAATTTTGGCATCATAAAATGAATATTATTTTTTGCTTATACTATTAACTATCAAGATTCACTATTTTTTATAATTAATAAATAAAATTTGTTCTTCTTTTTTTGATTTAATTCACCACAACTCAAGGGAATATTTTTCATTCTTGTAACTGTTGGCATAATTAATATTAATTATTGAGGAAATCCAATGAGTTGGTTGTTCTTTTTCCGATTTAATTCACCATAATCCAAAGGAATATTTTTCATTCTTGTAATTGTTGACATAATTTATATCAATTATTGAGAAAATACAATGAATTAGTTGTTCCTTTTTTTTTAGTTTTATTCACCACAACTCAAGAAATTTTTTTTTTTTTTGTAACTGTTAGCATAATTCTATTAATTATTAAGAAATGCAATGCAATTTATCCATTTATTGTTGTCAAGAGTAATTTTGATATCACAAAAACTAAGATCAACTTTTGTTTACACTTACATACCCAAACTCATCATACTTTTTATATAATAATAGATAAATTCAAACGAGTAAAAGAACTAACAATATTTATAACTAACACCTATAGGCTGCGTTTTTGAATAAAACTATTCATGTAACTAATACACCTACCAAAATTTTAAACTACAAATTCCCATACTGGGACACAAAAAGGTATCTGAATTACAGCATTTATCCAGTTCATTTCTTGGTTATTACAACTGCAGACAGCAAAGCCCATATGTTGTTCACCCTATGGACGGTCGAAACCTCGAATAAACAAAACCTCCTAATCTAACTGTAGAAATAGCCACAACAAGGCACACACTACTGCTCCAACCGAACCAAATTTTGAACTACCATTGTCTCAATGACATGCAAAAATACGTGAAAATTACACCAACTTATCTAATACAATCCACTGTTAATAAGGGCAGAAATACAAGGACCTCATTTTCAAACCACACTTGGAAGTCAGGACATTATGGTGAAACAAAAACCAAGCAAATCGTTCTAAAGCCAATTGTCGAAAAGTCGAATGCTGACCAATGCTAAGGCCACTTCCAATTTGATCAAAATACTAATCACCCACTCAAGGTGCCCATGATGGGCACGAATTATTATTTACAAACCCAACCCCCTTTTATGTTAGGGATATCCTATACAAAATGCAATTTTGGCATACAAATTCTACCAGTTGAATACATAGTTCTTCAAGATCACAAATACAATTCTTGATATTTCCTGAGTACATCATAGGTCTGTATTGTACATGGGAAAGGTTATACTTGAATCCTCCGCATTAGGGTTTCAATGTAATTAACCCATTAATCTTTGTGTTGTCGTGGTCGAGGAAATACAAGAACAGTGTCTATCATCTGCGTTACAAAAGATAGTTGCCTGTCAAGTGTAACACCAGATTAGCGGACAAAATACAACAACATTAACGAAACAAAGATGAAACTTATAATGTGTTTGGATAGTAGATTATTTGGGATAATTTTTGAAAAAAAAAATATAACACTTTCATGATATGATGTATATAACATAAAATGGCGATCGAAAATTATCTCAATGATATAAGCAAAAAGCATGTTGGGCAAATAATAACCAAACAATTGGTATGAATTCACAATAAAAGCTACTACTCAACACGTGTATGGCATTTAGTTATGTTGTTCATTCATGATACGCTTGCAGAGTCAACAGATGTTTCTACAAAAGGTCTAAAAATACCAAACGAAGTGAGTTGTAACACATTTTTGTCATATAGGAAAAATCACACAAATACATCAAACACTTGATTGCTCAGTGGATTAATTGGTCACCACAAAGTGTAGTAACACAATTTCATCATATAGAACACTTGTAAGGACCTAGTTTACTGTCCACTCGTATATCTTGTGGCTATTAATTTTCTAAATCACTAATATAACATTGTATGGCATCAGTCTACCTTACATGGCTAATATTATTTGATGTCACAATGATGATTAGATTACTTGGATACCAAAAGATCTACGGACGAGCCGTATGCAGATCCACACAAGTTTTTGCCTTCATTATATGTTGGGTAAATTACATTTAACCCCCTATAGTTTTGAGATAACCCCTAATGTTTAAAATATCACTTCACTATGGTTTTATGTAGTGGACTCAAAATTTTGTACATGAATTAGTTTCCAATTAAACTTAAATGTAAAATATGTTAGAGATTAGTGTATAGTACTCTTTTTGTACATGAATTAGTTTCCAATTAAACTTAAGAAAAGTAGACATACTAATGCACTTTGAAGTCATCTGTTGTTTTAACGTTATTGTATTGCGCCATCATTTGAAGTCATTTTCAGAAAGTAGAATAAACAATGTAGTTTTGTTGTTTTATTTGGAATTTTCAACTTTGTCAAACGTATACAATTCACCAATGGGATTCATTCCCTACCTTTACAGAGCACAGCATAAATGCTGTTGAAAGTTGAAGCATCCATGAAAAGATATTAAAACAGGACTTTCAAATTTTGGCCTCCTAAACAACCATCAAAACCTGAATGTCAAGCTGACCCCTTAGACACTCTGACCTTTAAGCCATGCTTCATGTTGAGAATAATGGACGTTGTAGGAATCACAGGATGGTTCTTCACAACCTCAACATGATAATTGTGTATAATTGTGGCAGCAGCAGCTTTCAAGCAAATCATGCCTAACTCTTTCCCCAGGCGAATCCGAGATCCTGAACTAAATGCAACGAATTTGTATGATGGTAATGGAATTATTCTACCTTTTTTCTGATATCCATCTCTCTGGCTTGAATACAAGACAATCTTCTCCCCACATTGATTCCATCCTTCCCATTGCATAACAAGAAGGCACGACTGTCATCATTGCATTAACACGGTGACACGGTGGCCAATGGGGACGATATCCGATTCAATACATGTCCTAGATTGAGAAGGAGCTGGAGGGTAAAGCCTCATTGATTCAAGTAAAACTGCACGAAGATAAACAAGTTTGTTCAACTCTCAGGGTGGGAGAAAAGCAGTTTTTCGTCCCTTTTTAGTTGATAAGCTTTCTTCAATTTCTCCTCTAATCTTCAACTCAACATTTGAATTATTCAAAATCAGCCAGAAAAACCACATGAGAGCTGACCTAGGTGTGTCTGTTACACCAAAAAAAAGACTCTTTATCACATCTATCATGATTCTGAAGGGAAGAAACTGATCTTTAAGAAATAGCTCAGGGGGATTATCATCCTTGGCTAGGATTTGCTATCAGGGATCTTCCAATCTTGCTTTCTCTGCCCCAATTTCTATCCATTTTTGAAGCTTTCAAACTCTTTCAGGAAAACTGTGCCTCATAAGAATCCCATGATTGATATCATGCAAGGCCGATAGGACTTCATCTTCTGGCAACCCAACGCGAAGTGAACAATGGTTGTACCCGTGGCCGTAATGCAAGTAGCATCAAGCATAAATCTCTTGATAAATTCATGCATGTCTACCACCAACCCTTGTTCAGAAACATGTTCAAGAACAGGAATCAAAACTTTCTCTAGAACTTTAAGGTTGATTTTCGGAGTTGAACGATGCATTCGTTGATAATTGTAAAATGCATGTACAACTCGTCTTTGTTCCCTCCATTCTTCAAGGTCAGCAGCGAATAGCATTTCACCATAGGCCTCGAAAAGCAGTTTTGTATCAGGTCCTTTGGGATAATTCGAGAAATTTGAGCCCATAATGTGATGGAGATTCGCGAGACACTAGTTAGTATATATCATGTTCCTCTTGCCAAACCATGGATCTTTCCCAAGAAAGGTGCCTTTGGTGCAATCTAGAATAGAAGCTATGTTGTCCCAAAAAAAAAAAGGGCAAAAATTGGGGAAGCAAATACATGTTTATATATGAATAGTAAAAATACATGTAGATTATAAATAGTAGTAGTAGTAGATTACAAATACTAATAGTATGTTTTTATATATGAATTGTAAAAAATTCATTTAAAAAAGAAACAACAATAACAAGGCTCGAACCTAATATCTTGTACACGAATTGATTGAATTGTTTAAACTCTATTTCGTTTATTTCCAAACTCTTATCCAACTTTAATTTAATACTTAATAGGGTCGGACTGTTCAGCAAAATATCTGTCTCTCTATATTGGCCTCCATTTTTTTTTTTAATTAAAAGTATGGGTTCACAATCACAACTCCATAGCTAAGGTTTTTTTTTTTTTTTTCAATGAAACATCATTTTGTCATTAAAATTTGCACTGATGGCAGAAATTACATCATCAAATATATACCGATACCAAAGAATAGGTTTGCAGAATTGACATTACATATCTGAATAACATGTAAAAATTACACTATAAAGCTTTCAAAAAATATTTTATAAATAAGATAAAATAATTGTAACCCCATGAACATCTATGCACACTTCTAATCGCTAAATCTCCTAATTAACTGTTTCAAGTTCTAATATTACACTAAGGTTTGCTAAATAGATCTACATCTAAGTTTAGACATCTAGTTTATTGAGTTACCTGTTTTTAGCTTCATTTAAATTGTCAAGACATGGAGCTTGTTCAATTCGCTATTTTCACCTTCATTTAAATTGTCACACTTACTGTTATATGTTAATCCATTAACAACTGGTTCTTAGAAAAAAGGATTAATTTTCTTAATACTAACAATATATATACACTAGCTTACATAAATGCAAGTCACATGTAACCTGCTAATATATGTATCCACCATCAGTGTAAAAAAGGTTAATGCTTAAAAAAAATTAAATTTTTCGGACCTTCCTCCTCTTTGGAAACTCTCTAGTCAAAATTTCCTCCAATTCTCCCTTCTCCAACTCTCCCACCCATAAAAGAGAACTTAGATTTTTCTGATCTTTCCCCGTGGGAGGAACCATCTCTCTGGTCAGTGCCAGTATAGATTAATCCAGTTTTTCAATTTAGTTTTCCATCTTTTCCTTCATATGCAATCAACAACTCAAACAAAAAATTGCCATGACGGCAAGGATGCAAGCGAAAAATACTTTTTAGCTTTCCGACACACCCCACAACCTAATATTCAGACAAAATTAGTGGAAAACAGGATACATAAGCAAGCAAGAACAAATATGTAAGCTACAATGTGGTACACCTTTTGATAATTTTAAACACACAATGCATTATAAATTCCTCATCAACAATATGACAAATTGTGCAGGCTAACACAGTACTCTAGATAATCCAAACGGCTGAGAATAATCTGAGTTCAACATGGCAAGTTTGTACAGGATTACTCCAAAATTCTAGTTAATCTACACTATCTAATAAAACGACCCCAAAAACTACAGATACCCTTTATAGATACTATAGCCTTTTGTGATGGAATTGGTTTCCTGTAGAGATACCACTGTTGCAGGTACAGGAAGATACTGAGAAAGTCTACTTGCCTCCAAAAACTGAGCATTCGACCATGTTATATTACTATCAGCTTAAAGAGTCAACAACAGGCAAAAATCAAAAACAATGTGGAAGGGATGAGAACTTTCACAGCAGCGAAGAGTAGAAATACAAAGGACAGGAAAAGTTTCTTGTTTCAATCTAGAAAGCCAATTACAATCAACTATTCTAGCCACCAGCAGAAAGAACTGAAATGAGAAACCAAGTAGCAAATGATGCTAACGGCAACTTTGATACATTCTGAAACAAACAAGTCATACAAAATCACGCATGTCTAGCAAAACATCTTATCAATCCTCTCCTCTACATTTGACATTTCACACAAGTATGAATACAAAATGTTACAAGGAAGGGATACATTGATCCACCAAATCTTTGCCAGTAATTTGAGTTGGATCAGATTGCAAAGAATATATCAAGAAATCAACTTTGGAATTTTGAGAATGAACACTACAAAAAAAAAAGATCTCTCCCAGCAACTATATACACTGTTAAAATAAATAAAACTGGAAAAATGGCTTATGAAAATTTATATCATGTACTTTTCTCTAGTTTTGCTGTTCAGTTAAAAGTACTGTTCCATGATTATTACTTATTAGACCACTGGAATTCTATTTCCAGATTTCTTGAAGGTCCACTTTTGCTCTCAGGTAGCAGAGTATACTCCCCAGCAACAGCACCTAGCATCACGACACGGTCAATCTGGATTGTTACCTTTCCAAATGAGCTCTGTGAGAAGATTTCCAGAAAATTTGGTCAAGAGAGTGATGATAATGCATGACAAGAAAAGGAAAAAAGGTACGTAAGTCCTATCTTCCATAAAACCTCAATTACCTTTCCCATTTTGCTCTTATTCTTGCATGATATGTGAAGTTTCTGGCCTTTGGGAGGACTTTCGAAGGACCATGCAAAGCTCTCTTCCCATTCTGGATTAGGACCAGTTGATACAACCTGAATCAAGCACAATAATAAGACATATGAACATGATGTGCAGAGAGTATGAAGCAACAGCACATCCTTCTTTTCCTTCAAATATCATGGCCTACAAATAAAGGTCCATATTGGAATACTTTAGGATAGCCTCAATCATAAATTGCCAAATATACTTCTCTTCAATATGACCTACTAAAAGAAGGTAATGAGAATGACAAAAGGATTCTGCTTTTCTCAACAGGACGCTACCCAACCACATCTCCACAGAGCTGTGAGTCTTCCAGTGACTTTTTAGCACATCTAGCCTCTCAAAATGAACAATCAGCCCAAAGTCCCAAGAAAGCTATGAGAATTGGTATTTGGCTGCACCTCAAGTTTAGGGATATTATCAACGACTTAACTGCTGCTAACAAGAATGAACAGAAGACACTAGAGATCCAATCAGTGTCATTTTGATGTACCACAGGAAAAGGGGTTTTCTTGGTAAAACATAAACAATTTGAATATTAGCTTTGGGACCATAATATAATGTTAGAGCAGTTCCTTATGGTAAATATGATGTTCAAGTGCAGTAGTCGGGGTTCATAGGTGTATGATTAGATGTCCATTGAGCAGATAATGGAGAAGAAGATGCAGCAGCAGCTGAAAAGTCAGCACCATCTTGAGAAATTATCTTCAACATGATACTAAACAGAAGGTACGGCTAATAGGTTATACAAAGATGGTCTCTCAAACAACTTTTTACCAAATACGGCAAGCACAGCCCACATCATCCCAATGTGCAACTTATGGAAATACATCACTAGTGTGCGCATATTACCAACTTGATAAATCCAAAAAGGTTTCCATAAGATCTCCTGTAGTTCATGGTAGTTATATTTCTATCCATTAATCATGCAATAATCCAAAATCGATTCCACTACGGCCGGAGTCTCATGCATGATAGTCAAAAGTGAGCAAATGCTAGCATAAGTGCCAGGAAAGGTGAATTGCAAGCCCATTGCTTCTTCCTCCCTGAAGCGAGCAAGCTAGCAAAGGAAAGTACACAGAAGTGCACAAATGCAAAGCTGGAAACAAAGCAATCCTTTAGTTTTCTGGAATTTTATTTTGTTTTAATTTTTTAAGATACCATTGATCTTTTTTATCTCATATTTTGTCCATTCAATGAATGAACTTGGGTGAGATGCACTAGATAACAATCATCCTTAAGGTCGAATTGAGGTCTTTGTCCTTTTCTTCATTTCCCTTGAACTCCAACACAAACTCAAGAACTCATGCATCTCTCTCTTCTCATCCAAAATGCTGCATCCTCTTTTTCTTCTGTTTATTTTTCCTTCTCCTTTAGGATTCTGTATATGAGCCCAACAGCCATTTGTACAGACACTAGAATTTGTATTGACACTAGAAATCCATGTACAGAATTTAGAGAAATGAATTCCCACATGATATATGTATGCTTTAAAAACATTTACTTTTTACTTCAATCAGTACTCCCCGCTCCATCCCAATAAGGGGACACAACCTTAGTGGCAGCATGGAGTTTTACAAATTTAGAAAATCTTTCCTGCTTTCATTTTGCCTTCATATCATTATAATTTTATCTACATAGATGGAGGTAAAATTTGAATTATTGAGTTCTTTAGTATAGAAGACTGAAAAGTAAGTGGAATATAATTGACATTCAAGAAAGTAACAATGTAAGTGGGAAACCCCAAAGTAGCAAGCGTGACAAGGTTAATGGGACAGGAAGTGCTTCATATAAGATGTACTTTACTACTTATAGGATCTTATCATAACATGAGGATAAGCAATAATAAAAATATAGATATTCTGATGCAAAAAAGGAAGCCAAAGTCAAATGAAACTTGAGTTTATACCTTAGTTTGTCGAGGTGGTGTGTTTCCAAGTGTCAGCTTGCAATAAACACTTGGGTTGCCAACTGACTGCCTCATATTGTTGCCTCGCTTAATTATTACCACTAGTGTTCCCGGTAGACATTGCAACAAGAATTCTGCCTTCTCCTGAAACCGAGGTGGACCTGATTGTATCAGATATTGCAACAAGGGAATAGCATCAGCAGCAGCAATTGATTGTGCTCGGGAGACTTCAGCTGGGCATGCTGACCAAGCTTGCCGGAGAAGAAACAATGCATCCAATGCGGCTTCTTGAGTTGCCTCTGAACCAGTCTTAAGTGATGTAACCAGATGTGGAATACTTAGTGTAGCAGGTTCTGTAGCCCTCAGTCGAGGGAAGTTGCCAAAGAGAGCATTCAAAGCCTTCAGATATTCTTCACTTACCATTCCAGTTGCCCACAAATCTTTCTCAATTGCAGCTACAAAGGCCAGAAGGATTCAGTAAACATCAAATAGAATATTTATAGGCAAAAATGAAAAAATTTCACCTAGGACACTGGAGACCCAAGTATTCAACCTTTTTCTGCAGTTTCTAATTTATGCTATGTTATTGGTTCAACCCAATAGTCCTATCTTGATCTGTCTACTGATTACATATGCTTTGCAAGGAAGGGAATCTGAATGTGTCAAATCATTTTTGATACCCAAAAATAAAATGCTGTGCATCCATTAGGCTCTTTTTCTATAAGATATCTAAATGGTCAAGAGATGAGAAGACTGGACATGGAAAATAATTTTCAAAGACCAATGAAACATGTACCATCACAATATCAGGTGGTGCCAATGTGGATAAAACAATGCATGCTTGAAAGGCATAAAATTTGGACTTTTACCAAGAGAAATAACAAAATTATCTAGCTTCAAGAGACCAACAGAAAGTCTAACTGCATCTAACAATGGCCATATCTTCCATCCAAAACCAAATTTGCTCCACTTTTTGGACTAAAATGGCAATAAAATTTGCAGATAATACAAGAGAAACTTTACCAGTTATAGCTCTGACAGTTTCACTTGAAGCATACTCTTGAATGGTATTATTCGAGAAAAGAAGTTTAATAAACATTGCAGCCTGAACTGATGTATCTGGGTCACTAGCACCAATGAGATCCAGCACCACCTGAACGCCACCAGCCTCTGCAACTGCTCTTTTATTCGACCGGCAATACATAACAAGGTTCTGCAAGGCACAGATGGCCACAACCTTCATTTCTTCTGTTGGTTGATCCTCAAGCAAATTGACCAATGCCCGGCAGGCAGCAACAGCATCCGCAGTACGAGCAAGAGCTTCATTCTGAAATAGGTCACCCAGAGCAAGAGTTGCCAGTAATCTTGCTTGTTGACCTTGGGTTTGTGGATCCAAAAGGTACTGTGATAGCGGTAAAATTGCAGATTTGGTAGCTTTTGTTTCTCTGATTTTGACATTGTTCAACAACACTTCAAGCAGCCTTGCGGCAGTTTCTTCACATTGATGACATCTGAGAAGCTCCAGAAGAGCCTCTATGGCACCACTTTCAGCCATTGCTTGAGCGCTTGTGGAGTCATCACTCTCCAAAACCAGAAGGGCATTTAATGCACCAACTACAGTGCCGTCTGAACCTGATCGAAGCAACTTCACCAACACTGCAACTGGCACTTCCAAATAAAAGTCCGAACTAAACTGTAGAATACTAGACAAAACAGACGCAGCAGACTCCCACAAGGCATGAGGGAGCAAAGGATCAGCTTGTAATACCACTTTGGACAGCTCAGCAACACCTCCCTCTTTTGCAATTTCATTTGGCCAATTTAGTGCAACACCAACAAGTGCCTTCACCGCTCTCTGCTGCAAAATGGGTATACCAGAACCAAGAACTCGTACAAGGGGACCAATGACTTGCTGTGTTACTGGGTCCTTTTGAAGATTCTCTTCCAGAAGCACGTGTGAAAGAAGCTCAGCTGCCAACTGTTGTACAGCTGAGGCAGGAGAATCAAGTAGAGGTACCAGTGGTGCAATGGCTTGGTGAGCTGTTAAATTGTAATCAGCACGGCACTGCGGATGCTCCAAAATATTCACAAGAACCTGTAAGGTACTGTGTTGTCCATCAGGTCCAAAGTCAGGCCTTGTCAACAACATGAACAGAGGCTCAACTACTTTTGCTGCAGATGGACCCTTGGCAATAGTAGAATTGTTGGTAAGTATTCTGAGCAATTCCGCAAAAGCAGCACACAGGAAATCAGGAGCTTCATGAAGGATATCGAGTATGCTTTCAATCACCCCGGCTTTCACCATTTCCATCTTGCAAGCTGGCCTGTCTTTACCCAACTTCACAAGAGCTCTAGAGATACCCTCATGAAGCAAATAATTTCGACCATAGAGAAGACCAACAAGGGGAATAACTGCACCATGTGCAGCAACCAGCTCTGCAAGTTGTTCATCATCTAATAGTTTATCCAATGCACGAACAACAGAATGATGAGCAGGACTAAACTCAGTGACAAGGAGAGAAACCAAAGGCTCCACGCAGCGAGCTGCAGCCATTGTGGATCTGATTCTTGTATTTCCAAAAAGAACAGAACATAACTCGGCAGCATCACCTTTCAATTCCATGGAGCAATTGGATGAGAGAATCCTGCAAAGAACGTCTACAGCATTCATCTCAACATCTGCAACTGCAAGGGCTCTTGATGGATTCTCACTGAGCAGCCTAACCAGTGCAGCAATAGCAGCATGTTGCTCCTTCTCCAAACCAGTATTTAGAATTTCCACTAAAGGTTGAACAGCTTGCCTGGCTGATTCCGCATTCCTTATATGATCTGCAGTGAAAAGGTTTTCTAAGGCCTTGGCTGCACTATATCTTGCAGCTCTTCCACCTAGACGTAGCACAGCCACAAGTTGACTAACAGCACCAAATGCAGATTCATGTTTCCGTATTTCAGCAGTGCTAAAAAGAATACCCAGAAGATCAGTAGCAGCTTCTTCAGTTGTATCTTGTGGGCTCAGTGACAAATATTTAGTCAGAGCTTCTAATGCACCTGACTCTACCATTACAACCTTATTTGAGGAACAGTCTTTAGCAAGCTGGATCAGAAGTCCAAGAGCTAGAAAAGGAGCACCTGGACGATCTGGAATTGGTTTTAACAAATCAACAAGAGCTGGAATAGCTTTTCTAGAAGTAGCACCAACCCTTATGTCATCAACTCTAAACAATCTTTCTAGAGCAACTTGATCTGGATAACGCACCAAAAAGAATTCCTCAGATAATTCTAAAAGGTCTCCTATATCAGCATCAGCACAACCAAGCAAGGATATAAGTCCTGCTGCAGCCCCTGAATTTGCAACAGATAGAAGAGTTCCCCTGCTACCATTACAGACAAGGCTGGCCATAACTTGGGCGGCAAAGTATCTGTTTGCTGGCTCCTCTGATTTCAAGAAATTAGCTAGCACTGGTATAGCTTTCATTGTTGCATTTGATCGTATGATGTCTCTATCTTGAAATAGAACTGCCAGTAGTAAGGCACAAATCCATATGCTACTGTCCTCACTAAAATCATTCTGCAAGAACAATTAGCATATGAGACAAATAGCACAACAAATATCCAGATCAACATTAACGACTCAAAAGATGGACAGAAATAAAACATAAAATTGGAAGATTTAGAGTAAAGGAAATCAAGAATTAGTTAGTACAAAGATGTGTAATGTGCATTAAAGAGAAGTACTTGTTAAGATTCAATACCTGAGAGTATCGTGATAGAGATTGGGAGATTTTCTCAGTAAGAATTTCAACTGCTCCAGCCTCCATAATCTCGATTTTACATTTGTCATCACGACTAGCAAGAGCAGAAAGCAACAATATGGCAATGTTGACACCATAAATAGCAGTTGTATTCTTCTCCACTTCTCCTTCATTTGCTTCTTCTTTACTATTCCTGCAAATGCTGATGGCTCCTTTACCCCTCTGATTTTCAAGATGACAAGACTCTACAGAGCTCAGCATTCCA
Source organism: Gardenia jasminoides (assembly GCA_013103745.1). Lineage (NCBI taxonomy): Eukaryota > Viridiplantae > Streptophyta > Magnoliopsida > Gentianales > Rubiaceae > Gardenia > Gardenia jasminoides. The sequence continues at coordinate 46,264,077 of CM023095.1, read as the reverse complement.
ACAAGAGATTGAACTAGTTGAGTGCACAAAGTTGATGCATTTAGATCTTCTACCACTTTTTGGTGATTCACTTTTGCAGTGCAAACAAGAAGTGCAGCTCCTCCTATTTTGACCCTTGCAGCTGAGTTATTTATGACCCTTTCTGCAATAGCAGAAATACATCCAGAGGCAGAGGCAACAGCATTTCCCAAAACGATAGGCTGAGCACGGCAAAGCAGAGAAAGTATTTCTATTGCTTTGTCCTGCAACAACGGTGTTGCATCAGCAATGCACAAGACTATTGGGGTTATGCTATCTGGCAACTCAGCAAGAACAGCCCATGCAGGTTTAATGTGCCCATTAGCTCCTTCCGACCTAGAGAGGAAAGCCAGAGCATCTAGAGCCTCCGACATAGCAGGAGAACAGCTATCTGCAGATTCAAGGAAAGACACCAATGCGAGAAGTGTTCCAGCCCGATTTACACAATCAGTTAAGGAAGAGTCAACCTGACGAGAATGGAGGAGCCGGGCAATTGCTGCTGCAGCAAGGGTCTTTCCTCCCATTCTTCCATCACGCAAAATTCTAGTAGCAGGCAAAATGATTTCTTCAGGAACAGCTTTCTCTGAGACTTCACGGTCCAGAAGAAGATTTGCCAAAGCACATACAGCCTGTTCAGCTACTTGCAAGTTTGAAGAACCGGCAAGCACAATCAGTGAAGGTAATGCATCTCTAGCAACAGCAGCCACATCACGGTTCTCTTTAATTGAAAGAAATACAGCCGCTAGACATCTGGACGACTCTACTAAGATGTTCTCTGATTCTTCATTTAGCAGCTTCATTGCCGACAAAAGAGTTTTAATAGCAATGTTACTTTCTCGCAGGTCCTTCCTGAGTTCAAAGATTCCAGCAAGAGCTGATGCAGAGTTAGCTCGAGTCTCTTCCTTAGTCGAGCCCAAGATTTTTATCATTGTTTCAATTGCATCATTTGCAGCACTACCTTCTCGGAGCATGTCATTGATGGGGGCCACAGAAAGCAGACTTCTTAATGCATCCAAGACATAAACCTTAGATTCAGGAAGATCACTAATTAATAGTGCCGTAAGTTGGCTGATAGTTGCTGTATCTGATTTGTGAATCAAATGGTTCAAAGTCTTTGCAGCAATCTCCTTTCCATGGGAGCTACCATTTTTTAGCAGCCATAACAAAGCTGGAACAGCATCAGCACTTTCAACACATGCTCGTATATCTTCACTATGATTACACAAGTTTCCAAGTATAGTAGCAGAATCTTCCTTGGCTCTTGCAGACCCTGTCTCCAAAATTTGAACAAGTGGAGGTATGCCACCAGCTGCTGTTATGGCCCATTTACTATCATCATTTTCATTGGATAGAAGACAAAGTAATGCAACAGAACACTCTTGTTGCTGCTCTGATGAAAGACCGAGAAGCGATATCAATAGCTGGATCCCTTCACGACCCTGTAGGGCATACCATAAACTACCCTCATTCTTGCAAAGAATGAGAAGGGACTTAATCAACTCATCTTGAACTTCATTAGTTGCCATGGTAATCAAACCAACAAGCAGACGTTTTGCATCAGAATTTGCAAGTTTACTTGAGAGCACTGCATTACCATACAGACTGGCAAGGGCTTCTATTGTTCGCTCCTGCACCAGAAATGGTAAGCTAGGTTTAAATTGATTAACCAGGGTCTGCTCCACCTCTAGAGGATCTGATGCTCTAGCAGTTTCTGCTTTACTATCATATATCATGAGAGCTGACGCCAAAGCCCCTAATGTGTCAGCCACCTGTGTAGAAGAGGTGCATGATTCGAGGCTTTGACCAAGACTGGAAATGACATATGACAAACCACCAGAAATGTTGGCCAGAGCACACATTGCATTCTCTTGCAAAGCTTGAGCAAACTCGCCCTGCATGAATTCCTTTGAAGGGGCAATTGTAGCATTTATTAAAGCAGGTATACCATTGCAATTTGCTATATCCTTCCTCGCCTCTTTGCACTGTGCAGAAAGAGATTTAAGAGCAGCTGCAGCTTCTGCTCTAACAGAGGCATCATTGCCAGGTCCAAGTAATTTCAGGAGCTGTTTTGTAGCCTCAGCAGCTAAGACTCTTGAACAAACAGATGCATCTTCCATCATCATACATGCCAGGAGAAAGCAAACATTAGCTTGAGTACTTGACTGCCCTGTTTTGAGCAGCTTGACTAGTATATCTACTCCTCCAACTTCTATTGTTGCTGTCCAGAATCTCTCTGTGCTGCTAGATAGGTTCCGCAGAGCTCCGGTTAACAAGTCATCCACTATATTTCCAGCCTTAAGTCCCTTTGCCAATTGCTCCCAAAGCACTGGCACAACCCCTTCAGTTGAAAAAATTTTTGATCCAACATGGTCCTTAGCACCACCTTGAGATACAGCATGTATGGTCTTTGCTGCTGCAATCTGACCTTCTGCCGAACTTGATTTCAGAAGACCAAGCAGTGGAGGAATGCAACCACCAAGTAAGACTTTCAACCGTAATTCATTCTCTTTACATAAGGAGCCTAAGACAGTAGCAGCCTGCATCTTCACTCCAAGTGATCCTGACCGAAGAAGCGACACAAGCACTGGGACTGCCTGAGAATGTGATCCAACAGCGCTGAAAGCATTCTCACGCGTATCTATAAGTTCCAGCAATTGCGTCAAGGAATACTCTTTTTCTTGGATAGATGAAGAGTTCTGGCGCAATTGCTCAATGCATTGAGCAACACTTGCTAACGTACCATCTGGATCCTCCATGTTACTACGGTCTCTGTGCATAATTTGCATGATTATATCAGAAAAAAAATGACAGAAGCAAAAGATACATAAATAGAATACTTTTTATATTGAGCTAACACAATTTATAGTCCAAGTAAACCAGATAGACATTAACAGATGAGATATCAGGAAATAATGATGAATTGTGGAATGCTTTTTAATGGTACAATTAAAAAAGCTCTGAAAACCCAGGAAAAGGATGAAAGCTGTGTGTCATCACTTCACAACTGACGACATTATAAGAAAGAATAGAACACGTGCCAAGCAAGTGGCAACCTTGGCAGTCAAGCTTGTGGCCAAGCCACATGACACATTGCAAGTGGAGACAGAAAACCAAAAGCAGTAAAATGAAAGAAAGCAATAAGCTTTGCCCAGCAAGATTTGCTTCTCAACTTAATGACAAGCCAAACATCCGTTCAGTCAGACACTGGTAGTAGTGTCTCAAATGTCTTGGAATACCAACTATTAAAGACAGTAACCAAAACTGGGAAATTTTCCATTTGTAACCATTCTTTGTATGACTTCTATCCCCACCAAAAAAATAGGAGTAGCAGTCATTTCCTCTTCAAGTTTTTTTTTTTTTCAACAAGTAATCCTTGTGTAGAATGTCATTCCATACACCTGGAACAGTACACATATTAGAGCAAGCAATCCAAATAGAAAATTGACTAGAGACAGCACAAAATATGTTAGCTCACCATCCATTGTCATTTTTCAATGTATTTGGTTGAAAGATGTATGGTGTACCATCTTTATACCACAAAACTGCAGAAAATGCCAGTGTTATAAGTGAATCCTGCAATCTTGCTCTCCAACAGAAGGTTCCCCCCCATCTTAGAGAACCCTCTAAAGGCATTAACTCCACAAAATGGATGATAACAATTCAGTTTAAGTGATTGTAGTCAAATGGGATTGGACTTGTGCAACATTAAATTAGTAATACACTGATATACAACCTGCATCTTCAGCAAAATAAAGAAATCCTCATGAAGATGTCGTATAATATTACGTAAAGGTATGAGGCCAAGAATATTGTTAGGTTATAAGAGATCAACCGAAGTACAGAATGCATATCATGGTGTAATCTCACAACAGTTTCTAATCATTATAACATAAGAACAGGTTTCTGGATATTGCCCCACTATGTCAGCAAAAGCAACAACTTGACCAAAAATAAGTGATAAATTAGTAAGTCTCTACGAAAATAGTTGAGGAAGATGCTAAATCTGACCTTGAACCCATCTTCATGAGAGAATGAGGAGTCGGAGGCTCCGAGTCTTGAGTTTTAACATCCCCATTTCTCTCCTGAAACCATAAGCAAATAACAGTGTTAATTTTTTTTTTTTCCCAAAACACAATAGCAATGACAGAAGATTAAAGTCAAAACCCGGTCAATCAAACAAACGTAGAAAAGCATAAATGAATAAAAGCCATTAGAATAACCAGAGATGAAACCATTTATAGCTAAAGAGGGCAAAGAATGTTTTCAAAAGCAGTTGACTTACCAAAAAAGTTGAAATAAAGAAAATATATATTTGTTTATAGCAATTCAAAGGTCCAAGTCCAGGATCTACTTAAATGAGATCCCTTTGTACTTCATAAAGCTGAACTTTCAGTTGCCAAATGCCAACGCATATTAAAATGTTGATAACATTTTTCCAATTTTGAAAATCATAGATGACAAAAAGAATATGCCCACATAGACATGCAAATATTGGTAACAGTAAGCAACATGAGCATTTCAAGACATGTTTTCTTCCACTGCTGAGTGCATACAATGGCCTAGTAGCATTTCACAAGTACCTCCAGCCAATACAACTACTAAAGCATATGAAAATGCTAATCTTTTTATATTAGCCTGCACAATACAGGAGCAGAAATGGCGAAAGCACTAACCAACAGATATAACATTAGCAAAACACAAGTTTAGAATTGGAAACGGAGTTATTCAAGTCAAGCACAGCTATACTCATCAAATATGAAACGAGCTACTAAAGATAACAAGGGCTATAAAGTAGAAGCGGATTACACTGAATCCTTATAACTAAGATTTATATGCTCATAACCAAGGATCAATAGAAACAGGAAACATAATGCTAGATCCCTAAAAAAATAGCAAATCAATAACGTTGAGATTCCATCAAAAGTTAAAGAGAAATACCAAGTCATTGGTGGGATGGCTGCTGCCGTTGGTGGCAGCAAACCTCCAAGCCAGTGTTGCAGCCAGCTTTGCTGTGATCCAGAGATCTTCACCTCAGATCTGCCTCCGCCCCCAGATCACAGCCAATAGCAAACACCCTTAGCTTACAGCTCCCTGCATTTACAATACAAGAAATCCCAAATGAGAGCAGTGTCAGCAGCTCATCAAATGAGCTAGAAGCAGACATGGATCAAATCCAAATTACAGCAATGCCAAGAAACTCAATACTAAATTAAGCAGAAACCACTCAAATTGAAGTCAAATTGTGTAAGATTGGGCAATGAGAAGTCAAAATTCAAGTAAAACCCACAAAATTTCTTCACAAAAATCACTAGATCAAAAATGTCTGCACAACAAAGTTCACAACTTTAAGCATTTCCCTCAAAAACCCACTAAAATTTTCAGCTGGGTTTTTTGGAAAAAGTATCATAAAACTCAAATCTTAACTACAAACCTCGGTTTAGTGAGAACACAGCAAAATCCTCATGAATGAATCGTTAGCAGTAATCAATAAAAAAAGGGGGTCTTTTTTGCTGGTTTCAGAGACGGGGAGATTCAGGATAGGCAATTGGGTTGAGAGGTTTCGTAGCAGACAAGCGAAGGAAGAAAAGAATGAACGAATCAATGAATTTTTGGTATTGAATTGAAGGATACACAAACTGAATTAAAAAGACAGAAAGAACACAAAGAAAAATGCACAAAAAATGTGAGAGAAAGAGAGAAGAGGGAACTGAGGAGGAAGCTAGGAAGAGCTTGTGGGCTGATTTGGATCGGTGTTTCATGTAAATTTTGCAGTAGAATGAAAATCTAATCTCACTGGAGCGAGTGGTCCACCGACAGTTCAAGGCTCACTGGAGAAATGGACAAAAAAGAAATGGAGAAATGGAGGCTGTCACTCAGTCTAGTCACTGTGTGGTGTAGTTTACTGTATGCGGCTTAAGCTCTTTTGTTGGTTGTTGGCTGTTGGCTTTTGGCTGGCTTCCATATTACTAACCCACAAATTTAACTCTTGAAACTTTTCGTGGATCATAAATTTTTTACAATATTAAAATTATTGTAGCATGTTTTTAAAGTGATGTATGTCAGATTAAAAAAAAAAAGTAGTCAAAAAATGTATTGACAGTGCAAGTAAAAAAAGTTTTTACAATTCATCCACAACCTAAATAATTAAATGCATAACATTGTCAAATTTTATTCTTTTGTTATATAACTTGTTCACATTGGATAAACAATTCTAACTTTTATGGAAGACTTTTCAACTCTATTCATTTTTCTTTCTAATTTTAAAATGGTATAACAATGTTATATACAATAATTTTCTTTATTTCTTGCAAATTTAGATAAGGTAAAGAAAGTCATCCATTAACATTGTAAATTTATGGTTTCACTCTAGGGAGTGAATATATCAAGGATACAGTAATACATAAGATAATCTATGAGTTACAAAAAACTTACTCATTTTTATTGCTTCTTTTTTTTTTTTTTTTGGTTAAGCTTGCAACACAAATACAGAAAACGTTTGTATAGTAGATTTTTTGGGATAATTTATTGAAAAGGATGCTGTATAACTTTTCTGATGTGACATATATAAGATAAAAAAGTGATTGGAATTTGTGTCGATGATGCAGGTAAAATTTTTTAGATAAATTAGAGCAATACAAACAAACTTGTTTAAATTGGCACACACAATAAACTTTTGGCTCCTGGATTGACTTGAGCCAAGCCCATTAAAGATCAAGCTGACTTGAACTTCACTTCTCTTCTCTCTCTCTCTCTCTCTTAGCTGGCTGCATGCATATTCCACTGCTTTATTTTTTTCTCATTTCAGCTGGCTGGGTACAGTTTATGACTACAAAGACTATACACCTAATAAGGATGCTGGACAAATATTATAGTAGTACTAATTTTTAATGCTAGAAGCCATGTTCTGTTTAACATTATTAATGTGGTTGTAAATAACCAAGAAAACCCATAACTAAAAGGATAACAGAAATCTCATATGCAACTTACATTTACAGGTTAATCTGCCAAATATATGCTGTTGGGGTATTTATTCTAGTGCCCTAAATATAATTTTCTGCCCAAAGTAGAGATCTTTGAGAGGCACCTGGAAAGAAAAGTGGATAACCTTACAGTCTATGAGAGGGACAAAGATATGTGGAAAAAGGAAAGAAGATATGAGAGCTTTTCATCTTTTGAAAGAATAAATGCTCTAAAAACCACATTGGACCAAGTAGCAAAATATTGGGTAAAATGCAGCCAAATTGATAAAAATGTGTTGAGGGGTAAAATTGAAATTTACGACCAGAAATAAAATGCACTCTTAACAAGATTCCAAATTTTAAAGATAAATCTTTTTTATACTTTTCGTGCAATGATTTTTTTACATTAGCAAATTTATATGCATGTCTTATGTGTGCAATGATTTTTTTTTTTCCGTAAATAGAGACTGTATCGTGTACAGCCATGTAAAGAAAATTGACCTAAACTCTAATCTTTGCCTAATTGTGATGAGACTACTGTAGTTGTATTATTGATAGTGTTTGACGTGAGACCTTAATTTTAAGAATGATTAAGACTCCATACCAGATTTACCAGCAATCATCATTCATCTTCTCTCTATGTTGTCTTGCATGTGTGTATGTGCTATGTTGTTGAATGGTGAAGCAAGTTGAATTGTCATTTGGCTATATATGAATTAACGACTAATAATGTAACCATCACATGGCTATTATTATAAATACATAGTGCTAGCACTTGTATTATATTTTAGTATATAGTTTTTTATTGTTCATCTTTCTCTCTTCCTCTCTCTCTTCTGCAAGAAAGGAAAACAAATGCAGAAGAGGGATTAATTCCTTGAAACAGTGCCACAGAATATTCTACATCCACAGTACATTTTGACGAATGTAGTGTTGATTTGTTAAGTATTTAAGAACTAGTAAATAGGGTGAACTAGTTAGCTCCAAAATTATGGTGAACTAGCAAAAGAAAAATAAGTTAGACAAAATTCCATGAAATCTATTTTAATACGAGCTGTCTTTGTAACAATTACATAAGATGTTGTGTTTGTGCATGGAGCATCGGAGAATAAGAGAATTTTATTTTGTTGTGTCTCTACAGAAAATGAGAGTAGCAGAGATGAGAATGTTGAGATAGATGTGCGGATATCCTAGATTAGATAGAATAAGTAATGAGTGTATTTGAAAGAAAGTAGGGATAGCAACAACAGATGAGAAAATGAGAGAAGCATGCTTAAGATGGTTCGGATACGTGAATATGAGACCCCTAGATGCACCAGTTAGGAGTTTAGAAAATAGAAAAATTTTTACTCAGACTAAAAGGGGAAGGAAAAGACCTAAAAAGAGTTGGTAGGAAACTATGAAAAAAGATATGTTATATTCAAATCTTACTGAAAATATGTATTTTTACCGAATACAATGGCGACGTATGATCCATATAACCAACCCCATTTAGTAAGATAAAGGCTTAGTTTGTTGTTGTTGTCGTCCATGATATGCATTAATAATTATTTTTAAGACAGGATGTGGGAATGGCATATTACCATAAGGTTTTCATATATGGATATGGTGACTTTCATGAACCCCCTTTAAAATTTGGAGGGGGAAAAATTTATATTTATCAATACGAGTTTGATAATGGGTCAATTTAATTTTGCATCCTTCAACTATATTCAAATTTTTACTTTAGTCCCTAAACTTTAATATAAGACACTATAGCTTTTGAATTATAAAAATTTGTCTCACTTATAACATTACTTAGGAAGTGAGGCAGATTTATGCCTAACTGAGTATATTTTGGGAACTAAATTGGGATAAATTTTATACTTAAGAGATTAAAATGAACAAGCTCTATATTGTAGGGACTAAAATATGGTAAATTTTATAATTTAGTGACTAAAGTGTCCCCATTCTAAAGTTTAAGAGTCAAAGTAAGAATTTGAATATAATTAAAATGTACAAAGGTAATATTAACCCTTTGATAACTTGTTGCTTTATGATACTGCAAGTATTGTATGTCAAATCAAACCCTTTTATCCCCTGACCTAAGGTAAGAGGTAGGTTGGTAGGATTTAAAGAATTTGGCTGGTAAAATACTATGTTAATGAATGATAGATAATCGCTCTATAGAATGAATTGTATAAAGATACACCAAATTATGGCTAGGATAGTGCATCACATCAACTACCAGATGAGATTATGGGATTTTTCTGATGAAAACCTAACTGGTGGTCTACATTTAAAATTGACTTTGAGCAATGCTTAGAACCGGTAAGCTTCTCATTAATCAATTAGGGTTTCCTAAAACGAGATATAAATAGGAATCCCAAAAAATCTGAGAATGTTACCAAGATCCAAAATCAGGGAGAAAATACTGCTTATTTGGTATGATGCAACATAAATTATGGAGTTGTTCGGTCTAGGTGTCTCCATCATAGGAAGCCATGAGAAGAAGTTAATTACAATCAAGTTTCAGGACATCATCCATTTCATTAGTTACTTTCCATAGTTGATTTTTGGGTGAAGAACAGGAGAACAACAATAACAGAACAAATAAAATAAACCAAAAAGAAAAAAGGATGGCCAGCTTAAAATGTGAACTAAACATCCAAAATTAACTTTTTATCTCGATGAAGTGGAAAATAATTTGTACACTAGGTATTATATTTCTTAGGTGTATTTAATCTGTGTCAAAAACATTGAAAAGACATTACTCATATTATATTCAAGATGCACGTATTGTGTGAACTAAACATGTTTACATGTTTTTTATTCTCCTACCACATCTATTTTTTCCAGCCAATTTGCTGTAAACAGCCAAATCAAGTCTGAATAAACTGGATCTGTGCGAGCATGTAATGTTAGATCCCGTAAAGGATGCGCCTACATTTATCAGTTGAACCATGGCTCAATCATTCAGTTTGTCATCCATCCTGATAGACAAAGACAAAAGGTACATGATTCACAAATGCATAAACCTCAGTTCATACTCAATATCAGTGACACCTGCTTCATATATTTCAAAATAAAGTGCCTTGGTTTGAATTCTCAGCATTTCCTCAGTTTGAAGAGCTATTTTATTGTGTACAACACCCTCTCCTTCTGGAAACTTTAACTGTATTGTACATTTTGGACCAAAAATTCAGTCTTTTCTTGAATGTTAAACATGATATATTGGGTTGCAACAAGTGAAAAATTTGCTGCAATCCTTACAAGTTCCCTCAGTGGTTGTACCTAAAAAGCACACTTCGTTTATGCTCATGTAGAATAGCCATTAAGTTTCTCATCATCAGGGGGGTTTGAACAGAAAATACACTCAAATACAGGCAAATGAATGGATTACGTCAGGCTAATGGATGTAGCGTATGATTGTAAAAGGGTTAAAGCTTGCTCTGTGACAGCTCTGTTCCTCGCTCGCCTAACCCAATCACCAACAACTTCTGCAGCTTGGGTACCTTTTACACCATGCTCAAGAGCATCAGCAGCTTCACTGAGTTTTCCTTCGGCTAAGAAGCTATCAACTCTGTTCATGAGAGATTCAATTCCATCACCAGACTGGTCAGCTTCCTGAACCTGAAGACACGAGTCACAGCAGGTAGTGAATAGTTAAATTCACAGACAATTTATGCATCTATGAGTGGATTGTACAGAAAATACACCTTCAGCCAAGAAGCAACATGAGCCAATGAATGTGCCAAAATCCCGCCTCCTCCAGGTGGAATTAAGCTGTAATGCCTTAATGTTCCTCTCAAGGCATCAAACTGAACAATTTCAGGAGTGATTTTTTTTTTTTTTTTGAAAGGGGGGGGGCTGTTAGTTTGTGGCCAAATAAGAAAAGAGGGAGGGAGAGGGAGGGGAGAGAGAGGGAGAGAGATTTCCTGTCTCTAAGGAGTGGCATCATCTGGAAGAAAGGCGATACAATGGTAAACAAAACATATGTGATCAACTAATTCCAAAAGGTGGTTAACATGAACTCAATAATTCACAGTTTGGGAATCTTTAGACAAGTGATTAACTAATTTCTAGCTTTAGATACATGGTACCCTAATACACATCAACAACCAGTTAAAACAATTTCTCAACCTGCAAACTTGAACTCTTTAATAGTTAACAGGGTATGCTAAAAGTCAAAACTCAAATTTCAACCCTCAGCACTAAAAAATGCATAATATGTATCAACTTGTCTAATTTCTGATTTTACTCTAAATTTCAAATGGTTTCTTCCTACACAGCTATTTGCATCTTTAGTCCCATGGCATTATTCCAAATTCTGACAGTCAACTATTTCAGACAAGAGGATATTTCACTGCACTAACAGAAAAATGGTGCCTGAAAATTTTTAAATTCATCTATTCAAGTCCTGTAAGACTATTAAACCCTGTAGTTCATTCTTTTATCCCAAGATTCTTGATCCCCAAAGTATCCTACAAAATGCGCACAGAGCATGTAGGTTGACAACAAGGGAATGACAAGAAACCACATATATCCTCCCTGATTGAGAGATTAATAACAGAGTTACTTAAATGATTTAGACCTACTATTCAAAGAATAAATCAATTTTTTGAGTTTAAGCCATTATCTATGCTTGTCATCAAGACAAGCTATCTTAAGATGGAAAAGTCAGCCAAAACCCAAATGATAGATGACCAGAATTGTAAAGGAATAAACTCAACCATGACATTGATATCAGCATCCCATTTAGGGGCTTTTCTTAATCTTTAAACTATACATATTATTCAATTAAGATTACTCAGCCTATATGACTCTACTTAGACATGCTCATAATAACAAACTCTAGATCCTCAAGAAAACTTGCCTTATGATTCAACTGCAACACAGTGTCAGTACCATTTATCCGTGTCTCTTCAGGAATTGACGATAAAACTAAATCTAAAAGTGAGTCTTTGTCAATGCCTTCGAGGTAAGTGCGCAGAGCCTCTATTTCCTTCTGAATTGGCAGACCCTTGGAAAGGGCATCTTCCAATGCAAGAGCTCCCTGCAAGAGGTAACAATTATGAGATCATGCATGAATGAACAATAAAATACTAGCCAAGCTGATGAATCATCATCATACTCTTTTCAGGAACTATTAAAAGACTTCTTTTAAAGAAATTTACCGAAGCAGCAAAATCTAGTATTTTAAAACTACATGTAGAAAGAACTGAAAGGCCACAGATTAAATCCCAACTAAGACTTTTAGGAAAGGAGAACGCAAGACAAAACAGACATTGATGGTAGCTCTTCCCCAAAGTAAAAGTACATTTTTTATTTGCTTTTTTTGTAGTTTCTCCTTTCATTATCTCTTTGTGTTCTTATTTCATTTTGACGGTTTGGAATGGTGCGTATCTCCTTGCAGATAAAGCACAGGGACATGGACATTTTATTCTAACTACCACCAATGAACCTCCTCAAACAAAGCCCCATCCCTACGCAAATTACTGATATAAGCATGCAATGAAAAAGAAAAATTCCTGCAAATGCATTCTAAATCTTTGCCATGCTAAAGTACCACAAGGACATCATTAAGTGCCCCAAGAATGCATGAAACAGTGCAACTGAATAACACCATAAGACATCTTAGTCACCACCACCACCACCATTACCAACTTAGTTCATTGAAAAACCTAAAGACGACGGTTGAAATCATGAACATGTCAAAGAAGTAATTGTTTATGGGCAGGCATACACAAAACAAAAACTGCCAATAACAAACTTTCAATAAGAAAGCACAAGAGCATCGCAATGTCATGAATAGTCAAACAGGGCATTTTAAACAATAATGTTTAATACATTGCTTCTGATCTATCTAGTTCCACAAATATATTTCCAACTAAAACCCACTTCAAAAGTTAAAAACTTCCCTCTCCTACCTAAATATGTAAGATGTTTTACGTAATAAGGGTAGCTATGATTGGTCCCAGAAATCATTAAATGTACAAAATATGAACTAGAACTAATTAAAACTACAGCTTCCAATGGCTTTAGTGTGGAAGTACAGTGACATGCACTAAAATAAAAATGTACATGCAGTTGCTTGCAAATATATTTGGTCATTCACAAACCTAATCCCCTGTTGCACATACATGCCAAGCAGATAGTATCGCTCAATCTATCTATTCCTAATATTGATCAAAAAGAGCCTTGAAGAACAGTTTTGTATTATATCCCCTTCATCACATCAAAGACCACCTTCACTAGCAGCACAAGGTGTATTACCTTGTCAATAACTCATTGATCTATTTCATGTTAAATAATGAAGTTAAATTTGAAAAAACAAGATATTAAGTGTATGACATCCAGAACTAGGAGAAAATGTTACCAAAGCAAGCTTGTGAACAGAATGAATCTGGCGAGCCTCCTCAGAGCGTGCATAAAACGCCATGCACAAGGCATTTATCTGTAAAACATAAGAAGATTGTAATCACATTAAATACAATTCCATATCCAAGTGTACATGTATCAATGTCCCTCCACAACATGAGAGAAGCAACTAGTACGTCTATGTAGCTGAATAAAATCTATTTCTATCAACAAAATGAATAGCCTCCGAGGCCGCACGGAAGCGACTGTAGCATTGTGGCTTTAATCAAAACAACAAGAACCAAGTATACTTCTCCCAAAGAAATTCCGATGACTAAAACAACAATAAACAATTCATTCCATAAATTGCACAACATATCATCAGAACTCCTAGGATATACATTTGCATGTTTATGAGGATTTTAGAAAGAATCCCATCAGCTACCAGAAAGTAGATCAAATCTACTTGGCCACGTGTGAATAAGTACTGGTCAAATTACGAGTTCACATTTAAAAACATCATTCAAAGTTTGTGGTGAATGTACCAGAGAGTTAAAGCAGCAAGATTCTCCCTCCTTCCCCCCCTCCCCCTCCTCCAAGCATATTAGGCTGTGGGAATTTACAGTCTAGAGGCAAAAGATTCTATTCCAACAGTGAAAGATAATGTTGGTACATATCAGACATACATGAAGATTTGCTTCAGCCATTTTCTCAATTTGGGCTGCCTTCTCAGTCGCAGTTGCTGAAGCCAATTCCGCTTTGGCTAGCTCCTGCAATTTTTTCATCTCCAATTCAGCTTCATTTTTCTGTAATGGCAATTGTTAGTGAATTAGGGAGGAAAATCTATCAAATGGCAGAATCTTTCTTTGACAGAAGTATGCCATCATGCGACTAGGTACCTTGTTTTCAAGCTCCATTTTATGTTTCTCCTCCAATTTTTCTTGAAGTGATTTAAGTGCTGCAGCTGCTTTTACTCTTTCTTTGTTCAACTCCTGTAAAAGATTGAGCAGAACTTTTCTTAATGAAACGATGAACATGATCAAGCCAAGGTACAGCTATAAATGCTTAATTTGAACTTCTCTTAATGAAACAACGAAATGATCAAGCCAAAGTACAGCTATAAATGCTTAATTTGCCTTGTGTAAATGCAGATAGTTGGAAAAATCCAGTGTCAATACAAATCACTAGTTGGACATACAACTGAGTCTACAAGGAGTTTATCCAATAAGAATGGCATTTCCTTTAGATTAGCCATATCCAACTTAGCTGAACTACTGGGACATCAGATTTAAACCATGAAGCTGAGGATACCCATCAAATATGAGACAGGAACAACGCACATACATGTCAACATGTAAGAAGAAAACAAATTTTCTCTACAACCTTATCCAGAATGGCTTCCCTTTCGGCATACATAAGTTCCCTGGCCCTAGCGTCCCTTAATTCTTTCTCATACTTTTCCTGCCAAAATACAGAATAAGCAGAGATAAATAGGTTTAATTAGTCTGAAATCATCAACAATTAAGAGCAAACAATGCAAAAAAAAATAAAAATAAAAAATAAAAAATAAAAAAAAATTCAAAATCCTATTCTATAGTTTTTAGTCTTTGATTACTAGATTTGCAAGACCTTCAGCATTCTCTTCTCTTCAGCAAAAGTATGGGCATCTAACTCTGCTTGTCGTTCCTCAGCTGCATGAATGGCTTGTAGAAAATCAAGCACGAGTTTTCCATCCCTGGATATATAGCTCTCCTCAATAGTCCCAGGTAAGCCCTACAGATCCAAAAGTCATTGTTGTTTCAGATGTAATAACTGATGAATCTCTGCTTACAATGCTTTAATTGCAGTTGCACAACATTTCAAACTAATCCTTCAAGGAGAAACACTTTGAGTAAATTACAACCACCTGCGATTTACTGGTTGACACCAATGTTGGATCGTTGCCATCACTTCTCAAATTGTAGTCATCAAGGAGGGAACTAGATTGTCTCGGTGCACCAGCCAGATTCTCCTGCAAAAGCTGCCCCTCAAAAAATGGCAAAAGAAGAAACATAATTCAACTATGCGTGCTAATTGAGTTCACCAACTTGATCCCTCAATAATAATCAGCGCATACCTTGGGTGAGTCTTGGCTATTGAATTGAACAGGCACAGAAGTCGTCTCATTTTCTGCAGTAGCTGTATCATCCTGAGTAAGTGGTGGTGTCATTTCAACAGCCTTCTTCTGAGCACTATCAACTTTGGCATCTGAACTGTTCATGGTAATACTCCCTTCAGAAGGCTTACCATGACTAGCACTTAAATCATCAGATTGAGTACCACTTCCTCGGGAGCTGGGCAATTCTTCCTCTTGAATGTGATTGATATCATCTGATTTCAAATCGGGCATATCTTTCATGTGAAAGCGACTTTCTTCCTGTCTTCTACTTAAATCTTCTCTTGCAGATGGATCTGAGTCAGTTGACATGCTTTTCTCCTCATGTTCTGCTTTGGGAGTTGATATACTTGTCTCCTCATATTTATGATTAGCAATTGTCTCCACCTTATCTTCATCAACTAGTGAGTTTTTACCATCTTCCCTTAAATCCCGTTGCTCTTCATTAGCAACAGCAACCTTGGCAGACTCTGCAGTGCCATGCGGCTCTTTGGCAAAATATCTATCCAGATAACCCGCGTGGTAAGCTCCCATGACTACAGCACCTAATGCAACACCTCCGAACAAGATTTTTGGCAAAGAATTTCCAGACTCAGCTTTATCAGCTGAACCTGGTCCCTGAGGTTCATTATGCTGAGATGCAGCAGAAATTGCTCTCCTGGAAGAAAGATATGAAGGAATCTGCTCCAATGGTAGCCAAAAATGAAAAGAATTAAGAATACTGGTAAAGTCAGTTCATGGTTTTGGTGCACATAGAAGAGGAAAATAAATATATAATAATTCATAATAAACTCACACTGCAAAATTCCCACAGAAGCCATGCACAGCTCAATTATGGAAAAAGTCCTCAACAAGTGACCAACCAGGATAATAGAGAAAACCCTTTCCCCAAGCTTTTCATATGTTATTCAGAGACAGAATTATTCAAGCACAAACTCAGCCAACATCCTTCTGGCATCTTAATTATTAAACTTTCTGAGATCAGCAGGACTGTTTACACTCCCAACACTAACAAACAGCAAAGAAACTCTTCCCATAGGAACACATTCTTTGCCTTGTTTCTTCACAATTGCACTCCTTAGTACTAACACTTCTCCCTCACTTTTGAGCTTTAAGATTATGTCCTACCAAGATGGCAATAAACCTGCAGCATCCTCATTTAATCATCACCAAAAGTCTTGATGACAGAACAAATCATCTTGAGACATTAAGCTGGTACGGCCGACCATCATTTTAGATGATCGAATCCCAGAACCCAACTTTACATCAACAGTATGTAGAAACCCTAGTCTCTTATCTCTTCACGTGGATGATTCATTTATGATCAGGATTTGCATCAATCAATTACTTTACATGGCCTACAAGATACTAAACAAACATAAGTCCCTCTATCTGTCCCTTCAGCTCCCTCTGCATCCAAGTCTGAAAATTTTTACCATTACCTACCAGTTAAGGTAATGCCTATGGATATAGGATTTCCTACCAGTTAAGCATAGGACTAAAACTATAGCACAACATCAAACTATAGCAGTTCATCCCACTTCCACGCCAAGTTCTACAAATTCCAGAATATCATTGGTTATGTGTATAATTTGCGTTTCCAACATACATTCCCCAAAAAATAACAAGCATTTAAGATTTCGCACAATTCCATTTCAAGTAATTTTCTCTCTTTTTTGCAATCCCAATATAATAAATCAAAATGGAATTCAGAAATGAAAAAAATTCTATCACTTAACATGCCTGAGATGTAATCTGGATAGGAATTCTTCTATCTAATCGACATGACGAAAGCCGCAAAATTGACCTGCACATTAATAAACTTAGTAATATTTTTCAGAACAGAAATCACCAGAATTTGAAATTAAACGATAGCCCAATCTGTAGCAAATGATGGCCCTAAACAACAAAAACCAACCAATATACTGAAAATTAAATGCCTCGCAAGTGTAAGGGCACAGATTCATAGAACAAAATACAGTGTGCGAGTGTGTATTACATTTCGAAGTACCTGTGCAACATCGTGGAGATTAGATTGGAAATGCAGTGAGGAAGACTTTCAAGTGAAAGTCTGAAGAAGCCTGATTAATCGGAAAGTTCGAGCCGGCGGCGAGAATAGTTGCGTTGCCGGAACCCTCACGAAGCTTCAACAATGCTCTGCTTCGTCTTCATATTTTTCGGACAGAATACTACGCTCTTAACTCTCTTTTTGGAAATTTTTGTGCTTTAATATTTTTTTAATCTACCATAATTATGAACTGCTATATAATTGTTTTCCTTACATATTTTATCATTTTAGATTGTCTATTTTGTCAATTTAAAAAACCTTATTTCAAGGGTACATTTTGTTAATTAATTATTTACTCACGTCTTTCTTTTACCACTTTACGTGAGTCCTAATTAAAATTAAATATTGTATATATAACTTAGGATAATTTTTTTATACACTATTAGTGTATAGTTTTTTTTTCACACTAGTAGGATTGGATTATACCTGACACAAATTTAAATTTAAAATTTAAATCATGTATATATGGCATGCATCTAGGGTTACTAGCATAAAAAATCATTATACTGTCAGTGTATAAAAAGTTAATTCAAAAAAATATATCATAATAATTTCTTACAAAATAATTTTCATGAAAATGATTATAAATTTTAATTACGTGCACATACATAAGTAATTCTTAAAATATTGGTTATTATTACTGACAATGTTATGTTCAATTCTGAAAATGTTCACTCGATTAATACTATAGTATTAATGAGACTAATAGGTCAAAAAATGGATCGATCGATCTTACCAAAATTTTGGGTTAAAAAATAGGTTTCCTTTACCAAAATATAAAGCTTGTAACATGATTTGGTTATCATTGCATGAAAATCTGACCACATTCAAGAGTCCAAAATATAAAGCTTGTAACATGATTTGGTTGTCATTACTCAAAAATTAGATGTTGATGTAGTTCTTTTGGTATAGAATTAATTATATTTACTTCTTTAGAAGTTCGGCCAAACTATCAATCCCTCTCAAAAAAATTTGAAATTCAACAGTCGAGATGATCGTCTTCTGTCCAAAATCTAACCATATACCATCAATGAAATTCAAGAGTCCAGATAAAATAACATGGCTCTGAATCATCTGATCATGATCCTTCTCTTCTTCTACTGTTTTCTCATCTTGATTCTTTCTTTTTTCCAGTGAGATCAATAGGGTAATCGATATCCATTTTTATTTTTTTGAGGGTAGCAATGCATATCTTCAATCAAGATTCAAGACTTACATGTAGTCTCTATTAGCAGACGCTTTAGTTCAGCATTGTCCCTAACTGAGGTAAGCTCATGACTATAAATGGCTGCGATCTTTTTAGACTTGCCAGTTCCTGGAGAGCCACAAGTAAATAGCCCCTCTTTCCAGGTCTTGCCAATTTTCAGTAATAATCTTTTCCTTCCATGAAACTTTTGAGACCATTGATGATTTCTTGCTTCTTTCTAGGATCCATTGCAACAGTATCAAATGTGGCAGGATGCTCGAATAGTAATAATCTTTGCCTTCAAATTGATCGATGAATTTCCTCGCCAGCGTCCAAGCTAAATCATCAATGACTCGCTACTGGCAGACTTTTCAGCATTTTGCTTTCCTGCTGGATTTTTCACCCAGGTAAGATTCGATGCTAGAATAGTCTTCATCCCTCAAACCTAAAGAATCGTATTTAGAGGTTTTGGATTCTAATCTCCCGTTACTTCCCCTAATTCCTGTTAAAAAAATTATTTATAAAAAAAAAAAGATAGAAAAATAGTTACAATCTATCACAAATATTTCTCAAACCTAGATATTTTCTTGCTTTAGTTTAAGAAGGTTCTACATTTTTTATTTTTTATTTTTCTGAAGAAGTTTACTTGTATTCTGTTTTACAGCTTGGTTGCATTTAGGACGGCATGCAGCCTTTTGCTAATAAAGGGTTACTGATGTAAGTTTCCTTGTCCTTGAGCTTTGATTTCTTTACAATTTCATGATGGCTGCTTTTGGCTTAATTTATTCAGCCATAAGACACACATGTTGTGTAATGCCAAAAGCATCAAGTCCAGATGAATTTAACAGTAAACAATGCTAAAGCTTAAGCACTGGAAACTTAATACACTAATGATACTCCATTATTAGCCGAAAGTGGCCATCCAAATCTGAAAATTGCTTCAAGATGGGATTGATGGAAACTTCTTGGTATGAAACACAGAACTTCTGTAGCTGAAGGCTAAAGCAAGCAACAAAATTAAACGCGTACAGTCATATAAACACATGATAAATTAATGGCCACTTTTCTTCTCTATAAATGTTAACCACTCCAATCAACATGGAGTCAGAAAACCACAGATTATCCACATCAACAGAAGCTTTCTTTAGCAAGTAAATCATACCCGGAATTCCAAAATGGAAGGAACGTTTGGGGAAATCTTTACAAAGCTAGCTGGATTCATGTTCGTCCTGAACACAATCCAGCAGCTCGTTCCACAAAGGTTTAGATCTTTCTTGGGGCATTTGTGCGACAAGTTGTCACTGTTTTTCGATCCTCACGTTCATGTCACATTCGATGAGTACAGTTCTGGCGTGAGAAATGAAGCCTATTATTTCATTGAAACGTACCTCGGTACCAAGTCGAGCAAGAAAGCAAAATGGCTCAAGGCTGATAAGCCAGCAAACAGCAAATCTTTGGTCATTAGCTTGGATGAAGGGGAGGAGATCATTGATGAATTTAAAGGTGTCAAACTTCGATGGCTAGGCTTGAAAGAAACTATCCGGCATAGTTCTTCAACTGAATCGATGCCTCCAGCAAATGATTTGTACGCGAAGAAGAGCTTTGTACTCACTTTCAATAAGAAAACTAGAGGGATCGTCACAGAAGCATACTTAAACCACGTCATGGAAGAAGGCAAGGCAATCCAATTCAAGAACAGCACTCGAAAGCTCTATGCGCACAACAAAAGTTACAATTGGCAGTATGAAGGGATGTGGAGCTGGATAAATTTCGAGCATCCAGCTACATTTGATACTCTAGCAATGGATCCTTGCAAGAAGCAAGAAATCATTGACGATCTTACAACTTTTAAGAAGGCAAAAGATTATTACGTGAAGATTGGCAGGGCTTGGAAGCGCGGATATCTACTCTATGGCCCTCCTGGAACTGGTAAGTCAACAATGATTGCAGCCATTGCCAATTTTATGGACTATGATATTTATGATCTCGAACTCACATCGGTGAAGAGCAATGCTGAGTTGAAGCAGCTTTTGATCGATACCACGAGTAAGTCTGTTGTTGTAATTGAAGATATTGATTGCTCACTTGATCTCACTGGAAAAAGAAAGAATCAAAATGATGGAGCGGAGAAAGATGATCAGGTGAATAACCGGAGCATTACACTATCTGGGCTGTTGAATTTCATTGATGGAATTTGGTCAGCTTGCGGCCAAGAAAGGATCATCATCTTCACCACTAATCATGTCGAGAAACTTGATCCTGCCCTGATTCGTAGAGGGCGAATGGACATGCATATTGAGATGTCGTACTGCAAATTCGAGGCATTCAAGATCTTGGCTAAGAATTACTTAGGCATTGATTCACACCCTTTATTTCGAGAAATCGAGCTTTTGTTGGAGGAAACCAATATAAGCCCCTGCGATGTGGCTGAGAAATTGATGCCCAAACGTGATTCGCAAGAAGCTGAGGATTGTTTGAAGGACCTGATTTTAGCTATGGAAGCTGCCAAGCGAAAAGCAAAATGCAAGGAAGCCAAACCAAAAAACTTAGTGGCTAAATTACTAAAAGATTTGGCTCACTTCAAAGCCGGTTGAAAACCAAGGATCTCTCTTGTTCTCGTGTCTTGCGGTGCAAATATCCAAGATGCTGCTTAATTCAACTTCCAATGTAAAATATTTTCAGTTGTTAGATTTTTAATTTTCACATTTTATCCCTTCAATGGTTGTTCTAGAGGTAGCCAATTGACTTCTTCCACTCGCATCATCTTAAAAAAATTTCCATCATCAGTTTAACCATGTTAAAAATATCTTTTGTTACATACTTCTATGGCTTTAGTTTGGTACCACAGGTATAAATTGTGGAGTTAGGGCAGATATGGTTGTGCTTTCATCCGATTGTTATTGTACTTATTACATTATTGATGTACAAGTACATTATGGTCTTGTATTTGTGAAAATCATGATGTACATAAATATTCGATATAATAATATATTGTGGTTGTACACCAAACACAAAATTGCACATAAGACAACCTAATTTGTTCCAAGTTTGTATATTATGAAATAATTGTACACTAAATATTTTAACAAGTATAATAATGGGGCAGAATCGGACATAAAACAAGCTAATCTGTCCCAAGTTTGTATTTTATGGAATAATTGTACACTAAATATTTTAACAAGTATAATAACCGGACACAATCGGACATAAGACAATCAAATCTGTCCCAAATGTGTATGTTATACCATATTAAGTACAAAATTTAGCTTATCAGTGGTAAAATTCTAAAAGGTGATGGCAAACCTTCTTAAGTACACCAATTTCTTCCAATTTCATCGAATCACTTTATTCCTTGTAGGCTTCCTCCAATCACCCTTTTTCTTTAGCGGCCTTGATAGCTTCAATTAAATTCATCAAACAATTCTCTGCGTCTTCGCGATCAGTTTTTGGCCTCAAATTCTCAGCAACATCAGCTGGGCTCATATTAATTTCTTCCAGCAAAAGCTTGAGTTCTTCAAATAAAAAAAGTCAGTCAACGTCTAAATAGTTCCTAGCCAAAATCTTGAATGACTAAATAGTGAACAAACGATGAGAACGTTTGGATTGCTTATATTTAGCTAAAAAATTTTGCTTACATCATCTGCACAAATTCCAATCACCTTTTTATGTCAGATACGTCACATCAAAAAAGTACTACAGTAGTGCTACAGTATTCTTTTTTCAACAAATTATTCCAAAAAATCTACTATCCAAACGCATTCGATGTCTTTCAGTCACGATAATAGACTTACGTGCTAATGCTATATCTAATAACAGATGTTTCAGCTCAGCACTTACTGTTATTTAACTGACGTCGGCTCGAGATCATAAACATCATAATACAAGAATTTGGCAGTGGCTGTAATCACTTGAGTTAAATCGAGATTGAACTCGTATTAAATATAGACACTTGGTAAGATGTACTTCACGTATTAAATTTTTGGAAAGTAAGATTAATTAGAAAAAGTCCATAAATATTATGAAAGCTAATAATTAAAGATTAATTAATTATTAATATTTTTAAAAAGATAAGATTAATTAGAGAATGTAAATAAATATCAAGAAAGCTAATAACTAAGATTTATTAAAGAAAGTGAATTTTTATTACCTTATAAAACCTCTCCAAAATCTTTGGCGCCCTCCATCCCTACCGACCGCCGTCCTTCTTCCATCCCACCCAAAGCTCCGACCAAATTTTTTTCCCTGAACCGCTGAAATCTCCGGCCAACTTGCTACCTCCAGTCCACAGCTCCGATCAGAACTGAAAACAATCATGATTATAGCATGAGTCAGCTCAAGCCGATTGATTTATGAAGCTATAGCAACGGGAGCAGAAAGCAAAACTTATGGAATTCTCAGAGGAATGGAAATCTCTATGGCCAATTTCCTCAGCATTCAACCCGCCGCTCCTCATCCTCGACGGAAAGCCGTTGGCGCCGCCACCACCGAAACGACCACGTCTTGAAGATGAAGAAGAACAACAAGAAGAAGAGGAGAAAACCCATGAAGAAATAGGTCCAATAATCTTCAACCCATGTCCCAATTCCCTTGTTCAACTCTACTCTTCACCATCTTTAGCCCCTCGGCTTCCCGCGCCTTATCCTGGACTCACCCTTACAAGATTCCTTGTATCCTCCACCTTCAGTTTAAACCCCCCACTTTCTTCTATTACTCATTCCGTTTCTTCTGATATTGCTTCTGAAATTGGGTCTGAACTCATACTCGCCCAGCGTGAATCTCATGATTATTTACATGGTTTTAATTGCCTTCAATTGCTCCGGCTCCCCTGTGATGGTGATGATGAAAGCTGGGCTTATTTGGCATTTTTTCCTGCTGGGGAAAATTGTGATCAGGTGGGATTTGTTAAATTATTCTTAAAAGGAAACTCCCAGTTGGAGGTTGAGCTAAATCGTGGGAATCAGGACTTTTTTGTTGCTAATCAGAGACTCAATAGTCGGATTTTGCAGTTGTTGGTGAACCCTGTTTCTGATTTTGATGATACTTTATCAGGTGATCTTTAAATTGAATTTTTTTTTAGATCTTTTTCTCAATATTTGGTTTTTTGAATGTGATAGATGTTTTTTAATGGTTATTACTTGTTTTATTTTTAAGTCAGTGTCTTGATTTTTTGTTGAATTTTCTTGGGATAGGATCCTATGGTTCTGTGCATTTGCGTGCGAATTTTTGTGTATGGAGGGGTGTTGTTGATAAGATAGTATCATTTTGTGGAATGTGCTGTTCTTTTGAGAGGTCTTTATTGCTGACTAAAGTAATGGAAATGGATAATAATTTGGGCCCCTTTGAGAATAAAGCCCTTTAATTGCAAATGCTGATAATGGAAGCTGTATAATTGTGTTGTTTTTGAACTAGGAAACAATTTCTATAGGGCTCGGTGAATTGCCAATAGAAGATATGGAAATAGTGTTGTTAGAAAATTTTGGCTCTGTGTACATTGGTAGGATATTAAGGTTATCTAGTTAAAGCTAATATCTGATTCTGGTGATTTAATTTCAGCTGATGCAGCAAGTTCATTTTCTTCTTGCGCTGGTTTAGCTGTTGTTGCATACTTGATGGCATGTAGCATACATTCTGTGTATTGGTACGCAGTGAAGACTGCTAGTGGGACTGATGGTTTGGGGGGCAACAGTGCAAAGGTAGATTGTGTGGGTCAGAGATTGTTTGGGATTTCTGAAGTTGTTGATGCCTGTTGGAGTCCGCATATATCTGAAGAGAGTGTTGTCTTGCTAGAGACTGGTGAACTGTACTTGTTTGATATTAGTTCTTGCTTGGAAAAGCATCCTAGTTCAAACAACAGAGTGGGAATGAAGAAACTGAATGCTTTATGGAGCAAGAATAAAGACTTTGTGAACAGTGGCCGTGGTGGTTGGATAAGTGTTGAATTTAGTTGGCATCCAAGAATTTTGATTGTTGCTCATACGGTTGCCGTATTTTTAGTTGATGCTAGGTCTTATGGGTGCAATTTGTGCTGTTTACTGAAAATTCAGATGCTGTCTAACATACAACATGATAGATTCATCGGTCTCTGTCGAGCTGGTTGTGATGGATTCAGTTTTTGTGTGACTTCTGGAAGATTGCTCATGCTTTGTGATGTAAGGCAACCATTTAGGCCACTAGTGCGATGGGTGCACAGTCTTGATAATCCACGTTACATCACTGTTTTTAGATTATCTGAGTTAAGGTCAAATACCAAGGATGACAAATTAAAGTGGGCAACAGACTCAGGCTCTTGCATCTTGCTTGGATCATTTTGGAACAGCGAGTTTAGTCTTTTTGTATATGGACCAAACAACAAGACAAAAACTGTTTCTTCTGAAATATCAAAATTTTGCAACTCCTTTTATGCCTGGGGTCTTCCTTCAGAGTTCTCTTTGTCAGCTCATGGCACTCATTGTGGACGTTTTCTCATAAGAGAAGAGTGCTTGAAGGATGCTCTTCCTGCGTGGGTTGATTGGAGGCAGAAAACAGGTGTAGTTCTGGGGTTTGGTATCTTCAGCGGACACCCCCTTGCTCCCTTGGTGAAATCAGATACCTTGGATGGATTTCTGTTAATTCGGTTAATGTCCTCGGGGAAATTAGAAGCACAGAGATATCATGCAGTGCGAGAATGTGGTGGAATTTCTGATGATGCTTACAGAAAGACATTATGCAAATCTCAGGCTGATCTTTTGTACGATATGAGCAATGAAGAGTTTGACCCGATGATCAAATTTAACTTCCTGACTATATCGTACCTTCAGGGGTATCTGAATGGTAATCTTGCTGAAATTATTAGGAAGGAAGGAAAGCAGGTCCATAAGGTTGCCTCGAAAAAGAAAGCAAGAAAGGAGACGGATAAGAAGTCCCTGGCTGGTGATCCCACTGGATATGGGTCATTGCAGAGAATCTTTGATGTGTTTAATGACATTAATTTGCCAACAAGTATTTATGAGATTGCCTTGAGGTGTATTTGGGTAAATATGCCTAAGTATCTTGAATGTTTGGCGTTCTCCAACCACTCAAAGTACTCAGAACCCCCCAATTTTGAATCCTATGGTATTCCTTTTCAAATACCATCGTGTTACGGCAATCCTAAGTCCCGCAAATTTCTACCTTCCAAAGCTCTTATGCATTCTTTTTTGCCCCCTCACTTTTTGCTTACTCTTCATATGGACATTTCCAGTAGGCTTAGTAAAAAAAATCTAGTTATACGGTCAGCAGAAGAAGAAATCCAACGTCAGTGTGATAGGGTTATGGAAGCAGCTGATGAACTAATAGGGGCACATGCTGAGGCTGAATTAGAGCTTGACAATACCCATGCTGTTTCCCTCGCTGATGATAATGACGAAATTAATATTGGGGATGGAGATGTAAAAAACTTCTTCTTTCATAAACCTGTGGCACTATTGGATGAGGTCTGTACAATGGAAATGAAGTGCCAAAAGTTCAGAACTTGGAGTAAGAGATTCACAACTTTTCTATACAGAAAGCAAGAGCTTTCCCCTGATGTCAGTCCAGAGATGGTTGGCCTAGACCTGCTTAATGCAGGGTGCCCAATACAATTGACATTTAACAATTCTGATGTCTCTTTTGACCCAAACGAGCTGAAGACTCTCAAGGTGCTAAAGAAACAACATTTGGATTTTCAGAAAGGGTTTGGGTTGTATAAGGAGTATGTTACTAAGGGGTAACTTCGAAAAATAATGTGTACTTTCCGTGTATATAATTTGCCCTTTTTTTTTTTTTTTTGGTCAGAAAAGTAGATTTTGATGTTGCTTACTTGATAATACAAGGTTGGATACAAAAGAGGTAAAAACCTCGACATCCTTTTTTGCGCTTTCTTGGAGCCGCATGGGATAATCTCGTTCCCATTTAACATCATTTGCAAGTCTAACGGCAAATCTTGTGAGTTACTACATTGGCTGACCTATTGACAAAGGAAAAAGTACATTGATTAAACAAACTTCTCAGGTTGAGACCTCATTTTTTGTTTTGCCAAGAATCATGTCAATGATGTTTTTGCAATCTGACTGAAATTCTACTTCTTTCCATTTTGCTTTGCGAGCCGTCAGCATTCCCAGTCTGATTGCAGCAGCTTCCACCAAGAGTGGACTTCCTTGATGATCTTCTGATACTGCCCATGCTCTTAGCAAATTACTTTTCCGGTCTCTAGCTATGACAGCTTTACTAGTTTTGCATAGATTAGGATCCAAAGCTGCATCAGAAATTGGATGTGAGCTCCTGCAAACTGGATGTGAGCTTCTATTTGTTTCATCAGTGTACTCTTTCCTACCCTGTTCCTGAGCTTTAGAGAATTCAATCCATTCTAGTTGAGCTTTCTGAAGGACTTGCCTAGCGTCAGCATCCAAGTTGTTGAACACTTTTTGGTTTCTGGACTTCCATATTTGCCACAAGATGTTGGCAGTTAGAGTTATGCGCTCTTGTCCTTGAGTTCTGCTTTTGCCCTTTGCCCCCTTCAATTTTTTGTACCTTAGTCATACCCTATGTTTTCAAACTCAGACCGGACTGACCAGTCGGACCGGTCGAACTGGGAATCGACTAGGTATCCGGTCCGAATCAATTTAATTAACCGAAAGTTCAAAAACCAGTCAAACCTGCGTTTTGACCGGGTTTGACCGGTGAACCGGCGAACAGGATTAAACCGGATTTTTTTTTTATTTTTTAAACTTTTCTGCCTTTTTTTTTTTCCTTTTTTCCTTTGACCTTTAATTCTTGACCAATTAAAACAAAAAAGAAAGAGGAGAAAAATACCAAAAAATAGACAAACCCTCTATAATATTCCATTTTGTTGGTGTTTGGATGTCTAATTGAATTCTATAATATTCTTTTTTATTGAATTTGTTCTAAATTACTAGAATTGAGTAAGAGTTATTTGTTAAAAACTTAACAAATTTTCAAGAAAACAACTGATTCTTGGATATAAATAAATTCCATTTGAGAATTACTGGCCGTGCTTAGGTATCTCGAGAATTCCTTTTTTTTTTTTGACATTCAAGAATATTACAATATTGACTGTTGCTGACCTTTAGAACTGGACATTTTTCCCTCTTTAATTTGCAATAGCTAATTATTTTTGTTTGAAAATTGTCTTCTTTTAAGCGGTAGTTGTATATTGCTATTTTTACTTTTTTTTTGGTTAGTTGCTTATTTGATTTTTTGGCCTTCTTTAAACTTTTAAAGATATAGGAACAATAGATAGATATGTGTGCGTATCTCTTTCTCTTTCTACAGACACACATATATATACATACATATATATATATGTGTATATATCTATAATATGTGTGTGTGTGAGTGTATATACATATATATATATATATATATATATATATATATATATAACGTATTTATGACGTCATCCGATTCGACCCCGATCAAACCCTATTGGACTCATTGACCTCTGACTCATGAGTTCGGTCGAATCGATTCCTGATTTGAATCTGAAAACACTGGTCATACCTATTTTTGGTTACTGGGCTATGCTTTTTATACATGTTACATTGTTTTTAAAGGCGAACTTGGGGCGGTTCTTGAGGCGTGTCCCGAGATGAAGCAATATCATCCCAGGGCTACCTGATGGGGTGCAACTTTTTCTGGGTGAATGCCTAGTTGACTTTGAGGCGTCGCCGGGGGAGTGAAAGATGCATGCCTCAGGGTGCAGGCATCAAATTACAGAATGTTGAAAAACAGAACCTTAGAATTTTTAAGACCAGAAAAATAGAACTTGATTTTGACTTGAAGATGAATAGAAGGTAAATATAAATTAGAAGACACAAGTAGAAGAACCTAAGACGGGGCTGAAAAAAGGGAAGAAGATCAATAGGCACTTTTTACGTTCGGCCTAGTAGTTGCTGTGGACCAATAGAAAAGTTCTACGTAGACGTATAAAAGCCCCACTTGTTAATTCACATGTTAACTGGAATCTATTTAGCATAATAAATTAAATCAAGTGGGGCCTTATATGTCCACGTGAAACTCTAATTAGTTCAAGAACAACTACTAAGCATATCTAGTAGTTATTCCAGACTGACATAAAATTTTTCGAAATAATGTTATGATTTGGCTTGACTAAGCAGAGAGGAGCAAGTGAAGAGGAAAGAAATGACGCTGGAAAGGACCATAATGAACGACCACATTGCAATTAGGGATGCACTGTGATTTTTTTTTCTTTTGCTTATAAACCCATCAAGTTTTCAGTAACAAAATTTTCCCCATTCATAGTGTCCTATTGTTGTGTCACCATCTCAAAATTATGATTGAGTCCCAAATCATTTTTAAGTTTCAAATCTTGTTCTCTAGTTACTATTAGTTCAACATAATGATTTGTTTTATCACATAAATGGTGTGACATTACAATAGTTCTTTATAATATTACAAGTATTTTGATTTTTATTTATTAAAAAATTCAAAAAATGCCTAAGAACTTTTATCCCGTTTAGGCAGATACAAAATGCTTCACGGAATGTTTTCACCTTTTAAAACATTGGTTAGATTGTGTTTGGATAGTAGATTATTTGAGATAATTTTTTGAAAAAAAAAAAAAACTACTGTAACACTTTTTTGATATGATGTATGTGAGATAAAAAGGTGATTGAAAAATGTGTTGATGATGTAAGTAAAAAATTTTGACAAATAAAGTCCTATCGAAAACAAACTAATTTCATTTGACGATTGGAAGACCAATGCTGGCAAATGCTGAAGAATCACATCATGAGCTATGGTTCTTTCTTTCCTGTGCAAGTGTGAGATTGCTAATACCGACGCATGGAAAACTGTTTTCAAGGATGTGACTTCCTCAGGTGGCTACTTCTTGATAATAACTCCTACCGCCTAGCCTGCTATCTTTTTCTAAATGTAATCCTATGTTTTTAAACTCAGATCGGACCGGTTGGTTCGACCGGTTGAACCGAAAATCAGCCAGACATCCGGTTCGACTCATCATTAAAAACCAAAAGTTTCAAAATCCGGTCAAAACTTGTTAAAACCCGGGTTTGACTGGGTGAACCGGTTGATCCGATTGATCGGGTTTTGACTATTTGACCTTTTTATTTTTTTTATTTTTACCTTTAACCCATCATATCATTTCAAACTCACTTTTTAAGTTTTAGTAAATATGGTTTAACCTCTCATTATTTTAATAAAGTGTAAAATTAATCCAATACATTTTTTAAGTTACATTTCTACCTATATATATATATATATATATTATATTCTTTAAGTCAATTTTGTGATTAAATATAAAATTCTCAAATTTGTATATAAAGTCATAAATCACCAATTTGAGAAAATTTTTTATATATATAAAGTTGAAAACTACCAATTTAAGGGAATTTTTATATACTATTTTTTAAGGAAATTTTTTTATATACTATTTTGATTATATTTATTAATATATATTTATGACATATTTATGACGTCATCCGATTCGACCCCCGGTCGAATCCGGTCGGACCCATCAACCCCTGACTCCTAAGTTCAGTCGGTTCGCTTTCCGGTCCGAATCTAAAAACATAGATGTAACCAAGATTTGCCACAGAAGAAGACAACAACTTGGACGCACAAGAATTTTGGGATGTGAACCACCTTTTAGAACTTAAAGCAGTCAAGATCAATCTAGTGAACCAAAAGAATTAAGCAAACTGTAGGGGAAAAACTTAAACTACGGCTCTGGAACTGGATTGAGCACCTGCAGAAGTAACAGACAACATTAATCACGCGAAATTATCTAGATAAGAACCGTTCATAAAACGTTCACCCCACCAAGTTTTCTAATCTCGAGTTTCTGCCACCCATGTATATTGTAATGTATGCAAGATCAAAAGATGTTTGGAAAGATTATGAATAGTAAATAAATCTTGTAAATAATCTAATACTTAAATGGACCCTAAATATGGTGATTAATAATTTTTTTATTTATTATTTATTTGTAATTGGGGAGGGATGATATTTAAGATGCAAAGAAGGAGCGCCCCGGGGGGAGATTTAGGTCTCAACCTTTGCCTCTAAACCAAAACTTTCTCGGTATAGTAATCAATGCTCTCCTTTTGTTTTCAAAAAGTAAACTCACACCAATATTTAGACAATACTTTACATGTTTGCAATTTTCATTAAAAAAAAAAAGATTTGATCACAAGAAAAACCTGGAGGAAATAAAGAAAAATTATGGGAGTTTTCTAAAACAGGGGGATAGTTATTAAAGGTCCCTAAATTGTTACTTTTTGTAAATATTATATTAGGGAATTGTAAAGTGAAGTAATTATGCACCCTCTTGAGATCATTTATTACTCAGTGGAATTTCTTTTTAAGTTCTAAACCATAAATGTCATTTTGCTAATTTCATGGGGTAGCAGAAATTTTATTTACCATGAGATCAAGTTTAAAGACTAGCTATTACAATCTAAAAACCAAGAAGACAAGCAATAAAAAGGCCTAAGACAATTAGATATGAGCACAGAACTTGATAGCCAGGCCAACACCTTTCATCAAGTAAGAATAAGAGAATTGATACTATGACTAGTGTTCCTGATTCTCTATCCCATTCCCACGTCTCTTATCAATTTCTAATATGTCTTCCATTCTTTCGCCAGATGTACAGCAGTAAGATGGATTTGGAATTTCTTAAGTGCTACACAAGAAGATAAATATTCCATTGATTCGAAGTCGAGGAAACATATATCCATATTTTCAAAGCATATTCCATCGATTCTCACTTCTTTGATTCAAAAAACTATCACTTTTCATATTCCACACTCTTTTTTCTACCTTGTATTTTGGTATCGGTGCAAGGAAATAGCATGTCAGACAGAAATTAATGCGGGCAGTGGATTAGAGGGTCTGAAACCATCTATCATGAGTTACGAAATAAATAATACTCTCCAATTAAATATTGGCAGGTCGGCAATGAACTAATTTACCTGATATGGGAAGAAGTATAAATATTCTAGTTTTATAACATAATAGTACATCTTTAATCATTAATCACCCAATGGCCAAGTGGGATGCTGACTCCCCCAACTTCCCAGGAATGATTGACTTATTTAGGTTAATCAGAGGGATATTGATCAATTGCATAAAATTATAGAAGATATAATTGCTCTTCTTTATCTTATTCTGCTTTGACGAATATAATAAGTGACAATACGTATGATATATCTGTAAGATTGCAGATCTGCTGTCGTTTTAATTAACTATTCATTCAACTTGCCTGGAATTGATACACCTCCATTAAACTAATGGATTACATTGTACTTGTACAATTGTAAAACTAAAGATCAGATAGACACCAATTAAGATAAGAAATATGTCAACCGGGCTCATCCGGATCCGATTGTAGTTGGAAAAAAAAGGGCAACGGATGATCAGATAACTGAACAGAAATCCGGCATATTGACACAAAAAAACAAAGGGTATTTGGATGAATCGATCAAAAGGCTATGTAGCTAATAAAGCAATAACATGCATCATGAGTTGAAGAAAATGGTTAGATTGTGACATTGGCGAGAGTTTGATAATATATTTCATATGAAAGAAAGTCCAATTAATGACCAAAATAAGACATTTAAGAAAATGTGATGACCATCTTAATCAAGCTCATGGAATGCAATAGCTAAAAGGAGATTTTCACTGTTGTTTACACCCTATGGAAGTAATATGACAAGTGCTTGGCTAAATTCCACTTTGAATTTTTAAACTATAGACTTGCTCCCATTTTAAGTCTTAAATTTTGATTTAGGACACCTTACCTCCTAAAGTGTGAAAGTGATAGGTACAAATTTTTCTTATTTTGGAGTTTCCTATTCTGGACATGGACTTGGAGATAACTTTTGCTCCCTTGCAAATTGCTCTGTGAAATTTGAAGGTGGACAGCAATTCAAGTGTTGTTTATGATCTTCCATCATAAAGGTTTGCCAGAGCCTGTCGTATTTTATTTGCAAGAACCTCTGCAGTAACGCAGAATTCCTCATTCACCTGCAACCGGAAAATAACTCTGATCAGGTTCTAGCTCATGACCATTCCTGGTGTGCACTAATTGAAAAATACCTGCGCAACCGCACCAACAGAAACCATGCCATCTCCAAATTGCAAAAAGCTGCTGCTTTTAATATTTAGATGGATCTTTTTCATTAGGGAACCGAATCCCAGCAAAATTTCTTCGTGATTCTTGCATTCGATTTTTATTAGCATATCTCCTCCTGAACTTTTTACCTGAACCTCAACAGCTGATGACAACTCCTGATCACGGCTGCTGTCATCAGATGTTTTCTCCCCAGATGATGATGCATCGTCGTTGGTGGCAGTAGAACAAATAGCACGAGATTTCTTCACTGCAGAAACAACTGACTCGTCCCGCTGCTTCCTCTTTTTCTCTTCTTCCTCAAAAACCTTCAGCCGTTTGTCGAGTTGTTTTATATGCTCCACAGCACCTACAAGCACAGATACCTTGTCCAACTGCACGCCAACAAAAACAAATTGCAGTTAACCAACCAAAGTAGGAAAATCCACTCCATTGTAATCATTTTTTCTAGCTGTTAATCAATTAGTTCTTTTATCTCCAAATTGCAACCTGGATTTACAATTACTAGCTAGTACACGTTTTGACCTTGCAGTTATGTTGTTGTATCATGACCTTGTAATTTTACAGACAAATGAAAAAATCTTTTGGCCTAAGAATCTACTAACGAAACCAACCAAAAACGGAAAGTAAAACCAGACATTGCAATGGATTATTATTGGAATTACTTTAATATGTTACTGGATTAATTAACATTCCCAAAACTTTAATGTGTAGATATATCTTTACACAAGTCCGTCTGGATGCATACCATATATAGGAAAAAATTATAAAATCTGAACAAACGTTATATCACATATCGAGACATGCCAATTTAAAGAAATGTTGGTACCCTGTCATCGCAAAGAAACAGTAAATCTTAGTTACCTTCTCTAGATGAGGAACTATAGATGATAAAGCTATGAAATGCTTCGACAGTTTTCTTCGTCGTTTTCTTTCTGCCAAAAGATGATCTTGAGCCTGTAAGGGTGTCCTAGAAAAACCCTTTTTAAAAGGGCCGGTGCCATGCGCTAGAGCTCGATATGATTCCTGATCAAAGGATGTGGGACAAACAGAAGAGGAGAGGCCTATATTTCCGGTAGGCATCATCTCTTCCGACTCAGTCTTGACAGAGTAATTTGGCAAGTTGTAGCTCACAGTCCCAAACGAAATCATTCTGGTGGAAGGAGAAGAAGAGGGCTTTGGAGATGTGCTAATGAATTTCGAATTCATGCCGTTGTTGTTCAGTTGGACAGGCGGCTCAAAACCAATGCTATTAACTTGAGAAACGTCATGAGGTAGCTTTTCCCTTTCGTAGAATGGATGGTTTGGGTAGCTTTCATGATCCGAGGAGGAGGATCGGTCGAAAGGTATATTATCCGTAACAGATTCTTCAGTGGAGCTCATCAGTGGCCACCTATAATTGAGGGCAGGAACATCCATTTCCTATAGAAATTAAAAGAAAAAGAGAAAGGCCAAGTCTTCAAATATTGATAAGCAAAACTCCTTCATAATTGGTCAGAACTCAGAAGTGAAAATACAAGGCATTTCGTGCTAATCTTACCAGCACCTCAGAAAGCCATTTTGCAGTTGAAAGATCCATATGGGCAGATTTGTTTCTTGCCCTTAACTATATGATAGATAAATTCAGATCCTGAAGAAAAAGAAAACCAAGCCACAAATCTTCATTAGATTACAAGGCTGATAAACTAAATCCAGTCATTAATCTTTGGATCTATCAAGCTATCCATTCTAATGCCTGACGATCTGGAAAAGTGGGTTTAGACTGCTAAAAGAACAGAAACTACGAAAATAAGAGGAAAAATTTAACTTTCGAAAGATTTGGCAACCAGCCTAAATCTGGTACTGCAGAAGTACTTAAGACTTGAAGCAGAAGAACAGATATGCTATAATATCTTATAGGACTTATCATAGGACTTAGAACAAGATTCCCATGTAGTACTAGAAACATGTGAAGAAGAGATGAGGCAGAAAACCAAAAATGTGTGGAGAGGGTTACCTCAGAGCAAATCAGAAAGGGAGTTTTCAACTGCTGTTTCCTGAAAAATGGGTTGGTCTCCTTTCCTCATTTATGGCTGTATGACCCTCCACAAGGGTTTTGTACCATATTTTGTTTTGAAAAATGGAGAACCGACCGAAGAGAGAGAGAGAGACAGTGAGAGTTTCAATAATATTAGTGAAATCTGAAAACTCACTCGAGATAGGTTAGGAAGTCGCCTTCGGATGACTGGGAAGGAAGAACAGTATTTCTTGCACGTGCAGATATCATACGTCAAATGAAAGGGGCCTCTGTATGTCTTTCTCTTCATGCCCCATCTCCCTGTTATCTGTCTTTATTCTCTTCATGTTCATTATCTCAAGTTCTGTCGGGTTTGGTCAGGTCAAATTTGTGTAACTTTGCCCCAGTTTTTTTGGGGTGATCTTCCAATCTGCTTCCATACGCCAGGAACGAGAAACTTTCTGTCTTCAAGAATTTATTCTTTTCCATTTTTTTTTAATTTTTGGGCTAAATTCAAGAAAATGTGCCTACTTTCTGGGGAGAAGGAGTTTAGGGCACAAATGAAGTAAAATAAACTTACCCATAAATTAAATTCTTTATTCTCAAACTCTTCTAAAGCAGTTAATTATTATTTTTTTAAATTGGTCGCACAACAAGAGGTTGCACCGCAGGGGGAAGGGGAGGGGAGGGAGGGAGGGAGGGAGGGGAGGGAGAGCAAGAGAGAAAAAAAAAGGGAAGGAGCGCTATTGCCCATGCAAGCTGAGGTGCAACAAGTGGTGATGAATTGAGGTGGAAATAATGCAAAATTTTGCGTGTTTTTAAATATTTTAAAATGTGTATTTTGAAAACTTTGAGATATTTTTGCACATTTTGAATGTTCCGGAAGTCAAAGTTGTTAAAAAAAATTATCAAATAAAAACAGCCTTCTAGACTCAAAAGTAACACAAATGAGATGGGCTTCTACAGGTATAAACAAGTTTAATCAAACTGAGCATACTAATGTTCAAGTTTGTTTGATTATTTTAACGAGTTTAAAAATTTGTTTAGGATTGGTTTGTTTTATTTATCAAACCGAGTTTGCATGAGTTACTTATCAAACTTGAATATTATCAAACACAAAACACTGTTCAATTTTGGTTGGACTAGTTGGCGAACCAAACTCGAACAAGTACTTATCAAGTTGAACTTGATTCGAGTATTAAATAGTTCGATTCATCTTTCAACCCCGGAGAATGTAAGAAATCATGAACACTTTTGTATTATATTATACAGAGATTTTCACCCTAATTTATTGCTATTTTTTCCTTAATTTTTACTCTTTGATATTTAAGAAATCTATTACAATGAATCAGGAATGTGATTAAAACCAATTATATCTATCATATACTTGCTGTTTTAGAAAATAAGCAATATATAGGAAAGAAAGAACTGGAATTAAGGAAGGAACTATAAGCGTATTTTTAAGAAATTTACTTGTCTTATATTTTCATCAACATTTCAACCTGGACAATGTAAAAATCATAATTAGTTCATTAATATTTTCAAATTTAAAATCATGTTTGGATTTGTATTGATAACTAAATAAACAAATTTAAACGAACCTGATTTCAGTTAACACCAAATTGTTTGGTTCGATCTATAGTCCTAAGGCTTTCCACCTCAAATGCCAACAAAAATAATTACATTTTTTTGGGGGGCGGGGGCGGGGCAGTATTTGGCCATCCTCATTAGTGGTGGTTTGAATAGCACAGTAATTTACTACTATAAAAATATTACCCTATAAAAGCTAAATATTTAAAAAATAAATTTCCTTATTGAATATATATCAATTCAAAACATTGAGCTAGTGATAAAATATCTATTTCATAACATAGAAGCATTATATTTGCTTTTTACATATCCATTATCATCTTGGAATCCCTTTCAATTGTTTCTTTCTATTTTTAGGAATTGGGTGGGAATGCCAAGATATTTGTCCATTAGTTCCCAAAAATTGCTTGTACACCGTGTTTTGGCTTGACCAAAACAGCAGTTGCACTTGTGGCCATAATTTCCGTGTTTAGCGCATAGAAAAGCCTAAATCATGTACCAACTTGGGTTGCAAATCATTATAAAAGGGAAACTTATACATTCTAGCATCTAATTAACTAATGCCCAGTCCCATAAATTATGTCTTGTTTCCATATAAGTACAAAAGAATACTTGTTAAACAAATGTTAGCCATTTTTAATATTAATGGATTAAACCCGAGTTGCACGTTTATGATGCTTACTTCTCATGCATGTTTCACGACTCCTCGGTCAGACTCTGGTTCTAATTAAATATGGGAAAGAAACTTGGGTTATTACTATGATCAACATGACATCTACACATTTTTAGACTCATGGTATTGGAGTTATCATTAGAACTTTCCAGTTTGAGACTGAGGCACAGTTGACTGATATATTGTTATTTATTATCACAATTGATATTGAAGAAAAATTTATGTATTTTGACATTAAGCTTGATTTAGACATGCTTGTTTTTGTAACTTTTCCAACGAGTGCCTAATAGACATATGTTAGTACACTTAAATCACACTTGACTTACCATATTAATACACACTGTTACAATTAGGTGAGGATTGAATGAAGTAGCTAGTGAGGGAGAATGTGGAATCACAAGACTCAAATCCAAGTTCGAAAACAGTAAGGCATGGCTGTTGATCACAAATAATATAGGAACTCCAACAACGTACTTGGCTGTAATTGCAAACCAAGTCTACAGAAGAATCAAATTCATAAAGGAACAAAAAAAAAAAACACAATATATCTAGCTACATACATTGGCTCTTTGGCCTTTCTGGATATTCTGCTATTAGCACCACTACCACTCCACCCCTCAAAAATGAACCCTCTCAACCCTTCCAAAAAAAAAAAAGAACACACACACACTATGTACATATACATATACATATACATACATTATGCTTTATTATGTGGGTTTACAGAGGAAAATGCTTATTTTGTAGCATTGAGTGCTCATCTTATACCAAACAGCTCAGAAGAATAATAAAAAATGTTGTTACACACGTAGGGCCATTGTTATTTTTTAAGAAATGTTATTATATAATTGCTATCTTGAAGAGTCGCTTTCTCCAGCAATGGCCCTGGGTAGGCTTCTAGCTGTATGGTATAAGATGACCAAACAATTAGAGCTGTTATGCGAGTCGAGTAGCTCGTGAGCTCGACTCGTTAAGGCTCGAGCTCGAGTTCATTAAGGTTCGAAAACGAGTCGAGCTCGAGTTCGAAAAATACTCGTATCATTAACGAATTGAGCCGAGGCGATTTTGAGGGGCAAATTTGTTATTTTAGTCTTTAATTGTAAAAGAGAATATGACCATGATTTTCCAATCAAATATAAAGTCAAGTTGATATTAGTGAATTCATTTTCATCTAGTGGGGTATAATTGATTCCATTTATTTTCAAGCACATCACTAAATTAGAATAACTCATCCAATGATCAATTGCATATATTGTTCATTCCAAACCGTGAATTTCATCTAACACCGGCCAAGTCATTAATAATTGAACGTTCTTAGGCTCCGTTTGTTGTCAAGTAAATAATTTTACAGTTACAAGTTGTTGAACATTAAGGTGATTGAGAATTGGTTAGAACCTTATGAACTAATGAAGGATATATGAATCATTGGCTAACTTAATACATGAAAGATAATGCTATAGCGACTAAATTTAATTGGAGAATTGTTATAGAGTTCATTTAATTGGAGAATTGTTATAGAGCTTAAATCGATCCAAACTTAATTTAGAGTTCATTTTGTTAATTTAGAATTTATTTTGCGAATCGAGTCGAGCTCGAGCTCGAGCTTAACGAGCTTGACTTGATTCTGTTAATTGAGTCGAGATCAAACTCGAGCTTAACAAGTTCGACTCGATTCTGTTAATCGAGTCGAGTTTGAGCTTCGAGCTGAGCTTGATTTTTTAGGAATCGAGCTTCGATTTTCAGCTCGATAACGTTATCGAGCGAGCTCAAACTTCAAGAGCTCGGGCTCGACTCGACTCGAATAACAGCACTACACACAATGCTGTAAAATAAGCATTTTCCTCCGTAAGCCCACATAATAAAGCATATAAAACAAATGTTTGGGGTCCTGTTTTACCTAAAACAATGCAATAAAAAAGGTTGGTTTCCCTTGGGACGAGAAGGGAGAGAAATGCAATTAATTACTCCCACTACCTATTTGGGCACGTGTAGAAAAGGAATATTTGGAGATTGACAGTCTTGCTCGCTCTTCGTTATTTTACTCGATGCATCAAATGAGTAGGGATTGGTGTTGGGAAATGGGTATCGGTGCAGGTAAAAATATATTAGAGTTATCTCAGGACAATTCACTCTTTTTTCAAGTACTAATTAAAATAAGAATAAACCAAAATCACCAAACAACAATATCACTGTACTAGTAAAATGCAGGAAAATTAAACAGCGCAGGACACTAAGAATTTTACGTGGAAAACCCAAATCGGGAAAAACCACGGGACTTAGTCCAATCAAAAAATCTCCATTCTCATAATAATAATGGGCATACACAGGTTTATTTGGAACAATCGAATGACAGAAACATCACCAACAACAACCAAGTAAATTTAGAATAATTTCGTCTCCCAAAAAATTACAATTGTCAAGAAGTGGGTGATAGGGTGCATTTTAGTTGTTAATTGTGTTAATATTTCCTAATTGTTTGGACTAAAAATTGCACTATTTGGTGGATTCTACTAAATTTGTATATTTGGTGATTAATTGTAGAAATTGGTGGAAAAGATACTGAAAATCTGTTTTTCCAAAAGACTTCTTGACAGTTAGGCGTGGCCGCGCGTAAGTCAGACGTCTAAGTCTGGGTGGTCGGGATTTCAAGTGAACGTGGGTAGTTTCCAAAGATTTAAGGATTTTAAATCCAAGACTGTGCTGGAATAATTATTTTCATTGGCTATTTAGTAGTTGATTTTTATTAGAAAAATATTTTGATATTTGTCATTAGAAAATTGTGAGTTTGACTCTTTTTAGAACTTTCCTATTTGATTAGTATTTGGAGTTTTCCTTTTTCGTAGCAGACGGAAATTAAGGGAAGTCTCCTAATTGCTGTAGGTTAGGTTTTCTTTTAATTGGTAGGTTTGGCCCCGCGAAATCTTATGCTCGATGATTAGTAGTTTTGTAAAATTATTCCCGAAGCTTTTTCGCATGAGACTTTGGACGGAAAAAGAACAAGAGATCAATAGCCTTGACTTTGTTTTCTTCCTTCGCTATTTTTCCATTAAGAAAAACAAGATGATGGCATGTCGTCTTTCCCTTGCAATCTCGTGTGGAATTGTTTTCGCGATGTGTGGCTAACATTCTCGTCTAGTCAAAGATCAACTCGATGACGCAGTCCAAAATATTTGTGAGATCTAACTGATTTATCCTTTATTCATTTAATTCTTTGGTATTTGTGCGTTCTTCGTTTTATGCTAGTATGATTATTTTGTTTATTGGATGTTAAGAGATCGACATTCGAAGTGACTTAATAGTTTATTGCCAATTAATTTACTAAATCTATAATTGTTTAGTAGATTAATATTAGAGATAACTAATGGTAACACATGTTAGGAGAACATGCGATCTAATCTAAATGAACCTTGGTAGTGTGTTTGTTGGTTAGAGTTTAGGCTTTTCTAGTTCTTAGTGCAATTGAGAAATTGAATCCTACGGGCGTACCTAGGGTTATTTTTTAATTAGGGGTCGTTAACGGGTATACCTTAACTATCTAAAATCTAAGGAAGAGTTGGTCGTTAAAGAGTTTATCCAGTGGCTATAACCAACCTACTAATGAATTAAATGAATTAACCTTGCATCGATGATCAGATATATGGATTGTGTTTGAGAAGTTGGATCTTTAGCTAGCTTTCATCTATCATAAATTTAATTCTCTTTTATTTTAGTTATTGGTTTTGTTATTTAATCTTTAATTATTTCTTTATTATCTCAAAAATCCCTCCATTTCTCGTACTTGAGAAGAAACGAATTTTCCCCAATCTCTGTGGAAACGACCCTATTTACCACTGTATGCAAGTTAATTAATTCTGATATATCGGATCAAGCAAACTCTTTGGAGTTGGGTGAATTGAGTAACTCATTGCACATCCAGAGTTCCTACTCCACTACCTGGAATTGGATTTTGGCTATTTTCATTGGCAATTAGGTTTATTGATTATTATTTCACGGGTTCGACACATGTCAATTTTTGGCACCGTTGCCGGGGACTGGTGCCTGTATTGTTTGTTTCTTTTTGAGTTCGTCTTTTTGATTTTCTTTTCAATTTTTTTGTTCTTTATTTCTCCTCTATTTTTCTTACTAATTAATGGCTGCTAATTTTCAATATTTTGGTGATAGATTGGACTTTGTTTCTAATTAGGTTAATGAGAGCTCTTCTATTACTAATACTCATTTAGATGATTTGGCCTCTCTTGTGCAGAAGTTGAGTGATGGACAGAAACAACAATTCAACACTTGTGGAATATATCAGTTGGATCATCTAACTGACATATATCCGCTACTTTACGATGACATGAATGCTTAAATTTGTGATGTTGGAGTATTCCAAAATTCATCTCTACCAATGTTTGATACTTATGTTGTAGATATTGTATTTCAAAAGATTTTGTCCCACATTGGAAAACCAAGGAGATTTTTAAACACTTTATATTGTCTAACTCTCTATTGGGCTTGTGATGAGTTGAGAGTTAGTATGGGCTCGCGCACATGAAGGGAAGTTGAATTGGGCTAATTCAGTTCAAACGATCAGATTTCCCCCCTGCGCGTGGGTTAAACGCGGCTCACTTTGGTTTTGTTTTTGTCAATCATCATAAAAGTTTTGACTGAAACGTTTTAACGTTTTCATAAATGCTTTGACTGAAAACGGTAGAAAATAATATCTGAAAATACGTTTCCTAAAATCGTGTTTATGGTATGTTTATGGTATTAAATCTGACAAATTAATTTCCTAACGTTTCCTTCCTAAAATCATGCCATGATTTTATGGCATTGAAATCTGACAGATTAATTTCCAAACACTTCCTTCCTAAAATCATGCCATGATTTTATTGCATTGAATTTTTACCTTTTATGTTACAGAAACGTTCTCTGCAGCATTTAATGGACCAACGGATCTTTTGTTAAACTTTTCCTATAAATATCTGCCTTCCTTCTCAGTAGTGTTACACCTTTCAATCTGATCTCTCTTTCTCTTCTACTTTCTCTCTTCACTTTCCTTCTTCTCTCGATTCTCTGCTGGATATACTGAAGAATTTGCTGGTAGTTTCCTTCTTGATAATAAGAAGAAGGCTTATTTAATCTTGGGGAAACATTTTCAATATCCAGAAATAGTTTCTTAGGACAGTGCTACCTAGCACGACTCAAGCGCGTCCTATTTTCTGTTTATTTCTGTTATACTTATTAACATTGCTCGACCCTATCTTCCAACAATCTAAGAAACTATGGCCACCGACAATGTTAACGCCTCTTAAAAATCAACTTCATCGGCTCGCTCACAAGCCATTTCCAGATGTATCCAAAATTGAAATTTTCGCTAATGAAAATTTCAAAGATGGCAAGAAACGTGTGCACTCTCTCTCGATATTCATGGAGTAGCCCACGACTTACCAATCCCAACCTTCGCAATGAGGGATGCCAAGACCCTAGAAGCATGACAATATGCCAATAAGGTATGTAGACACACTATTTTGCAAACTCTCTCTAATGAATTGTTTGATGTCTACTGTAGCTGCAAAGAAGCTAAGGTTATTTGGGAAGCCTTGATAACAAAATTCACTACCAAAAATGCAACCAAGCAAAAATTCATCGTTGGTAAATACAATCAATGGCAAATGACTGACGACAAGGAAATAAAAAATCAAATCACGGAATATCAAATGCTGTTAGAAGAGTTGAAAATGAAGACATCAAGCTACCCGAGAAATTTGTCTGCATGTTGATTGAAAAGCTACCGAGTGGGCTGATTACAAAAAACAACTTGAAGCACAAGGAGAAAAATTACACTATGGATGAGCTCGTGAAACACATTCGATTGAGAATTCAAGCAAAGGGAGTTAAGAGTGCCAAATCAAAGGAGATAGCTTTCAAAGCTAATGTACAAAGCAACAATAAAGATACAATAAGTCCCAAAACAACAAGTCTAGAAATCACAACTACAAACCAAAGAATTCCAACTTTAAAAGAAAGGAAATTGCTACAGGTTGTGGAAAACCGGGCACCGTCGATGATATAATAAAGATGACAAAGCATTTGGTAATCCTCCTAAGGCTAATTTAGTCAAGGAGATGAAATAGTAGCATCTCACAAGCAAACATTGCAGCCAATGTAAAAGAGTGGGTAGTAGACTCTGGAGCTACTCGGCACATATGTGCAAATCGAGAAGCTTTTTCCTCCTATACTCCAATAGGGGAGGATGAAGATGTAGTCTACCTTGGAGACTTACGGACTGCTAAAGTCCTTGGAAAGGACAAAGTGTTCTTGAAACTTACTTCAGGAAAATCTTTGGCTCTTAATGATGTGCTGCATGTGTCTAATATTCGGGCAAATCTGGTTTCTGTAGCATTGTTGGGAAGTGAAAGTGTCATTTGAATCTGATAAGATTGTAATGACCAGAAATAATGTGTTTGTAGAAAAAGGCTATTGTAACCAGGGACTCTTCGTACTTAACATTTCCAATGTGATCAATGAAAATGCTTCTTCTTCTACTTATATTGTTGATTCAATTTCTTTATGGCATGCAAGATTAGGACATGTGAATGTAAGTTATATAAAGAAAATGCAATCACTTGGTTTACTTTCTGGTATTAATAATGACAACATGGATAAATGTGAAATATGTGCAGAAAGTAAAATAACAAAGAAAAGTTGTATAACTGTTCAGAGAGAAACTGAATTATTAAATTTAATTCACACAGATTTAGGTGATTTAAAACAAACTATGACAAGAGGTGGTAAAAGATATTATGTTACTTTTATAGATGATTATTCTAGATATACTAAACTTTATTTACTTAGAAATAAAGATGATACTCATAATGCATTTTTATCTTATAAGTCTGAAATAGAAAATCAACTTAATAAGAAGATAAAAAGAATTAGATCTGATAGAGGAGGTGAATATTTATCTTCTCCATCCTCTAACCAATGTGTTCTTGAATCTCATTCTATATCTCCTATTAATGAAATTGACTTTATTATTTTAGAAGAATTTGAGTTTCATAACAGGAAGAATTTAGGAGTTATAATGACTACTAAATTGTTAATTGGTCATGATAGAGGAGTGAGTGAAGACTT
Organism: Gardenia jasminoides; assembly: GCA_013103745.1. Classification (NCBI taxonomy): domain Eukaryota; kingdom Viridiplantae; phylum Streptophyta; class Magnoliopsida; order Gentianales; family Rubiaceae; genus Gardenia; species Gardenia jasminoides. The sequence goes on along the minus strand of CM023095.1, from coordinate 46,219,846 downwards.
GAAGTTGTTATTTGATTGCTTAACACCCCCCACTAGTCAATGAAAGAAAAGATCTCATGTGCATAAAGATTACTCTACTTATGAAGGGTATGAAGATCATGTAGAGAAGAAAATAATGAAACGAGTTACGAGATTTTATCCTCCTTGAGCAATGACAGTTATGTCTAGCCAAAGATATTAAACAAAGACGCTACTTGGGAGGCAACCCAAGAATTTATGATTTTAGTTATTTTATATTTTTTTTTTTGTGTTTTTGTTAAGTAAGTAGGTGCATTTAAATAATAAAATTCCCATGTGATAGGTAGCAACTAGTTAGGTGTGCCCATGCCAATTAAGTACACCTAAGATGCAATTTCAGTCTGTGGGTAGAAGACTCCATACCAATTAAGCATGCCCACGCCAAGTGGTCATGCTCAAGAAATGAATTTCCGTCGCCAAGCAAAAGACTCAGCACTAGTTAGGCGTGCCACGCCTAGTGGTCACGCCTAAGGAATTCAATTTCTGAAGATTGGTCAGAAGACTCGTAGGTAGTTAGACGTGACCACGTCTAACAGAAAAAAAAAAAAAACTTTCGAAACCCTATTCCTTTTCTTTTCTTATCTTTTCCCCATTTCACTTTCTTTTCTTTTCCTTTGTTTCCTTTTTCTTCCCATCCAACCGCCTTTTGTCGCTAACACTACTGCCATTGCAGATCGCTTATTGTTTGATCGTTGCCAGATGTTGCCGCTACCTCACCATCGTTCGTCTTTTCCTCCACGAGTCGCCACATCCATCCGTTTCGGCCATTGAGTCATTGCGTACTTTCTACCATCGATGTGTTGCTATTTTTGCCTCCCATCATTGCTGCCCCACCGCTCTGCTATTGTTAATCCACTACACCTCCGTTTCCTCCCGAACCTTAACCTGCTTGTACCCTCCTCCATGGTCAGAGAAGTGTCATTTTTCCCTTTTCTTATTTTTCTTGTTCTTTATTTCTTACATTGGGGGTTAGCTATGTTTTAGTCCTTTATTTTGCATTTTCTTTTCCTTAATAGAGCTTTGTCTTAAACAATGATGAATACAATCGAGATGTGAGTCTAAGTAGTGAGTTCATGCCATGAGATTTTCTATTTTTCTTGATGATGGATTTAATTGATGAATATGTTGGATTTGACATTAATTCTTGACCACTTGTGTGATTTTTGGGGTTGATTGTGAGCAATTTTTCTGAATTTGCTCTATGTTTTGTTTGTTGAGTGGTAGTCCACATGATTTGGCCATTCTAGAATTTACTCTGTTATGCATGTCAAGACCATGTTTCATTGAATTTGGTGCATTACGATGATAATGGCATCTAGGATTAGCCACTTTTGACTTTCGAAAAAATCTTGCCTTTATTTTATTTACCTTTAGTGTACCAATTTGAGCTGTTGACCCTTTTCTTTGTTTGATAACCATATTTGTTAGTCTAAGACCTCTTTTTAGACTTTCTCTTTGAACCCATATGTTAAATAAATGATTGAATTTCATTGCATGAGGATTTGGTGTATTATTTGCAAGGCAATGAATGAGAAAAGCAAGAATAGCAAGTTGAGATGCCTTCTAAGTTGTTTGTTTCAGTTAAAAAAAAACACAAAAAAAATGAAAAAATAAAAAAAAATAAAAAAAGGAAAAAGTGTTCCGACATATTTTTATGTAAAGTTTTTGTGTTGTGATTATAACAAGTACCAATACTTGTTACATTTTTTGGGTTGATGAAGTGCTATTTTGGCTTGGAAGTGCAAAATTTGTAAGAAACTCATGCATTGAACTTTTGGCATCTTCTTTGGCATATTTACATCTTGATTTATCCTTCCATCCTACCTTCACCCGAGCCCCATTACAACCTTATGGAAGCTACTTTGAGTTTTAAATTTGATTCATGGTTGAGTGATGGAGATGTGATATACGAGCAAACTTATGGTAATGTCATTTCATTGTGTTGAATTGAGTAATATGCTATATCCTATACACCTTGGAGTGAATGAGTGCATCTGCTAAATTCTTTGTGAGGTTTGTCAATTTGATATATTCTAATCTTGATGAAGTTGTGGGGGAATGGGAGATGCCTTTATTGGTATAACTTGCTATGAATGGCTTGATATCTTGATTGCGTTTCTGAATTGGAATATGCTTGAGGATAAGCATCATTTAGGTGTGGGGGAGATTGATAGGGTGCATTTTAGTTGTTAATTGTGTTAATATTTCCTAATTATTTGGACTAAAAATTACACTATTTGGTGGATTCTACTAAATTTGTGCATTTGGTGATTAATTACAGAAATTGGTGAAAAAAATATTGAAAATCTGTTTTTCCAGAAAACTTCCTGACAGTTAGGCGTGGGCACGCCTACGTCAGATGTCCAAATCCTGGTTGTCCGGATTTCAAATGCGCGTGGGTAGTTTTTAAAGATTTGAGGATTCTAAATCCAAAGCTGTGCTGGAATGATTATTTTCGTTGGCTATTTAGTAGTTGATTTTTATTATGAAACTATTTTGATATTTGTCATTAGAAAATTGTGAGTTTGACTCTTTTTAGAACTTTCCTATTTGATTAGTATTTCGAGTTTTCCTTTTCCGTAGCAGACGAGAATTAAGAGAAATCTTCTAGTTACTGTAGGTTGGGTTTTCTTTTAATTGGTAGGTTTGGCCCCGCGAAGTCTTATGCTCGATGATTAGTAGTTTTGTAAAATTATTCCCAAAACTTTTTCGCATGAGACTTCACACGGAAAAAAGAACAAGAGATCAATAGCTTTGACTTCGTTTTCTTCCTTCGCTATTTTTCCATTAAGAAAAACAAGATAATGGCCTATCGTCTTTCCCTTGCAATCTCGTGTGGAATTGTCTTCGCAATACGTGGCAAAATTTCTCGTTTAGTCAAAGATCAACTTGACGACGCAATCCAAAATATTTGTGAGATCTAACTGATTTATCCTTTGTTCATCTAATTCTTTGGTATTTGTGCGTTCTTCATTTTATGCTAGTATGATTATTTTGCTAATTGGATGTTAAGAGCTTGACATTCGAGTTGACTTAATAGTTTATTGCCAATTAATTTGCTAAATCCGTAATTGTTTAGTAGATTAATATTAGTGGCAACTAACGTTAACACACGTTAGGGGAACGTGCGACCTAATCTAAATGAACCCTGGTAGTGTGTTTGTTAGTTAGGGTTTGGGCTTTTCTAATTCTTAGTGCAATTGAGAAATTGAATTCTACGGACGTACCTAGGGTTATTTCTTAATTAGGGATAGTTAACAGGCATATCTTAACTATCTAAAATTTAAGGAAGAGTTGGTCGTTAGAGAGATTTTCAGGCGGTTATAACCAGCCTACTAATGAATTAAATGAATTAACCTTACATCGATGATCAGGTATGTGAACTGTATCTGAAAAGTTGGACCTTTGGCTAGTTTTCGTTCATCATAAATTTAATTCTCTTTTATTTTAGTTATTGGCTTTATTATTTAATCTTTAATTATTTCTTTATTATCTCAAAAATCCCTCCATTTCTCGTACTTGAGAAGAAACAAATGTTCCTCAATCCCCATGGAGACAATCCTATTTGCCACTGTACGCAAGTTAATTAATTCTGGTATATCGGATCAAGCAAATTCTTTGGAGTCGGGTGAATTGAGTAACCTATTGCACATCCAGAATCCCTACTCCAGTACCTGAAATTGGATTTTGATTATTTTCATTGGCAGTTAGGTTTATTGATTATTATTACACGGGTTCGACACCTATCAGTGGGTTTGGAATGATGTTACCACACGAAAAGGAAATCCAAAATCGACATTGGTAGATGAGTAGAGTTTGGTGAGAAGATCGCGTAGGTAAAATTTTGTCTTAATCGAGATTCAAATCGCCATCCGATCAAGGCTAAGAAATAGCAAAACTCTTTCTCTCTCCAAGTCTTTTTCCTCAATTTCTCTCTTTGTCCTTTTCCAAGCAAACAGGCAGCTGAAGCTGTTTGTGTTATAGATTGTGTGTTGCGTATGTTGTCCTCCTCAATTTAAAAGTTTTGAGAAAGCCAAAACATCTAATTTAATATAGATTAGGAAAACAAGGTGTTATGGGTTTTGGATTTGTTTGTTTGTTTGACCCATCAAATGGGCTGGACCAATAAGCCCAACAATCTCCCCCTCCAGCTCATTTTTTTTTGGGGGGGGGGGAGGGGGGATCTACCAGACCTATTTTCTGTCTGCAAAACAAGAATTTCTCCTTGGATAATGCCTTAGTCAACATATCAGCGCCATTGTCATTTGTGTGAACCTTCTCAAGTGTTAACAATTTGGAATCCAGCACATCCTGAATCTAGTGATACCTTACATTAATATGCTTGGATCGAGAGTGAAATGTAGAATTCTTACACAGATGAATGGCACTCTGACTATCACAGTAAACACTATACTTCTCTTACTTCATGCCCAATTTCTAAAGGAATTTCTGCAATCAAAGAATCTTCTTGCATGCTTCAGTGGCTGCAATATTCTCTGCTTCCATATTGGATAGGGTGATACACTTTTGCAACTTACTTTGCCATGACAGTGCTGCCTCTATAAAAGTCATCAAGTACCCAAACGTGGACTTTCTATTGTCAAGATCACCTGCCATATCTGCATTGGTACACCCATCTAGCATGGTTTTACCATTGCCAAAATATAAGTACAATTTGAAAGTTTCCTTGAGATACCTGAGAATCCATTTGACAGCATTCCAACGCTCTTTATCAGGATCAGAGAGATACCGGTTGACTACTCCAACTGCATGAGTTATATCTAATATGGTGCATACCATAACATACATTAAACTACCGATAGTCAAGGCATAAGGAACTTTTTTCATGTCTTCTTTGTCTTTCTCACTTGTAGGACACTGCTTGATACTCAATCTGAAATGACTTGCAAGTGAAGTGGAGACTTCCTAAGCCTTACTCATATTAAACCTGTCAAGTACCTTTTCAACGTACTTTTCTTGAGACAACCAAAATTTTCTATTTTGCCTGTTTCGAGATATTTTCATCCCAAGAATCTGTCTAGTCGGACCTAAATCCTTTATTGCAAAGGATTTGTTAACTTCTTTTTCAACCTATCAATTTTCATAGCATTACGACCAACAATCAACATGTCATCAACGTACAGTAAAAGAATAATAAAATCACAATTTGAAAAATTTTTCACATAAACGCAGTGATCAAATGTGGTCTTGTGGTACTCATGGTCTATCGTGAAAGAGTCAAATTTCTTGTACCACTGACTCGGTGCCTGTTTCAATCCATATAATCTTTTTTTAAGATGACATACAATGTTCTCTTTTCCACTTTTTTGAACCCCTCCGGTTGCTCCATGTAGATTTTTTTCTTCCAAATCATTATGTAGGAAGGTTATTTTCATATCAAGTTGTTCAATCTCCAAATTCAAACTGGCTGTTATACGAAGAACAACCCGAATTGATGACATCTTTATCACAGGAGAGAAAATTTCTTCAAAATCTATACCTTTCTTTTGACTGAATCCTTTCACAACCAATCTTGCTTTATACTTTGGTTGTGAGGTATGCTCTTGAATTTTCAATCTGCATATCCATTTGTTCTTCAATGTTTTCTTGCCCTTAGGCAATTTCACCAAATCGTAGGTATGATTCTCATGCAAGGATACCATTTCCTTTTGCATAACTTGCAACTAGTCTTCTTTCTTCTCATATTCAAGAGTCTCAATGTAGGATTCCGGCTCCCCTCCATCTATCAATAATACATACTCATTAGGATTATATCTGCTAGAATGTCTTATCTCTTTAGTAGATCTCCTATGCTCAACTTGTGGCGGTGATGGTGGAGTTGATGGCGTCTCTTGTTCAGATTCATCAGTAGTAGGATCTTTACCATCAACTTCCTCTCTCTACTCTATCTCAACTCCCTCATTATTAGAATCAACCGGTACTGGAACTGGATCTGAATAAATAGGAATGTCATTTGAGGATTTTGACTTGTCATTTTTATCAGTGTCTTCTATGGTTTAATCTTCAAGGAAGACAACATCTCTGCTTCTGATTACCTTTTTCTCAACATGATCATATAATCTGTATCCAAAGTCTTTATGCTCATAACTCAAGAAAATAAAGTCATTTCATATCATATCAAGTTTTAACCTCTCATCTTTGGGAATATGAACAAATGTCGGGCAACAAAAAACTCTCAACTATTTGTAAGACACATCCTTTCCTGTCCATACTCTTTCTGGGATATCACCATCTAGAGGAATTGATGGAGAAAGATTGATCAAATCAACTGCGGTCCTCATTGCCTCACCCCAAAAGGATTTTGACAATTTAGCATTAGAGAGCATACATCTGACCTGTTTAGTGATGGTTCTATTCATCCTCTCTGCTACTTCATTTTCTTGAGGAGTTTTTGGTATTGTCTTTTCTAGTCTAATCCCATGGGACTTGCAGTAACTCTCAAATGATCCCCTGTACTCACCACTATTATCAGCACGTACACACTTCAACTATCTGTCAGTTTCCCTTTCAACTTTTCTATGAAAATCTTTGAACACATTCAAAACCTGGTCTTTGGATTTCAAAGCAAAACACCAAATTTTTCTAACAAATCATCAATAAAAGTAACAAAATAAACAGCACCATCAAGTGATCTATTTTTCATATAGTAAACATCAGTGTGCACCAACTCTACAAGATTTAGCTTTCTAGATGGGGAAAATTTTTGAAATGCAACTCTGTGTTGTTTCTCATAAATGCAATCAACACAAGATTTAAATCCATTACCTCTTACTTCAGGTAGGAGTTGCTTGTGAACAAGTGTCTGAATCCCATTTTCACTCATGTGTCCAAGTCGCTTATGCCAAAGGTCAATGGAGGAATCACGAACTATGTTCACTTCTCCATTCCCCAATTTTGCTTGTATCAAGTAAAGTGTATTCTGCTTCTTTCCTCTAGCAACAATGAGACTTCCTTTGTTGAGCTTCCACTTGCCTATAGCCCTCATCATCAAGCTTTTCTGTGGAAACAAGATTAAGACGAATATTAGGAACATGTCGAGCATTTTTCAAAACTAGCTGGCACCCAATATCTGTGTCCAAGTATATGTCTCCCATGCCAATAATTTTGCACGAGACCTTATTTCCCATTTTAACATAGCCAAAATCTCCTTCGGTGTAGGTTGAGAAGAATTGCTTGTGAGGGGTAACATGGTAGGATGCACCAGATTCAATCAATCACTGTCATGACAAGTAATATTGTTATGACCATCATCACAGAATACAAACATATCATCATGGGGTGCCACAACCGCTGTAGTCTCCTCTTCATCTTTTTCCTTCATCTTGCGTTTTCCTTTCTTCTCAACTTGGTCTCGTTTGAGAATTCTACACTCTCTCATATAATGCCCTTTCCTTTTGCAATAATGACATGTATCATTTTTTCATGAGTCAAATTTGTCTTTGGATTTCTCATTCCTGTAGTGGGGTTCTCTGCTCTTACTTCTTCCTCTTCCTTCCTACTTTTCTGTCACCGAAGTTTGAAATTCACTAATAATCCCTTGTTCCTTCCTCCTGAACTCTTCATCAATCACGGCCTCTTTTATTATGGCCATGGACAACACACCATTTGAAACTGAATTACTGACGGAAACTACCATTATTTTCCAACTATCCGGTAATGAACTGAACAGTAGTAAAGCTTGCACCTCATCATCTAAGTTCAGATTCAGCGTAGCTGCTAGGTTTATCAAGCCCTGGAAAGTACTTAAGTGCTCACTTATATCTGCACCATTCTTATATCTCATTCGAGTAATCTGCTTCAGGCAAGAGGCTTTATTTAAACTAGTTTTCCTTTTATACATGCTTTCACGTTTCTTCTACAATATATCAGTTCTGGTGTCATTAACAAAGTGTTGGAATATTATCTGACCAATCCACTTTCTAATATTACAACAGTTTTCCTGTGCACAATAACCCATTTTTCATCACTCATATCACTTGGTTTAACCTTCTCTCATAGAACGGGATCAAGCAAATCTCTATAGTATAAATAGTCTTCCATTATAGATTTTCAAATTCAATAATTAGTTGCATTTAATTTTATCATGCAACCACTATCCGAATCCTCCTTTTTAATCAGTACAATGAGTAGCCCAACCTGACTGCTCTAATACCACTTGTTGAGAAAGGGGTATCGGTGCAGGCAAAAATATATCAGAGTTATCCCAAGAATATTCACTCTTTCCCCAAGTACTAATTAAAATAGGAATAAACCAAAATCACCAAGTAACGATATCAACTGTAACAATAAAATCCTAGAAAAATAAACGGCACAGGACACCAAGAATTTTACGTGGAAAACCCAAATGGAGAAAAATCACGCAAACTAGTCTAGTCAGAAAATCTCCACTATCACAATAATAATGGACATATACAGGTCTATTTGGAGCAACTGAATGGCAAAAATATCGCCAACAACAACCAAGTAAATTTAGAATAATTTCGTCTCCCAAAAAATTATAACTGTTAAGAAGTGGGTTTGGAAAGATGTTAGCACATGAAGAGGAAATCCAAAATCGACACTGGTAGATGAGTAGAAATTGATGAGAGGATCACGTATGTAAAATTTCGCCTCAATGGGGATTCAAATCGCCATCCGATCAGGGTTAAGAAGTAGCAAAACTCTTTCTCTCTCTAAGTCTTTTTTCCCAATTTCTCTCTGTCCTTTCCCAAGCAAATTGGCGGCTGAAGCTTTTTGTGTTATAGATCGTGTGTTGCCTGCGTTGTCCGCCAATTTAAAAGTTTTGAGAAAGCCAAAACATCTAATCTAATAAAGATTATGAAAACAAGGTGTTATGGACTTTGGATTTGTTTGTTTATTTGGCCCATCAAATGGGCTGGACCAACAAGCCTAACAACTGGAAGAGACTCAAGCCATTTCTGACTCATGAGTTGCAGTTTAGTGGTTTAAACTTTCACCCAGAATTTTCTCGGTCGAGCTTGGAAGGTATATATAGCTACATAGATGATCTTCTTCTTTCTGCAAATGGTTCTTCCTACTTTAAGCAGAAAATGAGGAAGCAAGTATGAGTGGTGACTGGCGAAGTGATGAGTACAAATTTCATGGATGATTGCAGGTAGATAGCAATTAGCAGACTGTGTTGGGCAAAGGCTAATGTGGTCGGACCGGAATATCAGCCCCCACTAGTTTCTCTGACTCAAGCAATAATCCACTTTGCTGTTGTTTTTGCAACGTGTAGTTGGTGGCTTTTCCCCTATTTTATGGTAAGGCTTTCCCACTTTCCATGGTGCTAGGAGAGCCTAGGACTCCAACATGCTATTAGGAAGTGTTTCGAAAAGTAGTAAACAGTTAAAAACATCTTTGCTGCATACAAAAAGAGTTTACTTTCCCAAATGATTTTTAGTTTTAGGATATTAACAAGTCTAATAAAATTCGAATACCTTTGTATTTAAGTTTGTTTGATTTTCTAAATGAATCTAAAATTATATTCAAGTTTGGTTTATTTATTTGTCGAACCAAATTCAAACATGTTTTTATCGAGTCGAGTTTGAATTGGACTCGAGTTTCTAGAAATTTTTTCTATAAATTTCAATTTTATATTAATTGAGCCAAACTTGAACTAAGTTTAAAAGTTTACAAAACACAAAATACTGTTTAAATTCGATTTGAATAATTAGGGAACAAAATTTAAATGAACTCTTAGAGAACTAAATTCAATTGGAACATCGAGTACCTTGATTCACCTTTTAGTCTTATACAACTTGTTGTATAGTACAATTAGCTTCCCTTGCCGGGAGTCTATCAAGGCCGTACAAATTATTTGCCTTGATGTTGAAGTCTGCAAAAAAGCTTTCTAAAATAGAAATTGTCATATTAAGTGGCTTCACTGTTGGCCTCTTAATCAGAATAATACCAAAAGAAAAAACAAAAAAGAAATCTACTTCTTTCTATGTAGCAAGTCGCAATATCACGAGAGACCTCAAATTCTCTACCCAACTTCATGTATTAATTTCTATCACTCTTTATTTTCTTGAAAGATATGAACATACTTTAAAACATAAATATTTCAATTTACCAAAATAATGTTGTAGAACCAAAACTTGCAAAAATAAGAAACCGGAGATAAATTTGATAGAACCAAGGCATATGGGGAGGTAATTTACGCACATACAAGTATGTGTGGGAGAAGAAAAATAATATAAATAATATATATCAATAATCACACATAACAACAAGGCACTCAAACTTCACTCTTCTCTACTAATAACAATAACAAGACTCCCTATTTATAGACTAGATGACTTAGTAAACAAGTTTTACATCCACAATCAAATATGTTTGGGTAGCGCATGGATGTCTTCAGGCTGTACAAGATACATCACGACGGAAACAAAATTGTTGTGCAACCTTGTGCAAGCAGGGAAGAGATGGAAGGTTACGGTTTCAAACTGTGTCGTCGATTCTCGTTTCGTCCATTACCTTTTCTGGGACAGAATGCCTATAAATACATATAAATTATTGATACCGATACTAGTCCTGCTGATACTTGAATGTCCAACTTATCTTAGCTATGATTTAATGGTGGAACAGAGCTAGTGTAATTAGTATAGGTTCAAGCTTGTCAGAAACTAGCCTTAAAGATAGTTGTATGGGTTCAAGCTTGCCCGACACTAGTGTTAATGATTTCGTATGGTACATTGATCCAAATTTCATCTCTTGGAGATGGATTCTATTTCCTTCTAATGCTAAATTTATGTGTGTACTGGGGATAGTTAAATGGCTCAAAAGTTTGAACTAGCTTTATTTCTACGCTTGCATCTGTCTCATTCGTAAATGGTTTTAAGGATTATTGCCATTCAACGTGAACGCAGCGTAAGGATGTTCTTTTCCAAGGGTATCATTCACCACATGTACCTTGCTCGCGGAAAGGGCTGTCTTCTACTTTCTTTGGTCCATTTTAGAACATCTCTGAAGCCAAGATGGAACATTAATTAAGTGACTCGAGGGTAAGCCAAGATGGAACAAGAATTAAGTGACTCCAGACGGTAAAGGGCTAATGAAATACCAATCTGAGCGGGCTTAAATACAATAGTCATTTCTGTTTGTGTATTGAAAGATGGTGCAAAATTGCTGCGACCAAGGTTTTCAAAATCGGGATTCTACCTTGGATCGTTTTTTACTTTGCAGGATCGGATCGTAGGATCGGATCGTGGGATCGATCGATCCTACAAAAACTGTAAAAAATAATCTTACTAGTAATTTTGATGTTTGCAATTCACATATACAGCAATAAATAATGCAACTCATGTACAATCAATATAATAGCATTATTAATTGAGGTTAAAACTTATTATGTAAAATATTTGGGATAATCCAAAAATTAAATAAAAATTTTGGAACTAGATATGACATATTGTAAATAAATATGATTAAATTAAAAGTATTATTCTTTCTTATTTTGAGTCCAAATGCAATTACTGGATAAGGTAGTTGGAAAAATTGACTTTATATATATATATCATTTAAATATTTATTAATAAAATAATTAAATACCAAATTTTAAAGATTCACCAATTTTTATAAGTAAGAAATTAGCATAACATAATTATGTGGATTCAAAGTTTTATGACTCGAGTTTCTAATGCAACAAATAGCATTCTGAATTTTCTATACAAAGTTATGATCAAATTATTAAAATTTTTATCATAATATCTTTAAATGGTAGGATCGTATCAAAATCGGATCGAAATCGAAAGTTATGATCCGGATCGTAGGATCGTAAGATCCCATGATCCGGATCGCGATCCTGACAACTATGGCTGCGACTAGTGCACATATTAATTGTATCTATGTTAGTTTTAGAATACCGAAAATTGGAAATCTGATCGTATATCCCAAGACTGGTTTCGCAATCAAGTTTGAATGATAAAAAATCACAGAAAAACCCTTTCGCTACTCCATCGGTGACAAGTATATCATACTTGCATTGCATAAATCAAGGTGACCATGGTTGATTCAAGTAAGCAGGTGAAGGAGTTTTTACAGATCTCTTTCTATAGTGTCCAAGGGAAAATCTCGTCCTGTTTTGCCTCTCTCTACATCAGTAAATGAAGCCTTAACACAATGGTAGTGTTAGTTTTCACAAACAGAAGTACATTTACTTCAATTTGGTTGGCATTCAACTGATTGCAGACCTCAAAACTAATTTCTGCACGATTACTAGATTTTCATGAAGGGTCAGTAAGGAGGAGCCACTTCTAGTCCAAATATTAACTGCCCTTGTCAATCCCATCAATTAATTGAACGTTATTACCTACAGCATTTTTTAAAGGTAATGCGTAACCACTGCATGTTTCTTGATTTCTAACCATAAAGTGCAAGCCAGAGAAGAATTTTAGAGGACACTTTGACCACATCATAGATAATAGCGCAGAGTTTCTCAGGCCATGAACTGCCCAAACCAGTAGAAGTTTGTTGAAAAAGTGTCAAAATCATGGGACTTTAAACACTTACTAATAATACATTAAAGGCTTTCAAAGTGCGTAAAGGAGCCACTGCTGCATTCTCATAGTCCCAAAGCGTCTCCAGAATTGTGTGATCCAAGGGGATAGTGTTCCTTTATGATATTCTTCTTTGATGTGTCAGTCAACCTCACCAGTAGTAACAACCGAGTGAGAGCAACCTAAGCACCTTCGAATTATTTCATCGCCAAGCACTTTATTGCTGCTCTTAAGTAATTTGAGGTACTCATCCAATTCAATAAATATCGACTTCTATGAATAAAGAGGCACCAAGATCAATACTAATTTACGTGCAAGATTAATAAAGGTTCACTAAGGTATGCATCTTTTAAAAGCAGATTTGAGCTAAAGCATTCAAACACCTTAGCAAACCAAATCTCTGCAGAACTAACTTGGAACCATATGAAAAAAAAAAGGCATGGACATAAAAAGTAATCTGCATATGAGATCAATTAAGGTCACTAATATATGCATCATTTAGTAGCACATTCCAGCTGAAATATTCAAACACATTAACAAACCAATGCTTGCAGAATTAGCTTGGAGCCTTGTTTTTGGCACTTAAAGTAGTGAATTGCAACATACCTTATTCATAGTGCTCCCAAATTCGTTATTATACTGGTTGAAAGTTTACTTTGAGCTGTGCCTTGCTCCTGGTGGTCAAATCCAGATAATCTCCTCATCATTGTAAGCTTTTTCAGAGATCTTCTCATGAAGTATCTTAGCTTATGATTTTGCTAAAGTCAAATTCACGTCATCTCCTCAAGATCAATGCAGTCCCTAGAGGAACAAAAAGCTGTTTTGAAATTATTTAATACAAAATGAGTAGTGAGATAAAGTATCCAATTCATCAACAAAGAACGATAATGCGATTGGAAATGTATAAAAATCTAAGATCCTCTTCTGCATAGTTCTAGCTAGCGTAATGTGTCTCCATAGGAATTCTCCTTGTTACTTGAAATATGTTGGCTCGTAAGCATCCGTAATCAATATTAGCCATATGTAGATCGCTTGTCTTGGACATAGTAGTAAAATGATTTACACGAGAAATTAACAAGGGAAAGTTCATGGGTTGGAAATATCGAATTGCTACACCTCAATTGTGCTACAAAATAAGAAGCTTGACACACTTAAAAACTTAGTTTCGCTAACCGGAAAGATTATTAAATCAAATTCATATAATCAAATAACTTAAGTAAATGGAACCTAGCATATACTACCAAGCGCCTAAGTAATGTCTTAAGTCCCCATCTGTATGATATGCAACATCTCTTTCAGTGGATCTATTATAACCAGCATGATAGGCCTGCCTTGCCTCTTCTTCATCTTGTGAAGATCTGGCACAAGCAATTTTGTATGATAACCCAATTACACTTTTTGTAGCTTCATAATCCAAGAGTGCATCACGCCACCGGATCCAGTGTCCAGAGCAATACTGCATGCTGTTTTGAACATGCATATAAGTGTATTTAAATGCTTATGGGATGAATGTCAGGCTTATCAGCGAGGTTTATAAAATTTGCTCCTCAAACAATTTTAGCACAAGAACAAAGTCAAAGAAAACAAGGAAGAAGAGTAGGAAAGAAACAAATGTAGAAACACACAAAACTGAAGTACCAAGTAAGATGATAAATCATAAAGCCTCGTCTTGGAAAGTGAATGATGCATATTCTCGTGCAGCTTCAAAGAAAGCATAACCAGCCTCAAAGTCACCCGAAAGTCACTAGAAAGTTCAAGATCCAAATCTTCGAGATCATCTCCAGTAACTGTATACTTCCGAATCAACATATCTTTGTGCTGCATTTCTGTGAGCTAGGATCTGGATTATCAGGGCCTCATTTGTTCCCCATCCTGTAAAACATTCAAGCATTCATCACAGACAAGACAAAAGATATGATATTTATAATCATCTCCACTTCCATCAAAAATTCTATCGAGGCAAAAGGCCTCTTAATGCATGAGTTTCATAAAAACTTCTAGAATAACTAAAACCAATACATTATTTCACACAATAACAACAGTTAAAACAAATAGAGAAAAGAACAATTTGTCGCCATTAGCTCAAATTTAAACAACTAGGTACCCCATCCCCGACATTAGATAACTCTAAAACCAAATGCAGCCGTGAAAGTTGAAAGTTTATAATGAATTACGAAGAAAACAAAGTTCATGATGCCGTCATTGTCTCGAGCGGAAGCAAGGGTGAAAGTATAATCGTGGCATCACGAATAACGACATTCAACTAGAAATACTCAACTATCGAGCAATAAACTTAAGGTCGAGAAATCCACCCAAATGCAAATGCAATCATCATTAACATAACAATCGAAGGGATAATCTTATACCTGAAACCCCATCAAGATCATGATGAAAACTCAAAATTGAAGCAACCACATAAGCAGATTTTTTTTCCAATATTTTCAAAGTGTAATGATCTCTGCCAATTCACATAAAGTTCAATCCTACCCAATGATCAAACTATTCAAATTGAATCGGATAAAATAGCACTTATATCACTACCAAAGTGAAACACGATCATTAATCATATCGAGGAATCAATAAGTCCCAAAAACTTAAATCTTCGTAAACCTTATTAAGATCATGTTCAACTTTAAATTTGAAGCCGGTCGAAAAACACTCTTCCGGATCATCATACCGATGGTCATTGCCAAAATTCTCATAGTACATCTAAAATTAATGATCGTCTACACGACTCTAAGAATTACAGATAATCAAAGATACCAGATTTGATCGGAATGAAAGAAAAGAAACTAAAGAGGTCGCAAAAGCTTTCCTAAGCTGCTCACAATCATCATCTATGAAAAGACGCTAGAACTTGCAATGTAGCCATTTGGATTCTTTTTGTGTCCGTAGTGTGTAGTGTATGTTTCTATAATAAGACCGATGGTGGAGGATTAATTGATTGATCCGCAAGTAAATACAAGAGTCCTCAGGTAACAAGGCAAGAGAAACTACTAGTGTGTGGAAGGGTGAAAAGTGTTAAGAGGAAATTGGAAAACGGGCAAGAAGATGTGAATAGGAATGGTTTGACATGGAAGGGAGACCTGGGTTCAAGGAGCCCGTCATTCCCGGGCAAATTTCTCTGAATAATGTTGAAACAGCAAATCATCCGCAAATTGGTGATGGATTTTTTTCTTTCCCGATCTAGTGGTGCCACACATTGGCATTTTCTTTTTTTTTTCTTTTTTTGTTTTTGGAGTGAAGACTAACGAGAATTTGAATGTAATTTGGAAACAAGTTATGTGTCCGGTAACGCATCGAACATCAAAAGTGCCATACCAGAGAGAGGAAATCTTACTGGTGCCACACAAATGAAGTGCGGCACCGATAACAAAAATTAAAAAACATATATTTTTGCAACCATGAATTTAATGAGGAAATTTTTACAGATTGTGTGGCACCAGTAACAAAACTAAAAAAAAAATCAATTGCAGCTGAAATTTAATGAAGAGAATTGTTACTGATGCCGCACAAATGAAGTGCGGCACCAGTAAGACTAACTCTAACACTAAGTATGTAGAGGGCTGAATTGCTCAATTTCTTTTCTTTCTCATTTTTTTTAACCTCATGGTGGGATGGGGATCTTTCTAGAGGACTGAAAATTTGGATTTCTACTGACGCCATAAAACAATGGTTTGATGGCACTGAATTTCAAAGCTAATTGATAGGGTGCAATTTTAGTTATTTATGGTATTAATATTTCCTAATTATTTAGACTAAAAGTTGCATTCTTTGGTAGATTCTACTGATTTTGTGTAGTTGGTGATTAATTTCAAAAATTGGTGGAATTGTGATGAAAAGATTAATTCCAGAAGCGTTCCTGATAGTTAGGCGTGAGCGCGCCTAAAACAGACGTTCAGGTCCAGGTTTCCAGATTTCAAGAGCACGTGGGCAATTTCCAAAAGTTTGAGAATTCCAATCTGAAGATGTGCTAGAGTTGTTCATTATGTTTTCCTATTTAGTAGTGATTTTTATTAGAAAACTACTTTAATATTAGTATTAGGAAATTATGAGTTTAACTTTTTTTAGAGTTTTCCTATTTGATTAGTATTGAGGGTTCTCCTTTCCCGTAGTAAACGGGAATTAAGGGAAGTCTCCTAGGTGACATAGATTAAGTTTTCTTTTTATTTTGGTGACTTGGCCCCGCAAAGCAGGGAGAGGATCCGAAGGTGATCAATACCTTTGATTAGTCACACATATTGGAGGAAAAAAAGGAATCATTGGAAGGTGACTAGTAGTTGTATTTGGGCAGGATTGCTTGACGTGGAGAAAACTTAGGAGAATGACTCAAGCCGTGTGGAAGATACAAGTCACTTGTGATTAGTAGTTCCATTACTTTTTTCCTTTGGCTTGAATAGAGACGCGAGACACAAGCTTGGCTTCTCTTTGTTTGTTGACGTCTTTGGGAAACAATTGAAAAGCCTTCACCGGATTTCTTCATGGTTTTTTCTCTTTTAATGGAGAACTAATTTCTTTTTTCTAGTCAAGGAAAAACTGAAGATTTGGTTCAACTATTACTGTGAGATCTAATTGATTTTATTCATCTCTTCTATTAGTTGGTATTTGTATGTTTTCTACTTTTATTGGTTATGGTTATTGTGTGTAATTGAATAGATGCGCAATATTTGATTATTCACGTGATCTATTTGCTAATTAGAGTGGTTGAATCCATAATTGTTTGACTGTTCTAATCCTGGTAGCAACTTGCATAATTGGTTTTGTGTCAGAGAAACATGCAATCTAATTTAAATAAACCCTCGTAGCGTGTTTATTAATTAGAACAGGGTTTCTCTAATTTTTAATGCAATCAGGAATTAAATCCTATGGTCGTACTTAGGGTTATTCCTGAATTAAGGAAATAGTCAATGGTCGTACCTTGGCTACAGATACAATAAGGAAAAACTGATTGTCAGATCGTATCGACAATTAAAAACATGTTTGTCAATGAATGTTGGAATTATATTTGCATCAATGATTAGTTGTTTGAACCATTTCTGAAGTGTATTCTTGACTAGAGTTTTTCCTATTGGTTATCTCTTTTAATTATTTTTCACAGTTGATTATTCAGTTAATCTTTTGTTAGCATTTAATCCTCAAAAATTCCCCCCAATTCCTATCACTTGAAAAAGGAGCTAATTTTTCCCAGTCCCTGTGGAGACGACCCTATTTGCCACTGTACACAAATTAACTAATTCTGGTATATCGGATCAAGTATACTCCTTGGAATCAGGGTGAAGCAAGTAACCCATTGCACATCCGGAGTCCCTACTCCAGTACCTGGAATTAGATTTTGGTTATTAGCAGTAGGTCTATTGATTATTATTGTACAGGCTCGACACCTGTCACTAATTTCTAATACACATTACCCACATGTCATGGTATAGATTTTTTGGTACATTTTGCTAGGGTTTCTTCTTTGTTGCAGGACTTTGTTATAAAATGGGTCAAAATTAAATACAATTCAATGCACCAATAAGTGTGTTTTGATAGAAGATTATTTGGGATAATTTTGTAAAAAAATACTGTAGCACTTTTTTGACGTGATGTATGTGAGATAAAAAGGTAGTTAAAAATTGTGCCTATGATACAAGTAAAAATTTTTAGGCAAATAAACACAATCCAAAAAAACCTATCTCGACACAACAAAATTTTCAGCACCATTTGACAATCGTCACCTATAACTAGCAACTACCAAACCACTTCTATTAATCTAGTAGAAGAACAAGAGAAAGTAGAAAAGAAAAACAATCACCTCAAAAGGTTATGCAAACATTTGGAATCCTATCTTTCTCTTTACTTTTGATGAACATGTGTTCTATTATATGGAATCGTTAAAATGTCATTGCAGTCTCGAAAATTAAGTCATAATTGACTTCCAAGTATTTATGATCTGCTGAATAACAACCTGGCCTAGAATACATTGGGCAATTCCAATATTTCAATCAAAGATATCTGAAACTTCCTTATCAATCAACTAACTATTAGTTACACTCCTTACTGCCCTTGTCACTATATTTTCTTGTGTATCATGGTGACGGTCGAACTAGGGACAACTAGCCCATACTCATTTAGATGAGATTTATAAGATGCAATGGGCCAACAGAATCTTTAGAGGCCCAACCCATACTGATTTAGCTGAGATTTACAAGATGCAACGGGCCAACAGAATCTTTAGAGGCCCGCCCCATTTAGATGTCCCTAGTTCGACTGTCACCCTGGAGATGATCACAGTTTAGATTCAAATCGAAATTTGATCAAAATCAAACTGTTGGTTTATCAAACTCGAGCTAAAACCCGCTTTTGAGATTTTGAACTGAGACCAGAACGGTAGTTGAAGGTTTCGATTCAGGTTCATGAAAATTTAGAACCGAAACTGAAAATTTCAAGTAGTTTGAACCGTCTAATTTTTTCTTTTAATAAAACTGACTAACTCAATGAAAAAATTAAGATTTTTTTCTTTTCGATTTCAATTTCAATAAAAAAAGATGCTTCTTGTATTTAAAATGTTCAATAAATGTGAAGTATTTTTTAAAAATTTTGTATCATTTTTATTTTCCTTGACAACTAATAATACAATAAAAGTCTTTTTTTTTTAAATTTCTTCTTATTCTAAATTCATTGTCATATGCTCTCAGAATTAATTTTGCAACCACAAGAGATATATGTATCTAGAAAGAATAAAAGCAGAAGTGAAAACTGAAAGTAATTGGAACCAAAATTAGAATCAAAATTGGAGGTTTTAAAACTATAACTATAACCATGATTATACATTCAATTCTAGTTCTATCTCTAAGAAAATCGGAACTAGTGCTTCTAAGACTGTAGCCACCATTCCCCCTTCCATTTTACCTTGCAAGACACACGGTCTAACACAGTCTTTACTAGCTCCACCTATTTAGTTGAAAATTTTAAGAGATAACTATGTAAGTTCCAAGTTCAAACATTATTCTCTCTATTTCTCTCTTTTCCCATTATAATGCTTAGAATCTCCCTTAAAACGAAAAGGTAAATTGCAAATTATATTGGTCCAACCCTGTTTCAATAATTTGCTGTTATTTACTAGCAACTCAATGCTTATTAATTAGCTTACTATATTTAGAAGGAAAACTAATTAGTGAAAAGTTATCATATCCTCTTAGAGTAATTATCAATAATATTGAGAATCTAAAACTGAGTAATAAATTTTTGAACTTCATAACAAACTAAATAACACTATAAATAAGGCATATGAGCCAAAATATCAAAAGTGGAGAAAGAGATTTTATTTTAATAGAAACTGGCTTAAATACAAAGAAGTGGGGGATATTGTGTCCAAACCTTGGATGAAGAAGAAAAAGGGATCTAGATGTTTCAAATTACAGCCAAAGATAAAAGAATGTAGAGTTGCTCTTTTGAACTAGAATAAGCATTTGAAAGCTAATGCTCAAAAATAGATCAAGGATATAAAAGATGAAATAGTTGAGGCTCAGAAAGAAATGCATAAGAAGAAAAAGGAAAGATTAAGTAATTTGAAAAAGAAGTTGAGTAAGGCTTACAAGAGGGAGGAAATTTGTTGGGGACAAAAAATCAAGGATTCAATGGTTAAAGGAGGGGGATAAAAATACAAAGTATTTCCATGCTACTATGGAGGGAAGAAGAAAAAGAAATAGCAACTCTACTCTTCAGAAAGAAGATGGAAGTTGGTGTGACAAACTAAATAACACTATAAGTAAGGCATATGAGCCAAAATATCAGAAGTGGAGAAAGAGATTTTATTTTAATAGAAACTGGCTTAAATACAAAGAAGTGGGGGACATTGTGTCCAAAATTTGGATGAAGAAGAAAAAGGGATCTAGATGTTTCAAATTACATCAAAAGATAAAAGAATGTAGAGTTGCTCTTTTGAACTAGAATAAGCATCTGAAAGCTAATGCTCAAAAACAGATCAAGGATATAAAAGATGAAATAGTTAAGGCTCAGAAAGAAATGCATGAGAAGAAAAAGGAAAGATTAAGTAATCTGAAAAAGAAGTTGAGTAAGGCTTACAAGAGGGAGGAAATTTGTTGGGGACAAAAATCAAGGATTCAATGGTTAAACGAGAGGGATAAAAATACAAAGCATTTCCATGCTGCTGTGGAGGGAAGAAGAAAAAGAAATAGCATCTCTAGTCTCCAGAAAGAAGATGGAAGTTGGTGTGATTTTGGGGAGGAAATTAAAAAAGAAATCAATGAGAGTTTCACCAACCTTTTCACTTCTAGTAATCCAAAGCAGTTTGATACAATTATGAGTGGCGCTCCTCAAGTGATTACTGACTAGATGAATTCCACGATCATAAAACCTATATCTGAGATGGAAGTCAGGAAAGCTATTTTCTTCCTGCATCCAAACAAGGCCCTATCACATAACGGTATGACACCCATTTTCTTTCAAACCATTTGGAATGTGTTAAAAAAGGATCTAATTGATGCAGCCTCCTCCTTCTTTTATCGAGGAAATCTGCTCAGTGCTATTAATGAGATTGTCATCACCTTGGATTCCAAAAGTTGATTACCCAATTTCGGTTTCCCAATATAGGCTACTTAGTTTATGTAATGTTATTTATAGAATTATATCTAAAATTCTTGTGAATTGATTGAAGCCTCTTTTAAAGTTTTGTATTAGTAGCAATCAATCTGCATTCATACCAGGAAGGCAAATCATGGATAATATTGTGATTGCTCATGAAAGTATTCATTGTTTAAATAGAAAGAGGACTAGAGTCAATGCTTTTATAGCTTTAAAATTTGATATGTCAAAAGCCTATGATAGGGTTGAGTGGTTATTTATGGTTGAAATGACGAAAAAAATGGGTTTTTGTTGCACCTGGATTAACTAGATCTTAAAATGCATGTCTTCAGTGACTTATTCATTCAATATAAATGGTGAAAATAAAGAATCTGTTAAACCTTCCAGAGGATTAAGACAAGTGGATCCTCTATTCCCTTATCTTTTTCTGTTAGTTAGTGAAGGCCTTTTAGTTTTGTTAAAGCATGCTATGATGAACTCCAGAATTTTTGGCTTGAAAATTGCACATTCTAGTCCTGCCCTCTCTCACCTATTTTTTTTGTAGATAATACTCTCATTTTTTGTAGAGCCAATATAGAGGAAGCAGAGCAAGTTAAAAGGATTTTGGAGATATACAAGGAAGCATCAAGACAAATGATTAATGCAGATAAGTCCTCTATCTTTTTCAGTAAGAATATGAAGGAAGATAAGAACGAAGAAATTCTAAGAAGCTTGGGAGGCATGAAATTAGCAAAGGAGAGTAAATAGCTTGGATTACCAATGGTTATTGGAAAATCCAAGAAGCAAGTTTTCAATTGCATCAAGGAGAAAGTGACAAAGAAATTGAATGGTTACAAGGAAAAGTTCCTAAGTCCAGCTAGGAAGGAGATTGTGTTGAAATCAGTGATCCTTGCAATGCCTACTTATGCTATGAACTATTGTAAGTTACCAAGAGGCTTATGCAAGGAAATCAGTAAAGCAAGGGCAAATTTCTTGTAGGGAGAAAATGAGGAAAGCAAGAAGGTTCATTGGGTGAATTGAAAGAAGTTATCTGCTGTCAAAGGAAAGGGAGGATTGGGCTTTAGGGACGTGCAACATTTCAATAAGGCTATGCTAGATAGGTTGCTTTGGAGAATTTTGACTCATCCAAATCTTCTAATGAGCAAAAGTTTGAAAGGAAGATGTTTTAAGGAAGAATCAATCTAGAAAATAACAGAGAGATCAAGAGATTTATGGATATGGAGAAGTATTTTGAACTCAAGAGACTTGCTAGAGAGAGGCACTCAGAAAAGAGTTGGTGATGGCAGGACAATAGACATCTGGAATGACAAATGGATACTAGATAGAGGTGAAGGTAGTATTATTTCCACCAAACCACCAGAATGTCAAGTGCAAAAAGTTTGTGAATTGATTCAGCATGGCAAATGGGATAAGGAAAAGATAAGATCAATTTTTAATGAGGACGATGGGTTGAGAATTGAAAACATTCCCATCAGTATATGTGAAAGAAACGACAACATCAGGACAATACTCTATCAAAACAAGTTACTGGTTAGCACAAGAGATGGACAGAGATAGAAGAACAAGTGCAAGACAAGTTGAAAGTGATAGCAGAAATGAAGAGAATTCGAATTCTTGGAAGTTTCTCTGGAGTTTGAATGTGAAAAACAAGCTGAAACACTTCATCTGGAAATGCTTACATAGGGTGTTACCAGTGAATGAACTAATTAGAAGAAAACCGGAAAGGGGGATGACAAATGCATGTGTTGTGGAGAGGTAACAGAGACATTTGAGCATATGTTATTTTTTTGTAGGCATGCGGAAAGCATTTGGAAAGCAGCACCAATTAGTTGGGAAGGAATACAAGAGTTTGAATACAATTTTTGTCATTGGTGGAACAGTCTTATGGAAGCAAAAGAAAGAGCTGATGGCAGAGAACATATTACTCTAACAATGCATATCTAGTGGCGGATATGGAAGTCTAGAAATCAGATCCATTTTAACAGAGAAGAAAACTGTACAGGAAGGATTGCAAACAATGCTGTATAGGAGTGGAGAGAATTCACACAAGTCAACAAGGTAGGAGAAAGCAAGCAAAGAGAGGGCAGAGCAGCAACTACTGATTCTACAAGATGGTTTCCACCACCCCAAATTTTCATAATGCTGAACACTGATGCAGCCTTGGATAGGAGAAAAAGGAAAATAAGATGGGCAGTAGTAGCTAGAAATGAAGATGGTTAGTTAATGGGGGCATGGGCTGGTAACGAGAGTACAGAAAAGATTCCAGTAGTGGAAGAAGCTTTAGCAATGAGAAGTACAATCATTAAGGCAAAACAAAGAGGATGGATCAACATCATGATACAATTTAACTGCAAGCAAATTATTGACAAACTCAAGGAGGGAAATGTAGATGATCCTTCAGTAGGAACCATCCTTCATGATATTCAGAGTCTGAGTCAAGGCTTTTGTAGATGTTATTTCTATTTTATTAAGAGGGAAGGAAACTATATATGTCCCACAAGTTGGCAAAATTTGCGATTAACTTGAAAAAATGAGATTAGTTGGAAGGAATCCTTTCCAACTTGACTTACTAGTTTACCCAAATAAGATGTAAGGACAGTTGCCCCAACTGTGTAATTTGGTTGATAGTAATGGAAGTTTCTGTTATCGTTTGAAAAAAAAAAAAAGCTATTAAGGTGAGAATTATTGAGAGGGAAGAAAAAGTGGTTAATTATGTGAAATACAGTGCTAAAAAGAAAAAAAAAAGTGTGATGCATGCCTCAAGATTACGAGTATTATATACATACATACACATAGATATGCACACACACTCTCTCTATGTAAACATACACACATGCACACATATATGTATGTGTGTGTGTGAGAGTAACTATTAAAACCAAAAAATAAAAGAGAAAAGAAAACCCATATAAAGGGCACTACTTTTGTCCCTCAAGGTCTAGAAATGGGTAAATTAAATTGAAGAGGGCAAGGTGTGACAAGAGCATAAATATAAGGCTTAATATTCTTTAAATAAAACTCTGAATCCTCAAATTCCAGTTAACAAACAGCTCTTTTCCTCCCACATCACAGGCCCCGACAGGCCTTTTGTTTTGCTTAACCGGCCAAGCAATTCTGCTCAACTTCAATTTCAGTTTCAATCAAGAATGGGAAACAATAAGCAGCGGCGGCTCAAGACCCATCACCACTCTCATCGGGGTGCCCAGTCCAGTCGAACCCAGCAACCTCTTCAGCCAACCTGGTACAGATATGCACTCAAGGCTCTTTCTTGTTTTATGTCCTTTTCTAATTTAAAGCTGCTAAATTTTTTCTTTATGATGTTGTTTTAATCATCTAGGAATGATGAGTCGTTACCGATTGACCCAGGTATGGATTTGATCTTATGTCTTTGTTTTGTCTCTAGTTGTGGTTATACATGTTTTACCTGCAAGGGAGAATTATGCATACAAGATGTTTGATTTTATTATTGTGCGGAAGTTTAATGTGTTAGTCGTCTGCTTACAAACTTTGTTTGCCCTCTTATTTCCTTGTTCGGCTGTGTTAATAAGAAGGGAATCCTGATGAAGCAGTGGAGCCAGCAGGTCCTACAATTCAGCTTGCCATGTGGGTATGCACTGAAAGTTGCAGTACTTTGAATAAAATGCTTTCTTTCTGTGTTGTGTTTATTGTGTGTTATTGAGAAAATAAAAAGAACGGAATAATTGTTAACGGGATGGTCTTTTATTAGGTTGGGAACAACTTTTTTGAAAGTTGCAACCTTTTAAGTTTTATGGATTGTCATAAGAATTTTATGCTTTCCAGATTTAGACTGTGAAAGAATGTGCTTCCGGGAATCACAGTTATATTAACATGGTGATTTTCTGGACTATAAGAAATTCATTGGTCTTGTAATAAAGTTGCTACAAATTTGAGAAGAAGCAAATTTTATTGAAATAAGTATTTCTAGCTGAAAGTATACTGCTTCACTTTGTTTCTTCCAGGATTTTGGCCAGTGTGATGCAAAAAGGTGTACAGGGCGCAAGCTTGCAAGATTTGGTTTGTTGAAAGAAAGTATCAGTAATTTCTGAATACTTGTAGAGAATGTTGTTTTTCAGTTGGCTGTCAATACGAGAAATATTCTTGTATAACAAGGCTGTGGTAATGATACCAAAGTGTGGACTGACAATGTTTTGCAGGAGTTGCGTGTCGGTAGTGGTTTCGGCGGCATTGTCTTGAGGTATTTACCACAGTGTAGTCTATTAAACGTGTTGTATTCTTTTTTCTGGCTAGGAATGAATATGGAATCTGAGTTATGGTTAAAACTTTTATAAGAAGGAAGAAAGGAATATTTTTCTCGTTCTATATCAGCTACTTTCAGCACTTTCTTGCCCCTGAACTTAACTTGAGGCACAACAACCTATCTATGTGATGAATCCTTTTCATAGGAGTGAGCAATCGCTTATGCGTGAAAGCATTCATGTCCTTTTATTTCAGGAAAATGAGCAAGCTTTTTGTGAAATTAAGCCTTATATTTTTTATGGTGTTTTGGATGTAAAACTGTGTAGCTACCTCTAAGCACTTTCACATGGAAGTCCATTGGTCTCAGTCATATTGGCAGACAGTATTTGGTTGATGTTAAATTATCTAATGGCTCGGTCTTGTGTTTGCAAGACTGATTGATAAACTAACAGAGTTGAGACTTCACGTTCAAAAGGAATTGTTGAAAATAAAACTCTAGAAGAATGGCAAAAAGATATTTATGAGCCTGGAGGGAATATGCGTCTTTCATTGTTTGGCCTGTAATGAAACTTGATGAATTGTTTATCACTAACAATTAACAGAAAATATATTTACATGTGTAATTTGGTAGACTTGCTGTTCACCAAAGAGTAACAGATCCTTTTTCCAAAATGTTTTGGAATCATGACAGATCCCAGATGATAAAACAGAAAAAATATGCTTTTCAGTTCCTACCAAGAAAGCTATCTGGACCTTCATACAGAATGCAAATGCAAATGCAAATGCAAATTTAAATATCGTGTTTAGATAATTGGCAAGAAAGGATGAAAAAGTTCTGAAACATCTGCACGTCTACTTTATCACGTCTTTTGTTTTGTTTTATTATTTACTTATTTTTATCTGTCTCATGCTATTTACTTGTGGTAGCATTCATATGTTTCAGTCCTGCTGGAGTGCAGTGCGTCTCAAGAGAAGATCAAACATTAATTAATAAGAAAGGATTAGCTGTTGTTGATTGTTCTTGGGCACGTTTGGACGATGTACCTTTTGCTAAGCTGCGATGTGCTGCTCCTCGCCTTTGTATGTGCCTTATCCATTCA
The DNA here is from genome assembly GCA_013103745.1 of Gardenia jasminoides. NCBI lineage: Eukaryota > Viridiplantae > Streptophyta > Magnoliopsida > Gentianales > Rubiaceae > Gardenia > Gardenia jasminoides. The sequence continues at coordinate 46,193,403 of CM023095.1, read as the reverse complement.
GTGACACCATTATGTCTTGTCTTCTGGAGACATCCATGGACATTTTTTCTCAGCAATTTCCTTGTTAAGCACAAAAAGAAGGGAAAAGAAAAGCGTTTTCTTTACAAATCAGTGAAGTCCTAACCCTTCATAATGTATAAGGTGCTCCACGTTGGTCATAAATTGTTTTGATAGTAATATTGAGCTTAATTTTTTGGGTTAGACTTAATGGTAGTGCAGTTGCTATTGTCACTTATGAGTCTTACAAGGCATCTTTCACGTACATGAGCTAATTCTTGATTGTACGGCATCATACTTTGTCATGCCAATCTTCAACTTCTAGTTACATTTTGGGGATAGAATACAACATTTGAATACTGTATCCATGGTAGTGCTTGTAACTTGAGCTCCTATATGTGTACAATTTACAAAGGAAATTTCAACCTTAGTAATTGAAAAACTGAATTTGTTGGGCCAAGAATAGTTTTTGCTTTACCTATGCACTACCAGAATTAGTTCATACTGAGAATATTCTCTTGGTTAGGGTTTTGGAAAGTCAAATCATAAAGGCTGACACTATTTTTTGCATTCCTATATTAAGCTAAAGTTATGGTCGTCAACTTTTTTTCTTGGTTTGGTTTGATGGCAACTAGCAAAAGAGCAGACTAACCACTAGTAGAGCAGTAGTTGGACCCATGTTCAGGTTTCAAAAAGTTGGATCAGCCTTGATGCTGATTGGAGGTGATCAATTTTCTTCTTGAACGTCATTTCAGACTTTCGTAAGGGTTGTATGGTCTCTTGACTGGAATACTGGATGTGGAATTTTGTTGAATAACCCAATTACACAAACTTTAAGCAATATACAAATAATGGTTCTTATTTGCTCCATATTCATATGGTCATCTTTGTTATTTCATTTGTCACATCATTTTTCTTAAGTTGAGGATTTGTCTGTCATGCAGTGCCATGGTTGGTAGCGGCAAATCCAGTCAACTATGGTCGACCATGTGAGCTATCTTGTGTTGAAGCACTTGCTGCAGCTTTAATAATATGGTAGTGGACATAATCATTTGTGGCCTGTTATTCTAATGCTTAGTAGTACCTCATTTTCCTGTAGGTAGTGTTCAACACTAGTCAAATTTATAGTGTTTCACTGATCTATGAGAAACGATCCATTGGCTGTGCAGTAGCAGATTGTAGAATTGTTGAGAATCAAATTCAGACGGATTATATGAGCTGCACTCACTCAATTTTTGTTGTAGTATCGTTGTATTGTATGTCTTAATCATTGGCAGACAATCTTTAACACAAGAAAGAGAAGCAGCCTTACCATGTTTCCATTGTTCAGTCTTCATAGTAGTTAAGGAACCAACTTGTTCATTGAACCCATTTTGTTCTTGTCTGCTGTTGTTGCTGAGAAATTTTGTGAATGCTTTTGTATGCATCAGTAGTTTATTGCATATTATGGTGAAATCACCTATTCAATCCTGTGCAGAAATGAAATTCTATAGTTCCTGTAGCTAAATGTTTTGTTATTCTATGTTCATGTATTTCTGTTCTTTCATCTTTTGAGATAATATGGACCCAATAAGACATTGTCCATCCCCTGGTGAATGAAAATTTGCTCATGACAAAGCCACAGTTTGCTAATCTTCACTGATTACCCTATTGTGGAACACTCATTGAAAGTCTTGATGGCTTGTTAGACATTCGATTGAGCAACTGTTTCATTTTTTTTTCCTTTCAGTTCTTGTTTATTCTTTTGATTTTTGTCTGGTGCTCTATTTCATGGATGTTGATGTCATACATTTCTTTATCTGGTTGAACAGTGGTGAGGAGGAAACCGCAAATATATTGTTAGGCAAGTTCAAATGGGGTCATGCTTTCTTGTCCCTCAACAGGTACCTTGTACTTATTATTGAAATATCTCCTAATTGATTTCAGTTCTTTCATACTCTCCTTTTGGTTTTCCTTTTGCTTGTTGTTCAGTCCTTTCAGCTTAAATGGTTTTGCAATTGCCTATTAGGTGCTTGTTTTTGTGTTTGAGATACAGTTCTTGGGGATTCTTGATGAGTTGAACAAGCAAAGATTGAACTTTAATTTGTCTCTGGATCTCTTTTATTCTTTAGAAGTACCCTCCTAAACATTTGGGACATTTATCTGACACTGTTGAATATTAAAGTCCTCTGCTATTATGGCTCACTGCAGTGGAACATGCTTTCCAGAACATCATTGTCATAAAGCAAACAAAACCATTGCAGGAGAGTTGCCTACATAATTAAATTGAAGGCTCTTTGTCCCTTTTCTGAGTAAATGATTGTTTCTCCTATTAGTGCTCTATGGTTTAAAAATTCAGTCTTAGTAGAGGACCAAGTGATTACTATGAGTCGGTTTATCTCGTTTTATATTATATTAAGTCTCCGTAATTTGTCTGGCTGTTGCCTAGTTTGACAATGTCCCAAACTCGATATTTGCAGAGAGCTTCTGAAGTCATACTCAGAATGTAAAAATAGTGCGGATATCATTTCAGTCCAAAATGATTGGCTGTCCCAGCAAAGCTCACGTATTGCTAGGACTTCCACAAATGCTCAAGGTAGATTTTCTTGTGTTAAAGATGTCGATGCTAGTGTTACTGTATCGTAACTCTTGTTTATATTTATCTGTGCAACCTTGTTCTATCCACTTGGATTGTAGTCGTGACTTATGGACTTGCAAGAACGTAGATAGTAATTGCACGTGCTTCTCATGAAGAGCAAATCTCAATCAGCCTTACATCTTCTTACTAGCTTGAGGGATTACATAAAATTCTGCTGTTTCAGGTGAAAAAGTTGAACCTTCTAGAGAAGATGAAGGCTCATCCAATGATTCTGATGATGGGCTTCCACCACTTGAACGAAATATGAATCATTTGTGCTTGGAGGATAGTGAAGAAGAAGAGAGTGAGTGACCAGGAGGCTGCTTTCCTTTCTTTTCTCAAGGGACAGGGAGAAATTTGAGCATGTGATGTGCATTCAGGAATCAAGAGCTCGCAGCTGTATTTTGTCATTCAAGTAAAGATTTAACATGCTTTCTGGGCTTCCCCTTTTTTATCCCTGTAGCGTGCTAGTTTAGTGTGTTTTGGGAACATTTTTTGTTCTTTTCTCAATTTTGTAGACACTCTTTGCGCTTTTACCCTTTGAACTTGTTACATTTGCTGTACCTAAACTATTTTAAGTTATATTCGATACTCAGATCAAACTATAAACCAAAATTACAAGTAATTAATACGAGATATTCATCTGTATTTTCCGAACAGATTCAAGAACAGACAAGATTCCTTTGATTATATTAAATCGCAAGAAATCTTTTCAAGCAGAAAATAACTAAATGAACATCAATGAAAATTTTAACTTCTATATCCAAGTTGGAAAAACCCTATGCTTTCATAACAAGTAAAGAATAAAAAGCAAATTCTTGTAAAAATTACTCGAACGTTGGCCTCAACTCAAAGATCCCGCCCATCAAAATTCTTTTGAGGCCCAAGCAAGTTTCATTAAAAAGAAACCGAAAAGAAAAAAAGAAAAGAAATTCATCAAGGGTATTCAGGTAATTCCACAGATTCCCATACAATACTCAAATTCCTATATAGCCCTCTCCTCTCCTCTACATCTGTTCCCCCCCGAAGGCTAGTATAATGTGACGCAAACACACAGTCACACACTAAAAATCGAGCCCCTCACCCTGCGAAAACCCTAAAAAAAGACTCCCAATCCCCCTTTTCACAGCACCCCCAAGATTTCCCAGATAACAATCATCGTTGTCTTCGTCTTCGTTCGATTGCTCTATTGTTTCTGTTTATTTCCATTTATCTTCTCTATTTTTTTGGTCTTTTGATTCTGCGTCTGATGCTTATTTTTGTGTGTTGTGATTGAACCTAGGGTTTTCCTTATATTCAGATACATATTCAAGCCTCCAAATTTCGAGTTATCTCTGTAAGTTTTAGTAAGATTTTGTTTCCCATTATTCATTTCCGTTCATGCGCGTTTTTTCATTCTTCTTTTTCTTTCGATTATTGCTTTATGCTGGCAATTGATGGTTTAGTTGTCGACTAACGAGTCATGTCTCAGCTAATTGAATAGTTCGTTAAAGTTGTAATTTTTAGGTAATCATTCTTGGGTCTGCTTCTATGGTGTATAATTTCTTTTTTTTTTCCCCTTTAACTGTACAGATTTTGAGAGAGACGATTATAGGATAGTAAGGTAAATTGCGGGATGATAGTGGGTTTTATTTTTACTGATTATTACATTAGAAGTTAACCGTTGGACTCCAATTTGGTTGCTGGTTTTTGGGGAATACAAGGAATATGCGTACTTTATTCAAAATTAGCTCTCATACCAACTCGAATTATTTTGACTTAATAACATAGTGATTAAACTGTTTTTGTTTTCCATGCAAACCAAATTCTAAGCGATGATATGCTTGGATTTTGTCATTGACTTTGTATTACTTTTCAGTTTTGGTTCTGAAACGAACTTTGAAAGATGCGTTTAGATATAGAACAGCTAGTGACATAGCATCTGCTGGCTTTCAAGGTTTGGAATATGTGTGCAAATTGGATTCTGGTTGACTTTTTACTTTGTCCTTTGACATGAATGCCATTACTTTCACTTTTTATGTTACAGATGAAATACTACTTTGCTAGGTTGTGTTGTCTTCAGGCAATTTATTGCTCCCATGTTCTTTTTCCTTATTCATGCTTGGGAATATGTTTTCTTCGTGCTTTTGACGTCCATTTGGAAGTATCAATAACCTTCGAATCTAATGCTTTGATCAGGTTGAATTCCTGTCTCAGGTATACTTTTGGACTATCAAAATGTCCTCACCCTATCCTGTTCTTGGCAGTCGACCAATTGATCAATGGAAGGTTACAGAACTAAAGGAAGAACTTAAGAGACGTAAATTGATGACAAAGGGTTTGAAAGAGGATTTAATCAAGCGGCTGGATGAAGCAATTCGCAGCGAGCAAGAAAGAAGTGATCTGAATAAGGACAATGGCTATGATTCTGTTCTTCCTTCTGAGATGCTGACTGAGCATGAAACTGCAGAAGCATATGTTTCCGAAAGTGTTCAGAACAATATTGGTATTGGTAATACAATGACTCATGAAATAAATGAGGATATGCAATCCCAGGTCACCTATGAGCAAGAGAGGAGTAACACGTCTGATTCAGTTAACCATGGCGTGCCTGTAAATGAAAAGGTCAGTGGCAACATGCTTAATGTTGACATCAACGAGGGCCAAGGGTCAATTGAAGAAAAACTTAGAGAAGAGGAAGGGGTAGATGGTTCTTATTCTGTTGGGTTGGAAGGGACGCAGACAGATCAAGTTACTGATAAGGAAACCAGTGATTTTGTTGCCCAGAGGCTGGAGCCTGTCATAACTCTGGGTGAGGAAGACTCGCTGAAGACTGTAACTCATAGTGAGAGTCATGGTTTACAGGTGCTGGAGAATGATGATTCGAAGCCCTTACATGTGGATGCTAAAGACGACGTGTATGATACAAACAACCAGGTATCTGAGGTCAAGCCTGTTTTAGGGTTTGAAGTAAAATCTGATTCTATTTCTACTGAAACTGTCTCAATTATTGAAAACAATGAATTAAAGGATAATATAATTGCTGATGATGTCAAACTAGAAGTAGATGTTAAGCCTGAGATGGTGCAGCCATCATCTAGCAGTGTTGTTCCTGAAGGTGGCAAATCACATCCAATGGATGTTGAAGAGCCACATGCTAACAAGGTATCTTTGAAAGAGACAGGTAGCAGTAACGTCGAAAATGCAGATGTTGTTCCTAAAAATGAGACTGGAGATTTGGGTTTTTCAGAAAAACCAAATGTAGCCAGAAGTTATGGTGATTACATGGAGGAGGATGTAAGGGAGAGTAAATGGATTAATTCTAAGGTGGATTCGGATGAAATAAAGATTGAGGCTGGAAAAGTTGACAGACCAACGAGTAAGGATGAAGGTCTTGTTGATATTGTGAGCGAAGATGCACCTGCCGAGAAGAAGGTTGCTATTGTTGAAGACAAGGGTGGCCCTGCTGCACCATCAGTAAAAAGAAAGCTTAATGGTGAGGTTTAGATCTCATTGTTCATCCCGTTTCCTTGTCACTCTTCAAGCTCCTCATGTCATGCATTAGTTGGCCTTTTTCTTCTTTTTAGGTGTTTGTTTGCCTTTTTTTTTTTTTTTTTGGGAAAATTCACCTATTTCTGGTCTTAAATGTCCATAATGTTATCTGAAGATCTTCTAGGTCCTGTTAAGTCTGTTTATTGTCTTTACTGCTGTAGCAAAGTATGTGATTTCCCCTTCTTGCAGCAACCGAATTTGTTTTGTGTTTCTCTGTCAATTGTTCTTGGTGAAGGAGATATCTTTTGGCTTAGAATGTTGGATTATTTCTATGATTAGCATGAGTACAGATGTTGTCCCTGAAAATTTGGTCTCACCTAGCATTGATCTAGGTTTGCCCAGCTTGCCACTGGAATTGAGATCAGAAATTGTCACTTTTCTACTAGTATGGTGTATATATATTCTTGTTGGTGTGGTATGCTGCATGCAAGAGTATATGCTAATGCATACTCTGTGTTGTATGGCATCTATTGTGCTATATTTTTCATTGTTAGACTGCTTGAGGATATGTTGCATCTTTGCTAGGGTAATTTAATGCAGCATATATGGAGACATTAGTTCTTCAGTAAACTTTTTTAGCCTTTTGTATGCTACATTATACATCTCTAGATATGGAAGTGAAGCGAATGGTGATCTATACAATAAGTTATGCCATACTTATAAAATGGCAGTTTATTTCTTTGGCAATTGTACGTAATGATCTGCAGTGATCTCTTTTGCAGATCAACAAACAGTTGGGAACAATGACATTGCAAAAAGGCAGCGTCGATGGAACTCAGAAGGGTTAAAGATCCCTGAGCCACAAAATACTGATGTTGTTTCTACTACACCAAAGGATGTATTTCAACCTGCATTTAGACGCAGTTTCTCTAGGTCTGATTCAACAGTTGGTGAAGAAGTGCCAAAAGAGCGTGTTGGTGAGTAAATGTGTTATCATGCTTCTGGCTGCATTATATAAAAGTATAAGATGTTTTTGTAGCAGAATAATCTGGTTAACGTTCACTCCAAAAGGGATATGGCAGGCTCAAGAAGTTCACTGATCTCTTTAGAGACACTAACTTGTGTAGAGTACATGATTTTTAGTAATTTCATATTCTTCCCTTTTTTTGCATATAAAATTTTTTATATTAAGTTTCTCTAATTTTGCTCCAAAATATTTTAAGTGGAATGCCATTTCCCTCTAATAAAGTTGTCTGCTCATGTGACAGTGCCACCATCACCGAAGCCTCCTACCAATTCTATAAGAATTGATCGTTTTCTGCGGCCTTTCACATTGAAAGCTGTCCAAGAACTTCTTGGCAAAACAGGGACTGTCACCAATTTTTGGATGGATCAGATCAAAACACATTGCTATGTATCTGTGAGTAATCCCTCTCTCTTTGTGTGTGTCTGTGTGCATATCTTTGTTATATTTTTCTTGTATTTGATTTGAATATTGGCAATCTGTATGCTGTAAATAATGGGGATTGTGTTTCCATCCAAGTACACTTGGGTGTGCAAGTATTTTAAGACTATTTCATGTGATTGGACATCTCATTGTGGCTTTTACATGCAGTATTCATCTGTGGAAGAAGCTGTAGAAACACGAAATGCTGTATACAACTTGCAATGGCCACCCAATGGAGGACGCTTATTGGTCGCTGAGTTTGTTGATCCCCAGGAAGTTAAAGTGCGTGTAGAGGCTCCACCCCAGTCTCCTGCAACCCCTGTAAGCTCGGGTGCTGTTGTCCCTCCTGTTCCCCAGAGTGTGCAACCCCAACCCTCTCCCAGGCCACAGCTTCTAAAGCAGCAACTTCCACAGCCTCCGCTCCCCCCTCCACCTCCCTTGTTGAATCCACCACCTTCAAGGGAACATCCTGCATCGGTGAAGGAGCGGCTGACTCTCCCACCACCACCGCCTCCCCTTCCTGAGAAAATTGATCCGCCAATTTTGACATTGGACGATCTCTTTAGGAAGACTAAAGCAACCCCGCGCATCTACTACTTAGCACTCTCTGATGACCAAGTTGCAGCAAAGCTCCAGGCTCAGGGAAAGACTGGCAAGCAGTAGGGCTTAGGCTGTTACTTAAACCAAAGCTCCTCTTCGATTTCTAATGGTTTCATGAGAATTGTAAGATAATGGTAAGAAAGTATCATTATAATTGCATCTTTGCAGGTATGCAGGTCTTGCTTGTAAGATGTTCCCGTTAAAGTGGTTCTGGAGAAGCTGGTTCGATCATGGATTTGAGTTTTTTCAAGGAGTTTATCGGGTTGAAGCTGAATTGACATTAAGTTTTGCAATGCCTAAAATGGGACTTGGTCTTCTGACGAGACTCTGGGCTTGCTTTGCTGAATTAGAAAACCCATTTCCTGACTCCTTGTTTGTACCTGAGTTGTTAGAATCTTATGCTTTAGGGGATGAGAGAAATGTGTTGTCACCGTATGAATCTGAATTTGCATGCAACGGAAGCTTGAGACTGGTGGTACTAGCTTTGGTTGTCTTAGTCTTTAAACTTCATTTTTCTTTTCTTGTGACCAAAATATTTGTCCATTCCTTGATCCGTCCAGCTGTAGAGGATCATGACTCACACTGCTTCCTCTCGTTTTCACTTCCATGAACAAAGGAATCTGGTGGATTAAGGCACAAAAGTTTTAAATGTCATTTGATGTCAAAAATAAAAAAAAAATATTTGACTAATCGAACTTCAAAACTAAAATGTAGACTCGTTAATCTGAAAGTAGACAATGCTTTACACTATCATTAATAGACAAATCGAAGTTTTCAATAATTGAAAAGTGTTGATGTATTGGAGACTGAAGAATTCAGGCTTAGAGAGTACATCATAAAACCTGTCAATACCGTTGGTCATCTCAGGACTAATTTTCTGACACAGGAGTGGACTCTGCCGAAAATTTGTTGCGAGAACATCCATTCCTTTGACTGATCCTACCCATACGTTATGGGTCAATCATTTTTCTATTTTTACTTGTTTTGTATACTCAGTGGATATATCCGTTAAAAGTAAGTTGGATCAATAGGTACTCAATTAGTTTCATCAAGTTAAATAGTGTTCAGTTTCATCAAGTTAAATAATGCGGATCAGATACCTTATCTTTCGAAACGAATATGCAGATTTTCGTATTAGCAAATAGCCCTACTTTTAGCTTGCCAATATTTGGATACAATTATCAGAAACTCAGCTAAAATTCATAGAAGATCATCCAATTGCAAAATTTGTAAAAGCTAAGCAACTAAGGTATAGTTGGGCAGTGTAACTCTAAAAATTCTATGCATTTATAACCCCAATGTTGTTTAACAGCTACCGGCAATGTATATAATGCAAACAAATGCTTGCATAAGCTTTGGTGTACGGATCTGCTCGTAAGACACATGTAATGCACATTAGGAAGTTTCAGAATGTCTATTGCTACATCTATAACCCACCATGTGAGTTTCACGTGCTTGTTTCTGCTGAGATTAGCTGCTAAAAAGAAATATATATATACACACACACACTAACACGACCTAGATTTACTTTTACAACGTTTAAAAAATTATTTAGTAAAAAAAAAAAAAACTAGTGACGGAAACTCTTTAAGATAAGGATAAATTAAATGATCATCATTTTACTTCCTTAAATTTTCCTTTCCAAAATCACCAATATTTAGTTACTGTAAAAATGTCTATTACAATTAATAAACGTACCAAAATAATTAATAAAAGAATTTTTCTTACCATATTATCATATGAGCATACACAATTAAATTAATTACATTCACCTTTTATCTATTTATCATATATCTATATTTGTTAGTGTAAATAAATTTTCCACTCACATAACGTTAATTCTTATATTTAATTTTTTTCCAAATTAAGTATGCTCTTTAATATGTCCAAGTGACAGGCAAAACATGACAGTCAACTACGGTGAATGTAATTAAAACCGGAAAACAGTAAAAAAGAAAAAAGGAAAAAAAAAAAAAGAAAAAGAGAGAGAGAAAGAAAGAAGAAAGAAGAAAGAAGAAAGAAGAAAGGAGAGGGAAGAAAGAAGAAAGGCCCACATACTACTACAAAGACTTAAAACTCTTGGGCACTCTGCAGCTCCATTTCTTTCGTTTTTTAGCTGTTCAATGCATTTCTCTTGTTTTACTTCTCTGCAATACTCCAAAAGAGAGCGTTGCAACGGTTTCTTTAATTCTGGAATTAGTGTCGCAATTCCCATGTCCCAGCTTTAATTAAGCTCTCTTGTTGGAGGTTTTGAATTTTTTTTTTCTTGAAGGGCTGTAGTGTGAATGCCAATCAGCAAAATTTGCCACCTGGGATTTGGATTCTGTGAATTCTTCCTCCCAACTACTTTCCTTCTTTGCTAGGGTTCTATATAAAGGCCCTTTTGTATAGCTAATCCTTTGCTGGCCAATGCAATTTTTCATCACTCCCTTCTCAGCTTCTGCTCAATTAGGTGGTTTCCCAGAAACCATTTTGGTTTTTTGGCTTAAAGATCACAAATTTATTCTTTTTTCAGTCCCAATCTCAACTGATTTTGTGGGTTCTTCTTTTTCAACAGGTTGGTGGTGCAGGAGGGCTGCTTTTGGGAGTTGGGATGAATAGTGTTTTCACTGAAGAGATTCTTGCAGAGAAGCTTTCAAAGCTCAACAGTTCTCAGCAATGTATAGAAAGTATCCTACATTGTTTTTACGTTTTTTTTTTTTCTGTTGGGTTCAAATTTTAATTTTGTAGGCTTTTTTTTTTATGGTTCTAAAATTTGTTGTTGTGGTGGTATGCATGCAATTGATTGTCTTGGGAGATTTCCCTATCTATTGATTGTCTTGTGGACTGATTAATTTGAATTTCAACTTGAATATGTGTTTGTGATACTTGATTTATTTTCATGGCTCTTTCTGGGAATTTTGGTGGGTCTATATTTTTTTTAGGAAGTTTTATCATTTCTAGTTATGGTTGGTTCTAGGGTTTCGTTCTGATTAAGTCCTATCCATCAAGAAAACCATGAAACTGATCTCTAGTATTTATATTTGGGGCAATAATCAGCGGGCAATTATGTGTATGTTTAAGTTCATGTTTTTGGTACTTTCATGATGATCTGACATATGCCTTTCTGGAAATTCTTAAGTTTTGGATAAAATTTTGGATGTTGCTTCATTTTTGCTAAGTTTGCTGTTCTTGGGTTTTGGTAATAGTTAGCAACCAACGTTAGAAATGGTGACTTTTGGATTTTGGTTTTCAGTTGGGGCAATTACCAAAGGATAATTACCTGTATCATTAATAAGTTGACTTCTGTGCCTGTTCTTTCATTTATCTTATGACCACCAATGTTTGATGTGGTGGTCTTTTTGTCGGTCACCATTCTGCTAGTGCAGAAAAATTCTGGGATACTGTTGGAAGAAAATGTTTTCTGTGAAGTTTAGAGGCCACAATTTGATGATAGGTGAGCTGGAAACAATGCAGTGCTAGGCTTTTGATGTAGCTTCTGTGGATAATTGACTCTCGTTAATTGTTTCTTTTTTTGGTTTAAAGATTAATTCTTTTTCTATTTTCCTTTTCCCACATGTATTTCAGTCATTACCAAATTCTAGGATTCAAAATCTTTTAGATTTCTTGTTAGCGATTATCGTAGTTGATGGGAATATCTTGGCAATGAGAAGAACAAAGATGCTTAAGTTACCTCTGAGATAGGACTATGAAAGTGCATGCAAGCACATAACTTGGAAAATAGAATCACAATAAGGTTTAAGTAGTTTACGTGCAAAATACAGACTAGGGTTCAGTGAATGTAAAATTCAACAACTGGCTCATGGAAATTTGAGTACATTTTGAAAACATATTTTTCCTCTTAAAACCTAACTTCCAAGAGCCTGTAGTCACAACTTATTTGTCTGTGCTTTTGTCCACACGTGTTTAAAGTTGCTATCTCAGAATAATAGTTATCTTTGGGAAATTATTTTTGGGACACCAGTTGTTAAGAATCTGAGCTGGGAGGATATACAGGTTCTAAATTCTACCTTCCCTGGTTACAAAATGTGTTGGTTGTATGTTTGATGTTGATCTTTTCTTTTCTTGTGAGAGACATGTTCATGAAGCATGATAAGCATGTAATCTCTAATTTACCATTCATGTTTTTGCATCTTTATTTAGTTAGTTTATTTGGCTATGTTTCATGGTTTTGCTTCAAATGCTATCCTTTTTTTAGAGTTGTTTTTCTTGACATCTTGAAAAGCGTTGTCACATTGGTGCATTTTCCACCGCACTAAAGCAGAGCAGGTTGTTTCGACATGGGATAAACAATTTCATAGTTCAGACATGACTCACAAAGTTCCTCTTCTGTATCTTGCAAATGATATCCTACAGAATAGCAAGCGCAATGGAAATGAATTTGTTACTGGATTTTGGAATGTTCTCCCTTCAGCGCTCAAAGACATCATTGAGAAAGGTGATGATCGTGGGAAAAATGTTGTCTCCCGATTGGTATGTCTTTTGTCTTTTTGTTGCTTCTGCAAGATCAGTCCCCTTAATTCCTAATCCATGCCTTATATTGTGGCAAACTCAAAAGTGACAAATTGGAGAAAAGTTAAGAAGAGCATGCAAAACTTTAGAACCCCGGATATTTGTAATAAATGCTTACTATTTGAATTGTCAAACAAATGATTGCATGCCTCCTCATGCAAAAGGATACATGAAAAAAAGAAGTAACTTGTGTGTGCCACAAGAGATATAATACGTCTTTAGTAAGTATAATATCACCTTTCAGCTAACACTGGTACCTACTCATCGTGTTGATCACCAAATTTTGAATTTAGTGATACATGGTTGTTGATTTTGCAGCTATAAGTGAAATTTTTTGGATTCATGTGATATAATATTATTTAGATTAATATTTGGGAAGAAAGGAGAGTTTTTGGCTCTCATACAAAAAGCCTGAAAGCTGTGATGCTCGGAGAAGAATCACCAGAACCCTTGGAGCTTGGGAGGAAACGTTCTCGTTCTGTCAGAATAGTTAAGAGGGATTCACGAACTGTAAAGACGGTGAGGATGATGGTTTTTGATCCTTCATTTGAAGCCTTGCATCAATCCTGTAGCTTGTATTGCATTTTTTATTTTCTTGCTTTAGATATTTTCAACATTACTGTTTATCCTGTATGATCTCTTGAAAGCAGAAATTGACTGTTGGAGACACAGCAGAAAAGATTGTCACAGCACTTCACTTGGTGCTCAGTGAACATAGCAGTGAAAGTGAAGAGATGAACAGATGTATGTCTGTGGTCCATCGTGTTACAAAGATGGAAAGGGATGTCGATGTGGCCCTTTCAAAGGGTATGTAGAATTAACCTCCTCATTTTATGAATTCTAAACAAGCTACTTATCAGGGAGGGAAGGAGACTTGTTTGACATCAAATGTTTTATGTGTTTCTGATGCAGCCAAAGATCCAAAGCGCAAAATTTTGTCCAAAGAACTCGAAGAAGAAGAAAATTTATTAAAACAGTCTATTGATAAACTTAAAGTTGTTGAAGCAAATAGATTGTCTCTTGTATCGCAGTTACGAGATGCACTACATGAACAGGTATTATATGGTCTTGCGGTGACATGTTTAAATTTTGTTTCAAAGCAGTTATTATGTATACTTGAGTAATGGTGCAATTTGTTTTTGTTTATTGATCTCCCAGGAATCTGAGCTAGAGAATGTTCGTACTCAGATACAGGTTAAGTTCTGCGACCTTTTTTCCAATATTGTTTTTTCCTTCAAAAGTTCCTTGTTATGTGAGTTGGTAAAATGAATGCACGGCTTGGTGATTTGTCCAGCTATCTTCTTAGTATGTTGTTTATTGCAGTCTCAAATATAAACATTTTCATCTTTTAACCTATCAAGTGTAGTTAAAATCTACCATTTTTGAATGTAATGAAGGTTGAGAATCATTACGGGTACAAAACTGTTCAGTTATGGGAAGTAGAAATCACCTTTAGAACATATTTGTCAAAACAGGTATTTAAACAAAGATGCCTAGTTATAAGTGTGAACAGGCATGAATATTCTGGTTTTTAGATAGTAAAAAATTTTATGCTCTTTATTTCTAAGAGGTTGCTTAGGTTTCATTTCCCACCTTCTCAAAGTTCAGACTTCTCCTGGATCAAGTTGAAGCCCAACATGAGGAGGTTTTATGAACCAGCCTATGTTCCATTCTCCCTCACCCCAGGAATAAGGAAGTGGAGCAAAACTATGTAAAATGGAGATTTAAAAGTTAAAGTGAATTTCAAAAATTAGGAAGACAATTTTTTTTAATTGGCCTTTTGCTTTGCAGATTGAGCTAGGATTGCCACAAGTTTCAGTTCATCTGTTAGCTATCATTAAATTTGAGCACACTTAGCTTCTGGAACAAATAGGAATAAAAAGGGATGAAATCTAAGTATGACTAAATCTAGTTAATTATGGATGAATTTCCAGTCCAAACATGAATGAGCTCAATTGTAACAGCATCAACATTTCTTCCTTTTCGCTCAAGTATGGCATCCTGAGACTCCTAGTTGGGATTTTTTCCCATCCAGATTGTAGTCAATGGTAATTATGGTGGCAATTACTGGCAGTTTTTGTTTTATTTATTTTTTCTGTAATTGGCAGTCAGTAAACTATACTTGATAAATAGGGTTGGGATTAATTAGTTAATGATCTAATGGTTACAGATCACAGAAACAGAAGTTTAAATTATGTGTTTCTTTTTGGAGGAACTTTTTGTTCTAATAATTTCTTCTCTTACTACATTAACATCCCTTTATCATATTCCTGTTTAAAGAGAATTTTCTCTTTGTTATGCTTGAAATGATATTGCATCTGAAGCATGCCTGGCCGACATTGAATTATACTTCATAGCCATTGTTTTCATTATCTATAAGAAACTTTCACTGTCCAACAAAGAATACTTCATTTAGCGATAAGTAATTTGTGCACCCGACAAAACTATGTGGATTTGTTCAACTCTCTTGTTTTTCTTTTCTCTTTTCTCTTGACATTCACTTTTGTATTTGATGTGGTGGCTTTGCTGGGCATTACAATTATTTCAAAAAAATCAGGTTCTATGTGATACTAATATGTTGATTAAATTGATTTTCAGGTAGCGCAAGCTCAGCAAGAATTAGCCAGCAACATGAGGAAGCATCTAGAAGATGAAAACTATGTAGCAGATTCAAGATCTTCTGTTGCTTCTGCATCATCAATTGATGTAACTGCAAAAACTGGGCAAACAACCAAGAAAACAACTGCAGCAATTGCTGCTGAGGTTGCGGACATGCTTGCAGCTTCAAGCTCCTCACAATATATTATGAGTTCTGTTCTTTCTACATTTGCAGCTGAGCAGGAGAAGAATGCTGGTTTGACAAAGTCATCAACTGCATCCACTCCTTACTCTACACTGCCGAATAATGCAGCCAAAAATTCAGAGATAAAAGCAGAGGGAGCGATGTTAGATCCAAATGTTTTCCTGCCGGGAAAGCAACTCAATCCTTCACAAAATAACCTTTATCAGATCCCGCCAGCAACCTTACAGCCTCATATCACCAACTCTCAGGCTCAATACCATTTACTTTCTACTCCACCTTCGCAGCAATATTTGCAACCATCAGGTGGAACTTTGAGTTCGTATGCCTATGGTAGCTTTCCTCCTTTGCCTCCTGGTCCACCTCCACCGCCACCACCCCCAGCATACATGGTGAGCCCGATCACCCCTTTGACTCAGCAGCAATTACAAGTGAATCAGCAACCACCTCTGACAATGAGCCACCAGCCCTCACCATTAAATCAGCAGCAACCCGTTCCATTACCCCCTCAACCACCAGGCCCTAGTTTCCGACCTGTAGCTCCTATGCAGCAGCCATCTGGGATGGTATATTATGCTCATCCACATCATTCTCAGTGAAATATGTCCATTTGCAGTGGCAGGAAAGTAGCATCTTGAGGTGGAAAGATTGTAAGCGGGCATATGAAATTTTGTGAATTTAATTGGTTTTGTTGTGATGATACATAGATAGTTCTAAAGGGATAAACATGCAGGTAGATCGACAAAAGAGCAACTGGTAGTGCAGGTCTTGAATAGCTGTTTCTTTTCTCATGTTGAAACCTAGTTCCAAACTAGAACCATAGGGAGATTGCACCGTCTCCATCAACTGTTGTTTGTCATTAGTGTCTGTCTTGTTGCCTTAACCCCTGCCTTTTGTTTTCAAAGTTATAATACCTTGTAAAATTATGTCTGAAGGGGTACATTTTTGCATTTGTAATCTAAATCTCAGCCGTTTTAGCTCTTTTCTTTCCTTTTTTTTTTTTGAATTTTCTGTAAATACATTTTAGCTTTCTTGTGTGTTGCTTTTGAAAAATTTCATTGTGAAGCTGTTATTCAGTCGGAACTTTTGGCCTTGGGTGCTTTTGCCAGTACTTCTGAACCCTGAGGAAGTATCTAGCAGCACTCAAACTTGGAAGTGGAGGAGAAATGTGATCTTTCCTTGTTTAACAGGGCAAATTAGTTTTTGCAATAGTGATGACTGGATATCTATTGTTAAAGAGCTGGGCAGGCATTCTGATAAAAGAAAAAATGTGGCAAGAAGGCACTCCCTTCAATTATGGAAGCTTTCATCTGTTTCACTTTCTTCTTTCTGCTTCTGTAGTGAACTGAACAATGCTTTTCAGTAATTATGCAGTAATTTTAATTTTCTTTCTGCTTCTATAGTAAAATGAACATTCATCTATTTCATCTCTTCTCTCTGCTTCTATGGTAAGAATGAACCATTTTATTTGCTGAGAAAGCGAGGTGTACTATGGTCAAGCCACTTCATTGTAGTGGGTCTTACTCATCTAGTGACAAAGCAAATATGTGAATGATAGACTTAACAAAGTTCAACAGAAACATATAAGATGCTACAAAATGACAAACAGATAAACTTGCATGATTAGAGAAGTGACTCTTCTTCCTAGATGCAACGGGGAGCTATAATAAGAGCAGAGTTTACTTTTAGTAAGAACAATTTCTTCCCTAATGTAATGAAGAATTATAAATTGCTGCGAAAATGGTATCATTTTTAATTGCAATAATAGAATCATGAACCACCACACTCAAATAAGTTATGGTACATAACCACAATGAAGTCTATATAAAGCACACTATGAAACTCCACATAACATGCATTTCCCTTGGAGCACATGCACTAGTTTTAGATGGATAGAACTTTACTGAGGGTCATAGCGTTTTAAATGTTGGATAATTGTTTAAAAGATATATTATTTAAATGTTGGATTTTGACATGTTTCATCCAAATTCTTGAATTGTGGATGTTTTATACTCATGGGCATAATAGGTATACCAAAAGGGGAAAAAACATTGTAGCGTAAAGCATTTATCGATGATCATTTTAACATGAATCATTTAGCAGACTTTTATATGTAGTACGTAGTATTGTTGATGTTCTAAAAACCACTACCCAATTAATGAAGATGAGGAAAGAGAGTCTAAAGCAAAATCTGAGCACATTCTTTTGATTACAGCAGCTTACTGGTAAGACATAGGGTGACAGAAATATTTCTCTGACATCAGTGGGAGTTAAAACCGGGCTGAATGTCCCAGCGAATGGTGTTAGCTACTTGTGTACCTAAAATCTGGACGTGATGATATACAGCAATGTAGAGATTTGGTTCCTTAATCAGCATTTGGAGAACTTGATGTGCTAGTATATACTGTGATCACTAATCATATTTCACTGAGCAGGTAAACTGTCAGCTTGGACATACTGCTGGATTAGGTTACTCTCAGTAGAACGAGACTAGCAGAATCAAGACATTTGCCTCGAGAACTGATTCTCGGGAAATTTTCAAACATCATAGAGAGAAACCTGACAACTTGCTCAGTTCTAGATAAAGTTCAGAGCTTTAGAATAGGAAATTACAACAAAAGATGATCACTTGATAAGGCACCCCAACTCGGCTTATGCAGGGGATCATATGTTTTTCCATCTCTTAAGAAACTCAAATGATTGTCCTGTAAATCTGCTCAAAGCGTACTATGCTCCTCTTCCAGAAATGAGAGTTTTCAGCGGGGCTGGTGTAACAATGGGAGCTGATTAGAAGAGCACGAAAGAGGGCTCAGGGAACAAGCACTGTCTGCTCTCTCCAAACTGTAGCCAAATTAAGAAGTATACCCCGTTCTTCCTTAGTCATTGATAACAAGGACAAAAGAAACAAAAGGAATTCCAATAACCAAGATCGTTTTATGTTTACTTGTTGCTGAAGAATATACATTAGGTAATACATACAGATCATGATAACTTGCATTGAGATGCCTGAGCTGTCTTTAGGCAGACTGACCATAATTGCCAAAAGGAAAAACATATGGAGACAGGAAATCAGTTACATAATCTTTTTCTCAAGGGTAATGGAAAGAAAAAGTTCTCTCTCAATTTACACTATTCTCAATATATGCTACTCTCTCTCAATGTATACCCTATTTAAGACTTCATAGCCTTTCGGAGAATGTAATCTTTAATAGAGAGTGGCAGGTGATACATGATTGCCATTATAGTAGAGTACTGCCCTGCAGAAAACCAAGCAGGCGGATTCTTCTTTAGAACTTCATTGACCGTCTTCTTTGCAAACTCTTCTGCTGGGGTTGCTTTCAGGCCTTGTGAGAAATGTGCTCTGGCTTTGATTGATTCTTCAAATTGCTTGTACAATTTCCACTCTGGCATTTTGTTGTAAGTCGCGATAGCTGAATTTCCTATATTTGACTTCACAGCCCCAGGGACAACATTCATTACATCAATTCCAAATGGCCGAAGTTCCAATCTGCATAAAGCATTACAGAACATTGAATTGAGAGAACTTCAATGCACACAACGTAACATGCATATGAAATTATGTTGTTCTAATTTATTAACAATATAAACTACATCAATTCCAAATGACTGAAGTTCCAATCTGCATAAAACATCACAGAACATTGAATTAAGAGAACTTCAATGCACACAAAGTAATATGCATATGCAATTATGTTGCTGTATACGTATTTGTAATTTATTAATAAAATATGCACGTAAGACTTCCAGATGAGGATAAGAACATGCTTCAAGATTCCAAATATCGAGAATAGTACATAGTAAGATTGAGACTGCCAGAACAAAAACATATATTGAGATACATTAGCCAGATACAAAGCACAAATTTCTTAAAGTTCCAGATCTAAGCACCAGCAGAAGGAACTCATTCAGAGAAAATGGCAATGGCAAAGGGATGGATTTATTGGTAAGCAGAAGAAAGGTGATCTTTTCTCTGTACTATAGCTTTAGCAAAAGCCACTGCGACTGTAAAGAAGTATAATGGAGAAAAGTAAAAGGAGATAACTCTGACAAATCAACCCAAAGTACCTAATTCCAATAGGAGCGTATGCAAATGCTACATTGAACTATTCAATCCAGAACTGAAAGGATCAATGATTCCTTACCCTCTGGACTGTCCATATAAGTCACAAGAGGAAGCGTCCTTAGTTCTATTCTCAGCTTACTTTACTTACCCTTCTGATGCCATTCCTACTGCTGCTCTCCCAACCCAGGTAAAGTTTTAACTCTTTCAGTAAATTCCCAGTGTAGCTATAAGTGACTAGCAGTTCCTTCAGATTTCTTTCACAAAAAGCGCCAGGTAACATGAACCTCCTGTTGGGCAGATCATTTCACCAGCAAGAATGGCATTCTTAGCCACTTTCCACGGAGAAAAATGTTAGCTTTCTTTGTTTTTCACTTTCCAGATGGTCTTCCCTCCTACTCTCTTAGTGCCAGAGCCTCAACAATTGGTTCCTTTACTTAAATTTATTTTATTATATTGGAATTCAAACGCGAGAGAGAGAGAGAGAGAGAGAGAGAGAGAGCTGTTGGTTTTCATAGTTGTTCAAAAGTACAGAAGTCGAATTCAGTTAATGTATGCTTCTTCTCCACTTCAACAAAACTGATCCAACTCTCAGCCTGCTCCCTCAGCCTTCAGATGACGCTACTGACAGTCAGGACATTAGCAGAGTCTGGTTTGTCTACTTCCCCAAGGAAAATCATGTATGGTGCTTATGCAGATCCAACATAACTGAGTCCAGTTTTTTCCTCAAAAAAGATAATCGCTGGCTTTGATTTTACCACAGCATCCCCAAACTCCAACAACCTCGTCTTTTTACTGAATGCTTGCCACAGAATTCGAAAAAATATTTGGTAGTGCTACTTTTGCAGACTAGCAAAATGGCTGCTGTTATTAAATTTCGCAACAATGCTCGCCTTCTTGGTTCTCGCAGTCATGTTGAAGAACAACAAAAATCCACCACAGGAAATGAGAAAAATCTACTGCAGAATGGAAGTTGATATTGGAAGCTGACTTCTGTATTCTTGGATGTCCACTAAAAGTAACAGTATTTATTTAATTCCAAATAAAAAGGCAATATTTGAGTAAATAACACCTCAACGTAATGTAGAAGAGCTTCACTGAGAACGTGCAATCTGCCTAGCCAGTCGGATTATTTTATTTTCCTGTTACTTTAGGCAGGTTCCAATCTGAGAATCAGGCTTAGCCTACTGGTCAAGAGCCCTGATTCCAGCTGTTACAATGATTTCTCAAACCTCATAACCTTATTTCTCTCCCAATTGCATCATGAAAGATAACAAGTGCACCAAATCCAATCCTGGATGTTTCCCCTAAATTTTAAACCTTATTTTCTCATCCGGAAAATTCACATCATGATCTCTGCTTCAGAAATGTGCTTTTCATCAGACTAACACGTATTTACTGATAGCCAGTGAATCGGGCTCATATGACACCATTAATTGCCACAGCAAGAGGATACACATTTCCGAGAACAGAACCAGCATAGAGAAAATCAATTAAACTGCCAAATTCCTTTCACAGACCCATAGAAGATAATATGAGTTCTCCATTTTGTGTCCCATATCTTTTGCAGCCCCATTAGGCTCTCTTATGCCTCATTTCCTTTCCATTTCATAGTTGGGGTGGGTGGGAGGGAATGTTTATAGTTTTTGCGATAAAAAGAAAGATGGAAGAACTTAACTTAAAACAGCAATTTCCACAAACCTCAAAGTGTCGGTTAAAGCATGTAGAGCAGCTTTGGATGCAGTATAGATACCCGCCCAGGGTCCAGGGCCAAGGACAGTAACACTTCCAACATTCACAATCGTTCCCTTCTTCCTAGATTCCATATGAGGAACTACAGCTTGAATCAACCTCATGGCACCTATTCATGGATAAGTAGATCATAATAAAAGCTAAGACAGCTTCCCTCCATAAGATAATTAGGTTCTCACACTGCATAATCATCCCAAAGGAAATTTAACACAAAGAAATACAAAATATGCAAGTGAAGGAAAATAGCACAAACAATCCAATGTAGCATGAAACAGGACTCTTAAAAGGCCAAAAAGATGATTCTTGGTGTTATATGAATAAAAAGGTCAATTGCCATTTGAGGATCGGAACAAGAACGTACAGTTTTTCTGCAGGTTGAAAATGTTCAGAAATGTGAAATAGTTAGTATGGGATTGGGCACTTAAATAAGTTTATACCAACTCACAGAATGTAAATATTCATCTTCTGTTATTAGGTGGGAAGCATGATGACCAATGCTTGGACTATTAGCTCAGCATCAGATCAGAAGAGAGGATAGGGAGTGGTATGACAGAGTCCTAGAAAATCATGACATTCTTTAAGAGACAAAGCACATGAATGTGACAAGGTTCCTGCTGGATTTACTGTGCCATGATCCAACATTGCTGAAGCATCTTCAATGATGATTTTCAGGCCAAGAAGCAAAATCATTCTTTCAAAACGCTGATAGAAATCAAAGACAGATACAGTTGTTTTTGATACAGATCAGAAGTCCAGATACAATTACACATGAAGCTTCTGAAAATCTTAATGGGAAAACATGCCAGTTCCATTATAGAATTTCCCCAACATTCATATTGATGCATTCAAATTATTCTCAACAATGTAAAAACTCAACCATTCAGATGACAACACTGACCTAAACATAAAAAGTCAACCATTCTTAAAACATAGATTCTGATTTTTTTTTTTTTTTTAAATTTAGCCTCCACCAGAATTATGGTACAGGTATTAAGGTTGATACTAATTATAGCAACTTGTCAACACTATACTAAAAGAATATGCATAACCTAATTGACATAAACAATGGTCTCTCCAATCTCCAGATACATATTGTACTAACATAACATTATTTCTTATCTAGATATCTTCTTACGACTTACATAGACTAAAAACCGATGTCCCTCCATGAGCAATTCTACCAATTTTGTCCACTAGTACCCAATTTAATCACAACAAATAGCTTGAACTACCAGAACAACACAGTAAAACAATTCAACCACCATATTCAAAGTTCGAAGCAGCACAAAGCTTGGCAAAAATCTAAGAAAAAACAGATTCAGGCCAACCCACATAAATTAAACAAAAAATCCCTTTGCATGTGCCAGAAAAATTGGGAAAAAAAAAAGAACAATTTAAATAATGATCAAACACTAACCAAAAACATTGGTATCGAAGGTTTGTTGAGCAATAGACAAAGGGACCTCAGCAAGAGGGGCAGTGCACTGAACACCAGCATTGTTTACAACAACATCAATCCTTCCAAACTTTTCAAGAACATTGGAAACACCACGATGCACGCTTTGATCAGACAAAACATCAAGTTCTTGAAGAAAGAAACGTGGGTCATTTGATAAATCAGCCATGGAGGATAATGATCGAGCTGTGGCCACAACTAGGCAGTTATTGGCTGCAAAAGCTCGAGCAAGAGCATGGCCTATTCCCCCTGCTGAGCACCCTGTTACTAGCACCACTTGCTTGCCTTGGTGATCTTCCATTTTGGGCTTGTTCTTGGGTATGACTAGGGGAGAAAATCAGAAGCCAATCGGTGGAATTCTGAGGTGAAGAGGTGGAGCTGACTAGAGTATTCCGTGCAAGGCAACTTTGTCGTTCAGGTGGCGGTTTTTGTTGGGAGTTGGGATGATGGGCTGGACGGCAAGCTGGTGTGTAGACTTTACTCAATCAGTACCTAACCATGCGGCAATCCAGTGACACTGGACCCCTCCATAGACAACATAGAGATTCACCTATACCCTTCAGATTTTTTTCTCCGTCATTTTTTTTGGATAAATTACACTTAATGCCCTCATAGTTTAGTCCTTTTTACATCAGCCTCCCCTATATATAACCCCGCATAGTTTGAACTTTCAACTAAAGTGCCAACTAAAATGTCGAGTAGTGTTGGTCTCTCCTCGAGTGAGAGCTTTTCTCTCTCCTCAAGTGATAGATTTTCTATTCCCAGCAGGAGATCAATCTCTTGAAACCACTCATCCTTCTGAAAGTTTTTTGTCAACTAATCCTAACTCTACTCAGTAGGATCTCAATTCTTTGAACCCCTTTTAACCGCTCTCACCATAACTCACATTTACCCTCTCACCAACACAATCCAAATGTAGTTAGAGGATTTTCAAGGCTAGTACAAGTCCTAATAGGCTTAGTATTTGCTTAGATAGTTTTTTTTTCTGTTTATTACTATACCCTCTCCTTCATGCACACCCTTTTCTTGATTCATTTCTTTTATTGACTAGCAGCCTTAATTGGTATTGGCTTACTTTTGTTCTTGTAGCTGGGTTCGCTAGGGATACAGTTCATCTAGGTTTATCACTTGCAGAGACCCCTAAGTATGGCTTCACCAGAGAAAGAGCTTGCAGATGTAATGAGTAAATTCAAATTAACCGAACATGAAAAGGATGGAGTTGACTTAGATGACATAGATGTGTAGGAAGATATGGAAAGTTGTAAGAAGAGTCTCACGGAAAAGTGATTGGAGAAAAAATCATCAACTCTATATGAATCACAAGTTTTTGTAACCACGTCTAGGCTAATCTGAGAAATCTCTAAGTGACGGAACTCGGTCCCAATCTAGTCCAATTTCAATTCCTATAGAAGAGGAAAGGAAACAAGCTCTGAATGGGAGACCATACATTATTGACAACCAATAGTTTGTGATTAAAGAATAGGAAGAGGGTACGGGTCAAGACCCAAATGCTTTCAACAGCACCCCATTGTGGATCCAAGCATGGAATTTACCTATTCATTGGGTCACAAGAGAAGTGGGGATGAAATTAAGGAAGGTGTTCCTGAATGTCAAGGATATGATAGTTCCAATGGGTGGAAGCAAAGAAGAAAAGTACCTTAAGCTCTTGGTAGAAGTTGATATCACTCAACCACTTCTGAGGAGAACAACAGCAAAAATGAAAGGTCAAGCAAGGTGGATAGAGTTCAAATATGAGAAATGTCCTGACTTTTGGTATGCTTGTTACCGGATAGGACATGAAGAAAAAGATTGCACATTCAAGAATCTAGAAAAGCACCAACAAAACCAATATGAAGCGGCTGAGAGCTGGTGAGGGTAGAATTTCTCCTAAAAAAAGCAGGTTGAGAGCAAATTAAATACAACCTTGACCAAAACTTCACAAGAGTGCAAAGAAGAAGCAAATAGACATAGCGCTTCTATCCCCATTGCAACAATTGCAGGACTTGTGTAAGAAAGGTAGGAAGGAAAACTCTAAAGACAAAATTCAAACGAGTTGTCAAGAGTCAACTTCAGCACTAAAAAGGCTACAGCAATAGCAGAAACGATAAATTTAAAAACTAATATGCTGCCCGCCAACTAATTAAAGGGAAAGCAGTGTACGACTGGGCCATGGAGCTAAAGCAAGAGCAAGTAAATATCAAACCAGCCTATAAACAATTAGAGAATAAAACAGTGGTCTACCTAATGGAAGAGAATGAATTAGGACTAGGGAGAGATAATGAAATTATATCAGATATATGGACTGAAATAGAATCATGTCAAACCTAGGTCAAGAAGCAAATGAAGGGATAGAAGGGGTGAAAAAGCCACTCTTGGAAAATAGCCAAAGGAACCAAGCAAACAGTCAACAAGAGACCAACAACAGAACATTTGGGATCATGAGAGGAATGATAAGAAAGAGGAGAAAAGGTCCTGGTAAAACATCAACAAGAACTCCACCAGCATACATAGATCAAAATATCAATATGATAGGGAGAGTTAAATGCAAATCTAAATTGGTGGATGAAGAAGACCCTATGGAAATAAAAGAGTGAGAGGCAATCAAATGAAACAAGGCCATGGAAGGGAGTTCTAATATCACAATCCAACAAGTGGACGAGCCCCACATAAAAGTGGCTCAAATCGCCTAATGAAGGTGCTGGTGTGGAATTGTCGAGATATAGGGAGCGTTTTGACAATTCCCCAACTCAAGGAGGTTACACGCCACCACTCCCTATCAATTGTTTGTTTGTCCAAGACTAAGAATGGTGGCAAATTCACGGAAAAATTCAAAAGAACGATATACTACAATCATATAGCTAGCATAGACTCTATTGGTAAAGCCGGAGTTTGGCTGTGATGTGGAGAGATGACCAAAAAATCACTAGAATCAATAAACTAGAATGGTTTTTTGAGTTGCAAGTTGTTAATGGAGACAATAACCAGAGTTGGTGGCTTATTTTAGTACGGATAGGAAAGTAAGTGAGAGGCAACGGGAGGAACTTAGCACTAGAAAAAGAACATGGGGTGATCAGTTTGTTATTATTAGGGACTTTAATGATATTACTTCAAGCAAGGAAATGTAGGGCGGAAGGAAAAGAGAAGAATGGATCTTCAAAAGTTTCAAGGAATCCATTAAGGCTAATGGACTGTTGAGGTGAATACAGTGGGAGCCCAATGGATGGAGTGCGGTGTTGGAGATAAGGAAGGGGAGATAAAGGAAAGACTGAATAGGTTTCTCACTTCTCTCGAGTGAAGCCAAAATTATGAGAAGACTCAAGTCATGCATATCCATAAACAAGCGTTAGACCACTATATGCTACTACTAGATACATAGCCCAACTTGGTTCAAAGGAAGAATAGATTCCAATTTGATAGAAGATGGTTGCTACACAAGGAAGTTCAAGAAGTGGTGGAGAAAGCATGGAAAGGGAACCAACAAGGACCAGCATTGATAAGTACATAAAACAATCAAGGATGTAAGAATAGCACTATTGAAATGGAATAATCAGGTGCACAGAAATGTTGGTAGAGTAATAGATCCCATTAAAGGAAAAATTGAGAGTTTAAAAGGAAAGTCAGACAAAGACAATAGAAAATTGTTAATGTAGCTCCATGAGCAATTGAACCAAGCATACAAAGAAAGAGGAAATCTTTTGGAGCCAAAAGGCAAGAGTAAGGTAGCTTAAGGAGAGGGCCTATTTTTTGACACTATGTATCCCAGGTAAGTGAGGAAGATGTTCTTTGCATTGATGAAGAAGGAAGAATGATGCATCAGCATTGTGCACTGTAGACAAGAAGACGCACTATAGCCAACCTGATGATGTCATCCTACCCGATTGTATAGTCTCCCAACTATTGGGTAGATTGGGTTAAGTAACAGTGAACCCCTATAGGCCCCTGAATGTCTTATATAATATTACTAAGATACTCAGAGTGCCACGTGGATGGTTGTGATGGATCCACATGGACTCAACCCGAAAAGGTTGACGGCTATGATCAGCTCTAAGAGCTGACCCCCCTCTGTCCTCGTGCAGATAGGCACATGGGCCGCCAGTACTTTCCATGTGGTATCATGCCATTGACTATTGAATTGTCATATATGACCCATTGCATAGGCCCCTGTCTACTATCGTGCCAACAAGGCACGGATGATGCGTTCCTAGTATAGCTATGTGGCAGAATGCCATTAGCTGTCAAATAAATCGAGCCGGCACCATACACAGATACATGTGCATAAGTTCAATATCCTGCATGCTTCATAATTTGAATGCTCGTGGAATAGTGATCAAGAATTGTATGCCAGCTGTAAAACTGGCCTATGTGTTGGGGACACATGTCAAATGATAACAGGTATTGTGCGTCAAGGTGGGACCAAGGGAGAAAACTTGTCTAGGAAGCTAAGGTTGTATAAATAAAGCCTATTCAATTGGATAGTGTACAGAAAGAGATGGCAGGACAGGAGGGATTACGAAGGGTTTTTCAAAGTGGTAATGTAGCGTAGAATAGAAGGCCATCTATATGAGAATGCATGCAGCTGTGAAGGTTGGGTCTGAAAGATTCTTGAAGGAGTTTGGAGGGTTATTCCGTGCAATAGAGGAGATCAGGGAGATGATCATGAGAGCAGTGAGGAAGAAGGCGAGCTTAGCTCGACTACCAGTAGTTCAAGTATAGAAGCAAGAGCATAGTGCTCGTTCGGTAGAAGAAATGGGCCCTACTATAAAACAACGTCGTTTAAGACAGTTAAATAAAAAAGATGTAATAGATGCACGCAGTGCATAATATACTTTATTGTATTAATAAAGTGGAATTTATTACAATTTATCACGAAATTTGATACATTCATACTGAAAGAGAATACTATTACAGTTAATCTATACACGTGGCAATTGCATAAAGGCTGATTCTATTACACATGGATTGATAATATAGTAATTTTCAATATAGGGCATGATGAGTGCGTGGACCCTCTGATTAGTGCTGGCTTCAGGGATATTCTCCAACTTCAGAGATGTCTAGATCCTCACTCTTTTTTCCCCATGGTTCTCAGTCAGAGACTCTTACGGAGGTTGTAGTTTACGTGTATTAACACCGACCAACTGGTCAGTGTGTTCTGATATGTCATGAAGTGGAGAGGATCCTTCTGAAACTCCCAGATATAGCATCCTCGTGATATTAAGTTGGAAAACGTAGTGGTCGTCTGTGCATCCATTCCTGTTCAGGAAGTACCAGCCGCAGCTGAAGTTAATTGGTCTCCTGCTCCTGCTCCTCCTGCTCTTGGCGCACTTGCTAGAAGAGCGGTTGATTGATGAAACAGAACTCAACATTCTGTCTTATCCAATTATACAGATCGACTCTGTTCATGGTGGTTAAATAGTCATAGTAGGATGAATTCGGTCTAAGATTACAGAGCATGACTGGTGAAATTCCTCCTTTTACCTTCCTGAATTTAGCATATTTACAGTTGGATACCCAGTCGTGCTGAACCCCAATGAACTCCTTCCAATACTTGAGGAACTGTGGATTGACGTCATCGATGACATCATACCACGTGTTATCGGAGTGACGGGACAGGTCAATGTGGCCTGCGGATTCAGCCTTCTGGTCCAACAAGTTTTGCTTGTTCAACTTGGGCCTTTAATTATTATGGACTTAGGCCTATGGAGTCTGTTCTTAGGCCCAATTACATTTTCTCTAATCCGCTAGACCAGAGTTTCTGGAACGTTCTGAAAATTGGAAAATTTACTCTGGTACTGCTCCGGTGGCCTGTAAAATTTGTGATCGACATTGCTGGACATCCTGCCATACTGTATAATGAAGAATCGAGGATCGCCCTTCTTGATGACCTCTAGAGTCATTCCTTTATCCGCTGAGGCAAGTGCAGCGGCATACACATCATCTAGTCTGTCAGCAACTCGTCTATTCCAGCCATCTATTTGAAAAGTTTTTCACTCTACAAATTCTCTATATTTGGAGATGTAATCCCTAATTGTGATTGAGTTCTTCAAGCCCTGGGCGTTCGGATGAAAGGTCGATTGCGATGCTGTCGATCAAAGGTCAAAAAATCGCTGATTCTCCATTCTGAACTTGCGGAGAACTACAGCAGAAAATAAAAGTGCGGTGTTCCATCCTGGTGCTGCTCTACAGCAATGCGGATGTACACCGATGGGATCAGAAACTATTTCTATTTGAGAGAATCGAGGGTCTGTTCTTTTGACACTGTGCATCTCGTGTAAATAAGGAAGATGTTCTTCGCATTGATGAAGAAGGATATTGGCATTGTGCACTGTAGACAAAAAGACGCATTGTAACCAATCTGATGATGTCAACCCACAGGATTGTATAGTATCCCAACTAGTGAGTAGATTGGATTGAATAACAGTAAACCCCTGTAGGTCCCCGAGCATCTAATATAATATTACTAAATTGAAAACAAGTACTTTTGCCATGTGACATCATGCCACTGGCTGCTGATATATGGCCCATTACATGGGCTCCTGTCCACTATCGTGCCGACAAGGCACGGATGGTGAGATCCTAGTACAGCCACATGGTAGAATGCCACTGGCTGTCAGATAAATGCGGGCCAGACACCGTACACAGATATATGTGCATAAGTTCAGTATCCTACACTTTATAATTTGAATACCCGTGGAACAATGATCGAGAATTGTATGCTAGCTGTAAAGCTGGCCTGTATATTGGGGACATGTATCAAATGGTATTACGCGTCAAGGTGGGATCAGGAGAGAAAGCTTGTCTAGGAAGTTGAGGCTATATAAGTAAAAATTGTTCAATTGGATGGTATACAGAAAGAGATAGTGGACAGGAGGGATTATGAAGGGTTTTTTAGAGTGGTAATGTAGAGTGGAATAGAGAAGGCCATCTACATGGGAATACATGCAACTGTGAAGGCAGGGTCTGAAATGTTCATGAAAGAGTTCGGAGAGCTATTCCATGCGGTGGAGGAGATCAGGGAGATGATCACGAGGGACAGTGAGGAAGAAGGTGAGCTTAGCTCGACTGCCAGCAGTTCAAGTACAGAAACATGAGCATAGTGCTCGTTCGATAGAAGAAATGGATCCCACTATGAAACGGCATTGTTTAAGACGCTTGAATAAAAAAGGTGTAATAGATGCACACAGTGCATAATGTACTTTATTATATTAATAAAGTGTGATTTATAATAATTCATCATGGAATTTCATACACTCATACTGAAAGAGAACACTATTACAGTTAATCCATACACATGGCAATTGCATAAAGGTTGATTCTATTACACGTGGACTAATAATACCATAATTATCAATATAGCCCATGACAAATGCGTGGACCCTCTGATTAATGCTGGTTCAGGGACATTCTCCAACTTCGGAGATGTCTAAGTCCTCATCCTTACCCTTATGGCTCTCAATCGAGGACTTTTTCAGAGGTTGCAGTTTGTGCGTATTAACACCGATGAGTTGTTCAGTGTAGTCTGATATATCATGAAGTCGAGGGGATCCTTTTGAAATTCCCAGATATAGCATCATCATGACATTAAGTCGGAGAACATAGTGGTCATCTGTGCATCCATTCCTGTTCAGGAGGTAGCGGCTGCAGTTAAAGTTAATTGGTCTCCTGCTCTTGACGCGCTTGTGAGAAAAGCAGTTGATTGATGAAGCAGAACTTAGCATTCTGTCTCGTCTAATTGTATAGATTGGCTCTGTCCATGGCGGTTAAATAGTCATTGTGGAATGAATTCTGTCTAGAATTGTAGAGTACAATTGATGGAATTTTACCTTTTACCCTCCTGGGTTTAGCATATTTACAGTTGGATACCCAATCGTGTTGGAATTGTAGAGTATGATTGATGGAATTCCTTCCCTCTTGGGTTTAGCATATTTATAGTTGGATACCCAGTCGTGTTGGACCCCAATGAACTCCTTACAATGCTTGAAGAACTGTGGATTGACTTCATCGATGACGTTATACCACGTCATGGATGATGGCTAAGTCAATGTGGCACGCGTAATAGTTATGGGTCTGTTGATTGAGACTTCTAACCCAACAAGTCTTGCCTATTCGACTTGGGACTATCCACTACCTTTATAATAAGAGATCAGGAAAGGATGCTATTATGGCTCTCAAAATTAACATGGCTAAAGCACATGATCATGTTGAGTGGTCCTTTTTGGCTAGAGTTATGTTCAAAATAGGACTTTGTCCCAAATGGATCAAATGGATTATGGCTTGCATGTTTTCTGTTTCCTTTTCTTTTAATGTTAATGGCCAAAAAAATGGATATGCCATTCCTAGTAGAGGAATTAGGCAAGTAGACCCCCTATCTCCTCACGTCCTTATTTGTTTTATCCAGTTTAATCAAGCAAGCTATGGAAAACAAAACTTTGTTTGGAGTTAAAATTGCAAAAAACTATCCAACCATTTCTCATCTGTTCTTTGCTAATGATTTCATCATGTTTTGTAAGGCTAATGGTGTTGAAGCAGGTGAGTAGATGAGGATTATCAATCTGTATGAACCTCGAGAAATCTTCAGTCTTTTACAACAAAAACATAGCCCTCTATTGTAAGGAACAAAGCATTAGTGTCATGCCAGGGATTACAATGGTCAAAAGTATAAAGTACCTGGGGCTAGCTACTACTCATAATTGGCAGATCAAAAGGGAGGTGTTTGGCTACATCAAAGAAAGAGTGAACAAGAAGCTACGAGACTGGAAAAGGAAGCGCTACTGAATGTAGTAAGAAAAGAAAAACTAATCAAATCAAAGGTGTCAACTATGCCTGCATATACAATGTCAGTGTTTAGGTTTCCAAAAACACTATGTAAGGCAACTAATACACAAATAGCCAAGTTTTGATAGGGGTAATTTTAATGGAAAAGACAGGCTGCAATAGATCAAGTGGAATGAGCTATCCAATCCCAAAGGTATGGGTGGTCCTAGATTCTGAGATATTCGGTACTTTAACCTAGCTTTCCTAGCGAAAAAAGTATGGACAATCATGACAATCCTAACATACTTGTTAGTAAGGTAGTTAAAGGTAAGTATTTCCTAGAGAACAACATTTTTGAAACCCCAACAAAGGAATTAGCCTCATGGATTTGGAAAAACCTGTACAGTGCAATGAAGCTACTTGAAAAAGGAATAAGAAGGAAAGTTGAAGAGGAAAGGAAATAAGGATCTGGGAGGATAGGTGGGTGCCAAATTTGTCTAAAGGGAAAATTCAATCCCAAAGACCACGGGGATGTGAGCTGACATATGTTAAGGAACTAATAACTGACAGACAATGGAATTTGGACTTGATCAGCAAAATCTTTTCAACAGCTGAATGCAAGAAAATTCAACAAATACTGCTTAGTTTATTTGAAGGCTGAGATAGTTATTATTGGATAGCTACCAAATCTGGAACCTATTTAGTCAAAACAGGTTACCAAATGGCAAAGACATGGGAGAATGAGGAAGCCAAGACAGACAGAGATAAAGATGAGATTAGTCATAGGGAGAATGAAGCCAAGATTTGGAAAAAGCTCTAGAATTTAAACATAAAACACAAAATCAAGTACTACCTTTGGAAATGTTTGAAGAAATGAATCTATAAGCAGAAGGACTATAAAAATGATCCAATTTGTAGATGTTATGGGCTTGAAGTGGAAACCATTGAACATATGCTATTTTTTTTTTTGTAATAATGTACAAATTACTTGAAAGCTATTCCCAATCCAATAGGATGGACTTCAAGAGAATAGATGGTATTTTTAGAAATGATGAGAAAAGCTACAGTTGGCAAAAGAAAGACTTGATGAGAAGGTACACATTGAATTAACTGCAAATTTTCTATGGCAAATCTAGAAGATGAGGAATGAGAAAAATTTTGAAAACAAAGGTTCACACATCCCATTCATAGTAGAAAAGACGATCACGGAATGGAAAGATTTCTCAGAGGCTCAACAAGAGAATAGACAAGTTAATAACTAGGTGATGAAAAGATGCACTGAAAGGGAATCAAGCTAGGAACCCATCACCATCAGAGTTGTCAAACTCAATGTTGATACATCTTCTTAGAAGCATTAGGATAAAACTAGTTGAAGTGTGGTTGCAAGAAATTGCAGGGGTCAAGTGCTCATGATATGGGCGCCCCAGAGCAACACCAAGATGGTAGCAAATTTTGTAGAAGCTTGGGCATTAATGTTGGCACTACAAAAAACTCAACAAAAAGGATGGTGAAAGGTAATAGTTAAGTCTAATTGTAAGCAACTAATATTTATGGTCAATAATGGATACACAGAAAACAGTTACCTCATTATGTTCCTTCAAGATATAGTAAGGCTAAAGGAGAACTTTAGTGACTATAACTTCTCTTATGTAAAAAAAACAAACAAATCTTGTTAGTCATATGGTGGCAAAGTTTGCCTTCAAATATAAGCACAATGTACAATAGGAACAGTGTTTCCCATCTTGGCTTCAATCGAAAGGCAAGGATGATCTGAGGGTCATTACCCAATAATTGTAAATACTTTTATTTACTAATATAATACAAATACTGACGTTTCTGAAAAAAAAAAGTGAACTAAAATGTCAAACGTACCCGAATGTATCTATTAATCGAGAGGAAAGATATGTATATATTTTAAAAATTATAAGGGGATTATGTGGTAAAGGACTAAACCATAAGAGGATTATATGGTAAAACATAAAACCATAAGGGCTTAAGGTGTCATGCATATTATGTTTGTATATTTTGATGATTTCAAACATTTAGTTTTTAAATAAGGATAATATCAACATTTCTATGGGTTTCATGGTAGAGGATCATTGTCATCACTTTAACACTCCAGTCCAAATTATAAGAGGGTCATATATAATTTTTAAAATTATAGGGGATTATGTGAACAATCACTAAACTACATGGGTAAAGTGTATTTTACCTTTTTTTCTTTTGAATTTTATAAACACATTTATTAAAAGTCAAATTTCTAAGAATACTCTTAAACAAAGTGGTAGTATTAGGTCCTTTAACCAATAGTAAAATCAAGGGGTGAAGGAGGTTGATGATGAACACAAAATTCAATGTTGCCTCAATCACCTCTCTACGCTAAAGGCAAAAAGAAACTTTAACTGTCAAAACTCTTGCCGAGATTTTGTTGTGTATTATTGATATATAAAATAGTTGATTCTTTAACTTCTCTCAAATCTTAATAGTACATTGCTTTATCATTCTAAAAATGATTAACATCCACATTGAGCATAAAAGGGTTATTGTGGAAATCAAGAAAAAAAATTATACAGTTTATAGTTTTTAATTTAGTTATGTAAGAAAATTTTAATATTGTGAACACTATTGAACCTCCTACGCAAAGTACAACCGTAAATCCGGCATGGGGCGTGGAATAATCCTTTATGGCTTGCTAGCCATTTGTAGGGTGGCTACAACTACGGCTTCAAATGTTTAAGTATTTCAATAGAATGAAGAAAAAAATGTTTGGGTTCCTAAGTGAAAGAAGTTCACATATTTGCCAAATAATATAAGGTAAATTGGGTCAAAATTCACCTTAGAAATGGTGTAATGATGTTTACGACTTTTATATAATGCCTAACTATGTGAGCTATCTTATTTTACTCTATAAAGTGGAAGATTTTGATAATTTTATCCTTATTTTTTAGGTATCTGTGTAAGTTTCACAATTGAATTATTATTTTTTTAATCTGTAATGAAGGCATGAAAACAATATGATGTTATATTAATGCATGATGTAACTCATTTTGTAGAAAGGAGTAGAATTTTTTGTAAATTAATTGAAAGAAGAAGAATTTCAATAATTAAGCAAAATTAATTGTCCTTTTGAGATATTAACCCTATTACCTTTTGTTTTATCATTTTCTTTTGACAAAAAAAAAATTCTTGCACATAACTCTATTTACTAACTTTAGTCAAGAAAATAATCAAAGGAGCTCGATTAATTGTTCGAAAGCTTAATTCAGTAATTGTAATGACAATCAGAACCTTGTTACTATAGTTGAACTTCTTCATGCAACTTTGATCTACAAGGGAGCCAAAACTAGTGATACAGAAGTTTATTATTATCTATTTTATTTTGTCATGGCCAAAAATTTTTTCCAAGTCATAATCTCTCATAATGCAACTCAACTAGCCACAGAAACACTTTCTAGTGAACCTCTTGCCACTAAACTCGTTAGGTAAGTTCATCCATGTTGGAATAATGCAAAAGAGAACCAAAAAAAAAAAAAAGGCTACAAAAGTAAACAGAGAATGGCTTCAAATCATGATCATAGATCACTTTCCTTCAAACTTTATCAATCCACTATAATGTGCAATATATTTGGGACAAATATCCCCTAAGATAAGATGAAGTTTGGTTGTGTAAACTTTGCACTAAATCTAACAATCTCCGACAACAAAAGCAAAAGAGCAGAAGTTTTTCTAGGATTTGAAGATCTCAAGTCTGCACGCAAAAAATCCCAAATTGATCCATATATATGAGTTTTCATGTCCCTTTAACAGTCTCTAATCATTAAAAATTTTCTGTAGTTATATCATTTCAAGTTACGGTTAAAATTTGAAATGTTGCAAAAAAGTCAATAGATGTTTAGAATCTATGGCCGAATTCAGTACGTAGTCAGCCGGATTGGTAGGGCGGATTCTATCCAAAGCGTTGTTTACATTCTACCTTAAATCCATGGCATGAATCCGATCCATAACCTTCACAATCCATGGATGGATTTGAATCTAATCCAGATCACACCTCAATCCATGGATGGATTCTATACGAATTCTCAATATAGATGAAAATGTTCCAACAATCTCCCACCATTTTCAATATATTGAAAATTCCTTTGTGGGTCATTGAAAAATTCTGATAATCTATGCATCAACAATGGTATCTTTTTGATTGAACCATCATCTTAGTGTCAACTAATTATAGCATTTTAATACTACTTGGTAGACAAGTTTTGAACTAAGAGTGCATGCAACAAGCCACTTTTGTCAACACACATAGACTCACTTTTTCTCAATTTGTCTTATATAAATGATATATTTTACAGACTTGTATCAGTATCCTTTCATGAATGTATCAAAACCAAACTCTTAACTTTGTGGTTTGCCGAAGACCAATATTCATATAGGTGACATCTTAGTACCCTACCATTAGTAGCACTTTCGAGACTTGTTAAGAACCCAATGACTCACACTTGCAATTGTACTAGTGAGAATAATATGCACTATTTTATTTTGGGATGTTTAAATTTAACATAGTGCACCAATCACTAGAATGATGTACTTTCAAACATTGAATTCAAGACTAGACATTGTATCTAGCGTTGAATTGAGGTTCCACCATTAGTGATCAAGGATTTTAGCCTTTTATACCATTCCTTTGGTATATACAAAATCATATGTATAA
Organism: Gardenia jasminoides; assembly: GCA_013103745.1. Taxonomy (NCBI): domain Eukaryota; kingdom Viridiplantae; phylum Streptophyta; class Magnoliopsida; order Gentianales; family Rubiaceae; genus Gardenia; species Gardenia jasminoides. The sequence goes on along the minus strand of CM023095.1, from coordinate 46,157,208 downwards.
CATGTCTATTTTGTCATTGTAAACTAGTTTATATACTCTTAAAAGTATATTGTCCCTATTACAAATCACATAGACATCCATCTTGGTGCTATTGTATTTCTACACCACATCAAGTATGAAAATCAAACATGTTTAAAAAGTCATATATGTATTTAAGAAAACATATCCTTACAAAATAAAAGATACAAATTTTGCAATATTCATCCAACATTTTATATTTGCAAAACATGTTGTAATCAATCACATATCAATCAACCATTTTCCTTTCTTATGGTTTTCACATTTTGGTTCTACAATGAAATATATTTTCCTTCTTCAATGTCGCAAGTTTGCTTAGCATTAACCATATACCAAGATTAACCTTTGAATCCAAGAACCAAATTGAAAGAAAAATTAAACATAATTGACACTTACAAACAATTGCAACATATATATTAGATACGTCCATAACTTCTCATATGTTATGTCATTCAAGAGATCATTTAAGAGACATCTATTCTGATAACAAACATCTAGAAAGTTATCAAAAGTTTAGACACAATTAGATGGGTTTAGTCTCCAAGACCACAATAATGTGTCAAAACAAAATATAAAACAACTTGACTATCACTCAATCCTATTTATGATATGGATTCTATCTAAGTCAAATATTAAAGTTGTAGCAACTTTTTCAAATCCAATCTAAGTACATGAAATCAATATAGCATAGAAGATATCATGCCATGACATATACATTAATTATAAAGCATAATTAAAAATTTAATACCAAATTTACTTCAATTATATTACCATAATTAAATTTTTAAGATATCTATTATATCAAATATTTAGCCATAACTGAAATGAAGTGTAATAACAATTTAGTTACTCGCAAATTTTCAAGTCTTGGATTTTTCATGGATAAACTATCAATTTAACCTTTTATATTACTCCACAAGCAACACAGTGGAATGTACATACAAGAGATGAGTTTAAGACATACCTTTCAAAATCGATATATACATATATATCATGCCGTTCTATCATGTTTAAGTGACAATCATCTCTATTTCACATTTATTTTCATCACCAACTATTCCATTCTCCATTGTGGATATCATCTCGCGTCTCTTCTTCTTTGTTTGTTGCAGTTTCCTCCATCGAAGGAAGTTTCGTCCATTGACACCATCAAGTTTTGAGAATGTTAGAAGCCAAACCTTTAAGGGTACTAGCCATTTCAAAGAGTGAATAAAGCCTTAAGATTGTTGGAATACAAAAGAGAAAATAAGAAATAAACAAAGAAAGTAAATAAAGAATGGCTTTAAATCATGATTATAGATCACTTTCCATAAAACTTTATTCATCCACTATAATATGCAATAGGTTCAGGATGAATATTCTCTAGGATAAGATGAAGTTTGGTTATATATACTCTACACTAAATTTAACGACCTCCTACAGTAAAGAAGAAAAGAATAAAAGTTTTCCTAGGCTTTGAAAATCTTAAATCTATAGCCAAAAGACCCCAAATTGATCTATATATATGAGTTTTCATACCCTTTAAATAGCCTCTAATCATTAAGAAATGTCTGCAATTATATCATTTCAAGTGACGATTAACATCTGAAAGGTTGCAAACGAAATGCCAACAGACACTTCGAATCTATGGCCAGATTCACTATGTATTCAATCGGATTGATGGATCAAATTCTATCCAAAGAGTTGTTTACATTATGCCTTAAATCGATGGCACGAATCTGGTCCACAACCTTCACAATCCATTGCTAGATTCGAATCTAGTCCAAAACCCCACCTCAATCTATGGATGGATTCTATACGAATTTTCAATGGAGTTGAAAATTTTCCAACAATCTATTTACATGTTTTAACACTACGAAAACTATATCAAAAGAACACTATGATTTACGGAATATAAGATGGCATATAACAAAATAGATATACTTTTGGAGTAGACAGGAAAGTAGTTTTACCAGAAAGATCAAAGAAATCAAAAGCAATTAAAACTTTGGAATAAAACGTACTAATACAAGTCAAACAATAATACATACAACACCTCACAAATTGAGCAAGAAAATTCAAATTACACACAGAAGCCCTTTATTGCACGTAGACATGCTATTGACAAGCAGGCTTCGTTTCACTAAATTAAGCTATAAGATCAATCGTTTCTCCTTCCACTGCCCTTGTTAGCATTAGGAGAAACAAAGCCTCCAGGGTGAATTTTATTTTTCTTATTACCACAAATAGTAGTACTTTCCTCAGTTAATTTTTCTTCCGTTCCTCCACCATTCTTTCTTGCTCTTTCCTCTTCCTTTCTCTTAAGTTTCTCCTCTTGAAGCTTTTGTTGCACGTATATGTGAGCATAGCTTGCACCAGTGGATGCCATAGCTCGAATATTTTGATATGAAAGAATCAACAATTCGAATGCTTTAGCGCTTTACAATGTGGGATGTGAAGACCCTTGTGAAGGAATTTATAGAGGGATGAATTGTTGCCTTTTTGTAACTAATTGATGGCTAACGATTTTGCTTACATACCTTATTCATGCAAGGAGGTTTTGTACACAGATAATTGAAGAAGTGGGGACACATAAAAAGTTGGATTTATTTAAAAAAAAATTGTACGATTTGGTTATGGTATTGTCAAGAATGGATCATGCATGGTTGGACATTATTGGTTTTAGCTGTCAGCTTATTCCGCAAGAGGGTTAAACTATTTGGTTATGGTAATTGAGTGCTTCCAGTAAGCTTGCCAAATGGGCAAGACCATAATCCACCAATCAATGACATACATTTGATGATTGGAAGTTAATTGCAAATTGACATTGTACCACTGTAAGCACAAGGTTTCTGATTTCATCTCCTTGAATTAGGTGACACGTTCACTACAAGACCATGGATTAAGGATGTTTGCAATTTTGTGAGAGAAGTATAGACTAACTGCCTTTTTTGTTCTTGATTCGGTCTTCTTTACTCTTAAAAGCATGAGTGGTGCTGAGTTTGGTGCAATTTATATCCAAGTGAGTGAAATATAATAACAACAACCAAACAGGACAACCCCACCAATATAATAATCAGACCACGACAGTCACCTAAACAAAGTGTCCTAGTGTTCCAAGACACTAACAAAAGTAACAATTCTGAAACTTGTTTGGTATTTGGAAGTTGAAGCCAATAGCATAACTAAACTTTCACAACTTACGTTACCTTTTATTCATGTTTACTAGCACGACAAAGCTACCATTTAAATTATCTAGTATCTTATGATCCTCATATGTTTCGAACTCTATAGCAATTGAAAAGTCATAATATATTAACTTTACACGTATTAATCACCATATTTTTGTCGTTAATCAAGATTATTTGAAGTCTGTTGTTAGTTTGCTTGAAATTCAACAAGCTTGATAAGAGCAATATTAGCAACCATATGAGAGAATCAGCAACCATTTTATAAACTTCATCAAAGGTCATTGGGTAATCATTTGAGTTCAATATCATTGTCTGTTGGTCTAATGTCACTATATTAGGCTACCATTAGGTATACAATTTAATATCAAGTAAGTTGTTTTCCAGTTGAACATGGAGATAATGATCTCATATTAGATAAGAATGCTGATTCATTTTCAAGTGAAATATAGTACAACTCCATTCCAATGAAAGCATCATGCGTTCCATTTTGAAATGTTCCAAAATATTTATCATCTTATCAAAATTAGACTTACTTTTGGTATAGTTTTGCAATATTAGCTCCACATTTATTTATATTTCATACTAAATTCGTATTTGAAAATTGAATTTTAGAAGGCAACTAAACCCACTAACATCACCATCAAGTCACTATTTTTAAAAAGTTGAAATCCTGTAATATAACAAATAATTTGAGACAGAAGAAGTAATAGAAGCTTCAAATTGACGTTGTGACAAATTTTTGGTACGAAATTTAGCTATAAGATGTAGTAATACTTGAACTGCCCACTTGTTTGCTTTCATGAAAAGTATGTGAACTTACTTATTTCACCTTTCCCAAAACAATAATTTATTGGTTTGGAGCCAATGATACCACACTTTTATGGCCTTGTAAGCAAATTGTCCAGTGGAAAAAAGTGATAATCCCAACACACAGTGAACGTCATACTTGAAATTGAATCAGCTTACAGGAAACCAACGAGCTGATGATCAACTAGAAACAACCTCCTCCCCCCGCTTTCATCATGAATTAAATCTCCATGGAAGATTGAGGCATGTACATTGCTTAATGTGGTGACAAAGCAAAAGCTTCAGTGATCAAGTGCCCAGCTTTAAACTTCAGTGAAATCTAGTTTTTTTTTTTTTTGGCTTAAAAAAAAAAAGAAAGAAAAGAAAAGTGCCCAGGTTTAAACTCTACTACTAAGCACATTGCGAACTAATAGCAAGAAGTAACTTGAAATTGGAAAAATAACTCAAAAATATAGAGGACGCAATTAACTTCTGCTGAGCATAAAGCATTTTAGATACGTCCACTTATGATTTAACTAAGAGTTGTGCTGTTCTTGGCTGTAGTTGGTCTCCATCAAGATTTCAATAATTAACCAAAGAGAACATATTATATCCGCTGATATGAGTTTATTTTTGCATATTGGAAGATAATTATTTTCCCATAAACAATTGGAATATGTCTGCATTATGGGTGAAAAGATTAATAGTGCACAAGTTTTTGGTCCCCAGCACCTTTTTTGGAGTCTAAATTTAGCATCCCATGCAAGGTTTCATCCTTCTAATGGTTGAACAAATTAGTGCCTTCTTCTATTCCTATCCACATCTTAATTTTATGTTAATTGATGTACGCAGCCACTAATGAGAAAGTCTAATTGTGAACATTTAGTTGTTCTTATCATCTCCTTGATTTTCAAAGTAATTTTAGTCGTGCATTCTGAAAATTTTCTTACTTTTCTGTTGGAGAAAAATGAGCTACAGCTTGATTATAGGATATTAATTGCAATTCCACATTGTATGATAAGAAGCTCAAAGTCCCTGACTTCTGCTCTTTGATTTGAAGTGACAAGTTGACTTCAAGACGATTAAACATGCTCACAATTTTGTAAGATAAGTATAGACTTGCCTTAGCAACCCTATCTTATATTGGATTTAGTGCTCTAATTTGCTCTAAGACAAAGAATTGTTCAAGGGTGTAACTTATAGACAAGGCCAAGGTGTCAAATTCCCAAAAAAGGAAAGAAAGAAAAGAAATAAATAAATAAATAAAAGGTAAGACGAAATTGCTAATTAATACAATGTTAGTGTGCAATAATTTCAAAAGTCTGTAGTTTCAAAATGCAAGTGTGCTATTGATCATCTCTTAACAATCATTTAATTTCATATTTGTTGACACTCATCATTTACACAATCTACAATCTAAACTTACGTGCTCACATATATTGCCTCTGCTTTTTCAAGGATATTTTATCTGAGACCCTGTTTAACTGCTGCCCCTTAGAACCAAATTTCATGGTACCCTTAATATTTAAGGCAGGTTACAGTTCTTTTCTTTTTAACGTTTCAATTCTTTTTCCAAATTTAACTCTACTAATTGGAAGTGGGAACACATAGCATAAATGAAATTTCCGAATTTAGTTAGCTAATATTCTTTTTGAACTTTGACAGAGACACCATTTCAAATACATTGTATCTCATGGATCCTCATTTTATTGAACTCTATAGTAATTGTAACGTGACATTGTATGTCTTAGAGATCTGTTTGGCCTATTTTCTCATTGACCAAAACTATTTGAAATTTCTTAATTGAGTACAAACAAAGCAACTCAACTAGAGAATTTCTAAACTGTAATTATTTTATGAAAAGTCATTTGGTTATCATTCAATTTATTTAATACCGTTAAGTTGTCATTTTTAACATCACTATATTAGGTTGTCAATTGGTCTATTATCTTTAAAAAAAAAAATAAGGATCCCATCTAGAGAATATAAGTTTGGTAGGCATGCTCTTACAAATGCTTCCTCCTATAACACTTAGTCTTTCACTTTTTAGGCCAGTTTGCCGAGTTGTTTTCAAGTTAAATCAGGAAATAGTGGTCTCCTATTAGTTAAGAATTTTTTATCTTTTTTTCAAGTGAAATAATTAAGGTAATAGAAGTTAACTTTTTGTAGGAAGTTTGGCCATGGGTTATGTATATAGTAATACTTTAACCGATCACTTGTATGTTTTCATGAAAAGTACGTGAACTAAGTTCCCCTTTCCTATGTATGAGACTAAATTATTTGTTTAGAACCAATAAAATCACACTTTTATTTGGCTTGTCTAGTGGAGAAAAGTTATAATCCACCACATAGTGAACTTCTTACTTGAAACTGAATCAGCAATGCCATACATGAAATTAATGAGCAGATGATCAACTAGGAACCACCCCCCCCCTCCCAAAAAAAAAGCAAAAACAACAAGAAAAAAGGCCCTTTAAATTGCACTAATTAAGAACGCCGAATTTAATCAAAACAAGTAACTTACATTTGGCAAAAAAGGAACCCAAAAGTTGGAGGAAGCACTCAACTTTTCATGAGCACACAGCATTTTGGATAAGTTCACTTATCATCCAGTGGGTCGACTTCATCATCATGTTAATGAGTTGACTAAGAAGAGAATATTAAATATGCCAATATGTGTTTATTTTGGGCATTGATACATAAGTTTTCCCATAAATAATTTGGATGTGTCTACCTAATGGGTGAAGGGGATTAAAACTACACAAGTTTTGAACTCTATAAAGCACCCCATGCAAGGCTTCGTCTTTCTAATGGTTGACTAAATTAGTGGCTTCTTATATTCCTGTCCACATCTTAATTTTAGATTAATTGATGTATCCAGCCACTAAAGTTTAAATTTTTAACTCGTACTTCTCACATCTTGTTGTTCTTATCATCTTCTTTGATTTCCATGGTTGTGAAGTTTGAAGTTTGTGTTTATCATCAACTTAACAAAGAAATATTTTTCATTTCTATATTTTCTTGTCATGACAGAGTGAAGGGTCGTATCAAGGTTGTTTAGGTTATTTATTAAATTTTCAAGATCCCATGAAATTAACTGAACAATCATCTTGAGAAGTAGTAATACAAAATTAACTAGTTGGCCATTTCCATCTTCTAGCTATGAAACTGAATGATCCTTAAGACTAGGAATTGAGACTCTGATAAGTAGGGCTAGTGCCTTATACAATCTAGAAAGTGACTAAACTATATGTAGTGGCTTAGCCATTGCTTAAAAACAGAAACAACTTTCTCTAGCAATCAGAAGAGTGTAATAGTCTTTAGATGGCCATTAGTTGGAGAACTAGTCAGCTTATCATCACCCTATGATTATTCAACGATGAACAATTTGTTGATGCTTCATCCACCCGCCAGCCGATTCAAAAAAAACCGTGGTGTTTATGACCTTCGAGTTGCTCCTCTTGCAAGTGGTAGGGTCTGTTTGACGCTGATATGCTATTGAACTTTTTTTTTTCTTTTTTTTTTTTTGATGATTTTCTAAAATTTGTGACTATGTTAGAGTATTGCTGCATATAATTTTCTAAGATTTGTGTGTGTATACACGTATATTCAATACATATAATGACGTATATTATATGTTCTATTACATACAACAGGATGGGGTCCAGCAGAAACCAGCCAAACCTGCCTCAAGTCCGAAGTGGTATCAAATTTGTATAGCATGGTTATCATACTACTCTGATTTAATTATGTAATAAAAAGTTACTTTAAAAGGAAAAATGGAGTAAGTACCTAGAGCACAGCTAGTAATAATTGAAGCTCAATTCATCTCTAGTAGTTTTACCAGATTAAGCAATCAACGTAGCTCTAAGCCTCTAAAAAATAAACTTTTGTTTATCTGAATGTGTTCAATAAATTAATTGCAACTGTGGTTTCCACAATCTTCATATGGAAACAGTATAAGATCTATAACTAACATAAATGCCACAAACTGCAATTCCTCACTTAAAGTAATGGTAGGGAATTTCTGCGGGTAGGATGTTGACAAACATAATATATATTAGTCTACTCTTAGTTTTTACACTACGTTCAAAAATTGTCACCTGTGAGTTTATGAATTGGCTTGCCACATCTTCCCCTAGAATTTTTACGAGTAATTCTACCATAAAATTGTGTCATAGAAACATGTAACCACAGAGCACAATTTCATGAAAAATTGGGTAATAGTACTATCTTCTTATATTTCGAGATGACATTTATTCGTTCATTTGAATCCATAGGTTTATAAAGACAGTTATCATCTCAAAACAGTGCAACATGGTGTAATACCAAAATGTATAATAGAGGATCCAAAGACGAATTAAGAAACCGAAAGTACACAATTCCGAAATACACATGCATCTAATACACAAGAAGGGCATATATAAAAGTTATGGTATTGAGAATTTAACTTCTCAAAGTTTTTTTTTTTTTTTTTTTGGGGGGCAATTAACGTCTCACAATTGAGTAGATCCTTTAATTAAGATAGGGAAATTTTTGGGTACAGTTATTTTTAGCTCATGAATATTTGTTCGGTGAAATTACTTTCTTCGTGGATAAATCTCCATGGAAGATTGTGTTGTAACAAAGAAAAACTCCAGTGATGATCAAGTGCCCAGGCTTAAACTCCACTACTAAGCACATTGAACTAATAACAACCAGTAACTTACAATTGGAAAAAGAATCCAAAAATTTGGAGGAAGAAATTAGCAATTAACTCTTCATGAGCACAAAGCATAATAGATGAGACCACATATGAATAAATGATCTAACTAAGAGTTGTGCTATTACTTAGCTGTAATCCGACTTCATCAAGATTTAATTAGTTGACCAAATAGAATATTATATCTGCCAATACGAGTTTATTTTGCAGATTGATGGATAATTTTTCCCATAAACAATTCGAACATGTCTACATTATGGGTGAAAAATATTAATAGTGCTCAAATTTTGGTCCCCAGCATCATTATGGACTCTAAATTCAGTACCCATGCAAGGCTCCGTCCTTCTAATAGCTGACTACATTAGTGGTTTCTTCTACTCCTATCCACATCTTAATTGTAAATTAGTTGATGTATGCAGCCACTAAACAATTCAGTTTTTAACTCTTCACTGTCACATTAATTTCGTTGTTCTTATCATCTCCAAAGGAATTCTTGTCATGCAAAAATCTGGCGAATTTCTTACTTTTCTGCTGGAGTTAAAATGTGCCAATAGATGTGAAGTATGGACTTTGGGTTGATCATCAACTTAATAAAGAAACTTCTTGTCCCCCCCCCTACCCAAAAAAAAACATGACAAAGTGAAGCATGAGGTTAAGTAACTGAACAACCATTGTGAGAAGTACTATTGCATAACTAAGTAGTTGGCCGTTTTTGTCTTCTAATCATCAAAATAAAAGATAATTAAAACTTAAAGAGTTGAGACTCTGATAAGTAGTGCAAGTGCTTATACATATATATACAACACACACACAAAAAAGTGACCATGTATTGTGGCTTAGCCATTCGTGAAAAGAGAAACAACCTTCTCTAGCAATCAGAAGAGTGTGACAGTTCTTAGATGGCCATTAATTGGAGAACTAGTCAGCTTACCATCACCCTATGATTATTCAACCATAAACAATTTCTTGATGCTTCATCCACCCGCCAGCCGTTTCAAAAACTGTAGAGTTTATGACTTTCAGGCTGCCCCCCTCGCAAGTGGTAGGGTATATTTGGCACATTTATTTTTAGCCTATTCTAAAAGGACAGTTTATCTAATACATCATCTATAATAGTGTTCTAAAATTAACACCTATAAGTTATAAATATATATATTAAAAATATTAAATAAGGTATCAATGGCAGTGATTGCCAGTGTTGGGTGGCGGAGATTATCGTTGGTTGGTTGAGAGGGAAGGGTTTTTTTTGGGGGGGGCAGAGGGGAGGGAGGGGAAGAGTGTTTTCTTGACAAGCACACATGTTTTCCTAAAACAACAGAGAAAAACATCATTTAAGTGGCAAGATCATGGTTACTCAGTTTTCTCTTTGAAGTAACTTGCGGGAGGAGCTTTTTGTTTTGCAATGTTGTTTCTGCAACATTGACCATCTTTTTTTTTTTCTTTTTTTTTCTTTTTTTTTTTTTTTTTTTTGTCAGTTGGGGGTGTCGAGGCTTGCACCCCTAATCCCCCAACCCCTGGCAGAGCATGACCATCTTTAATTACTTGGTGAATAACACGAAGTATTTGATCAACATGAGCCAGAAATAGTTGTACACAAAACTTCCCTACTCTTAATTATAAGGCCTTCTCAACTTTGAGATGTTAAATTCTCAATAAGACAACTTTTATGCACTCTTTGTGTATTAGATGCTGCTTTGAGACCTTGTAGTTTTGGTCAATGTCTTCTTTGGATCCTCTATTACTTTTTTTGGCGTTACATCATGTTACACTATGTCTGGATATGATACTTGTCTCTACGAATCCACAGAATACAAATGAAAGAGCAAAATTCCTTCCTAAAAATATAATGTAAAATGAATGTAGCATCTCAAGTGTCATGGTTACTTCAAAACTATTTAATTCAGTTAACTGAAACCTACTAAGTATATAAGAACATTGTACTACGGCCCAATGCTCCATGAAGTTGTGGTTTGTAATTACATATTCTACACACCATTTTAAGGTATAAACCCGCAGATGATAATTCTTAACCAAGTATAGGATCTAAGAGCAGGCAGATATGATTTTGTCAACATCCTATTAGTAGAAATTACCTACCATTACTATACTGGCTAGGAATTTCAGTGTTTGGCATTTAATTATGTTATTTCTGAATCTTAACTTTTGCTGCCTGAAGTTTATTGAAACTACAGTTCAAATTAATTCACTGAAGATATCTAGAGAAGAATAAAAAGTTTCATCCTTTAGAGCTATAATGATTGCTTAGGGTGCATTTGATAAAATTGAACTCTGAAAATTGAAATCTGAATTTTAGAATATAAAGTCCGAATATATTAAGTGGTTGAATTGTTAATACTAAATCTACTACATTTGAATGTATACCACATTAAGTGATAAGTGAATAGCATATCACTAATTTTCGAAGCACATGAAAAATTCAATGTCACTTAATTAATTTAGATGTTCAATTTTTTATTATTAAACACGTCTAAACGCATTAAGATTTGAATCCATGAAATTTAAGTGCTAAATTAGATTATTAAACGGGGTTTATCTTGAAAAATTACTAAACTTATACTACTGAATTAGGTTACCAAAAGGGATTAATCTTGAAAAATTACTAGATTTATACTGAACTTCAATTATTACTCTAACCATATTGTTTTCTAGGTATTTCTTCTGTTTTCTCTCTTTTTTTTTTTTTTTGAGCCAGCTCTTTAATTCTAAAATTGCTCAATAGAAAAAATAAAGAGGGAAGGTTATTACTTTTCCTCTATTAACGTGACAGAAGTTTTACAAGTCAAGGGAGGTATTCAGAATTGTGATAAACTTTGAGGGAGCTTAGTGTATTATTGTTATAGTATCCTACCATCACCTGTTACAAAGTTTTGGATTCCCCGTCCCTGAGCCCGCGGGCTTTTTAATATGCAACCACAATTGCCTATTCTTTAAAGTAAGTGTACCATGTTCCTAAACGGGCCAATCATTAACCGTCTCTTTAGTCATTACCATATCTATGATCCGAATCTGAAGTGAATGTAATATGGGCCTCTAAAATCATCTGCTTAAATTTCTCGGGCCGATTGACCCATCTGCTAGAACTGGGAATTCAACATAGAAGTGGAAATAAAGTTCAAAAAAGTAAAAGAAGAGTTTCTTGATCTCAGTTTGTGAAGGAAACAAAAAAGAGCACGCATTGGTATTTGGTACAATAAAGATGAGAAAAGGCAACTCAACCTGGATACCCACATTGTGATATTCAATATTCTTTATTGTGAGGAATTGTTTCCTTTTTTGGTTTCTCTATTATTTCCTCCAATCCATCTTGTAATATTTGATTTTTCCCAGGTCACCTTTAGATGACTATCTGAGATGCCGATTTTCCATGGAAAGAAGCTTCTCCTTGAAATTAATCTTTGTGGCTTTTGGCTTTGGTATGGATTGTTGCTAGTGGCGGAGTTAGGATCTTTATGCAATGGGTACAATAATAACTTAGACCTATAAAGTGTTAGTTTGTAGACTTTTGGAGTAACTAAATATTTGTTATAATAAACATGCAACTTGAAATTCATTATATTTCAACTCATCCAATGGTAAAAAATTATGCATAAGAATACAAAACATATATTCTAATTAATATATACAATTGGCAAACAATTTGTAAACAATCAAACTGTCAAATGAATGTTGAGTTGGCTCGCAATTCATATCAAATGGACATGTAGAACAGTTCAATATTAAATAAACAACGTTTGTTTACAAATAAAAATTTACATTTAGGGTGTGTTTGGTTCACAGATTGGATGAAAAGGGATTGTTTATCCTCGAATTACTTATCATGACTTAAGTCATCCTCGAATGAGTAATCGTATTGTCCAGTGTTTAGTTGATTTTTTGTTGGATAGAATGTTTTAGAAAATAATTTTATCGTGTATTTGGTTGGAAATAGTATAAGTTGGGATTACTTATTTATAGATCAAAATACCTTTTTGCTAGACATACAACTAAGGGTGTTCAAGTATTAATAAACACAACTCGACTTGCAAATACACACACACACACCATATATATACATATGTGCGTGTGTGTTTGTGTGTGATTATAAGTGGAGTTCAACCTTATTAAATGGGTTCACAAGTTTCACTTTATATGTCTAACATTTTATGAATTAAATTTAACCAAGAAAATATGATTATATACTTAATTAATAGTACCAAAATAATATAAAAATTTACTCTCATTTTTAGTAGGATGAATCAATTTAGAATTTTAGCAAGGCCAAATTAGCCAAATTATAATTTTTAATAATAGGAGCAAATTAGTTCAAAACTATTTATTTCAATAAAATGGGTAAATTAGTTCAAAACGTAATTTTTTTTATTAGTAGGGCAAATTTTTCCAAAATTTTAGTTATTTCATTAATATAGACAAATACATAAAAAGTTTAATTTTGTTAATGGCATATGCAAATTAGTCCAAAATTTAGTTTTTTATTAGTAAGGGCAAATTTGTCAAAATTTTAATTAAATGATTAACAGGGACAAATTAGTTCAAAATTTAGATAATGTTATAGAGAATTATAGATTTATATAATTGCTTGAATAAAGCATTATTCTGTTAATAAGGTAAATAAGTGTCAATTATCATCATCCCACATTTTACCTCATCCCGGGATATTTCATACCACCTCTGCCCATTGTCCTCTTCATTTCCATAACGGTGAATCTTAAATTAAAATTTATTACATGATGCTATTCTTTTTCCTTTCCATTAAGGGTCCGTTTGGTACATAGTATGACATAAGATTGGATTACTAATCTTGTATCATTCCATATTAGTTGTATTTTATGTATGGGATAACACATCTCACCTAACCGAATTAATCCCCCATATGGGGGTAAAATAATCCTATGGGGTAGGGGTGGTTTGAATTATCTTGGAATGAGGTAAAATGTGGGATGATGATAATTTTAATGGACAATTGTGAAGTTAGAGAGAATACTACTAAAATTTTATAAGGACAAAAAGGAGACAACACTATAATTTCTAAAATTTTTGTAGACTACTTTTAGAATTTCTGAAAAATTGAGGGGCGCAACGCACGCGCCCCCCTCGGCTCAGCGTGGCTCCGCCGCTGATTGTGGCATATTGAATCATAGAAATGTAGACATCTCTATTAGCATAAAAGTTAGAAACGCAATAATACAAGTGACAGTCCAGAATATAATAAACCAGCTCGGGATCCACGGGGCAGGATTCACGGGGAAATGGGGCATAGATCAATATTTTACAGCCCACATATCTTTTTTGGAGATGCAATGGACAATTAAGTGAATTCGTACAGCTCATAATATTTGTGTCTGGTGGAGCATTTTTTTTTTTTTCCGTCCAAGTGTTGGGAAAACTAACAGGAGTACTTTAGACTTAAGCTACAAAATGTTGGATCGATATATGAATCTAGACATCAAATCCATCTCAGAGAGTATGTGATGTTAATTAGTCCATGTTTAATAATCGAATTTAGCACTTAAATTGAATGGGTTCAGATATTAATATGTTCATGTACGTTTAATAACTAAAAATAGAATATCTGAATTAATCGAGGGACACTAAATTTTCTATGCAAAATTTGCTCTCAAAAATAAGTGATAAATTATTCACGTATCACTAAATGTGATATATATTCAAATATATCATATTTAGCATTTAACAATTTGATAACTTAATAAATTCATATTTTAGATTTTAATTTTCAGTTTTATCAAACGTACCTTTAGTGCCACCCAAAACTAGAAAAAAAAAACCCACAAATTATTTGTGTCATCCCATGGTGGAAACATTATTATGTGCTTTTAAAGTAATACAAGGATGCTTTCTTTTGGAAGGTAAATTTAAAGCTGTAGAACCTACTAATTACAAGATATTGAAACAGTTATAATAAAAGAATTTGAGTCCATTTTGTCATTAATAAGATGTTGAAAAGCATTGGCGCAAATTAGATAAAATAGTAGAACACAATGTATGAACATGAATGTTCATAAAGACACTTTCTTGCTAGCAACTTGAAGTTTGAAAGATCAAGAACTTTGGAAAATCAAAGACTCATTTTCTCTCTTTTATTTTTCTGGGAAAAGCAAAAGCATTAAGTTTGTGGTTTGTGAACTATTTGATTTATCACGTAAAAATGTAGAAAAATATAATAAAAAAAAATTTGAAGTTGGTGGATCAGAAGCTTCCTATCCGATTATGCCTTCATTTCTCCCTACAAGTTTTCGACCAAGTCACTTCTGCAACAAGATTGGCTGTGCTTTAAGGCTCCCATTTTCTGCTAAAGTATTTAATGAAGACCAACAGGAGCAGCAGAAGAGTAAAGGCAGAGTCCGGCTCTTCAACCTTGTGGATACCCATCATTTGACAAAACAACTGAATGCAACAAGGTCCCACTCTTTTATAAGTTGGATAATTTTGGTGCATGAATTTCTCTCACAACCCAATCACAAATAATAATAAGTGAACATTCCAAATCCAGGCCTGTTTCCCAGCGCAGTCATTTGCTAGCACAATTTGCAACAAATGACATAATAGAATGGGAAAACGAATTCCCAGTGTGGTTAACAGAAGGTGTTAAAAGAGATATGAGGGCAGTGGCTACACTTTTGTAATTAACTCTTGTATTATCAAGTGTTAATACATATAGAAGTTACCGTCCGTATTGGAAAAGAATTACAAATCTCCACAAATACATACATACATACATACATACAGGGTGTGTAGGGAGTGTGTGTGTGTATAGCATCAAAAACACTATGATTTTGAGAGTTATATACCTGTAAAAATATCTAAATTGTTCTGTTTATCGCTTGAAAATTCAAAAACAAAACATATGTGTGGCTAAAATTGGGGTCGATGTAACTTTCTTGTTCTTCTTTTTTAATCCTCAGCTATAGCCCACAAGGATAAGATTGACACCCTATGGTTGACACCCTAAAATATGGGTTAGGCAAGCCTTGAGAAAATGTTTAGCCTATTCAAGTCAAAAGGACAAAAGGGGTTAACCTACTAATTTAAAATTGAATTCCTGGACATGAATCATGAAAGAGAAAGCTTTTTTTTTTTTTTTTTTTGGCTGTTAGGGAAGACTAAACTGTCTATTACATATGTACAAATCGAGGTATAGTCCCACCCAAAATGTCAAAGGAAATAATTTTGTTTCAAAGAAACTGAGGCGGCTCGTCAAGCAGATACAATTCCAGCTATAGGTTCAGACTATGCTTGGCCAGCAGGTCAGCACACTGGTTCCCTCTCTCCAGAAAGCTATGTTCTGACACTTGGAAAATTCTCACCCCTAACTCACCCATAACTTCTCATTTCTCCATATATCTCCCTAGCATGTCACGAATTATTTGGTCAAGCACAAATTGCAAATCTATACTTCAATCTTCTCTTTCATCGTTTACTAGTTGGGCGGCAGCAATTTTAAAGAAAAACTCCAATTTATTTGTGTTAACGCCGTCATTAATTATCATGTCAAGAAATAGTTTAACAACTAGATTGCCCCTAACTTCACATGATCTACAAGCTTCACTAGTGTCCTTATAACGTTTAGGTTAATTTAATCTTATAAAATCAAGTCTGTAAACAAGTCATAGTCATTTGGTGCCGACACGTTTCTATCAATACACAAATGAGATGGTCATAGTTGGAGCCAAACAAGTAGGATTAAGATTCTAGTAGAAGTATCTCTTTCATTTCAAAACTATTTGAGACAATATCATTATGCTTCTAATACGTTTTAGATCATGAAAGCACATATGTCTGTTGTGTACACTGGTGTTTGGATTACTATTTTTAGAAGTTTTTATAGAAAAATTACTATAACAGTTTGATATATGTGAGTAAATTGATAATTAGAAAATATACTTACGAAAAAAAAAAATTTTTTTTTCTAGAAAATGATGAGAATCCAAACAATTCGATGTCCATACAAAAAGTGCTTTTAGAATTGCATAACAACTCACAATCCCATGACAAAAATTGATGAAAATTGTGCAACCTATTGATAAATTATTTCTCATTTCTTTTTCCTTCTTCTCTCCTTTGGAAAAATAAAAAATCCACAGACAAATTTGTTTGAGGTCCCCTATTACCTATATCTACACTTAATAGTCAACAGGAGATCTAGCCCTCCAAATCATCAACACACAGTCACACACATGTATGTATATAATTCAACCAAAGCCCTACCTGACAAAGAAACATTCCCAGATTGATTTCATAACCCCATCAAAGTTCCTAACATCTCTCAAAAGCAGAAAAAAGAAAGAAAAAAAAAAAAAACCATAACTATGGGAGCTCTTTCTCAATTCTTATCTCATCTTTACACCATAACCACTGTCTTCTTCACCATTTTAATCCTAGAATTAGTGATTCTAGTAAGATCCATCACAGGTAACATCAAAGCATCCAAGAACAAGCCAATAACCACCAAGCAGTACCTCAAATTAATTGAAGAAAAAAACCCAGCGAGCCGGTACAAAAAAACCCGGTTCATCATGGACAGTTCCAACGAATGTGCAGTTTGTTTGTCCCTGTTTGAAGAAGGAGAATTCGTCAGGAAGCTGAAATGTAAGCATATTTTCCACAAGGATTGTTTGGACCAGTGGCTGCAGCAAGATTGGGCAACATGTCCTCTTTGCCGGAATAAGGTCTTGCCTGAAGAAATCATGATGAAATATAGACAGTTCTTGCATCGACAGGAGCATGAAGGAAGTGAAGAAGAGCTGATTTTCTTGATATCTGCATTCCATGGTAATTATCTGCGCAGGTTTTTGTAGTTCTATTCTACAGATTATTGTATATAGAAGAAAGAAAAATTTGCAATAGACCACTGTCTTTTGATGTATGTATCTAATAAGTTTTACCATTTCCTGAAAGAAAGTTTGGTTAAAATTTCTTTTG
This sequence comes from Gardenia jasminoides, assembly GCA_013103745.1. Lineage (NCBI taxonomy): Eukaryota > Viridiplantae > Streptophyta > Magnoliopsida > Gentianales > Rubiaceae > Gardenia > Gardenia jasminoides. The sequence goes on along the minus strand of CM023095.1, from coordinate 46,139,574 downwards.
AAACATGACGAATAGATTGGGAAGATTTGGTTCCAATTCTTGCAGCCACAATTTTCCTGACTAATTTATCTGAATGTCAGTAGAGTTTGGGGGACTTAATTGTTAGCTCTGATTTAGTTCTTTCAAGTCCTGTTTTAATTTTTAGCTAGCTAGATTGAAAAGATTACTAAGTTGGAAAATTGAATCCAATGTATCATTAGTTTCAAGAGAAATCCACACTGTATGTAGGGGCTGTGGAAACTTTTCTTGTCCCATATGTTCCATTAAATCAACTGTAGTTAAAAAATTTTTACCGTAACAATTGGTTTTTCTTGCATGAAAAATGAAGAGGCAGCAGTAAAGACGTAAAAACTTTTTTCAAAGCCCTACTTGTTGGGGTACAAACTTTTGTCTGCAGCTTCTAAAACTGAAAGTTTTGATAGGTTTATGAAACCATAGAGTACCCCATCTGAACATTTCTATGTGCTCAACCTGAATATAATCAAGCTTGGCCATTTTTCTTTCTTTTTTTTTTTCCAAGGAAAGAAAAAAGAAAAAGTTCTTTCCTGAATGCAGCATGCTGAATGAATATCTCCACAGAATCTTATCACATGTCTCAGCACAAAAGGGCATTAGGGTTATATTTCCTGTCCCATCTCTATCTCTTTTCCTTTTCTCCTCTAGATTCGAATTCTTTTCTAACATTATTATTATGGTACAGTTTAGGTGTACCATACACATGTGAGGAGACAATAGAAAATGGCCATCTCTGTAACAACTAACAGTTTGGTTAACAAGTGTCCAATATATTAAGAATATATTAAAAAAGAGGTTTCAGGTGTTATTTTTTTATAAGTCCGTCATAAATTTGGAAAAGTATCTAGATACATGAAGTATAATATATATGTATATACACACACGCACACACACACATATATGTATATGCACATAATATACTAAGTTTTATGTAAAACTAAATGTAATAGAGGATGAACTCGGATTAGAAAAATCCAATAATTAATAGAAGAATGTTATACGGTACTGCATGAAAATCAAGTTAAAAAAAATAACTGCAATTCTGCTTCAGTGGTAAACTACCAGAATTATATAACTCAATCTGACAAGACCCTTGCGTGGATTTCTGTCTAGAGACGTACAAATTACGTCCACGATGCTGTCGGCGGGCGGCCCCCCACCTAGAATTCGTTCGCCTACATTTATTCTGTCCACATACCATGTCCTAGTTTTCCCTGCCTGGTAAGAGTCAATGCGCGTGTCCAAAAGGAACAAGCATAAGAATTTTTGGTAGATGAAAATGTTGGGCTATGGAAGTAGGTCTTGTTTAGATTGTAATTTTCTAAATTTTTTATGGAAAAAATATACTGTCGCAATATGATATATGTGAGGTAAAAAAATATTTGAAAAATGTGATCATGAAAAATGTAAAAATAAACCCACACTAGTAGGAGCAGAAATTCATCTTTAGATAGTAGATTATTTAAGATAATTTTTTTAAAAAAAATACTGTAACACTTTTTTGATATAATATATGTGAAATAAAAAGGTGGTTGGAAAATATGTTAATGATGTAAGCAAGTAAATTTTGATAAATAATTTCCTATCCAAACAAACCCGTGACACTTGATTTAAGAACTTCTAATTCTTGGAGTTTTATCGCTGATGATCACCAGACGAAATTAAAACTTTAAAATTATCAATTGCAACACTTCTATTGGAAAAACTTACCTTTTCATAGAACAAAAATAGTGACACCACGCCGATTTCTTACACCAAATTTAAGAAAAAAGAAAACCTAGTTGTTAATGGGAACAAACAAAATGGTTATTATGATCAGATATATGGACCAATTAGAAATCAATGGTGTATATCACTTTTGCTGTTTTAATTTGTGCATCAGAGAATGCTGGGTCACACACGTATAAGCTTTAAAAACTTTACCATTTTTGGAGGTGCATTAAGTAGACATTTAATATGACCCGTACTATTTCATCTTGCTCCGACAAATTCAACAGATTTATCGAAATCGATTGGACTGATCAATGAATTGGAGAAGTTTGTCCTTTAAATCTAAGCAAATTCTTAACAACAAAAAATTGTTATCATATCTCTTTCTTTTTTTTTCTTTTTTTTTTTTTGGGTTGATAACACTTTGCCCCCCTCGAATCTATAGCATGATAACACTTTACCACTCCAAACTTTAAAAATATACATTTTGTCCCATCAAGTGAAATATGTTTGTACTTTTAATTTTGACAAATATATATGTATTTTTTCTTCCCAAATTACCCTCAATCTTTCTATTTCCTTAACGATTAACTTTTTCCTTGTTGCATTGTCTTATTATATATTCGTCAAAATATTTTACTACTGCATAATGTGACATTGGACAAAGGTTTAATTAACTTATTACATAGAGTTATATATAATTTAGCATTGGCTTAAATGGAGCTACATACCCCCCCTTGTCCCGCACCTTATATGTAATGTAGTACAGGACTAATATGTATGTATATATTATAATTTAAAATAAACAATATAATATTTTATTGTGATAAAAATAATATACCCTTTCTCGGTCATTTATTATGTAAAATATGATTTTGTTATGTTAATTTACTTGACTTTTTATTTGTTACATATTGTATATTGTTTGTGAAAAAATCAATAGGTGTTGATTTAGATTTCGCACGCATAGTATCAAATATAAAAAAGGTAAATTCAAAAAATTAAAGTAATTTCATTATTTAACATTGAACTTTTGGCTAATTTAAAAGACTGATAATTGGTGTTATATATTTTTTAAAAATTAGGTCAAATAAAGATAGCAGTGGTCAATATAGAAGCACAACAGGGTAGGAGGATAAGGTGGAGATAAGGTCAAGATTGGAGGAGTTTTTTTATTTAATTTGTATTGTAATCCAACATTATAGCATACAACAATAAAATATTATGATAAACACATAAAAAGAAAATGCAATAATCTAAAAGTTGACCATTAAGAAACTAGGAAAACTAGGGGTAATTTAGGAAGAAAAATATACACATGGATTGTTCAAAATTTTAAAAAAAATTAATTCATTTGAGGGGAAAATGTATATTTTAAAAGTTCGGGATGATAAAGTGTTACCACCCGATAGGTTTAGGAGGTAAAGTGTTATTAACCCCTTTTTTTCTTTTGAAAGGTTGTTTCCATATCTTAAATCACAATTCTTAGGCTATGCAATAGATTCTAAAGCAACATAAGATTGAAAATACGAGATAATTTGGTATGGATTTTATAACTCTAAAAAGGAATTGTAAAGAGAAGGGACCAGGCAAAAGAAGAAAGAATAAAAGAGGGAAAATCTATTTGTTTATTGGAGGTAGGTTTGGTCCCCTCCATGCTTTGTTTATTTGTTTTTCGGATTAATAAAATAAATCGGGTGGCCACCCTCCCGTGTACGGGATTTTGCCACAGAGAGAGAGAGAGAGGTTTCCGGTAAACGAAGGTACGTGTAAACCAAGCAATACTTGTACGTGGCATTCAGTCCAACCTCTCTCTCTCTCTCTCTCTCTCTCTCTCTGGGGAAATGTATCATTTTTTCTCTTGCAATTTTTGAGGGATGAGTAGTAGCTATTTTGCGATTATAGAATCTGCTATGTCCGAACGGAATCTGAAACATTACACTCAAGAGAACAGGGCATTAATTTTGAAAATGAGAGGTGAATGAATCCACCAATTAAGAGCCTCTGATTTGCGTCTTTCATCAATTTAATCTGTTGCTGGAGAAATATCAATCTACGAGTTCTGGTCTTTTGAGCAATATTCGAGGTTATTACTTCTTCTTTTTTTTTTTTAATAGTCTTAGGTCCCGTTTGATAAGCCAATTCAGTATTTAAACTCAATAGTTTCAGATTTTAACACATTCAGATGCGTTTGATAACCAAAAATAAAACATCTGAATTAATTAAATGACATTGAATCTTTTAGGCAAAACTTAATGAATTCAGATTTCAAATTTCAGATTTCAGTTTTATCAAACGCACCCTTACAACGAAAGATGAAGACTGAGGAGGAATTGAAAATCAATCAAGAACTAATTTTTCTTACATTGTCAATCATACATACAGTGATAGGTTGCCATTAGAGTTGCAAACGAATCGAACCTGCTCGCAAGCGACTCGACTCGAGCTCGAAAATATCGAGTTCGAATCGAGATTGAGCGGCTCGTTTCCATGTTCGAGTTGAGTTCGAACTCGATTCTCTCAGGTTCGATAACTCGCGAGCCAACTCGAATAGGCTCGAATATATATATATTATTTTTTATTTTTATTCTAATAGTGAAATTACATATATATCTCTAATATTTTTATTATTTATTAAGAAGAATAATTATTTTATTTATTTTTTTAAAAAAATAAAGTAATTATTTATTATTTTTTTCGAGTTCGATTAGGCTTGAATTTAAACTCGAACTCGAACTCGAGTTTTATTTTTTGAACTCGTCGAGCTCGAGTTCGATGAAAAATGAGTCGAGTTGAGCTCAATAAGGCCAAAACTCGGATCGACTCGACTCGTTTGCAACCCTAGTTGGCACAAAGTTAACTCTATTGAATCAAATGGATTACCGGTAAAGAATCAGGCAATGGAAAGAACGAATGACAAGAGGGAAGAAGAATGGTAAGGAAAGAGCTTGTTCTTGAATCCTGAAGGAAGGAAACGGTTACACGATTGTGTTACAAACTTCCATACCATTGCCCTTAACTGACAAGTGTATTTAATGGCCAATACGTGGCACTTCAGGAGCTAGCTATTACAATGAGTAAAACGCATTCCTTACCACTTCAAACGACAAGTCAACTTTCTGGATCATCACACAGGTCTGGAAGTATAACAGATCATCTGAATTTGAATTTGATTGCTAATTTTACATATGTGACATGCATTTAGACTTATAAGTGTACACTGTCAGTGTATGAAAGATTTAGCATGTGTTTGATAAAACTGAAGTTTAAAAGTTGAAATTTGAAATTTAAAATCTAAATTTTGAAACTGCTAAGTTACTGAATTGTTAAATACCAAATCTCTGTTTGATAATCCAATTCAACACTTGAATTTAATAGATTCAAGTTTTAACATGTTCAGATGCATTTGATAACCAAAAATAGAACATCTGAATTAATCAACCGTGTTGAATTTCTTAGGCAAAAACTTGCTCTTAAAAAAAAGTGATAAGTTATTCACCTATCACTTAATGATATATACACTTAAATGCATCAAATTTACAACATAACAATTCAGCAACTTAACACACTCAAATTTCAGATTTCATATTTCAATTTTATCAAACGTACCCTAAATGTAATACATTTGAATATATATCACATTATGTGATAAGTGAATAATATTTGGAAGCAAGTTTTGCTTAGACAAATTCAGTGCACTTAATCAGTTCAAATGTTTTATTTTCAGTTATTAAACGCGTCCGAAAATGTTAAAATTTAAACCCATTAAATCTAAATGTTGAATTGAATTATCAAATAGGGCTGCATTCACCTAGCAATCACTTGTCAATATTCTTGTTCTGGAAACTGTTTATATTTTTACGACACTGTCAGTATATAATTTTTTCTCACACCAGTAAATTTAAATCATGCCATGTAATACGAATTCAAATTTAAAATTTAAATCATCTATATGACATACGTTCATAACTATCAGTGTACGAAATTACTGGAATGTCATGACACAATGCGCATGCACGCATGTGGATGTCTAGTTGGTGATTGGAGGAATGATGTTGGCGGCATATGGTTTGGGCAGTTAGGTTCATTTGCTTAGCCATTAAGTTTGTAAAATTTGCCAATATATATGTACTCATCAGAAGGATTGTGTATGGAGATTTGCTGAATTAAATTCATTCTCTTGTTCAATTTCCTTTCAGTTTCCCTATGAATCACATTTCATATTAATACCATCCCTTATAGTATTAGTTTTATAACATGGAAAAGTTGATCCATATTTTTACCTTATCAATTAATTGAGGTACAAACTACATTTGGGCCATCAGCCCAAGAATTTTCTTTTCCAGGGCCAACAATGTGTGAATTCCTCACAATCCAATTTCGGACACACATTAACAGAACAAGGCGACAGGAGATAAAAGGGAAGTCGAAGCCCAGCTGCTCAGTGACTAGAAGCCTTCCGCAAACCTTGTAGTCACTAGACAGCCAGGTTTCGACTATCAAACACACACACACACACACACACACAGATAGATCAAGTGTCAAAAACAAATAAAAATCAGGTTTGGTGTTAGGTGCCGTTTGCCAAAGCAATCGCACGACAAATTCTGAGGGTCCGATTAGGACTATATTAGCTTGGCTTCAATCTGAACCGTTAAATTCAAAATTTAAAAATATATTTTTTGTCTTTAATTTGAAATAAAAAGTCTAGATGGGGTCGAGTTGATGTGACTCCATTCGAGCTGTTCATTACCCGGTGCATTTGTCACTGATAACCACAGCTAGTGCCCATGATCCCTAAATGTGCTTACAAATTTCTTGAGCCCAATGACCATTTGTTGCTATTGGAAAACAGGATAGCAGAGAAGAAATCATTAGTGGGATTTAGAAAAATGATGATTGCATCTTTAGAGAATTGTCCATGACGATGCATGCATCACATATACAATTAGTGGCTAATAGTAGATATTCGGTTCAAATAACTCGACAATCCATGTGCAATACACATGCTCAATTAGTGATTCTGGACCAAACTGGCAACTACATCAACTTGAAAACAATTAAGAGTTAGATCATTGGAGAGTGATTGATGCAAAACATCATGGAGGGGTTTTGGTGGGAATGTGGAATAGATGCAGAAATCAATTTAAGTGCCAAATTTTGCATCGAACTGTCAAGCATATTTGGTCCAATGCAAAAAGCAGCCAACTATCTTTTGTTAACAGCACTGAACAAATTGATTAACTATCAAATTTGGTATCAAACCTTCATGTACATTTGGTCCAATGAGATAAAGCAGCCAACCATATTTTGATACAATACGAATCTTAGCACTAACCTAACCAAGTTTGGTAAGTGTCAAATTTTCTATCAAACTTTCAAGTATATGTGGTAGAATGCAAGAAAGCAGCCAACCATCTTTTGATACGGTAGCAATCTGAGAACTAACCAACTATAGTTGCAGCAGATATTGGGAGCCCAAATAACAATTTTCTTTCATCATTTGACTAAAAGTACATGCTATTTACATATTGCAGAATGACACCAGAAAAAAGAAAATAGTACAAGAGATTAAATTAACCATCTGTATACAACTTATGGGAAAGAAATCATGGAAAATACTCAAAATAATAATAATAATAATAATAACATACACAGTATTCTTCAAGCAGAAAAGAAACAATTGCTAGCAGCATCTCCAATATCAGATTTAGGCTCAAAAGCCCTCTTGACCATTTCCATCCTCTCTTCTCCAATCTTCTTCTTCATCAAAGAAAAGGACCTTTCAAGATCAACCCTCTTAGCTGATACTGAAACATGATGGAACAATTCAATCTCTTCATGATCATTTGCTCCATGATGACTACTTTTTCTTGAATTCTTGACCCTTCTTTCATACTCCTCAGCAACCAACATAGCGATATCAGCCATCCCTCTTTAGCTTCTTGCTGAATACTCCTTGTCACTTTTACTATGGTGAAATCTGATGGACAAGACTTTAGTGGGAAAATATACATATATATATAGGGGTAGGAACTGGGAAGGGCTGTTAAGGATTTGTTAAGGTATTGGTACAATATTTTGGATAAGGTTGCCCGGTAACTGTGTGTTGTGCGTGTGAGATAAAGAGAGCATTAGTATCATGATCATTATTTTTAATGTGGCTAAAGCAGTTTTGGACATGTAGTATTTGGAGTAGCCTGTTTTGGATTGTTTATGGGTTTGATAATCATAGGTTTCATCTTTCATGCGCCCAAGGGATGAGGAAGTTAAGAAACTACTAAACAATGTGGTATTGATTGATATAATATTGCCTCTTGTGGAATCCACGTAATGCTGACCCAAAGGTGGAAAGGAAGGATTCATTGAATTTTGAAAAATCTCTGAATTCCGCTTCCTCAAAGTTTACAAGTTCTTCTTTTGTTGACTTTCTCTCTTTCTCCAGCAAAAGTACAGCATTATGATGTCAATTTTTTTGTCCCTAAATTTGGATTCAGGTCATGTAAATTTTGGAAAATTGTAAGTATTTTTGAAATGTAATGAATTCTAGTTTGGCCCAAAAACAAAATCCACACAAACAACACACATATATATATATATATATATATGTGTGTGTGTGTGTGTGTATGTATATAAAGTATATGTGTGTATGTGTGTGTAGCTCATTAATTTTTTTTATATTATCCATTTAGGAAATTTTCAACAAGTATTGAACAAATTAATTGACCGAATATCATTGACGATCTTAGTCATCTTTTTTTACATTTCTTTAGAGTTCAGATTTGTAAATAGTCTACTTTATTGAATCAGTACTTAATTTACAAAGAAACTTCATAAGTTTAAAAAAATAGCTATAAAAGTTTACTTGGTTGGAGCATTCAAAGTTCAGACTGACGTATCAACTGATCTAAGAAAATTCATTGCTTCTTTTGTATTGAAGAAACTTTAGAAGAAAGCGACTAATTAGCAAATAATAATACTAGCTTATTTATATTACATAACTACTTTCAAATGTGTAATTACCGTGAATCTTCCAAAGCCTAAAATGCAAGAACGAATTTATTAAGAATTTTCTTCCACAGGCCATGTTATATAACTGACTTTCATGGTTCACTTTTATAATTCGATTTATGCAAACTTGACCTAAAGCGAGTTAAATTAGTTTTTAATTAAAAAAATAAAAAGAAAGAGAAGAAGATAAGATAGAGGTTAAAGGGTGGGGCAGAGTTGATCAAAGAAAGGACATGTTTTAATTTTCATTAAGTATGCAAGAAATTGTCTGGTAGTTTACTTTCAATGTTTAATTAACTGGGGAGGTGTTCTTTTTTGTTATTAATTTATTTTTGGATTTTTGCTTTGATTTAACTTCCAAGTATCAATTTATTAATTTTCTCTTTAGCCAACAAATGGGGAAGGAAATAAAAAAATAATCACAAAGAGAGCCGTAGAAGAAAAGGTCAAGTCAAGTGACAAGTGTTACTCAAATGGTTGAATACTTTACAATTGCAGTTGCTTGGGTGGCAATTACAACCTAGTATTAAATTGCCAGAAAAATTAATTCTAAAATTTCTTGTTCAAACATTAATTCTGAATTTACCTTTTTAATTTTGTGTCATCTTAGTGGATAAACTAACTATGACCACCTTAACTTGAAGACCTAGCTCACCGCCAAAAAAAAAAAAAATTTCGTATGACCTAATATATATGATAATTTAAGAACTTTCTTTTACTTTTAAAGCAAATTAACCAATATCTCAATTGCTAACTTTAGAGACTCGAGTAAGTTATGCTTGCGGTTTGCAAGTATAATACTATTTAGAAAATTCATTACTGCAAAATTAAAAACCCACATCCATAATAATCTATCAAACTTTCTTTTTCCTTTCCCTACTTCTTAAATTCCAACCCCTCCCCTACTAAGAAAAAAAAAATTGAAAAAAAAAATCTATCAAACTTTCAAAATAGTTGAATCTTGTAAGGAGTAATTTGTGTCAATAAATAATCTAGTAAAATAGATGGATGTAACATACAATTATTGCATGCTTGTATTAGACCCTTTTTTCTTTTTGTGTCTGAAGAATTTTAAGGTTGGCTTATTAATTTTCATGCAAAGAATAATTAACAATCTCCATTTCAAGATTACTGGGTAGAAGGAGAGAAACCGGCAAACGGGATTTGAGAAGAAGCAAACCACGACACTGCTAACGCCCACAACGCGCCTGTTTGGCTGTTTCTGAAACAACGGAAGGTTATGGGTCACAGTTTTCAGAATTTCACCGGAGAAAGATCACTGACGCCAATAGATATCCAATAATTTTACTTTCCCAAAAGCGACGAGAGAAATTACTAGTAAATTGGCTGGCCTAATGTGCCAAATCCCACCACAATTTTCTATAGGACTTGATGGATAACAACCTTTTTTTTATAGGGATAATATCAGAAACCTCCCGTGAGGTTTCTCTTAATATCACCTGGCACTCCTATAATTTTAAAAATATCACTCACATCCCCTAATAATTGTAAAATAACTATATCAACCCTCGCTTTGGTACATAATTCATATATCAAATAAATGGATGTTAAAAAATTAAAGAAAAAGAATCAAAAGTCACTCTCTTCTTTTTCTCTTTATCCAACATTCTCTTTTACTCATTTTTTTTTGGATGGCAGTACAACTTTTTATTTATAAATTGTAATAAATTAAAGTTTATTTTTTTCTAATTGTGATAATGTGGAGTATGAATGTATGATTTTTTTCATTTATTTTAAATTGACTTTTATGATAAATTACTACAACTTAAAGACTTGGGGCACGAGTTGTGAAGATGTTAGGGAAAAAAGAAAAAGCCTCATAAGAAATTAGTTTTAAATATATAGTAAAATTGATACTAATGTGTTTCTTTATGAATATCTTTTTTATTTTTCAAATTTATTTTTTTATAGATTATAAATTTGTGATATGGTAGTACAAGTAGAAATTATTTTTTATGTGATGATTTTTTTTTTTGGAACAAACAAAGTAGTTTAGGAGTATTTTTATTTAGCAAAATGAGCAAAAAGGTAGTTTGAGGTTTTTATAAATTTTGTTACACAAATAACAAAAGCAAGGGAGGTAAGTGATATTTTTAAAACCTTAGAAGTGCAAAGTGATATTAAGAGAAACATCAGGGGAGATTTTTGATATTGTTCCATTTTAATACATGAAGGTTGTGTTAGTAGGTGATTTCAAAATACCTCCATAAGCAACTTATGATTTCGACAGTTTATCTTAAATTATAATAGTTATTGAAACCGAAACCATCCAAACTTTTTTTTGTACTGAAAGAAAAAGTAAGGAAAACCCATTTTTATATGTTTCATAGTTACAGAAATTTTGCTTTTTTTTTATTTATTCATATTTCTTTTTACTATCTTCTTTTGCTGAGGTGCCCATTGAAGGAAATTCGTTGCCCACAAAATTGTCCATTTATGCCATATGGTCTCCTCAAGGGTTAAAGCATGAAGCAACACACGATTCATGTTAAAATTGAATTGACTTTTCATCAGTAAAATATCTTTTGTAATATGGTGCATGAATCTTGAGACAAATTAATACACTTTTAGAAATACTCATGTTCCATACATTAAATACATTTGAACACATTGCTAGTGTCAAAAAGTCCTCTTTTTTTTTATAACTCTATCAAGGCTGAAAAGATTTGTCCTTTAAACGGATTTTGGAGAGAATTACACCTAAAGAATATCAATATTAGTTAAGAATATTACTATAGTTTAACATAGAAAATGTGATTGAGTACCATATCCATCGCACTCAATCCTATACATGCACAATCTAGGCGGTTGGCAGGATATGAAGATCGGATGCATATGAACCACAGTTCCAAATCAAGAAAAATATCCTGATTGGAATCGAATCCTTCTATTTCGTTATGGTCTTTAAACACCTGTTGCACATGGGAACACACATGGAACCATGATTGGCAGCTAATTGTTGAGCAAATAAATCCATTATTCAAAGCAAATACCCAAGAAGATTTTCTTTAGGAAGTCCAACCAAGCTCAAAATCTGTAGGAGTCTTTAGCAAGGCAGTAAAGTACTAATACCTCTGGCCTTAGCTTTGGACAATGACAATATAAGAACGACTAGATCAGTTTCTTGACAGATTTACAGGTTCATTCCCTACAACTTCTGGATCAGAATGGACAAAGAATGACATCTGAATGTGTCTTGTTTCTTGATTTGAATTATTAGAAGTCATTTGTATTGCATAGAGTGAATCAAAAGGGAACTATAACTTACAAGTTGTAATGCACATATTATTAACATAACTGAACAACAAGAAGTGCACTCAAGCTCTCAATCAATAAGAATATCTGCTTTTAGGCCTGATACATTCCAACCCATAAGGGAAAAGTGACCAACCTTGTTAGCCTGTCTATATATGTTCCAAGTATCCTACTCAAATTTCTCTTATCTCTACAGAAGCCCCAGTGTCTTCAACTGCTGCACATGCTCAGGTGGGAGTGGTGGGGGAGACCAATCAGATCCAGTCATCTCACCATCCACATCTTCCACAACATATTCCTAAACAAGCAGTCAGAAGACTATCAGGATATGGTTGAAAAACAGTGTCATATGGAGGAATATGATTAAAGATAATGTAACAACAATTTCTTTTTCCACTTTCAGGTAGAAAATTGACCATTAAAAATCTATTACTGGAGCAGATCTTAATTGAAAGTCAAACTAGAAATTTTGTTTCAATTTTTTTCTAATTTAACATAGCTTGAAGTGGTCCTGAAAACATGTACAATTAAGAGTAGGAACAATAGTTCCTAGCGACATTTCTTCAGATAGCCTGGGGAAGGAAGGAAGTAGGAAGGCTAGGAACACTTTAACCTAAGAAAACAAAAGAAAAGATCGTGAATTTTACAAATCAAGCAAACTTAATGGACTAGTGATGACTTTCAGCTATATTTTGCCAGTTAAGACTTCTCCTATCCAAACCCCATCCCTACAAACATGCCACATGGGGTGGACGGTGCCCCCTCAGGCCCTATATGTTTTTGAAGGAACAGGTAAGAGGAAAAAACATTTTTAGTAAGGCACAATTCTCAAGCCTTTTGCTTTTTCCATATTCGGAGAAAGAGCAGGAAAGAAAAGATCATTTCCAAAGTAGATGAAATCAATTTACTCATCGAGGGCAATCTTCAGCTATCACTAATGAAATCCAAATTCTCACCATATTTTCTTGATAGACATCATATATAACGCATAAAAGATAAAAACGGAACAGCAGCAGGTAGAATAAATTATTGAAACTCACTTTTGTCAGCATTCTTTTTGCAAGTATGTGGTAGTGCCGCTGCCAAATCCTTTGCCCAACCATTGTGGCCACCAAAACACTGTAGAATATGCCAATCACAGTAAACAGTCCAAGCACAACCAAGGCCATTATTAATAATATTGGCAATCCAGCTTCACCAGCTCCTCCCAAGCAACCACATTCACTAAATGCACTAGCGCCGCTCTCAAAGCATGTAGTACAATCAGTCCACATACAAAGTGTGCCAGGCAAGTGACAGTCAGCACATATTCTGCATGGATGCATAATTCAAATTAGAAGAATAGGCCATGTTTCTGGGTTAATCTGTATTGTATGATTAAATCCAGCAACTCTCTAAAAAATTACCAATAATCTGATACAGCTAAGTACTGCTGCAAGATAAACAGATAGCTTGGCAAGCTATGGCAAAGTATAACATACATAAAGGTTATGAAGTACATCATCAATCAACTAAAAAAAACAATTAAATACTAAATAACATTTTCAACATAGTCACTGGAATTTGCTAAGAAAAAATCTGCTCATGATTTGCCAGATTGACGCTGTAGCATAATAGGCTCCTCATATGTCAAGGATGGCAATTAAAACCATCCAAAGGACCATCAACTTTTCATTTTATTGAACCCAAAATGATAGGCAACAACTGGGCATGATGCTCATAATGTTGTCTGTGTAGAATATAAGATGCCAATTTACATTGTGTGCATTTATCAATTATATTGACACAGATTAAGGACCTTGGTCATACGGAACGAATCAGGATATAAAAGAGCAAATTTTTCATTACCATTTATGAAGAGAACTAACTACTACAACCATTTAAGACCCTTATTAATCAACAAAAATCAAGTAAAAAGGAAATGTTAACCATTAGATCTACAAGAGAGTTATACCCAGGCTGACAGCAACAAAGGCATAATTCTCTACATGGTTGAGCAAGATCGTTGCGCACTCTTCTGTCATAACAAGTTATGAAGCACCCAGATAGTCCCAGCAAAGCAAAAAACAAGAGCGCCCCTGAACATTAATGTACAAAAAATTAATAAAATATGGAACAAACGTTCAGGCATCAAGTCAAAGGCACAGGAAACACCAACACTCCTATCTTAAGGAAACATCTGTCTCAATGTGCATAAATTTGATTCTGTCTTTGCGTATTGCAAAGAGACACAATCAACTTTAGCTATATCTACTTTTTCGTATGGAGAAAAACTGAAGACAGTCTCAATAGTTCTCCAAATCTTCATGACAAGCAGTGGCGGAGCCACGTTCAGCCCAGGGGTGCACATCAATTATTTAAAAACCGTAGAATCGACTATAAAAATTTTAGATTTCTTAGCATTGGTCCAGTCCTGCCACCCTGAATCTTAACCATATTCCCTCTAGCCCATCAACTGCCCCTAAAATTGTTGAACTCTTTTACAGTTGTCCTCACAATTTCTACAATAGAACCTTAAAATAAATTACATTACACAAAGCTACATTTTTCTTTTTAATGAATTTTATTACATAGCATAGAATTTTTTTAGATATCCAACAATATGAATTACAAGAGAAGCAGACATTCATTTGACAGTGAGATTTTGTACTCATCATTAGTCTAGTTTACATACTAAATCTTTCCATCTTGTAGTCTTATGCATAATTTTAAGTGCTATGAAAATTTATACAACAACATGACCTTATAACTATTACAAATGTTTAATCACAGGTTGTATAAAAATTGTTTTTAGAAATTTTTGATATTGAGAAATTGGCATATTTATATCAAATATTTAGTTATACCAAAAATTTTCAAACCAACACATTTTAAGATTGAACTGATATTATTGTACCCCGTGAACAAAGGTCCTGCTTCCGCCACTGGTGACAAGCCAAGAAACCCAAATAGATAAAGCACGCATGGTAAGCATGGCAAGTTACAAAGATATAACAAAAGTTACTTTCAGATTGTAGTTTTAATGGTTGAATCTTTTGAAGACACCTTTTGCACTCCAGGAGGGCTCATTATTTTTCATAGCTTAATTGCCCAATAGAGAATTGCATATACTCACTCAAATCCCATCAGAAAGGAAGCAAAAAATTGAAAAAAAAAAAAAAAATCTCACCATCTCACACTCTCATTGCACATTACAATATGCTCTATACAAAGTGGAAAACATAAGCTCCTATTCTTCTCCCTTTCGCAGATAACTGCCGAAGTCTGAAAGCATCCCAAACCCAGAATCCAATTTGCCACCACTATATCTCACTGGGTCTATCTCCTGCACCCAAGCATTGGAACTAGCAGGCGAGGATGGCAGCATCCTCCCACCCACCCCCCCCCCCCTGGCTGGCACAAAGAAAATTTTTCTAGTAACCCATATGCTTTGTGATCATTTGCCACCCAACACCACAGAACTATTCACAACCCAAAACTAATTCTCTAGAAATACTCCTCTGTAAGAAACACAAGCCCTTACAAAACCTTGTACATTACAGTGAGTGACAATAATGATGATTCTTCTCCCCATGCCTTCTCTTTTCCCGGAAAACATCAATTAGCCCCATTGATTTTGCTTACTATTGTACAATAGCTTTTTGGATACTATCCAGCAGTTGACATTTCTTGGCTTAAATATTTTGGTTCTATTTAAATTGTGCCATCATTCCTCTTGTGCAGTGTTTCAATTTTAATTAGCTTTGATATTATAGATTGTTGCAATACTTTTTATCAACTTTTAGCCACTCAAATGCATCTTGAGGACAATATCTTTATAAAGACTAAACGCTTCATCACGTCCTATAAATTCATGCTTTGTAGAGTTCACAGTTGAGAGCATCTAGTAAATTACAACTACCAAAAGACACTCCCAAGAATGTGAAATATTCATCTGACTTCCTGTATCAATCCTCCAAATCCATGATTAAAAAAAAGAAATTGAGAGCCAGAGTTGTGTGCACCAAAGGAAAGCTAATGACCAGCCTTTAAAAAAAAAAAAGGACTAAACTTTAACAACAAAAACATACTGAGTTCCCTTAGAGAACAAATGCCGAAACAAAATTCAAAAGCAACAGAATGGCAAAAGTTATCTTTAACATGAGTCTAAAGTGCTCTCTGAAATAAAATCTCAAACATGCAGTTGTACACCGAAGATCACTATTCAACGACTCCCCCATCCCCCAAAACCCCCAAAAAGATAAAATTAGGACCAAACAAACAAAAAATAAATAAATAAAAGACACGAGAAGAAGCCCAAGTAGCTTTCTTTCACCATACATATCAAAACACATCAAGTCGAAAACTTAAGTAAGCTGATAAATACAAACTTAACTGCTAAGAGCCTGTTTGGGATCGCAATGGCTTATCAAAAAGCATTCACTTAACAGAGCTTTCAATGAAAGCACTTATTAAGTGCTAAGTTACATTATTTCAGTGCATACTTGCATAAATGCTTATTGTGTTGGATGATGTGTAATTTTGAATTTTCTTTTTAAAGTATTTATCTCCTTATCCAGCTGAGAATTCATGATAAATGATAAAAATTTGCTTTTGATCTTTGAAACAAAAAACTTATTCTAAAAGCACCAATTTTGAGATTTTGCTTAAAGTGCTTTAGAGACTAAAAGCTCGTCTTTGAAATTTATGGAATGATGTTCACCAAACACCTCAAAAGTGCTTACACCCTATGTACATTTTTTGAAATAAAAGTGATGCAATCCCAAACAGGGTCTCTGTATATTTGTACAGAAGCACCTCTACCACCGTACTGAGCTCAAGATCTACAGCATTTTGCTAGCTTTTTCTATGAGATAAATTGTGAAATAATATTAAGACAAGGACATCCCAGATATGCAGGAAAAAGGCTAGGTGACAAATGAAGAAAAGGAGATAAAGGACCAAAACCACCAAATTGAGTAAAATGATTGGAATAACAATACAGCCACCATAAAAATGGAGAGCAAGGAGAAGAAGTAAAATGATAAATGATAAAATTAACAACAATAACTAGAAGTGGGAAAATGCATATTTGGTTAATAAATCGTTCTAATAAAATGGATAGTGGATCAAATTGATCCAATCCAATTATATCCAATTAAAAAATGGATCCAAATGGACTGGATTTAAATGGATAATGTAAAACCATTATCCATCTATTTAACCTTTTTTTTCTTTTTGGTCCGAATATGTTTGGATTCTACTATTCAAATATTGCTGAGCCGTACTTTAAAACATTCTCAATTTGGTAAAAGACCCAACCCACTTCAAATTGACATCTTTTTTGTAAAGTGAATCCACTCAGGTTCGGAAACTTCGTTAAACTTCAGCCTCATCATCATACTTATCAATCATCATCAAGCAAAGCCACGATCTGATTCATGTTGACTCGAACATCTTTCCTCAGTTAATTCCTTAGTTATGAGTTTAAAACGAACTTGAACTCAAATTCACATAGGAGCCATAGATGGAGAGTTCTAACAGATCCAAACTCTATCTCAGGTTTTGTAATGGGTCTTGAAGCTGAGAGCAGTGAGGTGAGTGCATGTTAGTGTGTGTGCAGCCATTGGTATATGAAGAGATTTTTTTTTTTTTTTGGTAATTTGTGGATTTAGATGGATGACATGGATAGTCCATCTAAATCCACCAGTTTAAGTGGATTTAAATGGTCAACCATTTAAAGTCATTAAGAATTTTTTACTAAACCAAATCCATTTAACTTAGGGTTTATTTGGATGGATAACTGGTTTTGGATCCAAATTGCCACCTCTAGCAATAGCACTAAAGTAAGATTAGAGGACCGGACAATTGGCTAAGGCAGATAATTTATTAGCTAAAAAGTAAGAGATTCCCTGATACAAATTTCCAAACACTATCTAGGTAGTTCTGCAAGTGGATGTTCACTCTTAAAAACCACTAACCAGAAAGAACGAAAGGGGGGAGGGACTCAATGTGAGGATCATTATGTGCACATCAAATTCACTTCCAGAAACTAGTATATTTAGGTTGTAGAAGTTTCTAAATTGAATTTTGAAGAAAAAAGGTCCAAATAACATAATGTTGCTACACGCAAAGCACAATATTAGATAAACCTTCACATAGTTCCAGACAAATGAACAAAAAAGAACTACATAAATATTCAAATAAAGATAAAACAAAAAAACAACTTAAGTTCCTCAGACTTTACCACATATGTAATAGAAACTGAGTTCACCATCAAAACCCCAGGCGAGTCGAAGCCAGAACTTCTGGTAACCGTCAGCCAAATATACCAAATATGCCAATGACGAAATTACCTATAAAAAGAAGCATGAAGTATCAACAGTAGGACATCAATTATATCTTTTCTACCAGTCTCTCATAAAGAAAAACTGAAAATCAAAAGTAAAATAAAACAGAGTCAAGAACTAACAAGCTGCACAGCAAGAAAAATGAACAGAATGTCTCTAGTCACGAAAAATCGAAACTTCAATGTTCGCCATCTTCTATCAGCAACGACATGAACTCTCAAGTGATAAGGAGCCTTGCAAGTTGTGCAGTGAGCAAATGCAAAACCTTCCTGCGAAAATCAAATTAACCATAGATGCTATGAGGTGATTCAACAAAAGTACAAGTTTGAGAAGTGAAAACAACAAATTATGCATTTAAAATATAATTAATGAGCCAGGACTCGCAGTTTCAATTGTTAATATGTGGGATGTATAATAATCCCATCATTTGGCAACTTAAAATAAATGAGACATAGAAAATAAAAAATTATAAAAATTATTCTAAAAACACAAAAGTTAGGCAGAGCATGGTCAAACGCATGGACAGAAAAGGAAAAACTATGTCTAAACACAGAAGCAGCATAGAATTTTCTTCTCCTTAGTTCATTAATATCAAACCAACAATGTACAACAATACTACCAAATGCTGGATGAGTAAAATTTGACCTAACTAACTGATAGAATCTGATATTTTATCATGTCCCACTAGGATACAGTTCATTACAACCAGAATATCTAACGAAACGTAAGGGACATAGTTCCATTTAAAAAGTGTATCTATCCCCTGCTTATGACAGTGGGAATGCTAGAGCTACTGCAGTTGACAGTTGTTGACAGTTGACACAGCATGCCTCTTCTCATATAATCTATAAATTGGATCCAACTCACAAGTCACTGTTTGCCAACTATGAGAAGAGCACACCGCCATGCATGACATAAATTCCTGAATAAACTAAATCAAAGTACAAGTAGAGGTCATCATCTAAAAGCTAAATAACCACATATAAGGGACAGAATCCCCAACTGGATATCAGCTTTTAATTTGACAATAATTTGGAGAAAATAAGTGAGAACATAATAAGTCCAATAACAACTCAAAAACATGAGAAATGTACATTCACTAGTTACCAAATGCAATTATTTAAAGTTAAGAAAGTTGATTCGTGTGTCTGACTAACTTTTATCAAATCCTAGTAAACAGTGAAATTCATTCAAGAAATATACCATACTGAAGAAAACAGATTAACACAGATAGGACAATCCTAGGATGAACTTAGTATATATCTTTATTGCCATATAAATATGGATAGAGATGTCATGGAAGTATCTCATAGATTGTTAAACAGATCAACATTCAAGCATGCCAAGAAAAAGAAATGAAAGGAAACAAGACGTACGCTCCAAGTACATATTTTGTGGCGAAATCTATCATCAAGTAGAATAAATAAATGTTCCATAAAAAAAGGGTAAAATTTTGCATAGATACCATGCACCATTTTGGTATTCAAAAACCTAGAAGAACTAACCAAATTCATTACTGCATCTTGATTTCCAGAGTGCAAAAGATATAATTACAGGAAAACAAAAGCAAGTCCTTAAAGGAGAAACTAAGTTCAAGATAACTAAATCTTCTAGGATGAAAATGGATCAAGTACCAAAGTGCAACCTTCATGCAAACGGCCTAAAACAATTACACAAAATAGTGCTAGAAGGAGAGGTCAACACTCATACCTTCACAGCCCGCCAGTGATCAAGGCATTCACGGTGAACAAATTTTGATGTGCCTTTGCACTTGCAAGGTGCAATAAAATCCCTACCTAAGAAAGAAAAAGGATTAAGTTTTGATGAGCATTCAATAAAGATAACCACCATACATGTGAAGAACAATATAGAACACCATATTTCACCATCATAATGCATCATAATCCGTCCAAACCATGGAAACTACAGAATCTCAAAAATATTGGAGCTACAATCACAAAAGTAAAGAGCAATTATCAGTCACCTAGAATGTCAAGTTGCATTATTTGACATTATAATCAACCAAAGGCTCAACTACCACAACAATGGGGACAAGACACGTAATAATCTTCAGAAATGGATAGCAGAAATCTTCACATTTGGAATACATATGTTCACACCTCACTGGCTATCCGGAGAGATGAGTTGACACTTAAACGATCATAATTGCAGCTAAATGGCAGTTCCAAGAAAGCATATTTCTACATCAAAAAGTTCATTATCACAAAAATATTCGGAAAAAAGCACAAGGTTTTTACATCCATATACAAAGGTTCATCAAAATTTCAACTTTTGCTTAAAAAAAAAAAATTACCATTCCATTACGTGCTACCATCAAAAAAAAAATTTTTTTAAAGAGTCAACATAAATTAGCAAACTTTCCAAATTATATTAACAATGCAACCAAACCTACGACTTGTTTCAAATGTAACTCAGGAAATACACAATTCACCACCATTTTTGAACTATAAAATGGAGTGAAAATCAAAACCAATGAAATAGAGAAAGAAAACAAAAAGTTAAATAATACCGTCGGTTTCGAGGCAAATTCGGCATTGAATTTGTTCCTCTGGACCGGCTTCAAGGTCGATCTCCGACGGGTCATTGATCGGAGTCGGAGCAACGATGAGAGGAGAAGAATCGGAGTGCTGCTGATCACCCATTTCTTCCTTTCACTTTTACTGTTTCCTTCACGGGTGTATTAAATTCAATATTTATCTATTATCTGTAAAGAAAGAGGAAAAAGGGATAAACAAACGGACAATCACAAGTTTTTCTAATGATTATTCAAATAAATACAATTGGCAAAAAATCAACAGAAACCCTCTTGTCAAATTCATCTCTTTCTATCTCTATCCCTCTCCTCATATAGAAATTAAGTTATACACCTCCCCATTGATTGAGAGAGGTGTAAAAATCTTTTTATTTTTCCTCAATATCTTTTCTTTCTCTCCCCCAAAACTTTTCCTCCTTCTTCTCTTGGTTGAAGAATTGAATGAGTGAAGAGAAGTGGTTTGTGTAGAAGTCTGGGGGTTTAGATGGGGAAAAGATGGCAACCCCCAGGATGGATTTTAATAGCTAGGAAGAAAATGAGAAAGGAGATAGTAGCAGATTTTATGGGAAATTGACAATTTTGTTAGCACAGGTCCATAAAAGTGGGCTTCCAGAAATGGACTTGGACTACTACTTCCATCTGCTCCTATGTACATTCCATGGCCTGTATTGATTAATATTGTGGAAGATATCACCTGCAAAAAGTGATTATAAATCATACATGTTTAAATGATAGATACAAATATGAAAATATCGGAAGTGAGCAAACCATTTAGTTTGTTTACTAGAGTTAGGGGTGATCATGGTTTAGATTTGAATTGGAACCGGATCGGAACCGAACCGGCAGTTTATTGTACCGAAACCGTAACCGTGATTAAAGGTTTAGATTCAGGTTCACAAAAAAATTGAATCGGAATTGGAACCGGCAGTTCAAGACCCGTTCAAACCATCTAAAATACATTTATATCCTGAGTTGTTAGGCTTTTTTTTATTCAATTTAGAATTCAATTTTAATAACCAGCACCAAATATCAAATAGTCTCAGTTTAGTCCAATAACCTATTATCCAAATTCATTAATAAATCCAGATACAATAAATAATTTAGGTATAAATCCAATTTAACAGCGTGTTAAAGTCAAATTAATCAAAGTATTAAACTAGTATTATTTAATTAATTAAGATTTTTTTTTCCTTTACTCTATTTCAATAATGAGAAAATTATGTATCTTTTTATTTTATTTAAAGTATTGAATATAAGTTGAGGTATTTTTTCATAAAATTTGTATTCTTTATTTTTCCTTGCCACATGATAGTACAATAAAATTCATCATTTTTTGTACATTAGTTGTTTTATTTACTTAAAATCAATTTTATAATACAAGTATCTATATGTAACTAGAAGAACCAAAACCGGAATCGGAAGAAATCGAAACCGTAATTGAACCGAAACCGGATATTCAAAAACCATAATCGTAACCGTCCCTATGAGGGAGGTTCCACCTTTCAATAGAACCGGAACCGTCAGTTTTTAAACCAGAACCGGTGGTTTTGGAACCGTGGCCACCCCTAACTAGAGTAGATTTTCCCATTTAAAATAGGTGCTTGAGATAAGAAAAATACTACTAATTGGGCAATCCTAGAGGGGTCATATTGTGCATCCTTGCATTAAAAAAAGAAAGAAAGATAAGATAGACTTTCTTTTTTAAAAAAATAAACTTTTGTTGTTTGATATTCACCTTAATTATTTTGTTAGATGTTTCTTTTTATATTTAAAGCTGAGACATGACATTTGGTGTTAAAATTTTTTTTGTCGCTTTTTGTTATACCAATTTTATGCTAATATAAGTCAGGATTTACACTATACAACTGCCGCAAACAAATTAGTTGTAGTTATTAAATTCTGATTTCCAATAATTTCACAATTTTAATTTCCAATAAATTTTAAATGTTAATTGCCGAAGTTTCAATTTACTAAATTCATAAAGTCAAATATGTTTTAATAACCAAATGAATTCATAGCCGCTCAAAACAAAACCAATTGAATTCGAGTACTAAGTTAAAATATTTTAATCATTTATATTTTTTTCATTTTTAAACTTTTGTCCTTTTTTTTAAACTTAAAGAGGATCAATAATGATTCTTACTCATCTCCTTAATGACTTAAACTCATGACCTACAAGTAAATCGTGGTACCATCAATGCTGCACTTTATTGTCATGTACATTATATTATTAGTGTTAATATAGTTTTAGTTGCATGCTCGTTTTTCAAATATTAATTTTTTGATACTAATAGACTATATGCTAATATGTTTGTTTTTTTTGGGGGGGGGGGAAGAGAGATTTTTTGTGTGTGTGTGAATGTGAGCATAGATGCATGAAGTATATTTTGAGTGAATGTCACTATGCTCATTCAGTCATTGTTGATGTGTTCAATTGTAAGTAAATTTCATTATCAAATAAACTTAATACGGAAGACACTCAATTACTTCATTTTAAATACTCGTTGGGTAATCAAACATTCAAACTCATGTACTCAACAAGTTATTACACCTATTTTTTTTTTTTTTTTTGCAAATGTTTGAACTTAAATGATAATAGATTTTTTTTTTTTTGACTAAGACCGTAAAAACTACTTTTATTATTAATGAGAGCCAGAAAATACATGATAACGTCCTTTAATTACTAATGTGTGGGTAGGATTGACTTGGTCTCTACTAACTTTGCCTAAAAGCACTTTTGAGTAAAAATCCGACATAGTTATAATATCCGATAAAACATTCCTAACGCTAGGGGATGACTTCGACGACGAGGCAGAAAGATAGTTTAACAATAGCATACAGTCAGATTTGATGAGAATGGAAATGCTACAGAGCTAACCCGAGGAGTTGGGGCCAGCGGTAAGCGGCTGGTAATGCGAGCAGGACGATCAATGTTCGATCTCGCTGCGCTCCTGCGATAAGCTCTAGGGTCAGGCCTTCACCCCCGAGTAAGAGTCAGACTCTGCGGGCGCACCCCGGGTCGAATCCGGATTAGTCCAAAAGGGATATCGGGTAAATGCTACAGAGCTTCCTAGCCCAAATTAGAGCTTCCAAGCAGGCTAACGCTTCTGCATGAACTGTCGATGCCATTAATACTGCCTTGGATAGCTTGTGAAGTATTTGCCCATGATGGTTGGATGGTGCAAATCCAATACCAACCTTCATTGTATTAGTATCATATGAACCATCAATTACAAGAGTGATGCTATACTCTCTTTTTTTTTTTTTAATAGAAGAATGTAATTTTTATTGAGAGATTTGTTGGAAATCGTCCAGCACCAGTTGTTTGACAAAATTAAGAGGTGAGTTCCATAGGATTCCAACTAAATTGCACGTCTTAACATAAGTTGCTAGTTCATGTGCAACTAAATTACTAATGCAGGTGAGTGATGCTATGCTCTAGTTGTACACAGGATAGTGACTGGAAATGCAAATGGAGGCTTCCAATTTGTACCAACCGTTCTATTATGTCATGGGCAGGAAGACCCACATTAATTGCCTTTCTAAAGAAGATTACCACATAACTTATTCATAGAATAGGCTTCATGAAGAACTGTGGTGCAGTCCACTTCAACACCATCCCATATTAGTCTATTTCTAGCCATCCAAATATGCCAAAGAATGTATATAGAAAGGATTATCAGATCTTTAGATGGAGCTGTGTTGACCCAATGAACAAACCAGCAAGCAAACTGCATAGGCTGTCCAAGTGTAAAATCAAAACCTAATACCAAATGCTCTCCAAACTCTTCAAGCAAATTCACACTCCAGAAAAAAATGAGGTAGACTCATTTTTGTGAAGGCATCTCATGCAAAATGATAATAGATTTGATAAAACCTCTCTCTCTCTCTCTCTCAATATTGCCGTTTGACCAAAAAAAAGTGTTACAAACTCCTTTATAAACTCTGTCCCTCAACATAAGCAAAGCATCAATCAAGTTCTTTTTACCCAAAAATAAAATAAAATAAAACAAGTTCTTTGATCTCAAAATGAGAGTGAAGATTCCATTAGGTTTGAAACTTTTAAAATTTAATACAAGAAGTTACACTCATGAGTCATGAGGTTAAGACTTTGCATCAGTTTCCGGGTTAGTAGATTTCTGTTTATCAAAATGCATTTTTTGCTTTCGACTGCAAAGAAATGAAAGTGTGGGAGCCAATGGAATTTCCCTTTTTCTAGTTTTGGAACAAAGAGAGTCCATAAGAAACGAATGTTGCTATCTGGTTTTCTATGGTAATGATAACCTTTGCTTTCTGATGGGATCTAGAATTAGTGAAACCCAATATTGTGTCCTAATACTTTGTAACCTGAAAGTTGCATAATTCCAAATTGGGATGTTTCCATTCATCAAATTGCAAAGTAACTGCTACATCAACAACAGAAAAAGGTGAACTCACATGAAAAAAAGTGGGCAGGTAGAAAGATGATTATTTTTGTTTGAATTAGATTCAGATACTGGTCTTGATAAGGCAATCTGGAAAACATGGTTTGAAGTGGAAGCCAATGAAACAATAAATAAAGCTTAATGTCCTTTGGCTTGCGTAACTGGTGACCAAAAAAGGTTAAACCAAAACAAAACACAAATCACATGTCTGAGCCCGGGTTCGAACCGGGGACCTCTAGTGTGTGAGACTAGCGTGATAACCAACTACACCACCCAGACGTCACATTCCATCGGCCTTAGCAAAATGTTAAGAAGCCGTGAACAAAAATGAAAATAAATTTTCCATATATGTTCGGTTACTAAGAAAAATATGGAAAGTTAATGACAATTAATAACTGTTAATTAAACATCTATGAATGACTAACCATTTTTTTTCAAAATCCTACAAATTTTACAGGACATAAAATGTAGGAAAAATTTTTGACATTATTACTAAGCAAATATGCATGAAAGGAATAATAACTAACTTTTCTTCATCTTTTTACACTTTCCCCTGCAAACAAACACTATCTTAGCGAAACCGCAAGGAGATCCTATAGTTCTATACAATTCTCCACGAATTTCTAGCAAAATGGAAATGTTTTCCAGCTGATTTTGTGTTTCCTTTTTCTAAAATGATGACGCTGAAATATCAATATAGTGATACTCGTTTTTCTTCCAAAAGAATAAAGCTTCACGATGCAAATATTAAAGTCAATTTCTTATGTAATATCGAGAAATATTTAAAATAAGGATTTGTAAAACTTATTTTAGGCAATATACTTTCAATTATACTGTATGTCCAATATTCATTTTATTCAATTGTATTTTATTGCCATGACCATTTTATTTAGTATGGAACATTGAAAAATTATCAAGAGTAATTTTATGATGGAAAAAAAAACTTAAAGATGTGTTCGGATAGAAGATTATTTGAAAATTTTTTTAAAAATAATTACTACAATAATTTTCATAATGTGATGTATGTGTATATGTGATATAACGATGGTTGAAAATTGTGTTTGTGATATAAAAACAAATCTTTTTTTTTTCAAAATAATCACATATTGCAACCCATTTTGAACACATTTATTCTGAAAAATAAACCTACAAAAGAAAAAAAATTCCAAACCATTTTGAACACATTATTATGACTTAGGTGTTTGAAAGTTCACTTGGTAACCTAATCTTCTATTCTTCGTATGGCATGTGTGTGTGTGTGTGTGTGTATATATATATATATATATATATATATATATATATATATATATATATGTATGTATGTATGTATGTATGTATGTATGTATCTGTATGTGTATACACACACACACACACATATATATATAGACACACACATACAAAACACACATACACACACATATAGGGAAAAATGCCAATTTAGTCCCTAAAGTATTTTACTAACGCCAATTTAGTCCCTGAATGTTTTTCAACATGCAATCAGTCCTTTAAGTAAAATCTTTATACCAATTAAGGACCTCTGAAGCGGCGCCACCCCAAACATCCTTTTAATCGAACTGACGGTAATGTATTCAAGGGCTTTTTTGGAACTTCACTTCCGGCCTTTTTTTTTTTTCCCCGTTGATATAGAATAGAAAAGATGAAGATTCAGACGGAAAAGACCATCTAAAGCCAAAGACAAGAATGAAATTAGGGTTTTATCTTGCGGAGCGAATCACAGATTCATTTCAAACATGGCTTCAGATTCCTCTTTTCAAATGCACAATAGAAGGAGAAATGTGGATGAGGGGTCGTCCAGTTCTACCACCAATCGAGTTTCAAGAAACGAGACATATCAGACTTCGCATCCTGGAGGCTTCATCGAAGGAAAGGTTGAAGATGACACTGTGATATATCATTGCCAAGAAGTGTGCAGATTAGTTATCTCGTGGACTATGACAAATCCATCACGAAGGTTCTATGGATGTAGAAATTACGGGGTAATTTGACCAACTAGAATGGGGGGTTTATTTGGAGTAATTTGTTTTAGTTTGGCTAATTCATTTTTTATTTATAATCCCATCACACTCATGATTTGCAGAGACCACGTGCTTGCAATTACTTCTTATGGCATGATCCTCCTGTGCCGGAGTACATGAAGAACGTGATGGCTAAATTGCTGCGGGACCTTAGAAAAGCTGAGGGGGAGAACATGAAAATGAAGAAAGAAATTAAAAAGCTAAAAAGAAAAATGAAAATGTTGCTGTTGGTATTGTTTGGCTGCTACATATTATTAGTGGCAATGTTGGATGATAATGTCAAAAAAAGACGTGTTGGACTAGGACTCAAAATGTTGCCATAGTCAATTGCTATTGCTGGGCAAAAGCAATGTATTGTTTATGCCTCTGTCCAGCAATGTATTGTTTGTGCCTCTGTTGTAGGGAGCAACTGGAAGTTGTTGTTTATGCCTTTATTTTAGTCATCAACTAGAAGTAGTGTTTTGACGCTGATAGCAGCTGATTTGTCTAGTTATTGTGTTATAGCTGTTGCATATTATTTGTCTACTGAGATGTGCCCCGTAGCTAGGACATTTTGTTGTTTTTATTGGGGCAGTGGTCCCTTCGTTCTTGGAGGCTTGTTAACATCTTTTGGCAGTCGAGTTAATCAGACGGATGATAATTGTATCAGCCTTGAAAACTAAGCACAAAACCATGTGGGTAACTAGATGGACTCTAATGGACTTATTGTCCCTACTCTGCCCTCACAAACCAATTGCTTTCACCTATTTATTGTACAAGCATAGAATCTCCAGCTATGAACCATTGTCATTGGCCAAAATTTTCATGAATGTAGCACAAAAGCTATTTTACACATTGACATTGGCTCTCTTTATTTGCTTCCACCAGTTCTGGATTCTGATCCCATGGTTCATTATGCTGCATTATACATTTCCCACTAAGAAGCAAAACATTGAGATACTAGAATGAGAATCTTTCACTAACAATAGATTTCAACCCACAAGTTTAGTCCAAAAAATGATTCACATAAGCCAAATAACATACTAGTATGGTAAAAGTAATGCAACATAACAGCATGTAAAATTTCCCAGCAAACTAAAAGTAATGCAGCATATGAAGTATAACAGCACGGAAAATTTTTAGCAGAGTTTCACTTGAAATTCTAACAATCCCAATTAGCAACCAAATTGGATATTGATAGAACCAGAAAAAAAAAAAAAATTCAACCACAACAACATATGAAGTATGTGATTTCTAGCCATAAACAAAAAATGATATTTTCCATCTAGTTGGACATCAACACAAAGAACCAAAAGAACAAGGCAAGTGCAGCAATACAATATATGACCTACGACAAAATACATCTTCCAAACTAAATGATCAATACATAGGAATGGTCAAAATAATCATAATCAGCAATTATGAATGAACTGCTGCAGCTGCTTGTGATTGCTCATGATCATAAATGGTCTTCGTTAGTAGGTTCATTCACCTCATTGGCATGATCTTCCTCATCTAGTTCATCTAGAAGTCTGTGAGCCTGCATAAACATGAAGTTTAGATGATGGCATGAAGAAAACATGCAAATTAAAGGTTGCTTTCCATCCCAAAAGACTTACTCTCTGTTTTGTCTTGCGTTTTTTTCCAATTGACTCAACATATGGACCATAAGCGTCCATTGCTGCCTTCCTTATTCTCCAAGCTTGTGCTTATGGCCTGGAGCTCGACAAAATGAGCATTTAACAACCATTTTCTTAATCGTAAGCTCAGGAACTTAACTAGGAGCTGAAGTTGTAATTTCCAGTGACTCAACAGATGGTATAACTTCAGTCTCAGCACATGAATCTACAAGAAAATACATTAAGAATGAGTGAGTATATTAGTACAAATGAAACTGAAAATTTAAAATTAGTTAAGGAACAACCATTGTCTACATTTCCACCAGCTAGTTTTTCAACTGTAGAGTCTTGCGAAGCATGATGTTCACGAACTTCTGGTTCTGTTTCTCTAGCAGGTTGCACAATAAAATTATCAATGACTGAACACTCTGGAAAAAAAAACAAAAAGAGAGAGTGAAGACTTCATAGCCAAGAAGTCTATATTAAACAAAAACTTAGTGAGGTAAAATGGTACCAACTCCACCACCTTGCTCCCTTCTATGAAGCTGTGGACAGGTTCTTTGTTGTGACCTGTCACTTGACAATTGCTACATCTGTTGGTATTCAAGGATGGGCCTCTTCCACTATCATGTGCATTTAGCTGCTCCTGTGGTATAATTAATGGATATTTTCTTATGGTGTGCCACTTCTCATGCCATTTTGAGCAGCTTAGTGAGGTAACTCCTACTCTTGATAGCTTTGTAACACCATTACTACACTTTCAAGGTTCATTCGGTTCCCTCCTCCTTGCTTTCTTTGGCCTACCAGGAAGTCTAATCTTCTTAGGTGGCAGTACACATTCTTTGGCTAAGGCTTTCCAAGCATTTGGACCACTTATTGGAGCAATAGCAAGCTCATATGCAGCCAAGTATGCATCTCTTGAATAACACTTGTGCACGTATTGCTCTGACTTGGTTTTGTAAATGAGATACATGCAATAGCATGACAACAAGGCAATCCTGTGAGCTGCCATCTTCTACATGTGCACAAACACCTATCTAGGTCCACAACATAGGTTTCACCATAGATATGTGTCACTTCAAATCTCTTGTCATCCGATTGCCTAGCAATATTGGCAGCACATTCAGATTTGGCTGTTTCCAACTTGATCTGGATTTTTGGGCAAATATCATCAGCCCCTTTCTTCATCCATTCTCTTTTTGTCCTCAAACTCTCTATGAGATACACTATAATGTTCTCGAGCATACCTAGAATTGGTTTTTCTCTAGCCTCTAAAATGACTGAATTAAAACTCTCGCACAAGTTATTTAGAAGGATATCACACTTAGTTGTTTCTTTGAAGTGTGATCTTGACCAATGTAACGGGTTTGTGTTGTCGATCAACCACTTGTGAGCATTGTGATCATACTCTCTCAAAGCCTCCATCTCATTCTCAAATCTTCTCATATAACATGATCTTGCACAGGCCCAAAATTTGTTCTTTATTGATTCTTCCAAATGAAGCTTCTTCATGTTGTTATGTAGGTACCGCACACAATGCCTATGCTCCACAACTGGAATCACTTCTTGAATGGCTGACTCTAAACCCTGCAAGTTTAGACCAATAAAAAATTTCGATGTCCTTTCATTAAAAAAATAAAAAATAAAAAATAAAAAAACTGCAAGTATAAATTACTGAAAATTACCTTCTGCCTATCGCTTATGAAGGTCCACCTATTCTGATCATAAATTGTCAAGTCATGTTTTAAGAAATCTATGAACCATTTACATGCATTTTTATTTTCTACCTCAACTATGGCGTAAGCAATAGGATAGATGCAATCATTTGCATCAATACCAACTTCTGTTAATAAAACTCCCGGGTGTGGACCCCTTAGGTGATAGCCATCCACCCCAATTACACATCTACAACCAGCCTTGAACTTTTTCTTTAGTGCCTCAGAACATATATACAGCCTTTGAAATCTCTCCTTGCCACTATCTTGATCAATAGAAGTGTCCATATGCACTGTTGACCCGGGCTTACAAGATAGCAGCTCTTCACAATAATCCCACAATTTTTTGTACTGACTTTTGTAATTGCCATGAATCAACAGTTTGGCCTTCATGAAAGTCTTACTTGCTTGGTTTGCAGTGATGTTGATATTGAGTTCTAGGTGAACTTTTTTCATGAATTGTGCAATAGTCACCTTCTTGTTCAGCCTAAGGAATTCCATGTAATGCCTACTTAAGAAGCCTGAATTGGCCCGCTTGTGATAAAATGTCCTACCACAATTACATGGTGGTCCCATGGTCCTCATAACAAAAGCATCACTATCACCCTCTTTGGAAGCATAAACATACCAACCACATTTTAATGTCTTACATTTGGCCCTCATTCTGCCCGTATCATTCTTTTTCCATACAAATACTTTCCCCATTTCACACCATAATAATCAACAACTCTCTTGAAAATTTCTTTATCATCAAACAGCAACCCAACAAAAAAATTTGGGTTTACCATATCAATTTCAGGCCTAAACCTGACACACTTTGGTGGCTTCCTCTTCCTTGAACTGTCATCATCCGAGGACTCACAACTGCTGTTTAGCTCGAGTGTTGATCGAGACTGATTGTTCATGCACTGGAATGGGATCTCCATCATATAGATTGAAGTCACCATCTACCCTATCTTTAATCTTGGTACTTTCTTGCTTGGATGTTTGTGTTGGACTTGATTTTCTGGTATCATTTCTACTGCCACAAGTCTTTCTATTAGCTGCTATTTCTCCTATTTTCTGACCAATCTCTTTATCAGTATCAGCAATAGATTTCTGAAAAATAACTTCATCTTCGTCTTTGTTGAAGTCATAATCACTATCATTAAAACTTTCAGCATCGGTAGATTCAAATTTAGCATCATCATCAACCTCGCACGCATCTTCTTCCTCAAATATTTCAACTGGCACTGTTGTATTTTCAAAGGTAGTGCAGTCATCCAAGGTTATATCAACATAAAAACCATCTTCTTTTGAGATACTACATTCAGCCGTATCAACATTACACCTGTCGAGTTCACTATCCAAGAATCTAATATGGAAATCTTGGACTAAATATACCTCAACTTCATAGTTTTGGATCCCTATGACAGCCATGTCCGCAACATCATGCTCCTCATCTATCTTCAGAAGTCTAAACTCACCTTCTTGACTAGGAATTCTATAATACAATTTCACTTTGTCTTCATATCCGAGCAAACCGCAGAAAGGAAATAAAGTGTTCAAACTGATTTGAGCAGCAAGGACACCCTCGAAAACTTCCATACTACCCCTAATACTTTTCTTCTGGGGGTTCAAAATATATCCTACCACGAAACATTTTCAATGTAAAATAATCCAATTTGTGTCCTGTTTCTATTTTTTTTTCCAAAAAAAGACAAAAAAGAATTATTAATCATTGTCCACATGTTCAACCATTATTCTGTCTTTATTTCTATTAGAACGAATGTAATAACAGAATGCAATTTTGCCAACATGAGGGACCACCAGAGTTAAAGAACAACTAAATAATGCAACATACCCCATATCTTACCCCACATTGAACTACCCAATTCCTTACTTTTCCAATCCCTAACATGGACATATTGCATAAAATTTGGCATTTTTTTCACAGAACACAATAACTAAACAAGCAGCATACTACTTAACCACATCATCGTAACAAATCACTTCACCTAAGAAACCGAAGTGCTTGGACTTACAGCAAATTCCTGCTGCCATTTCACTGGTTTTGTCAGCCGCATGCTTCTCCTCACCCAATTGTTCCATCCTTGATGATTCCATGCCATTCGGATTGTTTCACATCATCTGATTTGCGTCCACTTATGAAGAATTTAGCCGATAGCAAAAAGCCCTAATTTGGTTTCCCTCATTCTCTCTCTCCAGTGCTCCATTAATTTGTGCATTTAATCTTCTTTTCTATTCTGTATCAACGAAAAAAAAAGGGGCCCGAAGTGAAGTTCCAAAAAAGCCCCTGAATACACCACCGTCTGTTCAATTAAAAGGATGTTTAGGGTGGCGCCGCTTCAGGAGTCCTTAATTGGCATAAAGATTTTACTTAAAGGACTGATTGCGTGTTGAAAAACATTCAGGGACTAAACTGGTGTTTGTAAAATACTTTGGGGACTAAATCGGCATTTTCCCCCACACATGTACATTCTTTTAACTCGTCCCACTTCTCCCCGCACCCTATCCATCCCCACCTTTTAGATGCATATACATCAAACAAATGCGTAGAATGGCATTGTGGCAGTATACAGTATACAGGCGTTGAGTGCCTTTGTACATCATATTGGCGGGTGGGGGCGGCATCGCTTACCATATAGCCCCATCCCGGTTGGGGAGAAAATCAAGTCTCTGTAATGGCAAAGACGACTAGAGTGAAGAAGCAGAAGAAAATCTCCATAAAGCCCCATTCCTCCAACCTAAACCCAAACCCACCCGACAAAAAGCTCAAGAAGAAGAAGAAGAAGAAGCTCATAACCCAGAAGTCGGAATCCGAATCCAAGATTAAATCTCCTTCCTCCTCATCTTCAGACTCCGAAACCGAGTCCGAGAAAATCCAAAAGCTCCTGGAACCATTCTCGAAAGACCAATTGATTGATCTGCTCGCCGATGCTGCGCTTTCTAGCTCGACCCTTTTCGCCAAAATCTGTGAATTTGCAGATAAGGACGTTTCCCATCGGAAAATTTTCATCCACGGTCTATCCTGGGATACCACGAACGAAACCCTAGTTTCGGTATTTCAGAATTTTGGAGAAATTGAGAGTTCCAATGTTGTTGTCGATAAGGTTACTGGAAAAGCAAAGGGTATGCTTTTGTCACGTTTAAAACTCGAAAATCGGCTTTGAAAGCACTGAAACAGCCCAAAATGGTGCTCAACAATCGACTTGTGGTCTGGCAGTTGGCTTCTTTAGGGCCCCCGGCGACCTCGGGGCAGCTGGAGGGAAATGGGAATTTGAGTGGAAGGAAGATTTATGTGAGTAATGTGCAGAGTGATGTGAGTGCTGAGAGATTGAGGGCATTTTTTGCAAAGTTTGGGGAAATTGAAAATGGCCCGACGGGGTTTGATGTGCAAACAGGGAAGTTTAAAGGGTATGCTTTGTTTGTGTATAGGAATGTGGAAGGGGCGAAAAAGGCGTTAGAGGAACCGTATAAGGTGTTTGAGGGCCGTGAGTTGCATTGCCAGAAGGCAGCTGAGGGGAAAAAGATTAATGGTGGGGCTGCTGGAATTACCACTGGTTATCAGCCTATTCCTCCTGCGTATGCTGCCATGGGGCCGCAGAACATGGCATTGTTAGGGCAGAGTCCGAGTCTTAATGTGGATTTGGGGCTGTTGAGTGCTAATCCGTTGTATAGTAGCTTGTTATCGAATCCAAGTCCAGCTACTTCAGGGTTGATTAATGCAAGTCCAATCACGGTTTTAGGACAAGGAGGGTTTGGAATGGGAGTGGGGATGGGAGTGGGAGGATATAATGGGGTCAGGGGAAATTATGGTTTTGATAGTTTAGGAAGCGGCAGTGCAACTACAGCTTTAGCAGCTTATGGTGGTGCTACTGCTGGGTCAAGCGGGCCGATGATGCAGGGTTTGCATTATGCATATCCTAATGCACCAATTGGGCAGAAATCATCATCAGCTCCAGCATCAGGGACTTGAGGGAGTCTTTAGTGGCACCAGTGGTATGAACAACTCTGACTTCCATTTATTTACTTGTTTAGTCATTTGTTTTGCTAAGTTTTCCTTTTATGTACTGTAGATGGACGATTTGTCCTTGTTGATCGCTATAATCTTTTGCCTCTACAATGTGATGCAAGCATTTGTTTGTAGGGGTGACATTTTACAATAGATGAACTTAGTTATGGGTATATTTCCTATGGCTATGGAACATGTATTCATTTGGATATAAGATGTTTTTTTAAATTAAAACATGCATGCTGCTGAACCAAACCATAGATGGCATAAGTATACTTAAAGTGAAGTGTGGAATACTTCATTGCGAGAGGACACCTTAAACTTAAATACATAAGACACCCATATTTAAAGTTATAGTTAGCATCTCTATCAGCTACTTTGGCAGTTTAAAGAGAGAAGAGAAGCTTAAGTTATGAGAGAAAAGAAGAGAGATTTCTATATTGTTTGGGAGTCTAACAAAGAAATGGGAAGACTCAGGATATATATGTCAATTAAATTTTGGTCTATAGTATTTCAAGGATATATCGCATTTTGAAAACTTATAACAGGCTTCTTTTTGCTTTCTCTTCAATTCTCTTCAGTTTGGAGAGGGTTTTTAAAACTTTAGTGGCGTAGTTCATCCTTCCAAATTGGTTCCTTTGAACTCTCTTCTTCCCTAAAAAACCTCCCAAGCAGCGGAAAACCCAACTTTCTTTTCTCTTCCTTTCTTTCCTTCCCAGGTTCCATTCAACCCAAATGAGCTGTATATGTCAATGATGTAAGTGAAACATTAAAAAATGGAAAAAAAAGGACAGATATCTGTGTAGTTGATGGACTAGGATCTCATCTTCTTCTGACACAGAAAATATATGCAGTTTATATGGACTCACATCTTCTGAGCTGAGACATGATCAGGCATGATAGCTTGAATGATGGCAGTTTGAATGATTCTTGAGCATTTTCCTGGTGTGGTATGTATCAAAGAACTACACACTAAATGATTGTGTTTGCTCTCAGTCACTTCAGGCCAGCTGCTTTCTTGAGCACTCAGCAAGAAGTTTGGAGCTTACCATTTTCTGTAAAAGAAATTGTTTTTCTCAGTTAACAGATAACTATCATGGATACCTTAATTACTGTGTTTTACATATTGTGGAGGAGTTCTTTGCTAGTTTACTACATGGTAGTATCGGCATTAAATTGTTTGATGCTAGTTTGTACCCATTATTTTTGGAATTGCTGTTTTTGGAGGTAAGTAGTTTTTACTTTATGTTGCTTTCTGTTGTTACAAACTCTGTCTCCATGTTGCAGATATATTACACCTTGCCATTGACGAGAAAGATGATGCTTTTGGAGATGCCTAAGTGGTTTGCAGAAATGAAAAGAAAATCATACCCTTTACGTTTGCTACTTTCTGAAACCCATAAATTGGATCAATTGGCAAAACTTCCAAGGGACTTATTAGTGTTTTTTGGCTACATGACAAAAAGTTTTGATACATCTTTGTGGGAATTCAATGATCTTTTAACTTTTCTCTTGTGCTGATTTTTTTATTTTCTATTTCAATTATTTTTGGTAGTTTATCATTACTTTGTTTGCTTGATTTTTCTCATATTTTCAATTTTTTTATTCTGTTTTTCTTTTTCTTTACGTTTCTCTCTTTTTTTTTTTTGGTTGGTTTTTTGACCGAGTTTTCATACATGTGGTTGGTTCTGATTTTACTCTACAAACCTTTGTTTGATTACCATCATTACAAACTTTCAGTTTCAGTATTAGTTCAATTTGGAAAACAGAAGATGGTGTCAAGTCAAGTGTCTGGCTTATTGAGCTTGAGCTGGCTAACGATTACGCTCTCAAATTTGATTGAGTTGAGCTATGAATGAGCTCGTGCTCAAATGTAAATATCTTCTCTTACACTGGTTACGTGGTGCCTACCCACATTAGATTAAAATACAGGGAATAAAAATTGAACTTAAACCATGCTTGATTAAGCTTGATGAGCTTATCAGCTGAGTATGGGTATACTCGAGCTTGGCTCGTTTAGCTAATTTAGTAAATCATCCTTGAGGTGAACTTGGCCAAAGCGGAGTCAATTCTTCAGATTTTAATTTTGTGCCAAGCATCTTGTTAGTGTCTCAGTTCTTTTTTTCAGCCATTTTGGAGAAGCTAATAACCTACAGAAGCACCAAAAGTATCTTCCACTGTTGTATGTTTGGCTGAAAATACGGTCAAATTTCATATTAACGTATGATTTGGTCTCAATAGCTTCTGCTTTTTGAAACTCTGATTAAAAATTGGTTGAAAATTTGATTGTGTGTCTTTGTTTTAACTTATTTGAAAAGGTAAAGCTTATTTGAAGCATCAGTGGGCTACTTCCTCAAATATCAGTTTTTTTTTTTTAATTTTAAAATAAGCTAATAGCGAAGTGAAAGATGGTCTAGAATATCTCTAAAGAGTTTTTAGCTTTGAAAAGCTTAATTAGCTGATTTTAAACTGTTAAGAGTAAGTCCTCTGTGCTTGCACACTTATAACCAGTCCAGGCAGGCCTTTCATTTTATGGAACATTGCCCAGTTGACTTCAGCATAGGCGCCTGGCAGGATTTATTACTTTGAATTTGGGGTGGTTACTTTTATTTCAGACATCTATTCAATTAGGTGCCACATGATCCCCACTTATTATTTTATTTTATATATTTTTTTTTCTTGGAAACAGAATTATATTTTTTGTTTCCTTTTTTGATGATAAGAAATATCTTATCTTCTCTTGGAAAGAAGGGTTTTGTACGTACGTCTTCAGATGTACATGTTCTCAGGCTTTTGTGTATTTGCTGAATTTCCCCAAGGCACTTCTGCATCATTAGTAGTTCCTTCTTGGTGTTTGAGGTGAAGTGAGAAGTGTTTTTCTCCCCTCCCCCCACCCCTCCTTTCTCTGTGTTGGTATAAACTTTCCTTATGATTCATGGCAAGTATTGTGTGTAGTCATTCTTTTTTCGTAAGATACAATTTTTATTGCCTTTCGATTTTTTTAGTTTTGTTGTTTTCTAAAATATTTCTTTTTCCTTTAATTTTGTCTAATTTAACATTATTGCAAGGCAAGTTTGTTGACAAGAAAGGATAATAGCTACTAAAATGTTCAATCTGTAGATGATAGTAGGGTGTGAGGGGTGGCAATGTGACTCATTGCTGTATCTGTGTCCTTCATGAAGTAATGGCTGCAGAACTGCTGCAATTTTTTAATCATAAGATGCTACTTTTGCATTTTGTAGATGATTTTTGGTGCAAAAGGATGTCAAACTAAGGGGAAGTAAAACACAAATAATTGAGTTGGCTATATGGAGTGTATTTCAGCGTCCTGGCTTTCTTGTGCAAGCTTTGCTGTGTTGCCAATGTTTACCAGTGTTTGCTTGTTTATGGAGTCAAAAATCACAGTACAATGTCTATCTTATGTTGCACCTGGTTGCCTTAATGTGTAATCCTATATTTTTCCCCCACTTTTGGTTAACCTAAGTATCCTTGGCAGACTTAGCTGTGGTGCAAAGCTACCCTTAAGAAGTAGGTAATTTCCAATTAGGATTACAGCTTGGATGGGAAGCCTGAACTTGATTTTACTTTAAGCTCCTCTTGTCTTTGGTTAAAAATCAAATGCCCAGCTCTCTGTTCCTGGTGGTTTGGTGCTTTGCTTATGCATATTTAGTGAGCGATTTAAGTGAGCTATAACAACTGTTGGATGGTGTATGTGTGACAAACAGTTATTGGAGCTTTAAGAAGAACAATAAACAATCAGGGTTGAAATATTAGCCATTCACTATGGACATTTATTGCTTCTTTGGAATCAGGTCAACCGTTAAACTGCCAAATTTATGCATTCTCTTCAAATTTGCCGCAGCTGCAGTTTTATAAAAAGTACTCTAACCGTTCTATGGAAATTTAATTGCAAGAAAACATTTATCCTAAATAATCCTCAACCTCCCAGAGTGAGCTGAGGAGCGTTGGCAAATAAGTCACATATGGATACAAGGAGAATAGATTATTCATTCTGCAGCTTCACTTCTTCCTCTTCTTTGGGGGTTGCAGAGCTTCTTCCTCCTCATCCTCGTCCTCCTCATCCTCCTCTTCCTCGACAACTTCTTCCTCACCTTCTTCACCACCATCTTCTTCTTCATCGCCATCATCATCGTCGTCATCATCCTCATCTTCGTCTTGGTCATCCTCGCCATCTTCTTCATCATCGTCGTCCTCATCTTCACCATTCTCTTCTGCCCCACCTGATCCTCCTCCTCCTCCTCCTCCTCCTCCTGCTGGGCCCTTCTTAGGGTTGCCCTTGTTATTGTTGGGGTTGCTGCCAAGGTCATCCCCATCTTCAGACGACAAGTCCTCCTCACCTTCACCGTCATCCTCATCATCATCCTCGTCGTCCTCACCATCACCCCCCTCTGCATCAAGTTGCTTGCATGGGCAGTATGCTTCATAGTCTCCTCTCATTTTGGGTTTGTTTTCTAACAGATTGAGGCACTCCTGTGAAACAAGTCAATAAAACAATAAATTTCAAACATGGTTGACCTAATCACCGGAACAAGTCCTTATTGAAGAAACAAAGACAAAAATATACTCCAATTCAAATGGGTAGGTTCATAATCAAATACAGGAGTCTAAATCCTCCATCCCCCCTCCCACCACGAAGAAATCAGGTTAAAGCTTGCAATTCCTTTAAAGCTGAACACGTGTTAAATGTTCTATGGTAGTTTTTTTTTTTTTTTAACTTTCATTACCTTGTAAAGTTAGAGTATCACTAGGAGAATATTCCATGTCTTGCACCCACTAGACCTACTTTTGACTAATTCTAATGCAAAACAAACGGACAAAACAAGATTGTTTCACAAGCAAAACGAAAAGGGGCCTACTAGCATTATCACAACTCCATTGTAAAATACTCCAAGTCTCCAACCATCCTTCGTAGATAAATTATAAATATTACTCTACGCTCATTGTCGGTTAACACAAACATAAATCACATTTATTTCCATATATGATATACCCCATTTCAATTGAAACCGAAATTAAAAAAGAAAAGAAATTACAGCCTCACATTTGAGAATCTCATTCTAAAATCTCAAAAGCCTGAGTACGCATCCTTTCTTTAATAACATGATAAGAATGTCCTCGTAAAGTAAATTCCCTTTATCTTTTACTTTTGTTTTGTCACCATTGGAAGCCAAAAAACTGAAAAAGCAAAAAATAAACGAAAAAGATTTCTATCATGTTAACTCATAGCCTATTAAAATTTTGTATCTTAAGAAAAACCAATACAAACTAATTTTTATCGGATCAAAACAACAATAAACTAAAAGCATAGGGGCTACTCTTCCCCAAAAAAAAAAACCCAAAAAAAGGACAAAAGAATTAAGGACAAACAAAAAACCTTAAAAGTTTTCCATGGCAAAAGTCAAAAATCTCAAAAGCGGAAAAGTCTAAGTCTACTGTCTATAGACTAAATACCCACAACGAATATACAAAAACTAAATGAAGAATTGAAGCCACAACATATTAAAAAAAAAATCTAACTTTCTTTTTTTCTCTTTGAGAATAACGGAAAATACTAAACCATTCACAAAGTAAAATTACAACTAAAAAAAAAAGAAAATTCCACGTACAGCAGATCTTTTCTTTTTTTGGGAGCAAAATACTTCAAAAAGCAAAATAAAATTTTAAAAAATCACTCAAAATTTGCCCCAAGAAAAAAAAAGAAGCTAAATTAACAAAGTCAACGCAGTGTAATTTACCTGGGTGAGGATAGCGAGGGAAGTTTTGACCAAAGCCGAGACAACAGCAGCAGCTAATACTACCACTGCTTCCCCGGCGCACGTTAGCACGCTCTGATTAACCACCTTGAACGTCATCGTTTCGTCACAACCACTGGATAACATTTCCATTTCCGTACCTACGCTAACCTGCACGGGCATCACGGAAACCGTTAGATCCACACTTCCTTCACCCTCCACCGTCCAATTTTTCATCAAAAACCAGAATTTTCAGTATTTTTGCCCCCAGAAGAACAGGTAGAAACGAGTCCGGAGAATCAGTAAAAAAACCAGTGATGATGCAGTGAAAAGGGGAAAAAACTACTTTAAGCTGCAGAAATCAAAATCAAAATAATAACGAACCTATTTTTCCACGAAAATTCGTAGCAAAGAAGAAAAAGTCGAGAGAATTGGCAGAAAAGCTGAAAAGATGAGAATAAAAGTGAAGAAGAAGGGAGAAAACTTACCAGAAGAATAGATCTGAGGTTGGATGCCGCAGATCTGAGGGGTTGGAGAGCTAAAGCCAGGGGAAAGAGAGACGAGAGGCGGCGTTCATTATGGACCGTCGGATGAAGCAGAGAGAGGAAATCAGAGGGCGAGAGATGGATGATGTATGTATA
Organism: Gardenia jasminoides; assembly: GCA_013103745.1. Lineage (NCBI taxonomy): Eukaryota > Viridiplantae > Streptophyta > Magnoliopsida > Gentianales > Rubiaceae > Gardenia > Gardenia jasminoides. The sequence continues at coordinate 46,098,497 of CM023095.1, read as the reverse complement.
GGTGAAGCTATAGATATAAAAAATCAAAAGGTAAAAAAGAGATGATCGAGAAGCAGCAGCTGTGAGAAAGAGTGAGATGGAGAAGCCAAAGCGGTAAGGGTGTGTTTGGATTGGGTGCCAGTGTTACTGAGGGTGCTGCCCGCAATCTCGGTGGGCAGTTTGGGCAGGGGTCTGAAGCTAGCAGATTCGGGAAATATCGGGAGGGGTCAGGGGGTGTTTGGGGAAAATGAAACTGCCCGTGGTTTTGGTTTAATTTTTGGTTTCTTTTGTTTATTTGGGACTTGATGGTCTTAACCGTGGTTTAGTTTAGGTGATTTGACTAACTAACACACGGTGGAGTTGTGGTTAGACCGGGATTGGATGTAGTAGTTTTATTCGGGGTAATTGCGGGCAGTTGGGATGGGTTGGAGGATTTAATTCAGTGGGGTGAAGGGGGAAAGATGGAAGATATTTATTAGGGCAAGTGTCAAGACACTATTGGGTATGAAAGTTAATAATTTTTTGGGTGTCAAGACACTATTGATAATTTCATGAAGCTCCCTTCTAATTTTAAAAGTTATACGTACCTCTCTCTATAATGTAAAAATAATATAATACCTCTTATAGATGCACAATATTTACACGCATGTTTCCTACAAAAAAAAAAAGAAAAAGAAAAAGAAATGAATGAATAAAGATGAAACTTAATGAATAAAGATAAAAATCACCTAGACCAAAATAGCGCTGCAAACGAATCGAGTCTGCTTCCATGTTTGAATCGAGTTCACTCTCTCAAACTCGATAATGAATAGGCTAGAATATATATACATATTATTTTTTATTTTTATTCTAATAGAGAAATTACATATATATCCCTAATATTTTTATTATTTATTAAGAAAAATAATTATTTTAAAAAAATAAAGTAATTATTTATTATTTTTTCCGAATTCGAGCTCGATTAGACTCGAATTTAAACTCGAGCTCGAGTTTCAGTTTTTGAACTCGTTGAACCGAACTCGATAAAGCCAAAACTCGAATCGACTCGCCTCGTTTGCAGCACTAAACCAAAACATTGACCTCGCTATTTCTCCTGTATGCTTCCTGACGACGAAATTGTCAATTTGTCCTCCTTTTTTCCCCTCTCTTAAGTCTTAACTCCTCCTTCTACTTCCTACCTTGACTAACTCATTTGTCAAACTTTTCATGCTCTCTTAACTTCGCACCTCTTAGTGGTTGGTGTTTGTTGCCTTTGATTCCTTTCCATTTTTCTTGTTTCCTTTTTCTCCATCTTTATTATTATGATTCAGGTAGTTTTAATTTTTTTTTTCTTTTGCTTTTATAGGCTGATACAATTAGGTGTTATTGGAGATCAAAAGTTAAAAGATAATGGAAGTTTTCGGCCTTTGAGAACTAGATTGTTAAAATGTTTTCACAAATCTGATAGTGAGAGTTGAAAATGGACAAAGAGATAAAATGGAAAAAAGGTCCATGATGAAAAGATTTTGTGGTTGACGGATATTGATTTTGGTCAAAGTATGGAGGTTGAATTTTAAGGTCTTGAATGACAGTTATGGTGGGAGCTTTTGGGTGGGCTAGAAAAGATACCTTAGCAATTTAACAAAATAAGAATTGGATGTGGCTATGGATCTTTAAGCTGCCAAAATTGCTAGAATCATATAGGATTTGTGTTTGAAGTTTTCATTTTCTAAAAGAAATCACCAGAGTCTACAAGTATATTAGCAGTGATTGAAGAAAAAGAGTTGGTAACTATTTCAAAAATGGATAAGTGAAAGTAGATAAAAATGAAAATCTTCATTTTTTTAAATTCTACAAAAAAAAGGGTATTTTAAGTAATAATAATAAGCTGATTTGGTCTACTTTGTGGCCTAGTCAATAAAAATAAGGGAGGTTTTGTAATTTTTAGAATTAGTGGAGCGTTTCTTAAAATTATCAAAAGTCTGAGGAGCAATTGGTAAATTACCCCATAATTTTTTTTTTTTTTTTTATTTTGTTTCTTTGTCCAACAACTAGCATTTATAGAATTTGGCGACCAAAATTGGAGAATTTAACTTAATGCTTATCCCTAATTTCCCAATTTTTCTAATTTCAATCTCTAACCATAATTTTATTTCTTGTACTTTGATACTCAACATCCTTGGATTATTGACAGTTTCTCCGCACCTTTCCTTCTGTACGTCTGAGGTCATGGCCAAGCACTTTGATGATCATGCAAAAGATTAGAGCTAGAAAATTTTCAAGTGGCCTTTTAGATTCTTTTGTCCCTTTGAATCTAATTCTTCTGAGTCGAACAAACAAACAATGTAGGTGTACCCATTAGCCATTGCTGCACTGAAGAGAATTTTGAGGTACCCACGTAGTATTGGAATATGTCCTTTTGTTGAAGGAAATTTTATGTAGGTCATCAATGGCTTGTCGAAGTTCATAGGTGCCCTGATCAAGCATTTCCATGTAACGCCTGAGCATACCATGCCCTTGTCCACTCAATTCTTGGTTTTCAAAATGAGCCACGTTTGCAACTTTGGTATTCAACACATGTTCCTTCGTTTGATTCATAGCAAATTCAAGAAACATGATGGAAAGTTATAGCTGCGCTTCATATGTTTTTCATGATATCTACCAGAGAATTCGATGTTTCATCTGTTGTTCATAGTCATGAAATCTTTTTTTTTTTTTTTTTTGAGTTATAGCCATGGAAACAATACATGATACACACATTTATGTACACATAGACACATATTCGTAAACACTACATATTTAAGGCAACTTTTTTGATCACTAGGAATTAGAGGAGTCGGTAGATTCAGAGGTGTTGAATGGTGATTTCTTGCATTTCTTGAAGACGAGGGATTCTTCAAAAATAATGCATCATCAATTATCCAGCTTATTTGAGATAAAACGATGATTTTCTTCTTTTTTTTTTTTCCTTATAGACCACGTAATTGATGATATTTATATGTCTTTGCTAGATCAAAACTGTGTCGATGTAAATTAGATTTCAAAAAAGGCTTGCAAATTAGCATATATTTTAGTTTCTTATATAAAATCCTACCAATTGTAGTGACTCTAACTCTATGGAATACCTCCTGATTTTGTTAAACAAATTGTACTGGACAATTTCTAATAATCCCATTAATAAATCTTTGTTATTCATAAAAAAGAAAAAAGCGATTCTTCAAAAATGATGCAGCAAGAACTAATTTTGCTAACTTTGAGAGCCGTTTGGGGGTTGTAATAACTTATTGAAAAGTGCTTCATCCAATAGAGTTTTTAATAAAAGCACTTATTAAGTGTTCAAGTACTTTTCAGTGTATTGATTGGATACATATTTCAATGAGTGCTTATTGTATTGGATAATGAGTAATTTTAAAATTTTAAAATGTATTTATCTCTTTATTTAGTTCTTAATATATGATAAAATAATTAAATTTAATGTTTTACTTTTTACAATACAAAAGCTATTCTAAAAGCACCAAGTTTTAGCTTTTGCTAAAAATGCTTTTAACACCAAAAGTTCCACCTAATTTTATGGGATGATATTCATCAAATACCTCAAAAGTGCTGCCAAAAATGTTTTTTAACCAAAAGTACTCCAACTCCAAATGGGGCCTAAGATGGACTAAGTGAAATGTGAGAGAAATTTGAGACAGCTAATAACAAGAATAGATGCAGTCATCCTATCTCGATTGAGTCGAGAAAAATTGAAAGAAAGTAGGGATAGGGATTCAGTTGGAGAAGAAATGATTCTTCAGTTTGTATTTGAGAATAATTGACATATTGGGTCAAGAATTGTATGAGTTGCCATATTTGCTCATTTTTTGTTTAGCACGTAATGTGTGCTTGATTTATTCTAGCCAAAATATGATTAGAAATGTGATCAAGAACTAAAAGGGAGCATTTTTATTTGCGAGGGACCAAATCGGCTCATTTTCAATTTGAGAACTAAATTTTAACATCAGTGATACGTGAACCACGATTTGCATTGTTTTCCCTTCTTCATTTTTATTTTCTAATTCAAGGGAATTCTTATTTGTAATTTTATTTATTGCAGCTATTTTGGTGATACAAATGGACAAACAGACCTTTAGATAGAGCAATACAAGTTGAACTCCATTGGAGAATCATTTTTCACGAGAGCCCATCAGTGCGCTTACGTTCATCTGAGATCAGCCCCATCGAAATTTGCAGACAGATTCAGATTCTCCATATTGGACGGCCCACTTTGACCCATATCTAGTTCATGTTTACATTTAATGCTCAAATAAAATTGGGTCTTCAGTCTGTTTTGGGCTTCAGTATGTGGCATTCCACAAAGCTAAAAATCATTTTGTTTTTGGTCCTTAAAATGTTGAACATGGACTACAAGAGCATAACCGACATATACTTGGGGCCTGCATGGAGGGAAAAGATTTCTTACCTTTCCCTTTTTCTCCCAGGTGAAAGATTCCTTACTTCAACAACATTAAAAACATTTATCCTTTGCCAAGACCAAGAAAGACATAATTTGACTACCTTGTATATAAAAATCTTAATGAACTCATTTTTTTAATGTGGAATTATATTGACTTTTGGTCTTGTCTCAATATTCACAATTTGTGAATCCTCTTTTTAGTAGTTTAGGAATAAATTCCTGATTAATATCCCTACTAGTTGAGTTGGATTGCAGGAACGATTTAGATCTTTCATTCTTTTGTTATTTCATTTTTAATACATTCCCCATTGGTCCCTTTCGCACGTAAATGTTCTTTCCTCAATTGGTTATACTATTCCATTGAGATTCTAAGATTACGAATGTGTAAGAAAGTGTAATATGCATGAGGAATAAATACTAAAATTCTCCCCCATGGGGTAAATACAATTATACTCAAAAATTTCAAAGTTTGTGCTCTTAATCAATGAAAAAGAAAAAGAAAAAGAAAAAGGTTTTCCATAATTCGTTTTCAAATACAAAATAAAAATTAAAATATTAGCCACTATATTTTTTTTTGGAGATAATTAGAAGTATTAAAGTCAATCGTTGTTTGAATGGTTACCTAATAAACACATTTCAAATAAATTACTCTTAGTCTTTTCTTTTTTGGTTAAAAAAAATTTTAGATTGATTCGACTCTGGTCATTACCATGAGTTTAAGGCATGTCCTCAAGACCATAGATTACTTATAAAAGTTTTTACACATCGTCCACCAATATAGTCTCAAGTAGGTAGAGAAATTCGAATACATAACGGCAAATAATAATGCCACAGCCCAAATTTTAGTTCCACAACAATTTTATATCAAAATAATAAATTTGCCCCTCCTAAGTCTAAAGTGTATTTGTACTTGAGAAGGGTAATTTTGATATTTTATATACAAATGGTTGTGGAGCTAAAATTTGAATTGTGGAACTAATAGCATCCATACATAACATTCTGTGAGAAAGAAAGTGGTATGTCCTTGCTAATTTACTCTTAGGAGCCGTTTGGTTCGAATTCCACTAACACTATCACTATTGGTATTATAGAGTGGTTAATGATAATGGGTTTTAATAAAAACTCACAGGGGTCGTTTGGTTCAAATTCCATTATCACTATCACTATCGGTATCATAGAGTAGTTAATGATAATAGGTTTTGATGAAAACCCACAGTGTGTTTGTTAATGTGGAATGGATTTTATAATTTATTACTTTTCTTTTCCATTGTTTCTTTTTTTTCTTTTCTTTTTCTTTCCATTTGTTGAAACAGTAGCATTTTATTTTCTTATTTTTGCATTTAATGGGAATAAAAGGTAATTAAGATGATTTAAGAAGAATAAAATGGGCAACTAAGATGATTCCCTAGTAACAGGTGGTTAATCAAAAAACCCATAGAAGAGACCTATCATTCCTATTAATTTATTCCCATTGACCCTAACCAAACATTTTATATGGGTATAATTGAATTTGAAACCCATAGTGAGGGTTGAAACCTATTTACCAAACACCCCACAGTGTGTTTGTTAATGTGGAATGGATTTTATAATTTATAATTTTTCTTTTTCATTGTTTCTTTTTTTCTTTTCTTTTTCTTTCCATTTGTTGAAACAGTAGCATTTTATTTTCTTATTTTTGCATTTAATGATAATAAGAGATAATTAAGATGGTTTAAAAAGAATAAAATGGGCAACTAAGATGATTTCCTAGTAATAGGTGGTTAATCAAAAAACCCATAGAAGAGACCTATCGTTCCCATTAATTTATTCCCATTGACCCCAACCAAACATTTTATATGGGTATAATTGAATTTGAAACCCATAGTAGGGGTTGAAACCTATTTAATACTAGGACTGGCATGAAAACCCACAACCCAACAACCCACCCAACCCGCCCACTAATTTGAGAGGTTGGGTTGGGTCAGTTGGGTGTTGGGTCAATTGGGTATTGGGTGTAAAATACCCAAATAAGTGTTGGGTGGGTTAGGTTTTGAAGTTGGGTACCCATTAACCCAATTATTTTCCATATAGCATAAAATAAATGCATGTACTCAAATATTTTTATCCTTTTTTTTTGAAAAAAAAAAGAGAGATGGTTTTGGCAACCTCATTTTACTTTTTCCAACTACAACTATTTTTTTATTTTCTTTTTCTAGTGGACTCCAACCATTTTCTTAATTAATGACTCATCAAATTTTAAAATCCATTTTCTTTTTCTTTGTTCTAATTTTTCTTTAATGTATATTTAGACAAAATTAAGAAAAGTTAGGAACACAATTTAGTCTTTTAACTTTCCCAACTTCAATTTTCCATTTTCCCATCATGCATCAAACACAAAAATTCAATTTTTCAATCTTAAAATCTCTATTTTTATTCCCAAAAAATCAAATTAATTTTTCCAAATTTTTTCCTCTTCCCCATTAAATTCGGTGTCTTTTTCTTCTTATTATTTACCAAGTCATTTTTTCCTATCAAAAAGTTTTGAACTAAAGAGTGAATATTTTGAGCAGCTTACTTCTAGTTCGATCCAAATTTGTAGTTTTAAACTTTATTAAGAATTACTATAGTTGCTTGAACTACTTTTTAATCATCCACATTCATAGTGTCTCCAGGTGGGTGTCACTGCCAATAACAATATTTTTTGTAGTAATTGGAGATTTCATAGCATAATATTTAGCATATTTAAAAAAAATTGGTTGCCCCTTGTGAATCATGAAAGAAAAAATATCTATTTAGATGACTGCATTTGCTTGAATTTTACAATTCTTCAGTTCAATTTAGTGACATTTTACATTATTTGATTTGTCTTTGAAAAAGGATTTTTTGCATTAAATTTGTCCATCCAAATAGTTTAAAAAGTTAGTATGTATATTAGTGTGTGTTTTAATATGTTTGTGTGAATGAAAATAATGTATTTCCATTTAATGAGATTAATAACTGAATGTGAATGTATGTTTGTATGTGTGGAAGTGTTTTAGTGTGTGAAAATATGTTTATGTATGTGAAACAGTATTTATGTATAAGAAAAAATCATTTTATGTATATAAATGTGTGTGAGAGAATATTATGTATTAAAATATATAAAATAATATATTGGGTCATATTTGGGTTATGGGTTTGAGTTAATCCAATATGACCCAACCCAATATCAACCCAAACTACACTTGGGCGGGTTGGATATAACCCAAATAAATAAAAACCCACTATCAACCCACACAACCCGCCCAATTGCCACCCTTACTATTTACCAAACACCCGCTTAGTTGTCCAAAGTTGCAGCCGAAGAATTTGTCCGGAGATATTTACATTATATTTTCATGGTATTAGATTCTGCTAGCTGTCCTGAGAATTAAATCTCGTCGTTTGCCAAAATGGTACATCTGATACCAATCAAGAATCATCATGACTACCTGTAATTGTCAAAGAATTTTGCACAATTTTGGAGAACTCAGTCGCAGGTGTACCAGGCATGTTGTACACGCACATACCCAAATCTTTTCATGAATTTGATGGTACACGAAAAAGTAACACAACTTTAGAAGTTGTACCAAAATTCTTGCAGTCCAAGTATGGAGGAGAATCTAATGTTCCTTTCTGGTTAAATGTACCTTAGAAAAAAATTCTTGACGTTCTCTTGACGCTCAATAAATGATGTATTCATCTAGGGGCCCCAAAAAAAAAAAAAGGTCAAATTCACGACTACAAAACCAAAATTTTATGCTCGAATTTTATTATCATCTTTTTGGTTAATGTTCTTACTTACATTATCAACACACTTTCCAATCACCTTTTAACTCTATATTGTGATAACTGTAAATAACCAAATAATTCCAAATAATAACATATCCAAACACACTGAATCAGAGACTTTCTCGAAATAAAATTTGCTTGTTTACTAAGAAGGTGACACTGAATCCACTTCTTGTCTTGTGGATTGTGGATTGTAACCTTGCTAGGGCTTAGAACACAAAAATAAAAGGACCCATGTGTGTGTCATCCCAGCAAGAATGGGAGGTTGTACTTTGTTCTGCTAATGAATCTGAAGGGAAAAAGAAGAAGAAAATTTCTGATGACACAATGGCCACCCTTAGTGGCAATATCCACTTTAGAGAGTGCACTTGAGAGAAAGGCCACAAATGGGAAGAAAGGCAGATTGTTGCGTGACGTTTCTCATCAATTTTTCAAACACACAAACAGAGAATATGAAAAGGAAAATGCACTAAGGGAATCAATAGCCAACTAAATCATCCAAAGGTAAACCCCATCACCCCACACCTTAGCACCCCACAACCCCAAAAATTGTTGTATCTTTACACATATCATCACCACCATGGCCTAATTAATTATGATTCTTAATCTTATCTTCTTGGCTCTTTTTAATTGTCTTTTTGAGTGGATAAAGCCTGCATTATATACTATTCTTTGCTGATTGGACTTCTCTCATCTTGTTTGGCGTTTGCACAAGACGTCACTGTGAGATTAAACTAGTCCACAATCAACTAGTTGAGTTTGCATGACTTGCCAGCGTGAGTCCTTACGTGAGCAAGCAGAATTCATGTTTTGAAACTAATTATTTGTTGGAAATTTAAGTTGGGGCCAAATTTTTTTTTATTTTTAATTAGGAAGAATTTAAGATTTTCAATACAACCATTTGTTCGGGTATATCTTTTCCGAAACATGTTTTCGAAAAATTTTAAATACGCTTTTTAAACACCTTTGTTGGCGTTATTTTGATCAACTGATTTTAGATTTTGATTTTGAAAAAACTATTTTTTCGTGTCCTCAACTGCTTTTCATATCTTGATATTTTTTTTTGGAGTCTAAAAAAACTGAAATCAGAAGCATCTATTTTAGTAGTTTTTGATCCTGATCTTCAAAAATCAACTTTTAACACAATTAGAAACAGTTGAGAGCAAGGCTTTGTCTTATAGACACATGTAGAAACTAATGCATTTTGACAAAAGCTTTTCTAATTACGCCCTAAAAGATAACCATCCAAACTGATCCACTTAGTGTTAAAGAAAGAAGCCCTAAAGAAATCTGCTAGGTATATTATTATGTCATGAATCTTTTTGAAGTACATAATCCTTACGAAAACAATGCCAACATACTCAATTGGATGGAGTCATTCAAATGAAGTATCAACTATGATCAAATACAAAGTCAAAATATTTTGTGGGCTAAATCATCATTACTCAATCATAATCCACTTAATAGGTAATTTGAAAGCTTTTACATCTTTCAGTTTTCAGCATAAAGCTGCGAAGATACTTCTTGGGTCAGCATCACCGTGCCTTATAGGAGAAAAGGGGAAAAACACTGAGAATGTTAGCTCAGAAGTTTCTATTCCTTGTGTGCAAAGACTTGTTGAGAGTTTGAGACTCCGAAGAGACAGAGATGGGAATTGTATCTGTCCTCACCCAAAAGCCATACGCAAAGTCAAGTTGCATAAAAATGTTCATCACTTTTAGAGTCGGTAAAGAATTCAACAAATGGACCGACCTGGACCAAGCAAACGAAACGTCGACCAAAAAGAAAAAGGAAAAATGTCCACTTGGGATGTCAATCTTATTTACGTTGAACAATTTTTTTAGGTGAGTAACGTAATCTTTGGGCACTAGTGGATCTAGGGAACTGTGTACATGGGGAATGCGGGACATTTGGAATTCTGAGTTTCAATTGCATCATAGAGTATAGTTATGCACCAACACATTTAAGTAAACGTAAAATTACAATAAATTTTGTTACTCGTCAAACACAATCAATCTTTTCTAATAGGAAAGATCACTTCATTCAATAAATTTGTATAAATGAGAAAAATACATCAAATCAAACATGATATAGATCCGAAATTAATAGACACAACAGATCTGAAAAATCAATATAAATAAAGACAAATTCCAACATATCTTCCCTTGATGAATCATTGTAGTGCCGTAAAATTGTGTATGTCTTCTAATAATCAGATTTGATTGAAAATTGGTTCAAATCTAAAGAGAAATTTAGATGTGACAATAATAAACGGAGAAATTGCAAATCTGAGAAAATAGATCTACAGAATATAAAATTTCATAGAAAAAGATAAAACTTGAAACAGAACTCTCACAAGAAAAATTCTTAGGAAAGAATAAAACTCTCATTCTAGAAGAGAAGAAACGTTCACTAATAATTTAAGTGAGAATAAACTCTCGTTAAGAGATTTTAGAGAGAAGAATCTCCTATTAGAACGTCTCGGAAAAGAATTTATTCTTACAAGAGAAACTAAAAAAGAAAGAGCTCCGTCCCACGAGAAAAAAAGACAGATTTGTCTTGTTTAGAGTCGTTCACATTAGGAGAGTTAGAGGAGATTTTGACTAGAGGAGTTCTAGAGAAAAGAAGGAGCCAAACACAATCAATCTTGTTTCATCTAAATTCAACTTGGAATCTTGAATGCATCTCAAACCATAAACTGCACGCTGTAATTGCTATCGCAATTGTATAGAATTCCAATCTACTATGGGTTATACATGCTGACACGGCCTTCATTATTGGCTAAAATGCCTGCATTACATAGAAACTCGGCTTTCAAAATCAACATATGTCCATTCCAATTGTTCAAAGGGACAGTAATCGTGACAACTTATTCCACAATAATATGATTAGATACTTGAATTCAATAATCAATGCTTACCGTACACGTTTTTACTGAATAACCCTTATTTTATGTAGAGTTTGTGTCGGATGCCAAATAGGCACTAAATAGTAGATTTAAAAATACACCTAAGTTTACTAATTTAAATATATGCATTTATATTTTTGACCCTTTTTGCATATAGACACTTTTTAATTTATTTTTCATTTTAAAAATTTGAGAAAAAGAAATGTGGGAGCTCATACAAATATTTCTCTTTCCATAACAACAATATGGGAAATTCATAAAAATCCACGTTGCCAAGCATACCTAAGTAATTTTTTATACAAAAGTGAATGAAAGCCACAAGCATAATTCCTGTAGAGCCTAGGTAAGTATTGAAGGGTTAACCTTGTCTCGTCAGCTCTTTTATTTCTATTTTACACTTTATATTTCATAATTTTTTTATTTTTATGTATTACCTAACCATATCAAGCCCATTAATAGAGCATGCTTGAGTATGTGACTATGTGTAGCTTCTATATTAATCAATGAACGTTATGACAAACCAAAAGGTAGAAAATAGAATGCATCACGACAAATTATTCTGTTGATATAGTACCAAAAAAATTATTCTATTGAAATATGGTACATATTTCCCATCCCACCAAAAGTATTAAGGTGGCTTGTTTGTCTTATTCTAAATCATACATGGCAGCCATTTGCCTTCTCTATTATATCAATTCCATGTAAAATAATCAAAAAGACATTGTAATTCCATACTTTGAAAACCCTTGAGAATCACTGGCATATGTGGTCTGTTTTCTAATGTTCTTTCGCAATATAATTTTTCGGATGTAAAGAGAAAGGGTATAATGTGCTAACTTGACATCTAAGTTGAGATTATCCATTGTGTCCCTGGAGGATCTAAAGGGTCAGCTAGTTAGGTGGAAAAAGTTTAAGTTAGGCTGGAAAAGCAAAGCCAAACCACAAAACAATCACTACCTCCACGGATAAAACAAATGACTAAACACCTTTGATTTTTGTTTACCCAAAAGAGGAAAAGCCAAAAAAAAAAAAAAAAAAAAGAGGAAGAAAGAAGAGGAAGAAGGCTGGATTGGAACCTTAATTAATTAGTGTCCAAAATTTGCTTTCTTTATTTCATCATCAACAGTCTTGTCTGGCACATCAGAGAGGACCATGCATAGATAACGTAAATTTAAGATTCTTAAAACAAATTGGACAATCAGCTAGCTTTTGAGGGTTGTACATTTTTTAGATTCTAATTAAGGAAGATTAGTGGAAAAGTGGTACTATCGTATTTTCCTCTGAAATCCACCACTTGATATGTCTTTTTGAGTGAACCAATTAATTAAGCAGAAAAAAACAAGATATTGTCTATAAACCTCTGATTGGTTCCCTCCAACAACATAAAGCATATTCCATAAAAAGCCATAGTCTGCCACACATATAATAAACTTGGACAAAATGCTTAGAGTTCATATTGTTATTATAGCTTTTGGAACTGTTGAAACAAATTTTAATTTCCCTTTTGGCTAAGAGCTCACGTACTTGTCATCACATATACACTTCCATGCAAATTCGGGGAAATATTTAACTGGGTAATTGGAAACATGTACAGTAAAGACCGGACACACAGAGATATATAAATACACACACACAAAAACTCTCTCTCTCTCTCTATATATATATATTGTAGCTAAAACATTATTAGCTATGACATACATTTCCATGGATTTTTTACCTGCTTTAAACTTTTTGGGGCAATTTTTACATAAAAGCTGGCAACCCTCCCAAAAAAAATATTTATTATTTAAGGAGAACAAAATTTCACTTGTTGACGACTCATTTTCATGGAAGCACCATCTCATTAAAAAAAATTTGTTGTACTCTTTTAATGCGTGAATTGTGTGCAAGAATCTAAAATGTGGCAACAGACCCCATTTTCAAATTCTTTCTTTACATATATTCTTTTGATACTTGACTAAAGTTGGTGATTATGTTAGTTGCTTATCTTTACGTATGACAAGTTAAATTCTCCTAGCATCTTCATATGAGATGCTTACATAGTTTGGAATAGAGAGAATAGGTAAAAGCGTAGAATCCTCTTAGCAATTTCCTGCTAGACAGAAGTGATTTTCAAGGTAACTACAAAAACTTGCCACTGATTTTAACACGTAAAGGAGAAATATACATTTTCACACAAACATCACGAACAAATGTACAACTTTCTTTTTTGTCAAAATCAGTCTATTTTCTCACAAGGTCACATGACCCTTGTAGGTTGTTTTCTTTTTACCTAAACATAGCAGTGTGAGAAATACGGGAGGTAAATAATAGTTTTATTTATTTAGTAAGTTTTATCTAGTAAATGTCTCAAGTTAATTATTAAGAAGGGTTTCCAATATTACCTTTTTGAATACATAAGGTTACAAATTTAAAAAGTGTAAAAACTAAGTTAAACTGTATCTACAAAGTGTCAATTATAAATGCAAAATTGTGTGTGGCAATCAATCCCTCAAGTACCAAGGGTACTATTGATTAGAAATGTCTTTGATTAATTTTTAAAGAGGATCGGTCTAGTGATCAAAGTTGATGTCCTAAAAATTAGGTGTTCCGAGTTTAAGTCTTACCATCTATTCCTTTTAAAAAAGTGATTTTTTTTACCCCACCTGGATGTATTTGTTTATTATTGAACTTTATTGTTGATTGTGCCTCTCCTTATTATTAAAAAGGAATCTTTAAATTACTTGCTACTAGTATAATAATAATTAGCTTTCCCACGTTAAGATAACCCTAATTCTAAGGTCTTATCCAAAGTACGTTTAGCTCACACTATTTATGCTACTACTACTATGTTCTAAACTCGGACAATTTATGAAAAAAAAAAAAAAAGCAAAACTTCGGACAAGTTATTTAACTCATACTGGGAAAGGTAACCCTAACCCTGAGGTCTTATCCAAAGTATGTTTAGCTCACACTACTTATGCTACTACTACTAAGTTTTAAACTCGGACAATTTATGAAAAAAAAAAAAGGGGAAACTTCGGACAAGCTATTTAACTCATACTGGGAAAGATTCCTGATTCTTGAGCTTTAGGCGATTTTGGGAGCGTCTACACATACTCCATCACCATCACTATTTTTGTTGTGTTTTTTTATAAGGGAGAGGGAGTTCAACTGAACTTGTATAAGAGTTGGAGACTGAACCATAGGTGATTTTGGGAGCGTCTCCCCATGTTCCATCACCCTCACTAGGATTTTTTTTTAATAATCAGCAACAATCTACTTTAAACCTACACTATAGGGGAGGGGGAGTGCAACTGGACTTGTATCAGAATTGATTCGTCAGATCAGACAAGTGCACTAATGCAACCTCTAAATTTTTTGATACAAGGAAGTCCATTACTTTCTTGTAATGTATTAGGCGAGATTTGATTCCTTGACGCACGGGAGAGTCAAGTCCAATAGTTCCATCACTACTTACTTCCCGCGAAATTACAACTACCATTTAAAATTACCACTAACAGATATACGAGAGCCCGCTGCCCAATTCGCTTTCCGTGCGCGTACCTCACAAATACTAACAAACTTTTGTTTTTCTTTTTCTTTTTTCTTTTTTCTTTTTCCTTTTCCTTTTCCAAAACAATATTTGCTTCATGCCACTCTTGATGTATTAACGGTCTTAAAATGGAACTTCTGCATTTAAGGTAAAATGTATATGTCACATGTATTTTGGACTTTTAAAAAAAATATTCTTAATTAAATTCAGAAAAAAAATGTACTGCCTTTATTTGAAAACCATAAAAAGCATTTTTAATTTGCTACAAGGTAAATGATATTCATCATTACAAGATGATTATATGAAGGGATTGCCATTTTCTACAGAAAATTTTCTCATTTTTCGTAAACACATTTTTCAATCACCTTTTTATCTCACATATATTAAATTCTTATAGTAATTTTTCTACAAAAATTTCTAAAAAATAATCCAAACACCCTCTAAATTTGAAAAGATTAATTAGCTTTTTCTATCTCCATCTAAGTGGAAATCAGATGTCTTCATTAGAAAATCATAAGTTTACCTATCATAACTTTTTGTTCATCTGCATGAAAGAGATTGATAAAAAAATTTATATAATTCTACAACCTAGTAATTTGAATAAGTATTGCACATACTTTTAGTGCCACCAATCATAATTTGTAACTTAGTTCTTGGGTTAATATTGAAAAATTTTTCTAATTCTTTAAAAAATAAAATAAAAACGAAAACAAAGAAAAAAATTTAAAAAGAAAAGAAAGTGAGGGTGACCTGGTGCGCACACCAAACGTCCACATGACACAAAATCACTGTTGTTTGATAGTGGAAATATGACAAACAAAACTCAAACTCAAAACAGACACTCTTTCAATTTCTAATCTTCTTCAGGTAACTGTGGCACACGATATCACTCTGTCCCACAGTTTCACACACAACACACACTACAACAAACATCAATCATCCCAATTGTACGTATAAATCCACCTAAAAACAGTTCTCTACATGTAACTTTGACGTTTATTATATTTTTGTGTATAGTGTTTGTAAATATTTTTTTAACATATCATTTTTAAATATGGATTCTGAAAAGACGGCTCTGTTTGCACTTGATTCTTCTTCTAAGTCTTCCAATAAGCTAGAAGTGGGAGATGAGAGTCAGAGGGGAAAGGGTACTTCAGAAAACAGAGCTTTTGTGTTAAGACTGATGAATTTCAGCTAAGTCTGTTTTGGTGTGAAGCAGCAAATTTGAGCGGGAAAAGAAGTTGTTTCTTGAAGACCCTTTTCATCAAAAAGGTTCTTTTCTTCATTTCCAATTTCTTCTTTGGTTGCCACCAGCCATATAAGTGGAAAAAGGGATAAAAGAGCTGAAAAATTGGTGAATTCAAACAGTTTCTACTGACTGTTGATTGTTTTTGTTCCTTGGGGATTAATCAATTTAGTTGCTATTTGTCTTTTTAAGTATGTCAACATACTCGTAAGAATTTTTTTTTTTTTGGTATTGAAATTCTTGGATACTTATTCATATATGGTGATAATTCTTTGGTTTCTGAAAATTCTAGTGGCAATGGTTTTTGTTTTTGTTTCGTTTATCTCGGCGTTGCAACTGCTATTGCAGTTTGTAGTGTTTTGAACTCTCTTTCTTTCCTTCAGTAAAGATAATTTTTCTTGGATGGCTATTGGTGTTTGTGTTGCTTATGGGCTCAAGTTCAAGTGTTTTTAGCTTCTGGATTCCTGATTTATGGTTTCTTAACTGTTTGTTTCTGGGGAATTAGTTTGTCGGTTTCCAAGTATTTCTGTTTTACAAGCCCAGTATGTTGATTTTCAAGGTCATTTCTTTATGGTTTTGGATAAAGACTAGGTATCCAAGGGGATAATCAGATGGGAATGAGTTGTGATTTTTGTGATTCACTCCTCAAAATCAACTGCTATGTGCAACAGAATTTGATTTCATAGTTCTATTGTAGATGCTTTTGTCGAGGCTATTAATCTTTTCTGCGAAGACTTGTTACAATTGAATTCTGAACGGATATTCTTCACAGAATCTGATTCACTTTCATCGTTCTGATGTAGAAGACAGCTAGAGGATTGTAAACTTTTGATAGTTGAAGAAAAATCTGAGCTTCTGTTTTCTAAATAGAATATCAGAAACCTTGGATTTAACTTTGCCTTTTGAATCTTGTAATTGCAATGGCTGATTGAGTGCTTTTTACATCAGATTACATCAAAAATGCATTCTACAACAACCCAATATGTTGCCTCACGGAGAATGGGCTTGTATGAACCAATGCATCCAATTGGCTTGTGGGGAGATTTCAAAGGTAGTGGGTGTCCCAATGCATCTGCTTCCACGATTCTACAGGTCGAATCCAATCTTGATAACCAGGTGAACTTCTATTTGTCTTTGCTATTTATTTCTTTGGTTATTCATTGTTTCCCATTTTGTCTGAGTTTTAAAATCAATTGTGCAGTCGGAGGACACTTCACATGGAACATTAGGGACTCCTAGCAAATACGATCAAGAAGCCAGTAAACCTGCTGATAAGGTAAAGACATTGCGACATTCTAACAACCTCATTAGTTCATATTGACTATCCCGTATTTTAAATGGTCACCATAAATAGTAAGTCTCTACATTCAAAGAATTCTCCCACTTTCCGTAGTCCGGCATCTGGAGACATGTTTTGATTGCAAGGATGCTCTGACTTTTTTCCATACTGTACCTTTTTTCCATTCCACAATTTCTCTCCAGCAGATAATTTAACGTAACAAAGGAAGTGTATGAAACACTTAGCTTGATGGATGCAAACGTTTTTAACTCTGTGAAGTCCCCTGTGGGCCGTCCTATATGAAATAATGGCATCCTACTGGTTCCCCTTGACCACTGTATACTTTGCAAACAACATTTTTTCTTTAGAGTTCATCCTGGCGAGCAGGAAGATTGGATGTCCTCTTTCGGGTGGATGTCAATTAGTTTTGGCTTGCAGGCGTACAGTTCTGCTTTCTTCTGTTGACAATAACATCAAATACTCTGAATGAGAGGGAGACATAGACTGTGGGAGAGTGGGAGAAACCATCTTAGCTATTGACAAGGGCTTCTAATCATGTTCCGAATAAGAAGGAAATTTCTTTAAAATTTTATTGTGGGCTGAATCTCCAAATATATGCTGGGCATAAGTTTCTATTTTTCTTTGCATTGTGATGTATCACATCATTTGTACAGGTACATAGTTCAGTGTACTTTGAACCATAAGAAGAAAATCACATGCTTGTAATTACCTTTCATTGATTCTGAAAAGTCTTCAACCACACTCACAAGTTTCATATTTTGCCAATCAAGTTTCTGAATCACAGTGTATTGCGTAAGCTTGAAATCTTTGAATTGTGTGAACCATTGGTAATGGAGCTTGAGTTGGTCTTGCAGGTAATGAGACGTCTTGCCCAAAATCGCGAGGCTGCTCGTAAAAGCCGTTTACGCAAGAAGGTAAATTGGCAGGAATGCTATTATAGATGCCCGATAGACATGGTTATATTAGTTGGATTATATCTTATCTACCAAGAGAAAAACATGATCATAGCTGAATACCCTGCATAATATCCAAACCACCATGTACTAACTGATCTACAATCATTTTTGTAGGCGTATGTTCAACAGTTAGAAAACAGTAAACTTAGACTGATGCAGTTAGAACAAGAGCTTGATCGAGCTAGACAGCAGGTAGAAGGAAATCTTCATCTTTTTGTGTGCTTTAGTTTTTATTTAACATTGCTACTATGATATAGTACGTTTAGTTTTCTAATCCGCTGAAAAATTTGGTTCAGGGCTTGTATGCATCTGGTGGATTAGATATTAGTCAGTTAACTTGCTCTGGTGCTTTAAACTCAGGTTTGTGAGTCAATTCTTAGAAACTTGCTAGATTGTTGGTATCAACAAGGTGGTATTACATAAATTATTGACACTCCATGTGAATTGATACGTGATGGATTCTGAATTATGCTTGATAAGCAGAAAATGTTAGTGGTTTTCTTGTTCGGTACTTTATAACTTTTATGTAGCTTTATTCTGATTTTGGTTTCCTATTAACATTCACTTTCCTCAACCAAGCAAGACTTATATTTCACATTCCTTGTAGTCATCTTGTTTAAGGGAGTAGATGATGAGTTAAACTGTGGTTTATGTGGAGTATTCCTTGAAACTACCTTTTTTTAGTACTCATTTCATGCTAGTTAGGTCTAATTATAATGTTTCATTATCCCCTATTATTTGCCTCTCCTTATCAGTTATAAGTATCTAATTTGGGGATGATCATTGACCAAATTGAGAATGCAAGTGTGGCTTTTGCTGTTTAATGCTGAGAAAAGCACCCCTAAATTTTCCATATGGCAAGGATTCTTGATTAATAAAAGAGCTTTTGATAATAATTTTTGCAATATGCGATCCAATAGAATTAGGGTGGAAGTTGTGACTAAAAATTATGTCTCATTTTAAATGGACTAGTAATAATTCACATGCTTTGCACGTGAATATATTTTCCCAAGATATAACACCTTGATATATTAAATTTTGTGTAAAATTTCGATTGTTTGTTGGCATAATATAAACTAAGAAATAACATAATGAACAACATTAATTGATAGTTGTGCAAGACATTTATTATATACAAAGTAGTTAAAAGTTTATTGTGATTCTATAGTTATAAAAACTATGAAGATGGAAGATTATCACATTTAAACTAATATTGTTGGAATAGTAGTTTGACAAAAAACCACTATCCAAACAAATGGCATATAACAAACAAAACTATACACAATTGTATAGTATTATATAAGAAAGAAAATTATATAATTTTACACAATCATATAATAAAAAAATTATATAATATTATACACAAAGCAATTGAAAGTTTGTTGTGCATATTACAATTACGAAAACTCTAAAGATGGAAGATTATTATATCTAAACTAAGTTGTTATAGATTTTACTTGGATTGTGACAGTAAGAAGAGAAAATTTTCTATATTGTATCAAATTAGTACATACAACAAAATTTGAGCAAAATATATACTAAAATAATTCTTTTAGATACAAGGAATTTTTATTAGTTTCATTAGTTGTAATTTTTTTGGTTTTTTATAATTTTTGATAATTTTTTTTTGGAATTTTCTTAATCAATATGACATAATATAGTGAATTTAATCATTAATTTAAACTTCTACTTTCTCATTAACTGTTTATAACCCTTTGTCTTCTTATTAATCATGATTTTCTTTTAAACAAATGTAATGAACTATAGTTATCTATAATAATTAGAGATAATTTTAACACATACAATAATTGAAGATGAGGGAAATGATTGGTGAATATAGTTGTTATATCTAAACTAAGTTGTTGCATATTTTACTTGGATTGTGATGTCAAGAAGAGAACAATTCCAAACCAGTGTATACAATAAAACTTCAGCAAAACATATACTAAAACATTCTAATTTGAATACAATAAATTTTTAATCAATTTCAGTAGCTGTAAGCCTTTTCTATTATTTTTTTTTATAATGAGCAAAACATATACTAAAACGTTCTGATTTGATACAATAAATTTTTATTAATTTCAGTAGTTGTAAACTTTTTTGATTATTTTTTTATAATTATTGATAATTTTTTTGAAGTTTTCTTAATCAATGTGACACAATATAGTGACTTAATCATCAGTTAACCTTTTGTTTTCTCATTAAATGTTTATAACCTTTTTTCTACTTATTAAGTGTGATTTTCTTCTAAACCTATATATATGTATACATTATAGTTTATTTTAATTATCAAACATGATAATATAATAATTGGAGACAATTTTAACACATACAACTAATTGGAGATGAGGGAAATGATTGGTGAATGTAACTGTAAATGGGCAGTTTTTAGTTTTAATTACCAACATTTTTGAGATTTAATTTATTGAAACTTTTTATTTTTTTTATTAGTGTCATGATTGAAATGCAATAACTCTAATTAAAAGGCATACAATAACTCTAATTAAAAGGCACGAGGATAATTTAGGCATAACAAAAAGTAAGATCAAAATATGCTTACACACTTACACTCTTTGTGGCCAAGACTCATCATACTTTTTATATAGTAGTAAATAATAATAATAATAATAATAATAATGATAATGATAATGATAATGATAATGTTTAACATTTCATAGAAGAATTTTAAGAGTCATACCAGAAAATCCTAAACATATCAAACCTGAGTTTACACTTTCCAGTTATCCAGGCACAGCTTAATTGGACGTATATAATTGCAGATTTCAGTTTGCGAATGGGTGTTGGGTAAAATTAGAATATTTTAATTTGTAATTGACCTCTGATTGAAACTAATTATTTCAATGAGTGAGAGTTTGAGTGAATGCCTAACACATGATATAGCTTGCAACTTGTTTCATTGGTTAAGAAACTTTTACTGTTTCATTTGCTTCTCTGGACAATATTCACCCTTTCCAATGAGAAACTCCCTTTGCTGTCTAGTTGTACACTTGCTTCAAGTTTACTTTCCTAAAGTGAACCTCCATGTTAAATCAGCAGGAAGTGCTGCATTTGAATTGGAGTATGGACGCTGGGTGGAAGAACAAAATAGACAAGTTAATGAACTGAGGAATGCTTTGCAATCTCACATCGGTGAAGTAGAGTTGCGTCATCTAGTTGATGGTGGCATTAATCATTATTTTGACCTCTTTCGTATGAAGGAAACAGCCGCCAAGTCTGATGTCTTCTATCTCATGTCCGGAATGTGGAAAACATCTGTTGAACGTCTTTTCTTTTGGATTGGGGGGTTTCGCCCTTCAGATCTTCTAAAGGTAATTATAAAACTCCAACTTAGTTGTGATGTAATAGCCTCATTCTTCTTGATTAAGATCAGGTGCATATAAATGGATTCTGAGTTTGAGTTGGAAAACTCAGTGATGATGAATTATTTCAGAAAGTAACTCACTGGAGTCCTAATAACACCTCTTCTTTAGGTGCATATCAATGGTTCTGAGTTTGAGTTGGAAGACTCAGAGATGATGCATTAGTTCAGTACCTCACCAGAGTCCTAATAACATGTCTTCTTTATGTATATATGACCAACTAAATCCAACAAAAACTCATCTCTGTTCCACTTTGTGTTTTATGGAGGTCCCTTTCACATTTTTAGCATGATTCTTTTTTTTTTTTTTGAGCAATTTTTTGCATGATTCTATGACCTATATAATACTTATTTTTCTTTATCTCTTGCATGGATAAATATTTGATGCCTATTATCAATGTTTTCTTAAATACAGATTCTCTCACAACACATCCAGCCGTTGTCAGAGGAGCAAGTCTTGAATGTGTACTACCTTACACAGGCATGTCAGCAAGCAGAGGATGCTTTATCACAGGGAATGGAAAAACTGCATCAATTTATTGCGGAGTCAGTTTGCCGTGCTAAGCTCGGTGAAGTTGATTTCTACCCGCAGATGGAAGCAATTAACTTGCCACAGATGGAAGCTGCAATGGAAAACTTGGAAGCTCTAGAGAGATTTGTGAAGCAGGTAATTGATTGAATTTGAGTTCACCTTTCTCATGTTTTATACTATAAATCACTCTAGGCACCAGTTCCCATCCCTTGTAACAAACTGTTAATAGTGATTCTTTTACACTCTGAGCTTGAATTGCTGCTTCTTATGCCATTGGCTTCTTACTGTGTGAGATGCTGGCTCCTGACCAGAGAAATTATGGATAGAAATTAACTACTATCCTCCTTTTATCTTCACTTTAAACTCCCTCGATTACTTGGGAAAAGAAGAAACGAAGCAAAAAATCTTCACATCTAGCTGTCAAATTCTTGTCCTTTATGCTATGGTGTATTTTTTTTGTGTTTATTTGCAGTTTTAGAGGAATTCAAACAACCTGATACTTTGACTTTTGAAAACTTATTTTTGCTTTTGATAGACATTATGTGCTTGATTTTGTCTCTAAACAGGCTGATCATCTTCGCCAATCAACCTTGCAGCGGATGTCTGGCATCTTAACCATCCGGCAATCAGCTCGAGGCCTTCTTGCCTTGGGGGAATACTTTGAGCGTCTTCGAACTTTGAGCTCCTTGTGGGGTAAGCGTAACAGTGAGCCTGCATAATGAGGAGAGGAAGATTTAGATGATCCTTCCGAGGATTTGCAAGTCTCAAGTTCATTTGTCTGCGCTTCACTGTACTACACCTATGAAACATGCTCTTGGCCGCTGCCATTTTTCGAGCTGCTTCCTATCATCAAGAAGTTGTACATATATATATCTGTTTAATCAGGAGGAGTTTGCACTTCATTTCTGTTTGATGTACATTTGATTATATGTCTTTAGAGAGTATCAGCTATATATTTTGGGCCTTTCTGAAGTTTCTAGTCGGATCATCCTGGATTATAATTCAATTCCTGTGGCAAAGAATATTCCGAGCGAAGTGCTCCAACTTTGACTCCTGTTAGTGCCGATATGTTCCATAGTGGGATTCAACTTTGACTCCTGTGGGGTTCTGCAGTGCAATGGAAAGTGCTTTCCCTTTCCCACAACATCTCGAGGAGGTCTGACGCATTCCATTTCTGACAAGACATTACCTGTTCTAAAACAGTTTCTGCTTTCAGCAAGTCCTAAAATAGTGCCTGCACCATGATCAGTGGAAAATCATCACGTGTCTAATCCACAAAGGTGCTCCACATCTTGTCTACCTTTTGAAAAACAACTCCAACTAGCCAACACATGCAGAAAAAAGGTTGACATCTTGGTTCGTGCTATTTCAGAAGCAAGTACAATGGCAAACAATTAAAGTACCTGTACAACAGATGGGTTCATCAGCATTTCAGCATATATTTTCTTGTGTTCTTTCAATTGCCCAGTACCGATTAAGGCACAGCTTGATACGTTACAGCATGTAAAGACAATTACTGCAACCTGATATGTGCATCTCACGTAGTCATGCCAATTATTACAAACAATAAAACAACAGCATTTTCAAATTCCAGTGACTAGCTCCCTCGACATCAAAAGTCCAAACACAGACCAAACAGTTGTTTGCTAATGTTGTCTTCAATTTTTAGATTCTAGTTTTCTAGTAATGCCCAATTGAAGCAAGTACAATAGGGTAAGATTGTTGATGCCATTTACCGTACTATAGATGGATCTCCTTGCTTCTTCTTTTACATACCTTGAATGAAAATTATCCTTCAATAATGGATCCTGTAGTACATAAACGATCTAGTTTTTGTTACATGTTATTTCAATTACTTGAAATAAGCCATGTAATTTTCAAGGACAAAGGCTTCTATTTGCTCAATATGCATTATCTGAGACGCTTGATATGTGTATTAACATTTGTTCCATGGTTAGTTAAACTGTATCTTTTACCTTTTAACATTTCAGTTGCAGGTTTGAATGATCAAACTCAAATTATTCTCCGGTCGTAGCCTGTCATGCTGGGGCAGTTTGCCCCCTGTGCCTGAAAAGAAGGAATAAGATCCATTTACATGCATGAAAAATGCTAAATAGGACAGTATTAAAACTGAGGACAGCAATAACCTGGGGCAGTTTGCCCCTTGTACCTGAAAAGAAAGAATAAGATCCAACTTCCTCTGCTGTTAGATGCTTTGAGGACAGCATTGACCTGCTTGATTAAATAGTACATAGTGGCAGAATTGACATTAACATTTTTTTCTCTTCCAGTTTCTATAATCTTTTTATTAACTAAGTCCAAAGGAAACTCAAATCATCAAATTTTAAAACACAAGCATTCCAAAATGACATTTTGTCTTGTTGCATCCAATAATTCAAAAGGATTTGAGAAGAATCACAAACAACTTGCAGGTTGCAGTATTGAAAACAGTTTGCATCGTATAATCAAATCCAAATTGATTTAGATCAATATGACATACTATCAAGTCTATCATAGTTTACAATACTGAAAGATTCTTCAAGAATCGTACTTTACAGCTAATTGGCTTACCAAACAGTTTTAACAGTACCACCATTCAACCACTAAGCCACCTACTCTCGGGAAATAAAGGCCACCTATTCTCGGGAAATAAAGTATTTGAATGCTTTGTTGTTCGCCAATTCAACCACCATAACTGGGCTAACACCAAATTGATTGGATAAGCAATCAAAGGTTATATATTGATACCCAGAAAAGGTACTTGTTACTATACTACAAATCTTGCAGACCATGTTTTGCTTATTTGCTGGAATTTATCAAGTACTCATGCCAGTAGTGAATTACACTTGCACAATATTTCTGCTGATTATCTTTGTAGCTCTTCCTTTTGATCCTGGTATAATATGATCAAAACATATTTCTATGATCTCTCCAATCCATTCACTTCGTGGTTAGTTCTGAACAAAATGGCAAGACTTCAAAGCTGGTGCCCATGAGGCCAAAGGCCGGCCTTTAGCATGTGCAATCTGAAAGCGAGTCTGAATGCTTATACAAGAGTTCTTGCCAAGAAGTTTGCCTAGTTTGTTCGAAGTTAAACTGGGCAACTTTTCAGCAAAAATTCTTGTACAAGCATTCAGACCAGCTTTTGAGATGGCATATTCTATAGGCCAGCCTTTAGCCTCTAGCCTTTAGCCTCTAGCCTCATGGATATCAACTTTGCAGCATTTAAGATGTTCATTCAGCACCGCACCCACTCTCTCTTCTGGCTGTGTTTGGAAAGTGATTCAGGAGGCAACAAAATATTGGCATACCATCGGTATAAAAAGGTGCTGAAAGTCCCATGAGCTTTATTGCCTGATGATGGCCCTTCTGTCTTTTTTTGTTTAGTCCAAAGGAAGTAATTTCTTTTGACTGAAAAATTAAGAATTTAATTGGATTGAGGAATTTGATGAAACATTTGAAATCCACCCAAATCGTCTAATTGTTTAAATTGCTTACGAGACATTAGATGTGTAGTTCACTAATTATCAAAATACATTTTACATACTACAATAATTTGTGATTTACAAGTTTAAATATTTGCTAAATAGTCTAAAGAAATGAAAGAAATCTAAAAGGATTTCAAACCTTTCATCAAATTCCTCCATCCAAACCCAGTCTTAAATTCTTAATTACTAACTGTTTTTGTAGCCTAAGATAATTTTATAGCCATTTTGTTGCGATGCCAAAGCTGCTTTATTTTTCATTTCGCCCTCTATCAGTCTGGCTAGGGCATAAATGAGCATTGAAGCCCATTTAGAATGGTTGGACTAAGAACGTAATTGGATAGTAAAATTGAAGCCCATTTAGTCCCCTTGAAGCTCTCAGCCAGTACGGTTGGACTAAGAACGTATTTGGATAGTAAAATTATTTTAAATATTATTTTCCTTGGATCACAAATATAATTTTAATTTATTTTCTATCTTGCTGATCAACTTTTTATTTCACATATATCTTTCATATCACAAAAAGCGTTACAGTAATAATTTTAAGTAATATTTCAACTAATCTCGAATCCAATTACATTCTAAGTAACACAACTTATTGCATCACAAGTTGAGAACATTCTTAAAGCCCTCGAACAAAAATCAATCCTCATATCGAATTTCTGAGTCCAATTAATCCAAGGTCCCTTTAAAATTAAAAGTCACTTTCCCAGCTTTGCCACAAATAGGCAATAGCCAACTTACCATCAACTCAAGCCAAAGGTTTTAAAAGAAAAAAAAAAAATTAGAAGTGAGGTTCTTGGAGTATACCCTATGATCCTATGTAATAAATCACCGATATCATCAATCCCATCTGTTAATTAATAATTGTTTGTTTAATTAAGTCCGATTAGTTTTATCATCAATAATCTGTAGATCATGCTATATGTTAGATGCCTTTGAGGATACCATTTACCGGCATGCCAGATAAGTGATGTGATAGAGTACAAATTACAAGTCGTTAACTCACTTTTGCTTGCGTGGCTGCATCATTAATTAGGGAGAATTCGAAAGATTAAAAGGGATTAAATACGTCCATATTAAATTTTAAAATGTTTCTTTTTTTTCTTTTTTTCTTTCTTTCTGTTAAATCACGACGTAAGCATTTTAGTATGGCAAATGCTTTGAGAAGAATCCATGGCAAGTTAGTGCCCAAAGCACTTGGAAGGAATATTTAATCGACAATGACATTGAGTGGGGTTGTCAATTGCAATTGAATCTCATTCGTTAGATGTGAATTATTTTCTTTTCTTTCTTTCTTTTTTTTTTTAGTGAAAAGGGATAGGATTTAAGAAGTGTGGAGGTGACAAAGGTGATCGAAACGCAAGACCTCTAAATATTAGAGTCCCAATATTAACTACTAAATCAAGAAGTAAATTGTTCTCGATGTGAATCCATTTACGAGTGGAAATGACTTAGGCTTTCCACTTCCAAAACCCTTTTCCCGAAATTAAAGGAAGAAAAAAAAAAAGAAGAGAAGGAAGAGACATCTTGCGATAAAATGGTAAATCTACGTAAGGTGCACTATATATGTCCTAGTTCAAATTTAGACCCCGTTTGGGCTGCTATAGCTCATACAGAATTTATTCTAATATAAGTTCTTTTAACAAAAATGATTTTAAATCACCAAAAACTAGGCTCCTCTTGATTATAGAAAATTAGTTACCGAATACCGTAAAAGCACTTTCAGTACTTAAAACCACAAATTTTTTTAGAAGAGCACTGCAACTCCAAATGAGACCTTAAACCATCAGGGGATCGAATACTCCAACCCCTCGTTGAATGTTTATCATTCGTTTGTAACCAAGTCGAATGGAATGTTAATTTCTTTTCCCATGTTTGGTATGATTATATTGAGAAGTCAGAATGGAATGATAAAAACTACTATATTGACTTAATTGTCCTTATATATAACATTCTATACACATCTTGATTTAGAGACAAATAAATTATTAATTAATAAATGACTTTTTAATAGCATAAAATCACAATAACTTATTAAGTGAAAACATAATTTTTTAATAGCACACAATTACAATATGTGAATACTAACTGTAATACAATTGCAATAGGTGAATACCAGTTGTAACTAAATTAAAATTTTAAATTACATGTATGTTGAATCCCGTGTATTTTTTATGCATGTTAAATCTATTATTCATGCATGTTAAATTCTTTACCCTTGATTTGCTTTTGATGGTTTTAAGAACTATTTGTAAATAGAAAATGTAATTGTGCCTTAAATGATAATCTAGCATGTTTACTCTTTTTTTTAAAAATTTTTTTAATTTCACATGAATGCATTTTGGCATGTTGTTGTTTGTTTAAATTAACAAATGTTATCATATAATCCAATATTGTGAATAAAAATATATTAAAAATGTCAACTGAATATTTTATTTCAAAGTAAAAAGAAAGAAAAGTCATTAAATAGAATTAAAATTTTTCCTAAGTAAAAAAGTAGTAGATTTATTGACTAAACTCACAAAATAGACCTAATATTGGACAAAGTAAATGACAAATTAATATATATATATATATATATATATATATATATATATAAATAAGATAAATAGGTACACTAGAGATATAGAATATAGAAGGATATTTTGACTCTATAATTTAGGTATTTATTGGATAGAGTTGGAATGGCCAAGAATGCAAGCTTGGTACAATGGTTATTTGAAGCAAAGTCATGTCACAATGACTCTCTCTTTTGAGAGATAATTTTAGAAATCCTCTCAATATTTTTAATAATTTCACCTGGTACCTTTAAATTTTTTAATGTCACACTTACCTCCCTTAGTCCTATAAAAATGACCAAGTAAATTTAATATATTAATAGTTTTCATGCAATTAAACAATCCACTCCTTATTTTGTGTATATGAATGCATTTCACGCAATTAGACATTTAATAAAAAATAAAAGCAAGATTCACTCATGATAATCAATTATGTCCTAAACATAATTGGATGTCCTCTCTCGGGTGGATGTCAACTAGTTTTGGCTTGCAGGTAGGGCTGTCAACAGATAGGATCTAGACATAGACCCAACCCGAGTCCGATCCATTTTTCCGAGTATGGAACAAGTCATCAAGTCATAGACTTGTTTACCCAAGCCCGACTTGGATCTATTTTATCTATAATAAAAGGGTTAGATATGGATTTACATGTTCTGATTCATTTTGAACTCGGACCCTATTAATATAATTATTTTAATAAAAATATATGTATTTTATTAAAATTTGCTCCTAATCCACTTATTTTTAAATTAAAAATAATTTATATAAATTGAATAATTATTGAAGATTAATTTAATTATATTATTAATATTGTATTAATGAAATTTATGTATAAGTCAAATTATCATACTTAATTAATTTTTAAAAATGGATATACCCGACCTGGATCCGGATTCGAGCCTATATATTGAGACCCCTCCGGATCCAGATCTGGATTCGAGTCTTGTTATTGCATGCCAGGTCCGGGTTGAATTACCAATTCCGGTCCGGATTCGACTTGCTGACGCCCCTACTTGCATGTGTACAATTTTGTCTTTCTTCAGTTGATATCAAATACTTTGAATGAGAGGAAGACAGAGACTACGGGAGAGTGGGAGAAACCATTTTAGCTATTGCTTCTAATCATGTTACGGATTAGAAGGAAATTGCTTTACAATTTTATTGTGGCTTGAATCTCCAAATATATGCTGGGCACAAGTTTCTATTTTTCTTTGCAATGTGTTGTATCACATTATTTGTACAGGTACATAGTTCAGTGGACTTTCAACCATTTGAGCGTTCTTTACCTCTTAAATTGACGTTTATATTGCTTAATCTTCTATAATGATGAGGAAACTACATGCTTGTAATTACCTTTGACTGATTGTGAAAAGTTTACATGTAATTACCTTTCACTGATTCTGAAAAGTTTGTTCAACCACACTAACAAGTTTCATATTTGCCAATCAAGTTTCTGAACCACAGGGTATTCAGTGAGCTTGAATTTTCTAAAATGTGTGGACAGTTAGTAATGGAGCTTGAGTTGTTCTTGCAGGTACTGAGACGTCTTGCCTAAAACCGTGAGGCTGCTTGTAAAAGACGTTTACACAGGAAGGTAAATTGTCAGGAATGCTATTATAGAATCGATAGACATGGTTATATTGATTGGAGTATATATTATCTACCAAGAGAAAAATATGGTTGTCGCTAAATATGGTTTGTGCAACACTAAACCATCCGTTGGGAAACCAAAAGGAATTCTTGAATGAACATCTTAACTGTTCCAAAGTTGATATCCATGAGGCTAAATCCTAAAGGCTGGCCTATAGCATATGCCATCTCCAAAGCTAGTCTGAACGCTTATACAAGAATTCTTGCTGAAAAGTTGCCCAGTTTCAAAGTGAATTGTGTTTGCCGTGGTATTGTGAAATCTGATTCAGGCAACAATATTGGCATACTATCGGTAGAAAAAGGTGCTGAAAGTCCCATGAGACTGGCTTTATAGCCTGATGATGGCCCTTCTGGCTTGTTTTTTGGTCTGAAGGAAGTAACGTCTTTTGAGTGAAAAATTAAGAATATAAGTGGATAGACGAATTTGATAAAGTTGTTTAAATTGCTTAAGAAGCATTTAGATTTATAGTTCACTAATTATCAAAACATTTTAAATACTACAATAATTTGTGATTTACAAGTTTAAATACCTCCTAAATATAGTTTAAAGAATTAGAAGAATTTGAAAGAATTTTAAATGTTTCATCAATCTCGATCCAAAGGCAGCCTTAGATTCTTAATTACTAACTTCTTTGTAGTCTAAGATAAGATAATTTTATAGCCATATTGTAGTGTGCAATTTGTGTATTAGGGCAATTTACATGAAGCCTGTGTATGGCTCAACTTACTTTTTCGAGACACTTAGGTACAGCTTGTTTTATGAAAGATTACATCACCCATTTTTTAAGTTAGAGCCACTAAACTGGGCTATCTGCTTCTTCAAGAATTGTTTTTTGCCCAGAAAAAAAAAGAATATGTTTTTTTCCCCTCTTTCCTTCATGCAATAGGATGTCATCTAATTAAATTGATACAAATGAATTAGGGATTTTTCTAGTGGGTGCTTAATGGACACTCGTTAATTATCACACTCAAATTTCACCCAACCTAACATGTATACAGACATTAACAACAATTGTTGCCCTCAGATTAAAACACACACACACACACAGATACAATCTGTTGCTAGAGCATGTTTATTTTTCATTTCCCCCTTAGCTTGCAGCAGCCTAGCTAGGGCATAAATGAGCATTCAGCAGCCCACTTATTCGTCTTCAAGCTATCAGCCAGTATGGTTGGACTAAGAGTGTATTTGGATAGCAAATTTATTTCAAATGTTATTTTACTTGTATCATGAATATGATTTTTATTTATTTTTTTATCTTTCTCATATCACAAAAAGTGCTACAGTAATAATTTTACATAATATTTTAAATAATCTCCCATCCAGTCACATTCTTACCATCAACTCAACTCAAGTCAAAGGTTTAAAAAATAAAAATTAGAAGTGAGGTTCTTGGTGTATACCCTACGGAATAAATAAATCACTGATATCATCAATCCCATCTGTACCTAATAATACTTTTTTTGTCCTTTTGCATCTGTAGTTTAGGAATAGGAAATGAATTTCTTGAATTGTATTGTTTGTTTAATTTAAGTCCTAGTCTCAGTTTTATCATCATCAATAATCTGTAGATCATTCATGCTATTAGATGCCTTTGAGGATGCCATTTACCGGCATCACAAATAAAAGATGTGATAGAGTACAAACCTAAGCCTACTCTATGCTTGGGGAGGGATAGACCCAAAGGGGTCAATTGGGGGATTCGGTAGAAACTAAATCGTCATCGGATTAGACGGATGTCTAAGCACCCGTTGATGGGTGAAATTTTCAAAAAATCTTGGAGCAAAATGCAGGGTATAGGATTTGATCCCATAACCTACACTCAAGAAGAGCTTTAAGCTCTATCTTGGTGGGTTAAATACAATTTAGAAGTCGTTAATCCACTTTGCTTACATGACTGCATCATTAATTAGGGAGAATTCGTACAATTAAAAGGAATTAAATACGTCCACATTAAATTTTAAAATGTTTCTTTTTTCTTTCTTTCTTTCTTTCTTTCTTTCTTTCTGTTAATCTAATCCAAAGGAATTAAGCATTTTAGGATGGCAAATGCTTTGAGAAGAATCCATGGCAAGTTAGTGCCCAAAGCACTCGGAAGAAATATTTAATCGACAATGGCGTTGAGTGGGGTTGTTAATTGAAATTGAATCTTATTCATAGAATTATTTTTGTTAGTGAACAAGAGACAGAATTTAAGAAGCAGGGAGATAAGAAAGATGATTGAAACCCAAGACTTCTAGATATTGGAGCTTCAATCTTTACTAGGAAACCATGACGTAAATTGTTTTCAACGTGAATCCGTTTATGAGTGGAAATGACTTACCTGTCACCAATTTTCAAACTCTTACTTGACTTGGAAGTTATTAATTGAAGACACTACGAGAAATAATAAATGTATGTATTAATTTTTCCTATGCTAACCGTTTAAATTTTTAATTCCCTGTTTGATAATTCAATTCAACTTAAACTTAATGGATTCAGATCTTAACACATTTTTGATAATTGAAAATAGAACACGTGAATTAATTAAATGGCACTAAATTTTCTAGGCAAAACTTGCTCCTAAAATTAAGTGATAAACTATTTACTTATCACTTAATGTGATATAGATTCAAATACATTAGATTTAGTACTAAACAATTCAATCATTTAATACATTTAGATTTTAGATTTTAGATTTTAATTTTCGACTTCAGTTTTATCAAACGCACCCTAAGTTTATAAGTTCTCCTTGTGGTGCATGAGTCGTTCATCATTATACAAGGGAAACTCTTTCTTTAATTGCAACAAGGAAATTCGGTATTGGTTTTAAACAAGTTTAGGACATTTAAACCAGTAGTTCCATTTGATTATTCCAATAGTTTCCCTTCCTCAATATTTTTCCCGAAATTAAAGGAAAAAAAAAAAGAAGAGAAGGAAAAGACATCTTGCAATAAAATGGTAAGTGTATGTAAGGTCCACTATGTATGTCCTATTTCAAATATGGGTCCCCTTTGATGTTCGGTGGTTTATGAAGAATTACTTTCGACACTTTATACTAAAACATAACTTATTTGTCTAAATATAATATACAATTTTTTTTTAAATTGTAACTTAGGTAGTTACAATAGAATTTGTGAACGAAATATGAATTTAAATACCATAATTCTCTCATTTAGAGTATATCTAACTCATTTTTAAAAAGAATTATAGCTCTCAAAATAAATTCCTTGGGAGTTGTAACTCATTGAAAATCTCACCAACTCTAATTATTTTGATAAAATACACCAACATATAGAAAATAGAGTTCATCAGGATGGATAGTCAAACTAAAATTAATTCAGATTGATATGAATTATAGTTTAAAATACTAAATAGACTCTTCAAGAAAAGTACTCAGTAACTAATTAGCTTATTATATATTGAACAGTACGAGTGACCCCTCATCCACCAATTTAATTAATCTCAGGAAATGGAATATTTAGATGCTTTGTCGCTTGGCAATTGAAGAACCAAATCTGAACTACAGATTCTTCAGAAACCAATCTTACAATACAGCATCCATCAATGGAAGAAGCTACCAATGGTAAGAGTGATGCCCAGAAAAGGTACTTAAAACTACATTTTCTTGAATCCTTTTTTTTTAGCATGTAAGAACTAAAAGGTAACTTTGTACTTGAACATAAGAAAGGAATTCATCACGCATCTTAATAGTGGAATACAACTGCACGGTATTTGTAGGGATTATACAATTATTGCTCTTCCCTTTGATCCTAGTAAAATGTGATCATGTAGTTTATGTTGTGTAGGTATGCAGTTGTGACTGGGGCAAACAAAGGGATTGGATTTGGAATTTGTAAGCAATTAGCTTCTCATGGAATAACAGTTGTGTTGACTGCAAGAGATGAGAAGAGGGGACTTGATGCTCTTCACCAGCTCAAAGAGTCTGGTGGCCTTTCTGGAGATCTACTCTTTCATAAGCTTGATGTAACAGATTCATCTAGTGTTGATTCCCTTGCTGAATTCATCAAGGCTCAGTTTGGAAGGCTTGATATCTTGGTATGAGAAAAAAATAAGTATTGCTCATTAAGATTTTATTTAACATCATTGATTTAATTTTAGGATGTCAAATATTGATGAAACGTGACATTTCCCTCTTTATGTTTGATTTGTAATTCCTCCTCTCTCTCTCTCTCTCTCTCTCTCTCGGTCTCAGGTGAACAATGCAGGGATTGCCGGAGCCATTCAAGATGTTGATGCCATACGAGCTGCATTGGTACGTTTTCACATTCATTTTATTAATTGTGATATGCTTCACCTTCTAATTCTGCAATGTTGCATTTGGTACACAATTGCTGTTAACAGTATATCTAATTGTTCAGAGCAATGCAGGAAGCTGGAGGTCTAGCTGACTTTAAAGCCTTATGCACTGAGACATATGAGTTGTCAGTGGAATGCTTGGAAACAAACTACTATGGCCCAAAAAGAATGGTTGAAGCATTTTTGCCTCTTCTCCAATCATCTCAGTCACCAAGAATTGTCAATGTTTCTTCTACTCTAGGCAAAATAGAGGTACTGAAACTTGATCCAATCTGCCTTTTCAAGTATATGAATTCTTTCCACATTCTCTTTTTGTCGTTCTATCCATAATTGCAATTTTATTTCTTCCCTACCCTCTTTTTTTAGTATACACCAAATGCATGGGCTAAAGGAATGCTAAGTGATGCTGATAACCTTACAGAAGAGAGAGTGGAGGAGGTGCTGAATGAGTTTCTTAAAGACTTCAAAGCTGGTGCTCATGAAGCTAAAGGCTGGCCTATGGCATATACCATCTCCAAAGCTGGTCTGAATGCTTACACAAGAATTCTTGCTAAGAAGTTCCCTAGTTTCAAAGTGAATTGTGTTTGCCCTGGTCATGTCAAAACTGACTTAGGGCATGACTTTGGCGTGCTTACGGTAGAAGAAGGCGCCGAAAGTCCTGTGAGGCTAGCTTTGTTGCCTGATGATGGTCCTTCTGGCTTGTTCTTTAGTCGAAAGAAAGTAACATCTTATGAATGAAATGTAATCTTTAATTAAGAGAATGTTGCAGCCACTGAGCTTGTGTTGGTCCTTTGTGCATTGGTGCCATTTGATCTTCATTTCGGAATAAAGAAAAAAGAAGAAAAAGTAAAGGAAATTAAGAATGCCGCTTTTAGATTATCCCCTATTCAACAAATCATTTACTATAAAATTATAGAAAGTCCAATGATTTTCTTTGTGAGGGTCTGAAACTGCGAGGAAAGCTAAGATAAGCCTGAAATATATGCCTAGAAACCATGAAAGATGAAATGAAGAACCAATTTGAGGAGAAAAACAAGGCCGATGAGAGACTTGTAATGGAATGGCAAAGGGTCAAAAAAGAGAGCAGTGGTGTTTCAACTTTCAAGGGATGAAATGACAAGATCCTTTCTTCAAAGGTTTGATCTGTATTACTAGGTCCTAGGCTAACTCTTTCCCCATGGTTCTCTCAAGACAGCCCAAGGAGTAAGGCTGTAGAGGCTCCCCCCCTCCGTGCATCACTCCCTGCGGCAGTGTCTTCGCGGGCCTGCTTTTTGGGGCTTTTCTTCTTTTCCTTTTTGGTGCCGGGTGGGTGGGGTGTGGTGGTGGTTGGGCACCATGACCTGCTCTTTTCCCACACTCAAGGCCTAATATATCATTCATAGTTTATTGACATGGAGAGACAAAATCTTCAAACGTTCAATATTGACAACTACATTCATTCATAGCTTATTGGTATACTCAAGGCCTAATACATCATTCGTAGTTTATTGGCACGAGAGAGAGACAAAATTTTCAAATGTATCATTCATAGTTTATTAGCATGGGGAGACAAAAATTTCAAATGTTCAAGGTTGGCAACTATGAGCATACTTTAAAATGTTGTGTTGATAGAGATGAGGCATGTAATAATGCACTCTTTAAAATGATTTACGTTTCTATTGAATTTTTTAATTCCGATATAAAAGGTCCCAACATGTTGTTCTCAAGATATAATAGTCTAATTCAAAATTGTTCATTCTCTTTAATTTACTCAATCAAGAGAAGTAGATACTTCTCCGAACACATTATTTTGACCATATAACTATTTTCCTCTAATACTAAAATTAAGTAATAGTGGAAAATATACTATAGTGTTGCACGAGAAAGATAGAGTTAGAAAAATAGGTGTGAAATTATGTACGAAACAGTCTTTTTAATAAAAAGATACCAGCTACAAAGTTAGAGTTTAAGTATAAATTGTTCATGGATTTCAACCACATATCTAATTGATAGGTGTGAAATTATGTGCAAAACAATCTTTCCAGTAAAAAGATACTAGCTAAAAAGTTAGAGTTTAAGTCTAAAATGTTAGCGGATTTCAGTCACCTATCTAATGGCCAAATTAATTGTAAGTGTCATGCAAATATATATAACCGTTACAATCATTACAGAAGTTACACAATGCATAATGAATTTTTTTATAAATTGTAACTTATATAAGTGAAATTAAATTTGTAATCGAAATATAAATTCCATAATTCTCTCATTGAAAATATACGTAACTCATTTTTCAATGAAAAGAATTGCAACTCCCAACATAAATCCCTTAAAAGTTGTAATTCATTGAAAACTTGGTCAAGTTTTTCAATGCAAATAATGAACCCTCCCCAAAGTGCTTGCTTACAACCTCAATTATGGGTCCGACGGAGACCCAAAAAGGAAGAAAGCCATCGGTTCCCCTCTTTGCCAGCTCCTCTTTCTTCCTCTCTGCATCGTTCTCAGTCCCAAAAATTGCCACACAAATTTGGATGATTTGAGGAATTGCTCAACTTTGACGTCCTCCCATTCAACAACTTTGGTGAGGGATTGAAAATCAGCTCTTTTCTTTTTATTGGGACTTTCCGGAACTATTTTTAACTTCCTATCTCAGGAGTCCGGAGTCATTAGGTACTTCAACAATTCTATTTCATGCTCTAAAAAATGTGATTTTTCTTTAAATTTAAGTAATTGATACTATGATTTTGCTGCCGGAACCCTCTCAAGTTTGAGGATGCCATTTACCGGCATGCCAGATAAGAGATGTGATAAGAGTACAAATAAGAAGTCGTTAACCCACTTTTGCTCGCGTGGCTGCATCATTAATTAGGGAGAATTCGTACGATTAAAAGGAATTAAATACATCCACATTAAATTTTAAAATGCTTCTTTTTTCTTTCTTTCTTTCTGTTAATGTAGTCCAAGGGAAGGTTAAGTCATGACATTAGCATTTTAGTATGGCAAATGCCTTGAGAAGAATCCATGGCAAGTTGGTGCCCAGAGCACTTGGAAGAAATATTTAATCAACAATCATATTGAGTGGGGTTGTCATCAATACTGACATTGAGTGGGGTTGTTAATTGAAATTGAACCTTATTAGTAAATGTGATTTGTTTTTTCTTTTTAATGAAGAATGGATAGGATTTAGGAAGCGGAAAGTGACTAATACCCAAATCTCTAAATATTGGAGTGTCAAGCTTGACTACTAAATCAAGAAATAAATTGTTGTCAATATGAATCCATTTATGAGTGGCAATGACTTACTTTCCACCAATTTTCAAACTCTTACTTGGCTTGGAAGTTATTAATTGGATACAGTGCAACAAATAATAAAAGGATTAAGTTTTCATCCACTGTCAGTGTAGTAGATTTTTTACACTAACAGGTGTAGATGAATGCCACCTATGCAAAAGGTGTATTTCAAATAAAAGTATGTACCAATTTTTCTTGTACTAACGGTGTAAATTTTTAATTGAATTTGAAGTTCTCCTTGTGGTACATGAATCGTATATCATTACACAATGGAAAAATCTTTCCTTTAATTGCAACAAGGAAATTCGATATTGTTTTACATAAGTTTAGGACATTTAAACCAGTAGTTCCATTAGATTATTCCAATATTTCCCCTTCCCCAGCATTTTCTCAAAATTAAAGGAAAAAAAGAGAAGGAAAAGACATCTTGCAGTAAAATGGTAAATGTATTCCACTGTTTATGTCTTAATTCAAATTTAGGTCCCGTTTAATGTTGCTATGGTTTGTAAAGAATTGCTTTCGACACTTTATACTAGAACATAACTTACATGTCTAAATACAATTAATATACATATACATATATATATATTGTTACTTATGTAGTTAAAATAGAATTTATGAATGAAATACGAATTTGAATACCATAATTCTCTCATTTAGAGTATATCTAACTCATTTTTAAAAAGAATTATAGCTCATAAAATAAATTCCTTGGGAGCTGTAACTCATTGAAAATTTCATCAACTCTAATTATTTTGATAAAATACACCAACGTATAGAAAATAGAGTTCATCAGGACGAAAATAGACTCTTACTAAAATTGATTCAGATTGATATGAATTATAGTTTAAAATACTAAATAGATTCTTCAAGAGAAGTACTCAGTAACTAATTAGCTTATTATATATTTAGCAGTACGAGCGACCACAGGAAATGGAATATTTAAATGCTTTGTCGCTTGGCAATTGAAGAACCAGATCTGAACTAACTTCAGATTCTTCAGAAACCGATCTTACAACACTACAGCATCCATTCAATGGAAGAAGCTACCCATGGTAACAGTGATGCCCAGAAAAGGTACTTCAAACTACCTTCTCTTGAATTCTTTTTTTAGTATATATAAGAACTAAAAGGTAACTTTGTACTTGAACATAAGAAAGGAATTCATCACGCATCTTAATAGTGGAATACAACTGCACGGTTTTTGTATGGATTATACAATTATTGCTCTTCCCTTTGATCCTAGCCAAATGTGATCATGTAGTTTATTTTGTGTAGGTATGCAGTTGTGACTGGGGCAAACAAAGGGATTGGATTTGGAATTTGTAAGCAATTAGCTTCTCATGGAATAACAGTTGTGTTGACTGCAAGAGATGAGAAGAGGGGACTTGATGCTCTTCACCAGCTCAAAGAGTCTGGTGGGCTTTCTGGAGATCTGCTCTTTCATAAGCTTGATGTAACAGATTCATCCAGTGTTGATTCCCTTGCTGAATTCATCAAGGCTCAGTTTGGAAGACTTGATATCTTGGTATGACAAACATAAGTTTTGCTCATTAGAATTTTCTTTAAGATCATTGATTTGGGATGCCGCATACTGATGAAATGTGACATTCCCTCCTTATTGTTGGCACATTAAATCAAGGTCCAAAAATAGAATTTTCTATATTATTATTTA
Source organism: Gardenia jasminoides (assembly GCA_013103745.1). Lineage (NCBI taxonomy): Eukaryota > Viridiplantae > Streptophyta > Magnoliopsida > Gentianales > Rubiaceae > Gardenia > Gardenia jasminoides. Next base: position 46,059,503 of record CM023095.1, on the reverse strand, counting down.
GCAGTGTTTTATCCAAATTAGTCATCTACTGTATAAATAGGGAGTCTTATTATTATTGTCAGTTGAGAAGAGTGAAATTTGAGAGTCTTGTTATTATGTGTGATTATTGATATATATTATTAATATTATTCTTCTTCTCCCACACATACTTGTATGTGTGTAAATTGCCTCCCTCTTCCCATATATATTGATTATATGAAATCTATCTCTAATATCCTTTTGGTTGATTTTTTGGGTTCTACACTTATGTGTGATTTGTAATTCGATGTTTGGTCTTTTAGGTGAACAATGCAGGGATTGTTGGAGCCATTGAAGATGTTGATGCCCTACGAGCTGCATTTGTATGCTTTCACATTCATTTTATTTGTTGTGATATGCTTCACCTTCTAATTCTGCAATTTTGCATTTGTTATACACCTGTTGTTAATAATATATCTAATTGTTCTGAGCAATGCAGGAAGCTGGAACTCTAGCCGACTTTAAAGCCTTATGCACTGAGACCTATGGGTTGTCAGTGGAATGCCTGGAAACAAACTACTATGGTCCAAAAAGAATGGTTGAAGCATTTTTGCCTCTTCTCCAATCTTCTCAATCACCAAGAATTGTCAATGTTTCTTCTATTGTGAGCAAATTAGGGGTATTGAAACTTGATCCAATCTGCTTTATTCAAGTATATGAATTCTGTCCACATTCTTTTTCTTTGTGGTTCTATCCATAATTGCAATTTAATTTCTTCCTTATCCTTTTCTTATTTTTAAAATTTTTTTCTCCAGTTTATACCAAATGCATGGGCTAAAGGAATACTGAGTGATGCTGATAACCTTACAGAAGAGAGAGTGGAGGGGGTGCTGAATGAATATCTTAAAGACTTCAAAGCTGATACTCATGAAGCTAAAGGCTGGCCTATGGCATATGCCATCTCCAAAGCTTGTCTGAATGCTTATACAAGAATTCTTGCTAAGAAGTTCCCTAGTTTCAAAGTGAATTGTGTTTGTCCTGGTCATGTGAAAACTGACTTAGGCCATGACTATGCCGCATTGACTGTAGAAGAAGGCGCTGAAAGTCCCGTGAGGCTAGCGTTGTTGCCTGATGATGGTCCTTCTGGCTTGTTCTTTAATCGAAAGGAAGCAACATCCTATGAATGAAATGTAATCTTTAATAACAGTATTTGTACTTTAAGAGAATGTTGCAGCCACTGAGCTTCTTGTGTTGGTTATTTGTGTATTCCCGTGAGGCTAGCTTTGTTGCCTGATGATGGTCCTTCTGGCTTGTTCTTTAGTCAAAAGGAAGCACTATCTTATGAATGAAATGTAACCTTTAATAACAGCGTTTGTACTCCTACGAGAATGTTGCAGTCACTGAGCTTGTGTTGGTTATTTGTGTATTGGTGCCATTTGATCTTCATCTAAGAATAAAGAAACAAGAAGAAAAAGGAAGGGAAAGAGTATCCCTTTTGGAGTATCCCCTATTCAACAAATCATTTATAAAATTATGGAGAGTCCATTGATTTTCTGTGTGTAGGTCTGAAACTGTGAGGAAAGCTAAGATAAGCCTGAAATATATGCCACGAACCGTGGGAGATGAAATGAAGAACCAATTTGAGGTGTAAAACAAGGCTGATGAGAGACTTTATAATGGAACGGCAAAGGGTCAAGAAAGAAAGCAACGGTATTGGAAAGGATGAAATTACAAGATCCCTTCTTTAAAGGTTTGACCTCTGAGGGTCAATCTTTCCCAATGGTTCTCCCCCTCCGCGCAGCACTCTCTGCGGCGGTGTCTTTGCGGCCCCGTGGGAGCATGTGGCCTGCTTTGGGAGAGCACCATAGCTTACTATGTCGCTATACACGAGGCCTAATGTATATGACCACATAGGCCACATTTGGATATTCCATTGGCTTTTCATCCCCTCTCTCCCTCTCTCTGGGCTTTGGGAGGATTGTCCAACCATATTGACGTAAAACTCTAACCTAGTCAGCAATCACCAAATACAAAACTCGCTAAATGTTATACTTGAACAGTTGAACCCTTTTCTTTTTTTTCCCGTTTTACGCGCATACAAAAACTTGTAGTACAATCCAACCATAATCATTTGCAATTGCTAAAACAATGTTTTCTCACATTGACATATTTTGTCCACCTTAAGGAGCAGAAGCAACTACAACATTTCATGTTAGCATTTTGAAATTCTGCACAGACCTACAGACTACAGTTCACTCCTTTTTGAGCTGGTACATCCAATCCAATTTTCTCAGGGATGAATTCTCATAACTTAGACATGGCAAAATCCAATGCATCAACCAGGAAATCTGCGAAAAAGAAAATCCAAAGGCTCAGAAGTAGAGAGGGCAAAAAATTCATTAAGAAGTCTTGTTTAATGTTAATTTACCCCATCAAGAGGGAATTTACTTGAAAAGAACTCAAATGGCAAAGCATGAAATTACCTGCATCATCTTTGTTGAAACACATGGGAGGCTTTATTCTAAAAACATTCCCGTGGAGTCCACCTTTTCCGACTAAGACGCCAAGTTCTATGTTCAAATATGAGAATCACATAAAATTTTACTCACTACCACAGAAACATATAGACTATAAGAAATAGATGAAGATTCTCATGATTTTTGGATTGTGATTATTTGCTCAAAAATTTTTTGATTGCATCATCGACACAATTTCCAACCACCATTTTATTTCACATACATCACATCAAAAAAAGTGCTACAATATTTTTTCTAAAAAAATTATCCCAAATAATCTACTATCCAAACACACTCATTTTTTGGGTGCTCTTACTAACCTCGGAGCTTCTCAAACAGAATTGCAGTTTCTGCCTTCGCAGGAGTCTTCTTAGCTCTATCGCTGACCAGTTCTACACCCACCATCAAGCCTCTACCTCGCACATCTCCAATTACTGAGAAATGGGAAAACATTAGTCGGCATTCACAATTTTGTCCTTAAATGTATGGAAGTGCAACACAGTGCATGGGCATGCAGTGATATAAATCTCAATCAATTTCGCTAATCGACGAAAGACAGGTGAAAGGGAAAATATCATGTGTGCCAAGATTTATAAGCTGTGCAGCTCCTCATGTGGCAGTGGCTAACTTCTGTAGAGTCCTAATACTCGATGTTGAATTACCTAAGCAAGCAATGAAGTTGCTGACAAGTAATTCTTTTTGGTTCAAAAGCATGCTGCTTCATACAGCCATCCAGGTCATGCAAATGAGATGTGTGACTTGTAAACTTCATTGACAATTAGATTGACTAGGTTTACTAGAGGTAAGAGAATTTGCATATAAACGCTATTACTTGGTTAGTACAGTATACCAGTAAGTAACCAGAAAACATAACATTGTACATTACAGACAGAGATCAACATTCTGGAGCTATATTTTGGATCCTTAAAATCATTGTAATTTTGTCATGTACAAGCATATGCCACTGATGACATCATGAGACATTGAACTATCAGATTTTCCTGACAATATGCATGTTGATAAGGATTTCAGAATGAATTGATTGCTTGCTAAAGAAAGTCATGGTTCCCATATTTATGAGTCTAATCTTTCTTTATTTATATATATGTGTGTGGGTCAAACAAAACACCATAAGCAAACAGAATATTACTGTCATGTGTTTGCTGAAGAGCTCTCAGTCGTCCAATCAAGTGGGAGCCAACTTTAGCACAATGCTCTTGACGCTTCTCAGCATCAATAACTCTAAGTACTGCAAGTCCACCAGCAGAGCATACAGGATTGCCACCAAAGGTGTTAAATTGTGTCTTTTGAGCCATTACACTTGCTATTTCAGGGGTGGTCACAACAGCTCCAAGAGGTAAACCATTGCCAATGCCCTGATAAGTACAATATGCAGAGTCAAAATTGATTATGCTAGACAACTGTGAGACTGGGGGAGAACTGCCGATGAGTATTATGATATACAAGAGAAGGCAAGGGAATGATCATATAGACCTTTGCCATTGTAACTATATCAGGAATCACGCCCTGTGTCTCAAACCCCCAATAATGAGTTCCAGTGCGACCAAACCCAGTTTGTACTTCATCAGCAATGCAAACACCACCAGCTTTGTGAACAATGTCATAAACCAGTTTCAAGTATCCGGGAGCCAATTCAACTGCTCCCCCAACCCCCTGGAGTTCACATATTAAAATCAAGTAAGCTATTTTTTGTCAACATTAAGCTATACTTTTAGTAACCAGAGTAAGTTTGCACACCTGAATGGTCTCAGCAATAAAGCCCGCAACTTTTCCAGGACTACCATGATCAATGTGATCTTGTACCTCTTCAGCATAACGACTAGCATCAGACCCAAAGATACCTCTATATGGATTAGGATTGATGACATGATGAATTTCACCCTGCATTGTCGAAATCAGGATCTTTACTTGGTTAAGTGAATACCAAAACCAACAAACCGCAAACTGCTTAGGTTGGACAAAATTATTTTTGGAATATATTCTGGTCAAATTGTACAAATTTAATGCCAGGAAAAGATCAACTCAACAAGTGACAGTAAATGAATTAACTCATTAACCAACTTAAGAACAGCCCCCAGGGATAGGTTAAAGCACCATGCTTTGAAAAAGTACCCACTCAAGCATCATACAAAACATATTCAGTTGTAATGCGTAATGTATTTGGAAAGCAGCATAGTGTGGAAGTGTTGGATAATACACATAACCTCCAGGAACAAACCTGTGGAATTGGATACTTCCATGTATTGAGGGCTGTTAGCCCAATTGTATTGGAACTTCCACCATGATATGCATTTCTTAACGCAATCATACCAAGGTTACCACTGTACAACCGTGCCATCAACATTGCTAATTCGTTTGCTTCAGTTCCTGAATTTACAAAATAAACTACCTGCAGTTCCAAAAGGAGCAGTATTAGCAAGTCGCATTGCTTGAGAAGTGTAATCTAAATTTCAAGAAACAAAAAATAAAATAAAATAAAATAAAAGGGAAAAACCATTCACTATGTAGAGAATAGATTATAAATGTTGGATGAGACATGAAACAAATTGTTAGCAAAACAAAGACATGGATGGCCTTTTGCGCTCCACACTTAGTCAAAAGATAGCAGGCATATTACTTTCACAGCTGCAGCATCCTAAAAAGATTCTGTCAAAATACTAACTTTTAGATTTCCAGGCATCTTAGATGCCAATGCTTCTGCAAAATCAGCAATTGCATGGTGTAGGTATATGGTTGTAGCATGTTGAAGAAGCTTGCTTTGCTCCATGATGGCATTCAGTACTTCAGGGTGGCAATGACCACAAGACACAGTCACTATTCCAGCAAATGCATCAAGGTAACGTTTTCCATTCTCGTCAAACAAATATTGCAACTTTCCTTCAACAATATTTAGCTGTCCATGCGACACAAAATTAAATAAGATCTTGGAGTTTAGCTAATAGACCAAAAAAAAAAAAAAAAAAACCTTTGTGACATTTTGCTAAATTTTCATACAAATCATAAATGGCACTATGGAAGGTATTCACTGAAATCAAGAATATAGACATGTCAGCTGCAGTAAAAGTATTTAATGACTAGTCGAATAAATTTTGAACTTAAACCACTTGCTCAAACAGCTTAAACCAAGCGAAAATTAGCCTAATTTACTCTCTAACAGACATACTCTTTCATTACAAAAAAAAAAAATTTCATTATCTCACTAAAGAATGAGAAAAAAGGAGTCTTTAAAAAAGAGAATTTAAACCTATCCCCAAATAAAATTGGTTAAAGACTCTTAAATGGCCAAGACTCTGCTAGCATTCGATCCATTTCAATTATACAAAAAGATCTCTCTAAACAAAAATCTATCAGAAAATTAGCAAATTCAAATTGGGATTCACGAGAATTAACTAAAATACGCCAAAATAAATCCATTTCAATGAAACAAACTGATAAAGAATTATAGTCTCCCTTAAAAAAAGCTTACGGGTTTTTGGTAATAGTGAAAAAGCGAAGGTCCCAGATACTTTTTTCGCTTCTGGAAGATTTCATCCGCTAAGGGACCATTATATGGCTTTGGTTCATAGTCGAACGCCGGCAGCTCCGGCGGAGACACAGATGCCGCCGCCGAGAAGTAACGCCGCTTAACATTAGTGGTATTAACACCCTGCCATTTACCGCTCCTCAACAACTTCCTCCCCACCGTCTTAAACGACATCGTCCGCTAGCTGCTTCTTTCACACACACACACACACTACTGTGTGAGACACAGCAGACAGTGCTCTACTGTGTGAGTGTGTGTGAAAATGCTGAGTTAGAGAAGAAAAGTTGGCGCATTGTCCGAGGTTGGTTGGGGTGGGGAATGTGAAAATGTCTGTTTAATGTTTTGGAATTTGGAGAAATGTTGACGTGGAATTTTGTATTTTAGTACTTATAATATCAATTTTGTTATTTTTTGTATTTTGGTTTTTTGGATAAATTACAATAGTACTAGTTGATTTGTGATAACATATTTATATTTGATGCTTATTTTGAGGAGAGGAGGACTGACAAGAGTTTCAATTATAAAAAGTGCTGAAATTTTTTTTCTTTTGTCTTTTTTATAAGATGGTGAGTTTAGATATGTCAATTTTTTATATTTCATTTTTCTTTTTATTTGTCAATTTCGTAAAGCGTTATTTGGAATAATTAATATAACTATTCTTATTTTGGTGGTAATAATGTATGTGAAATAAAGAAAGTTGGTTATATAAAAAGATTATTGAAATTTGTGTTTAAAAAATTTTTGGTATCCAAACACACCGATTGCCTTTTTTTTTTTTTTTTTTTTGAGTCCACTTTGTAAGCAAGTTATAACGGAAAATGAGGTATTTTGGGGGAAATTATGAGGTCATGATGGCAGAATGTTGTAATCAATTTTAGCCCATTTGTAGCTGAAAATAAGTGATATAACGTATTAAATTGAAGAAAGGATTCAATCCAGAATAATTTTGATTTTGTGTGTTGAGAATCATATGATTTTCCAATTCTGGAGGATTTTGTTTATGGATGCTCCATTATGTGGGCAGAAATGGTGGTTATCAAAAGATTCCGTTTCCAATTTGGCCTTTTAATTTTGCCTAATTGACAGCATTTCCTGTCTTCTTCCGTTTCTCTGAATAGTGCTTTTCATCAGTAGCTGTTTTCTCCTCAAGATCAACAGTTTGGTACATTAGCCAACTTTGACAAGAACTTCTTTTTCATTCCATATGGTGGAATTGAACGTTATTTTCCTCCATTACTTTTCAAAGCACAATTATTTGATGGTTACCCAATCAGATTCAATAGAAAAATGATCTTAGGTAGTAATATTCCAGCAAGAAAAAAATTAGAAAGTCAATAAAATTGAAGCAATATCTCCCAAAAATAAAGTAGGGAGACCAATAAAGGGGAAAAGAGCATATGTAATATCAGTCTCCTAAACGTTTCTTATTGAAACTATAATGCTGATTCTTCTCCTCAATCTTTCCAAAAACAAGTCATTTTATTATCACTACAAAGCAAGAGATGTAGTAGAAATTGAATACGTTATGGCATCTGAGGTCTAAAAGAGCAATTTGTAAAAATTCCCTATCAGATAGATACATGTGGCTGCCCACACCACTTGCAAAGCATAAAGGGAGGGCGGTTATATATGATGATCTCGTGACTAGTAACTCTCACCAGTCTCTGGTTACTTATGATGAACTTGGGACTTTTGACTAGTAATTCGCACCAGTCTGCAGATTATTGCATCAATCTCGGCACTGTTGTAGAGATTCATGTCCACAGGATTTTACAGCATTGGAGACCAAATCTGAGCAGCTACTAACCTCTATACCTGCAGTAAGAACCAACATAAAATCTGTACTACTGAACTCATGAAAAGAACTGAGGAACAGGAAAGCACACTTTATCCTGTGCAGAGAAAGTTCAAAATCAGAGGATTAAAATGAACCAAAAATCATTTCAAGGTGGAAAATTATGTCACTAGATTTTACCATTAACTCCTTAAATCTTTGAGTATCTATATTCTCTTGGCTATGTCCTTCATCCTTTCACCAAAGAAACACGAATCTTAATTCCTACTCCAGCAATTCAGCACAGCTTTTCATTGAAGCATTATTTTACGTGTTAGACAGCATAGCAAGATGCACCAATGCTCATACTGTTCCCTACCTGGGATTGCACAAACCAACAAAAAGCCATCTCTTGGAGCCAAATGCCGGACTAGTTAAGCATTGACAGCATAAACCATATTACAACTATACGAATAAATTCCAATGTCTTAAGTTAGTCAAATTGCTAAAGATTATGTAATGAAGTTCAACGCCTTTTTAGATGAGGCAAAAAACAATATGCTTGTCATAGAATTTTGAAGACTAAGGAAACACTAACTGCAGTTTGTGACATTTATCCAGTGATTGCAGCACAAACTTTGAAAATGAAAATAATTGCAGAGATAAGAGAGATTACTGAAGCAGTGTCTTGGATCTCCGAATAATGCCATCCTGCATAAACAGTTTTCTTAAACAGATTTATCGGCTGTTAAATGAAAATTATCAGGAAATATAATGCAAATTTGCCGTTTCTCTTGAGGATTTACTGAATGTTTGTTTTTCATTTCCTTGCACATTGTAATCCATAAAACTGACAAGAAATATATTGTATCCAAATAAATGACTAACCAGAAACGCTGTCAGTGAGACTTGCAGGAGATACATGATTATCCAAAAGGATGTCTCCAAGCCGCATTCTTATAAATCATTCAGAACTCATCCAGGAGATGCTTTCCAGGTTGCTGGTTACATTAGCCTGGACCACTCAGTTTGCTATATTCACGAAAAAAACCATCTTCCCTTTTCCTGAAACTTCAACCCAGTTCTAGGGATACAACATCAAATCCTTCAGCAATGTCACTAATGTTGGTGCATCATGCCCAACATTTACATTTGCATTTCTCAATTAGATGAGCTCTGCAAATAAAAGTGGTCAACCGTGATGGTCACTTTAACAACCGGCTCCCAGTTAAATAGTAGAACTGATATCTTCTGTCCTACCAATAGTCCTGACAAGAACACAAACCACCTTTGAAGTGGTGAAAACGAGTAGCATCCCTTAAAATAATTTCTCTCTCTACAAGTTTGGAAATGAATTTAATAGCAGAGTGACAGTCATTACAAACTCTAAGGTTCTTCATGATCCTTAAGGTGGATTTTTCTGGAGTATTTATCAAACCGAATGCTATAGCAAGTTTTTCACTGTGATGTCTAAGAATCTGTTCTTTCACTTCGTTATCAAGATCATGCAGCACTGACTCCATGTCCGGAATAAAACCCATTTTTTTGATCTCTTTCCAGATCTTGTCCATAACCTGGTAAATCGCATCTCTCTGTGGGTGAAGTGCATCTTCTACCCCAAACACATGAACTTCACTTTTAATCTGAATCCAGCTAAATCCTTGCTCTTTCTTTACCTGTCTATCTTTCATTGACTTTCTGACCAAAGCAGCTTCTTGCCATCTTCCACAGGCAGAATAAGCATTAGCAAGTGCTGTAAAGGCCCCACTGTGGTCGGGCTCAATCAAGAGCAATTTCTCGGCTGCTACTGTTGCCAGCTCTGCATTCTTATGAATCTTGCAAGAAGCTAAAAGTGATCCCCAAGCTATAACATCTGGCTCAATTGGCAATTTCTGAATAAAATGTTGTGCTTCCTGTAGCAATCCAGCACGTCCAAACAGGTCAATCATGCAAGCATAGTGGCTTGAGGTGGGTACAATTCCATGTACATCTTGCATCATCTTGTAGTATCTCCGACCTTCTTGAACCTTGCCCACATGTGTGCAGGCAGAAAGAATGCCTACATAAGTTATATGGTCTGGCTTAATACTCAAGCCCAGCATTTTCTCAAACAATTGAATGGCTTCATCTGCAACTCCATGTTGAGCTAAAGCTATGATCATGGATGTCCAAGAGACAGGGTCTCTTTTCCAATTTATTAGGTTGAATAATCTCTTTGCACCATCAATGCTACCAGCCTTTGAATACATCGTAATTAAAGCATTGCTCACAGATACAGATGATGCCTCCAATGATTTCAAGGCCACTGCATGGATCTGCTTGCCATGATTCAAAGAAGCCAAGCTTGAACAAATGCTTAGGATAGCTGCTAGAGTGAAATTATTAGGTTTTGTGCCTTCTCTTATCATCAATCTGAAAAGTGCCATTCCTTCACTATAAAATCCATTCTGCGCATAACCTACAATTATTGCCGTCCAAGCAACCACGTCACGTTCTTTTAATGAGTCAAAGATCAACCTTGCTGGATTGATATCTCCAATCTTGACATATCCATCCAGTAAAGCTGTAAATGCTATAATATCTAGATTTGATATTCCACTCTGGTGTACAACTTTCTGAGCAATTTCAACACAGCCACACTTAGAGTACATCGAGATTAAAGCATTCCCAACCGCCCCAGAAGTATCAAAATTGGTTCTAACAATGTGACCATGAATTTGCTTTCCTAAAGTAAAATTCTGAATATTTGCACTAGCGGATAAAACACTAGCCAGGGTGTACTTATCAGGCAACAGGTCAGTGTCCTTGACCAAGCTAGAGAACATGTCCAGAGCTTCATTATCAAAACCATGCTGATTGTAACCTGTGATCATTGAGTTCCAAGAAACAATATCATGTTCTTTCATCTGATCAAACTGAGCACGTGCAAGATCAACTTCACCACGCTGCATATGCAAGGAAATCATCCAATTCCAGCTCGAGACATTTTTCAACTCTATCCTGTCAAAAACCATCTTCGCAGTTCCAACATCACCAGACTTTGAGTACATATTTAACAATGAATTTGCAACAGCTACATTGTCACCAAGCCTGAGCTTAATAACAAAAGAATGCACCTTGCTACCAATATCCAACCCTTCAATAGCACCACAAGCTGCAAGTACATTAGTGAAAGTATATTGGGTTGGAAGAATTCTACTCAGTGCCATCTTAGAAAACATCCTTACAGCATTCTCAAAACGCCCCAATTGATTATACCCCATGATCATCGTAGTCCATGAAACAGAATCATGTTCAGGCATCTCATTAAAAAGAGAAATTGCTTCACGAATCATGCCTCGCTTTGCATATGCAGATAAGAGCGTGTTCCATGAAGATATGTTTCTCACAGGCATTTCATCGAAAACCTTAACAGCATCGGGGATGAACCCAGATTTTGCATATACATTCATGAGATTATTCATCACAAAGAGTCCTAATTGAAGCCCAGACTTGATGATTTGGGCGTGGATTGATCTTGCGGCTAAAGGGTCTTTGCTTTTGAGACTTGTTTGGAGGAGGGATATGTAGAAATTTGACTGAGAGGCCCATGATTGCATTCTTCGAGTTTGGATTTGTACTAATTTAGAAGACTAATTACCACCCTTATGGCGTCTGATTCTCATTGAATTTAGGACTTTTTGGGGGTATTTTGAAACTCAATAGCTGACAGTTTTGAAAAGGTTGAACTTGCGGGAAATGCAGAAGCGGCGTTTTCTGGCGCCAAAAGGTTCTTTCTAACGGTCAAGAGGCTTCCTTTAAATTATCTCATATTATATACTTTTGCCCCTAAGGAAAAAATGAAAATCAGAAAGAAAAATAATAAAGAGATAAAAGGTATAAAATACCTAATAAATGATGAATGAAACTATTAATTGGTTTCAATGATATTCTTTTTTAACTATAGTTTTTTGTTGTTGAAAAGTTAAGGTCCAACTTTATTTACAGGTTTTCCGTGAAAAATTCTATGAATATTTGCTTGACATATTTTTTTCAATTATCTTTTTATCTCATATATAGCATAATGACGATGATATGTGGATAATAGATTATTTGGGATATTTTTTAAAAAAATACCGTCACACTTTTTTTATGTGATATTTGTTAAGTAAAAAAGCATTTAAAAAATATGTTGATGATATAAACAAATAAATTTTTGTAAATAATTCATATCAAAAAAATCTGTACATTTTTTTTCTTGAAAACCTCCCAAACATTCTAATTCAAGCGGGCTTTTCAAGTTTATTTTTAGTTTGCGAGAAAGTACATAAAGGGTCAAATGTCATAACTAGCATCCAAAAGGCAATTGAAGGAAGGCTAGCATGGTGCTGGTGTAACCAAGTTCATTTGCTCTCACTTTTTCTTTCTTTTTTTTTTTTTTAATATTGTGAAAATTGATTTGGGTAATAAGTAATATCAATGAACATATGATATCTAATAGATACCTTTTTCAATTAGAAGTAGAGAAAATTTGCACACTAGGCCTCTGAATTGTACAAGTAGCCGCCCAGGAGTTACTATCTATTCCCCATTAACAAGAAGAATAGTGTTTGATTAATTGAAAATAATATAATATGCCTCCATTTTCAGGTTGGAAAAACGAATCTTTGTTTTGGAAGATAGGAAATTACATTAAATGTAGGTTAAGGCTCCTACTACTTGTTTGGGTTAATTGCAATGTTGCCAAAATGTAAGCTAGTTATATTCATCCACCAATATGAGTTGGTTGATTGCAATCTTGCAATTTAAAAAAAAAAAAACAAAGAATTCTCTAATTTTTCTGGTTAGTTTGAAGTCTTTTGGTCTCAATAATAAGGAATTCAACTCTAGGAATTAGATAAATATTTTATGTGAAAGTTATAATTGAAGAATTGAACATTCACCAACTCTACTCAATTGCTTTCTTTTGATCTTATTTGACATAATATTCATTGGCACGAAACAATAAAAAAAAATGGGCATTACTATTTCATTAGAACCCTGAAAAAATGACTCCTTAAAATCAAAAACCAGCAGGAAAACCACCCTTTCTTGGGTCACTCACTGCCACAAGCTCATTAGACTCCAAATCTTGAACCACAAATTGGCAAATTGTCCCACCTGCAATACTTTGTAGTACATGGCCTCTCTTCTTCAGGAAACTCCTTGTTTCCTCAGGAACTTCAAAGTGATCTCCAGTCACTACTGTCCAGTCTTCATAATTCACCACATTAGGGATCAGCTGCATTCACATGAACATTCAGTGTATGAAAATTATGCAAAAGGAAGCAGTTCAAAAGTAGGCATTAAGCAACAACATTAGTAATAGACTGAGTCTCAAGTTGCAAGCATTTGAAGTTGTATATGAGATATCTTATTGTTTAATCATCATAAGAATTTAATGAATTCGTTACTGTTCAACAAGAAGTTAAGCAAATTTGAAACAATTTCGAACATTAGCACAAAAATGTGCTTAGGAAAAGAAGGGATGAATGCAGATTTTTGCAATCAAATAATGAGTAGTCACCTCATGATAAAACCTTGGTGCCATGACAGAAGCCAGAGGACCCATTCCATTGACAAAGTAGTTCAAGAATACCTCCGTTGTACCAGCAATTATCATGGATCCTCCACTTGCACCTACAACAGCCTTCAACTTTCCTCCCTGTTTTTTGTATCATTCATGACAAAGGGCTCTAGTTTAGGGCCAATCATATCGAGTTTCGGAAAGGGACGAGCTTGGCATTGTAGTTTCTAAGCTGATCAACTGGGAAGGACTTAGTTGAATTACCTGGAGAACAATTGTAGGTGACATGGATGACAGAGGTCTCTTGCCTGGATGAACAAAGTTGGCAGGTGCTGGTGGAGGCTCATTTGCAGAAGTATTAGCAGGCATGGAGAAGTCATCCATTTCATTGTTGAGGACTATGCCAGTTGATGTTGAAAGAAATTTAGCACCAAAGTATGAGTTTATGGTACTAGTCATTGACACAGCATTTCTGTCATTGTCCACAATTGACACATGGCTAGTTCCATGGTCATGGATCTGATTCCACCTATTTGTAAGCAAGGAATCAGCAAGAGCAAATTATGAGAATACAGCTACAAGCAACAAGAGCAAGTTATGAGAATACAGCCATAAGCAACTAAGTAAAATACAGCAGTAACAGGTTTAAAAAGGTTTATAAGATCACACTAACACATGCTTCAAAATCCAGACAGATTTTTAGTTGACACAATCAAATTATGCAGGTAGTGAAAGGTTTTGCAGATGGGGAAAAAAAAGTGAGAAAGAATGCAGAATCTGAATTTGTACTATTGGAGACTAACTGCTTAATTACCTGCCACCATAATGAGGAGGGCTAAAGGTCATATTGTCATTGATGGTCGTCTGCAACTTTTTGGCAAATTCAGTTGAGAGCATATCATTTAAGACATCTTTAACGTTAACAAAATCTGGATCAGCAAGGTTCATTCTCACAGCAAATGCATGTTTTAAAGCCTCAATTGTTCTGTGAGTCAAGAGGGGGGTTGAGCTATTCAGAGAATTTCCATATTGTGCTAGAATATTTAGAACCTGACACCAAAAACAAACAAAGAAAGTCAGTCTTATGGAAACTGCAGAACTTCGAGAAATGAAGAGAGCAGTTTAAGATGATTCACTCACAAGAACCATTGCAGCACCTCCAGATGAAGGAGGAGGCATTCCAATTATTTCAAGCCCCAGGATATTGGTAGAGATTGGTTCTCTGATCTTCACTTGGTAGTGCTGCATGTCATCCAGGCTAAGTATGCCCCCAGCCTCTTGGACATCTTTAACCAGGTTATAGGCAATTGCCCCATTGTAGAAAGATTGCAATTCATCCTTTGAAACTTTTATCAGTGTGTCTGCTAGTTTTCGGTTGTAACATCTATCCCCTGGTTGCAACAGGCTGCCATTTGATGTAAAAATCTCTCGAAGTCCTTTATCTGCCAAAATTTTTGATTCTGTTGCAACCATTTGCATGTGTAGATATGGCGAAATCCTGAATCCATGGTAAGCAAAATATGCTGCAGGTCTAACAAGCCTACTCCAAGGAAGCCTTCCATACTGTTTCCAAGCCTCGTGGAGACCTACCAATTCTCCTGGAACTGCTATGGAAAGAGCACCAGCAGCTTTTATCATTTCATTTCCCTTGTACATATTCTGTACAAAAACAAAAGAAATGGGCTTAAGATCATCTAATTCTAGTTTCTGGCTCACCAAACTGCCAAAATTTTCAAAGAGGAATAAATCATCAGGTCAGTACATTGGAATATTATGTACCTGGGAAACTCTCTTTGGAGCAGTTTCTCTCATATCAAAAGCTTGAGCTTTTCCATCAGATGATCGAACAATCAGAAATGCACCTCCACCAAGGCCACTAGAGGCCGGGCTAACCACACCCAAGCAAAAGGCAGCGGCAACTGCTGCATCAATAGCATGACCTCCTTCGCGAAGAACATCTCTTCCAACTTTGGAACATCGACCATCATCAGTGGCAACAACACCATGTTTTCCTCTTATCTGTTCCTTTCTCTTGGTAGTTGATGCTGTTTTGAGGCTTGAGCTCAAACTTAAAGGCGTCAGCAGCAAAAGCAACAGGACTACAGATGCCAGCCATGGTGGGCACCTAGCTGAAAAATCCATGAGGGAGATAATCTCATGAAAACTTCAAATAAAGGTCAAAACACACATTTTTGGCCGCCTAGCCTTTTTTTTTGATAATCTCATGAAAACTTCAAATAATGGTCAAAACACACATTTTTGGCCGCCTAGCCTTTTTTTTTTATCTGTAGTGAGTCAACTCCAAAAGAAAAATGTTAACAAAGTATATTTGCTGTTGTGATCTCTACTTTTTAACATCCTTTGACTAGATTATTGGCAAATTTCCAGGTGCCATGTGTTTTCATGTGATCAACCAAACGGAACACGTGGAAAAGGAAGGATAATACACAAATTTTATGTGGTTCAGTTAAACGTCAACACTGAGGAAAGAGTGCCTCATCTGAGAAAGAAGTAAAAGAGTTCATGAGAACCTCAATTGACCATCTCTGTACTTTGCCATGACTCTTATGAATTGAACATTTCTGAAATTACCAATGTAACCTAGTAAGCAATAGAAGATGTGCCAATATGATCCAAGTATTAAGATAAATTGGCAAAAGAGGTGATTACCCTTTTCGTCCTTGATCTTCGACTCTTGTTTTGATTTCGTCCTTAATATCTTCTATTATTTTGCATCTAAAACCTCTTTAGTTTTTCTTTTTTTTTTATCCCACAATACTTAGAAAATTGTGAAATGCTTAATGTTACCATTGGCCTTGTTTGGATTGGTATTTTACTCCAAAAACTTATACGTTTTCCATGAACGCATTTTTCAATCACCTTTTACCTCACATATATCATATCGTTATAATACTTTTTTTTTAAACAAAAAATCCAGAAAATAGCAATCAAAACAAGGTCACTCTTATCACATGTGCCTAATCCCGGTGATTGTTGGACACTAACGACGTGCCAATGAATTTGAGGGAAATGAATAATTAATGAAAACATAATTATAGAAGCAAAAGTTCAGTGCCAAAAGAATGTAATTTCCCTTCTTGGACAGCACATCTGTATTTTGAAGAAAAAGATAACTGTAGACAGAGCATTTTTACTGTGTGACCGTGTCAAGTGTGGAATCCTAAAAAATGGTGCGTACAAATATCAAACAAAAAAAAAAAAGAGAAAAAAAGCACCCAATAGAAGAATATTTCAGGGCATGTAACTCACATGGTATAACCATTTTGCAACACTGCAAAAAGATATGATGAGAAACTCTTCTTGATGAGCAAAGTGGCTGATCGATTGCGTGTATATATAGAAGCAAGAAACTTGGGCATTTGGTGAAACTGATAACACAAATTGGAAAAATTCTCCAAATTGCATTATAATCAAAAAGTAATTGCTGTTAGGTACTAGTTTTTGTCATGTAACCAGCAGAGAAAAAATTAAAGATGAGAATTGCCAGATAGCTACCTACATTATCAGCAAAGAAATGCTGACTTTGTTTCTTTTTGAAGACTTTTGTATTTGTTCATTTTCTTTCAACTTCATAATTCTTGGCTTGCTGCTTGTCTTTTTTTAGTTGGTTGTTTCCTCTTCTTACTCATTCAAGCCATCAGATATTCCCTTTCTGCCTTTTTGCAAAGCTTAACCATAAAAAATTCTTATCATGCTCTAGAAAAGAACACCAGAGGCATAATATAGCAAATGACATTTTAAAATCTTAAACTTGTCATTTTGTGATGTTTACTCTACTTATGTCCCTCAGAGTAGCATTTGCTCTTTTTATTTATTTATGTATTCTAAGGAAAGCAACTTATAATATTTTCTGTGCTTGCTCTTTAAATCTATTGCTATTTTTGTAAACAAGATTGGTATTCTGTTAAAAAATTGTCATAGTTTAGGAAAAAAAATCTTATATTGATAAAACAGTTGGAAATATCATGTCAGTAAAATCCACTTCTATGTCCTACAGCTGCTGAAATAATTTGAGAAATT
This sequence comes from Gardenia jasminoides, assembly GCA_013103745.1. Classification (NCBI taxonomy): domain Eukaryota; kingdom Viridiplantae; phylum Streptophyta; class Magnoliopsida; order Gentianales; family Rubiaceae; genus Gardenia; species Gardenia jasminoides. Next base: position 46,042,125 of record CM023095.1, on the reverse strand, counting down.
AAGTAAAGCAAAAAAAAAATCTCAATGAATAATTACAGATTCTACTTCAATTTTGTTTTCCCACAACGGTATAAGACCCTCTTGGCGCCCGGCCAAACAGGAATCAGACTTTCCACAAACTCAACCTCAAAGCAATGTTCCAAGGATGTAGCAGAAGCAGAACCAGAACTAAGTCCAAATTCTTCGCAGATTCCTCTCTCAGAATCATACAAAACAAAATCCCATCTGCAATCTGCTAAGATTTCACGGTTGTTTGTGAATTTCTTTACGTTAGAATAATGGATTCTGCCATCTGAATACTTTCGGACTGCAATTTTCCAAGACTCGGACGTAGCTTTATCTTGATCTTCCTTCATTATCCAGACCTCTTTCCCTTGCTTTGGCATCCTATATGCTAAAGAAAGACAGTCCGGATAAATTCCAAGCAGAATAGAAAATTCTAGAGGAATGCTTCTTGGTAACAGAATCTCCTCAAACTTTTCCTCAGCAGTGTTGAATTTGATCACTGAATATGGTGGTGCATGTTTACTGCAGTTAAAGTGATACACAAGCCAATGCAAAATCCCATCGAGTGCCACCGGAATCTGAAAATCTTTGGTGTAGCTGGGGTGCATAGGCGTGTTGGCGAGATCAATTGATCTCCACGAATTCTCCTTCAGACTATATATCTCGACCATTTGGAAGATGAAAATCTTGACAACTTTGTAATCGTCATTACATCGGTCGAAGAAGAATCCCAAATCTGTGAACTTTTAAGAGACTTGCTATTGGGAAGTGCCCTGCATTGATGCAATGCGGGGTTCCAGAGGTATATTTTCTGGAAATTGACGCAATTGCAATTCTTGTAAACACATAGGAGACCATTGCAGCAACCTGCAAGAATGTACTCATCTGGAAGCCGAAGGGAACCTGTAACCAGGCTGATTTTCTTCAGTTTCTTAATCTCGATTCTAGGATTGTGACAGTTGCATGATTGTTGATGAGATTTCTTGCTGTAAACTAGAAGAGGAAAACTTTTGTTGGTTTTGAGAGATTTTTCCAGATGGGATTTGACCAAGAACTCACTAGAATTGATTAGAATTCTTTCCCAAGACTTGCAGACTGTACTGAACCGGGCTACAGATTTCACCGGTAGTCTGCAAAAGATGTCAAGAATGACATCGTTGGGAATGCATGGGACTGAATTTGATGTCTCCATCCTGAAAATTTGTTACTTTCTCTGAGAATTTCTACGTTAGATGAACTGATAAATATTTTCTGATAAATAAGATGTGGCAGGTTACAGAGAAAAAGGGGTTGAGGGAATAAGTATATACGCGTTTAAAACTTACTAAATCCTAGTTGGTTTAGGACAATGTTTCTAAAAATTAACCCTAATTGGTTTAGAAGCTTTCTTAAAAAGCTTACCATTGTTTGTCTAGGGCAAGAAACCGTTGCTTAAAAGAGATATCACATAATAAGACGACTACGAACACTTCCCCTCCCCCCTCTCTTGAACGGAAAAAACAGAAGCAACTAATCTTCCTCTGCCTCATTTTTTTTTTTTTTCTTTTTCGCTTATCTTGGCAGAAGAGAAAAAGGGTGCTTCATCTCCCCTCTTTGTTTTAGCCGCTGAAACAGGTTAGTTTTGGACGTTAGATCATATTCTAATCACGTATATTAATTCATATGTATCTCGATTTTAGCCAAAGATAGATGAATAAATTGCTCTATTTTTGCATGTGCAGTTTTATTGTGTAACTAGTGAGGTTTTGCTCTTGCTAAGTAGTAGTATTATGTTTTGTACACTTTTAGAAGAGTTTTTTTTTTTTTTTTTTTTGGCGCAAATTTTTTTTTTTCATGGGTCAATTGCAACAGGTCAGTAAACTGAATCTGGAAAACTCGAATCCCAATCATGCACAACTCGATTTGATCCAAGAACTCTAAGACTTGGAATTGAAATTTTGCCTGGAAGCACTAGTTCGTTTCCCAATTGTAGAAATACTTCCATTATCTTATTAATGTATTGGTCCTCTTTAAACTATTTTGTGATATGATCGCAGATGGGGTATGTAGTTTTGCATACGTAGTGTCGGTCTCTAGGTGTGGAAATTGTTCTTCAACGTGTGTTATCTGTTGTGTGCAGTTTCTGTAGTGTTGCTAGTAATAAAATGGCTGAGGAAAGCTCGAAAAAGAAAAAAAAGAAGGCTGAGGAAAGCAGGAAAATCTCTGCTTGCCGAGACACACTCTCGGCGAATGAATCTCAGGTCCACAAGCGGTGGGCCGAAGGTGATGTGTTCCGAGCTGATGCAGGAGAATCTGTGCCAGGACCAGGGGAAAAGTTCTTCGGGACCTTTCCTTTCCCATACATGAATGGATATTTGCACCTTGGTCATGCTTTTTCTGTCTCAAAGGTTGCGTTTGCCGTTGGTTATCACAGGATGAGGCGTGCAAAAGTGTTGTTCCCATTTGGTTTTCATTGTACAGGCATGCCCATCAAGGCCGGAGCTGATAAACTTCGGAGGGAAACTGAGATGTTTGGAAACCCACCAATATTTCCTGTTGTAAAAGAGGAGACTGTTGAGCCAGAAGTGAAACCTGAGGGTGAAAGTGAAGGAAATCAGACTGCAGCTGTTGGTAAATTTAAGGGGAAGAAGTCAAAGGCCGTTGCTAAGTCTGGCGGGGCCAAATATCAGTGGGAGATAATGCGGAGCTATGGTTTGACTGATGAAGAAATTGCAAAGTTCACGGACCCTTATCACTGGTTGACATTCTTCCCGCCCATCGCTGTCGAGGATTTGAAGTCATTCGGCTTGGGATGCGATTGGAGGAGAACATTTATAACTACTGATATGAATCCATATTTTGATAAATTCGTGCGATGGCAGCTTAATAAATTGAAAGCAATGGGGAAAATTGTGAAAGATTTAAGATATGCCATTTGCTGTCCCTCAAATGGTCAGCCATGTGCCGATCATGATCGTGCATCAGGTGAAGGTGTTCTTCCACAGGAGTACACTCTGATCAAGATGGAGGTTGTCCCACCTTTTCCTGCAATCATGAGTGTCCTGGAAGGTAAGAAAGTTTACCTTGCAGCTGCTACTTTGAGGCCAGAAACAATGTACGGGCAAACAAATGCCTGGGTTCTACCAGGGGGAAAATATGGTGCATTTGAGATAAGTGACACACAGATTTTGTCTTAACCAAGAGGGCAGCACTCAATCTGGCATATCAGGGATTGTCGCGCGTCCCAAAGGAGCCAACCTCTTTAGTTGAATTGACGGGCCAAGATATCATTGGGCTACCACTGAGATCTCCATTAGCTTTCAATGACATCATATACACCTTGCCAATGCTCTCAGTTCCCACGGAAAACGGTACTGGGATTGTCACCAGCGTGCCTAGCGATTCACCTGATGATTACATGGCACTCCAAGACTTGAAGTCGAAACCAGCTTTTAGAGCTAAGTATGGGGTAAAGGATGAGTGGGTTCTGGCTTTTGAGATAATACCCATAATCAACCATCCGGACTTTGGAGATAAGTCTGCAGAGAGGATTTGTACAGAGAAAAAGATAAAAAGTCAGAATGAGAGAGAGAAGCTTGATGAGGCTGAGAAGATAATCTACAAGGGTGGTTTCTATGAGGGTACCATGATTGTCGGCGATTATGCTGGAATGAAGGTCCAAGAAGCAAAGAGTTTGATCAGGAACAAGCTCCTTGAGAGTAATGAAGCAGTGGTCTACAGCGAGCCAGAAAAGGAGGTCAGATCAAGGTCAGGGTATGAGTGTGTTGTGGCTTTGACTGAGCAGTGGTACATCACCTATGGAGAACAACAATGGAAGAAATCAACAGAGGAATGCTTAGCTGGCATGAATCTGTACTCGGATGAGACACGGCACGGTTTTGAGCACACTTTGAGCTGGCTGAATCAGTGGGCTTGTTCACGTAATTTTGGACTTGGGAGTCGTCTTCCTTGGGACGAGGACTTTCTCGTTGAGTCTCTGTCAGATTCCACAATATATATGGCATACTATACTATATGCCATCTGGTGCAGAATGGGGATATGTATGGTAACGATACTTCTTCAGTGAAACCAGAGCAGCTTACTGATGAGGTGTTGGATTACATATTTTGTGGTGGTCCTTATCCTGAGTCTTCAGATATATCTTCTACTCTTCTTAATAAGATGAAGCAAGAGTTCAAGCATTGGTATCCAGTTGATCTAAGGGTTTCTGGAAAGGATCTCATTCAGAATCATCTTACTTTTTGCATCTATAATCATACTGCAATCTTTCCCCCAAATCATTGGCCTCGTGGTTTCAGATGCAACGGGCACATAATGCTGAATTCTGAAAAGATGTCCAAGTCCACTGGAAACTTTATGACACTCCGCCAAGCTATTAAAGTGTATTCTGCTGATGCTACGAGATTTGCACTTGCTGATGCTGGTGATGGAATGGATGACGCCAATTTTGCTGTTGATACAGCTCATGCTGCAATCTTACGTCTCACAAAGGAGTTATCATGGATGCAGAAGGTTCTTGCCAATGAGGGCTCTTTGAGAAGCGGTCCACCTTCGACATATGCAGATAAAGTATTTGATAATGACATGAATATTGCTGTGAAGATGACAGACAAGAATTATGGTGATTACATGTTCCGTCAAGCTTTAAAAACAGGCTTCTATGATCTCCAGGCTGCAAGATATGAATACCAGCTCTCCTGTGGCGCTGAAGGTATGAACCGCATTCTAATATGGCGATTTATGGATGTTCAAACTCGGCTTATTGCTCCAATCTGCCCACACTACTCTGAACACGTTTGGAGGGAACTTCTGAAGAAGGAAGGCTTTGTAATAAACGCTGGATTCCCTGTAGCTGATTTACCAGATCCTATCCTCAAAAAGGCAAATAAGTATTTGCAAGACTCCATAGTCTCAATGAGGAAGCTGTTGCAGAAGCAGGTTTCTGGTTCAAAGAAAGGCAATGCGAACGTGTTAAACAGTCAGAATAAGACAAAAACTGGCCTGATATTTGTGAATGAGCAATATGATGGATGGAAGAAAGAATGTTTAACCATCCTTCGGAGTAGATATGATACCGTTACCCATACATTTGCTCCCGAACAGGAAATAATAGCTGAATTGCAGAAAAGTGCTTTTGGGCAGGAGAGCAACTTTAAACAAATACAAAACTTTGCATGCCCTTTCTGAGATTCAAGAAGGATGAGGTTATGGCAGTAGGGATTCAAGCATTGGACCCGAAGCTGCCTTTTGGTGAGATTGAGGTCCTCAAGACAAATTCAGACCTGATCAGGCGGCAGTTAGGTCTAGATAATGTGCAGATTTTCTCTGCAGAGGAACCTGATGTCATTCAAAGGGCTGGCCCTCATGCCTCACTTCTGAGGCAGAATCCACCCTCCCCTGGAAATCCCACTGCAATCTTTTTGGACGAGTGATTCATTTTGGACAACCTGGCTAAAAGGTTAAGATCTTTCCTCACAAATTCTCTTTCCGAGGTTGCTTATACAAACATCGACTGCTGTTTCTTAGAGTCACTCAAACCTTGTTGATTCACAGGTAGGAGAGACTGAGGTTAACCACTGCAAATTGTTGATGTTGGCTTAATACAAAGGCTCTGAGTAGATGAACATTTCTTTCTCTCTTCGTTTCTCCTCTCTGTTTCTTTTTGGTTATAATTGTAACAACTTGCCTATCATTATTCAGTCACATCAAAGTTTTTGTTATATTGGCAAAATGGCTATTCAGATTCCAACTTTGCATTCTAAAAGATGTTCTGCTGGAAGAATGTAATCCATGTGCCAGACTAGCTTGCATTCTTCTGTAATACTGAAATTCTTTATTGCTGTGACTGGAACGTGGAATTGAGCTTAATAACTATGATTGGGCTAACTTTTTTCTATTGCTTCTAGTTATGATTAGTGATTCTTCCTTCTCTGATGCCTGAAATCTAGTTTTGATTTCAAGAGCTGAAAAAATGTGTTTTCAAGTTCAAAAGTTTGAAATTTCAATTGTGTTCAACACTAGATGACCGGTTAAGAAAGATTAAACAGTATACAACATGCGAATATATGAAGAAGAGAACAGCAAAAATTTGTCTGGCAAAACCCTAGTGTATGAAATCCAAATTCCAAGATAATAAACTACTTGTTGACATGTTTTGAAATAAGAAAAACTATTTCAATAATTAGGAAGTACCAATGTTTTCTAAAACTTCACAGAAAACATATATGACACCTTCCCAAGGTCTGAAATTTCTTTTCTGCAACTTTTCTTGAAAATTTCTTGCTCATGTTATTCAAAAATGTCCACAAATTCAACAGAAACATGTCCAGAAACTTTATCTATCTTGGAAAGGATTCACCAAATTTGAAGAGAAAGCCTCTGGAGAACTCTTAACTACTTTCAAATGCATGGAGATATATTCAATATAAGAAACTTCTTGCAGTTTCCTTTCTTTTCTGCGAGAACAAGTGTTCTTCCATATTCACCTTCTGTTATCCTCATGTGTCGTGAAACAGACAAATATTCGGAAATTGATCAAGAGTCTGCAACAACTAAACCTTGAGTTGAGTTGCATTTTAGTAATTAATTAGAATTTTGCTCGTTTTATATGACACTCTCCGATTACAATTTTATTCCCAGTACCAAAAACGAGAAACAGAGAGGGAAAGAGGGAGAGAGTGAGACTCCAATTTCTCACAGACAACTTTTGGACATAAAAGAAAGCATGAAAGAATAAAGGAAACATCAGAATAACTATAACCTGAAGAACTACACTAATGGAGCTCAATGGAAACCGACCCTAATGTCACCCTTCACGCTGACATTACAATCCCAGTCCAAAAAATTCAGCTGTAATTTAGCTCCAAGTCTCCTATACAAACTATAAACCATTGCTGCCACCATGATTCTATAATCTTTGAAACCCTTGAAGCAACATCATTTGATCAAGCACTAGATATCTGGTGTAATGTCCAAAACGAAAACTGGCACTAGATATCAATTGATCAAGCACAATTCTTGAAAATCTCCGACAACCCAAGGTTGCAATTCTAATATTTACTGTTAAAACAAAAATAAAATAAAATAAAAGACCACTTCAACTAAAATTCTGTCTTTACTATGTGTGGAGCCTCCACTTTAGTATAATGTGCTTGGATATATATGAGATTATTTGAAATAAATTATTTGAAATTGGTACTTTTTTTATTTGATGTACGTGAATAAAAAATAATTAAAAATTGTGCTTATGATGCAATTAAAATCATATTTTGCAAATTTTGTTCCAAATTATACTATCCAAACAAATGCATCCGTGTTTTCTTCATTTTTCATATATATTTCCGATTCGTGTAATTTTCTGTATATCTATACCATATCTCAGGAAGATACCTATTCTTAATTGTGTAGTGGTAGCCAAGGATGAAGAAAAGTTTCGCTTTCTCATTTCAATCTCCGGTGTCCATTTTCTTCTGACGTGTCTACTATTCACTTTGACTGCTAATTTGGTTAATATTTCTTGTTTTGTTCATTTTCCCATATTTTGGATTTGGTTTAAAATTACATTGCTACAGATTCAGTTTCTTTCTTTCTTTATTTCCTTTTCTTTCAAAATATTCAGATTGGTAATCTATTGTCAATGGTAATTTGCCCATCGTAAAATACATTACATTTCAATTTTCTCTGTTTTTCCACCCAAAAAAAAAACAAAGAGAAAAGAAAATCACTACTAACTTAAATCCAAATTGTGGTAAAAGATTTTTTTTTTTTTTTTTGGTGAATGTCTCATCACTGCAAACTACAAAGCCATCAGGCCCTAGAACTACCAATCGAAACGAGCTACTCGAAATTTTGAATGAACTCGACTTGATAAGACTCGAACTCGACTCGTTTATTTTAATAAACAAACCAAACTTCGAGCTCAAAAAATACTTGATAAGTAAACAAGTCAAGTTAAGTTGGATTCGTGTTTTAGTCGAGCAGCTCGATTAGACTCGTTATGAGAGTATATTTGTCATTTCACATTAGATTTATTAATTTTTATCATTTCACACAATATAAATTTTCAAATTCGAATTCGAGCTCGCATGAGTTCTGCTCATTTCTGATTAACAAATCGAGTTCGAACTCTACATATTCTCTTTATCGAGTCGATCTTGACCAAATTTTAAAGTTCGTTAATTTAAATGAGCAAGTTCGAACTTGACTCGATAGAAACTTGAATCAAGTTCGAAAATCCAAAATTCGACTCGATTAACAGCTCTGACAGGCCCTTAGCTGAATGCATCTCTAGTTTTTAGTCATATCTTCATTAAAATTTCTGGGGTTGATTCATGATTGACTCAATATGCATCATATAATCATATAGTCAATCAACAAATTTTCGCGGAGTCGTTGCAACATATGATAATGCTTCTGAGAATCCTTATGAGAAAAAACAGATCTAAGCCTACTAATACAGCATAGCATGCTTGTTCCACAATAGAGTGACCTGTAATTGGACAATGAAGTATGGATTAATTGGTAAGGTGCTTCATCTGCAACCAAAAAATCACAGGTTTGAGTTATCATGAAATAAGTATAAAACCATTGAAATGGAAAAAAAAAAAAAAGTGACCTGTAATTACATGAGTATTCAAAGGAAAATTTAAGAGCAAAGTGCTATATAGCAGTCTACAAGTCCAAACCTTAGTCTTCTACTCATGCGTGTTTGGTAAATGAGTTTCAATTCTATTGTAAGTTTCAAATTTAATTATACCCATACACGATATTTTCTTAGAGCCAACGGGAATAGATCAATGGGAATGATGAGCCTTTTTTATAAGTTTTTTGATTAGCCATCCTTCATTAGTAGGTCATCTTAATTATCTATTTTGTTCTTCTTAAATATAAAAATAAGAAAAACAAAATGCCACCATTTCTACTGGTTCCAACAAAAGGAAAAATAGAAAAGAAAAAGAAATAATAAAAAAATGATAAATTGTAAAATCCATTCCACATTAACAAATACACTATGAATTTTTATCAAAATCTATTATCATTAACTATCCTATATAATACCGACGATGATAGTAATTATAAAAATTCGAACCAAATGCCTCCCGGTTTTTATCCGTAGGCCCGCCAAATTGACATGATATGAGGTGACCAGCAGCATCTTCCGTGATAAAGTTTCAAGTGGAAAAAGGGCCTTTTTTTTTTTTTTTTGGGTGTAAGTGATAATAACGGAAAAGTGATAATAACGCAAAGACTTGTCCTTCTTCCACTTGAAACTTTATCAAAGGAAGATGCCCCACCATCTTTCCTCACCACACAGCAAAAATGCAAAAGTGTCTTGCTGATAATGTGTATGCACCCAAAAAAAAAAAATGTCTCGACTACAACATTTTGCTTTTGTTAGACCATAAGAAAGATGTGAAATCTTCAAATGGTCATATTTACTCGTTAGTATGTTTAAATTATATTTAACTTAGTATGTGAGTACGTATAATCATAATTATTACAAACCTGTATTTAGATACCTTTTCAAATTAATTTAGCTAAGAATGCTAGTTAATTACACTTTTATTTTGCAATGCATTTATGATAATGTGTATAAGATGCATAATCTTTTTTTATAAGAATCAAATTACATTAATAGACCACTAGAAATCATTCGATATGATTTGATGTGTATTAATGTAATGACAGGTTAAATGTGTACTAAAAATAATAGATTTATAGTTTAACAAATATGGTAATAAATCTAGAAGTTCATGCTTGGAAGGAAATTGTGTAATGGCAGCAATGGATCATGGAAAGTGTGCCTCTTTGGTTCACCAAATCGGGATCTTTAGCTGGAAAGCTTTAAATGAAAACCAAGTTGATCTATAATGCTCATTTTCTTGCTGTCTACTATTTACTCTACCCAACCCCCACCCCGCCAGGAAAAAAAAAAAAAACAAAAAACTGCACAGATAATTTGAAGTGTACATTTTTTTTGTGCTGCACATTGATTAAATTTAGATTTGATTGAATATTTTAGTGCTGTAGATTAATAATAGATTGGCATTTATATGACTGCTGATGGCAATTTGCCTGTCTAAAAATACGTTATGTTCTTTGAATTGTTCGTCCAAATTTCCTCTGTTTTCCCGACAAGAAACAGAGAAAAAAAAAATAAAAAAAACCACTACTAACTTTAAAAAGTGTTCTTTACTGCTGTAGTTAATCAATATAGAAATTTTGAATCGGATGAACAAATGTTTAAAAAATTAAAGTGACCAATAATTGTAGTCTTCTCCACTTTTGATCCATAGGCACGGGAAGAATCTCATTGTAATGGTGGGTCACCAACAGCATATGCCTGCCTGTTGGTACCATCTTCCCTTGACAAAGCTCACCATGAAGAAGGAAAAGCCCTGCAATATACCTCACCCAGACAGAAAACCATAAGCACGCAGATATATTAATAAAAAAAAAAAAAAAAAAAGGTCCTGATTCTTGACGGCAGTGCGAGACTGTTGCTGTTAGATCATAAAAAAATCTGTAGATATTGAATATCAATAGCTACAACATACAGAAATCTGACATCAGAGCAAATAGCAGATACCATGATGAACATCTCCTCTAGCAGTAGCACTGGTTGCTTCGACTATGCTTTAGATAGTTTGGACTGCTTTCAAGAGAATTTATTCCATGGGTTGGACGAGCAGTTGTATTTTCGTATCGAGAATCTGGAGGCAGGCATACGTCTATTGAAAACCATTGATCTGTATATTAGAGAGTGTAGGAGGAGGAGCAACCAGGGTACGTGTTTGGGATATGATAAGGAGAACAGGGAGGAAGCTAAGTCTGGCAGTTTGAGACTTAGCAGTATTTTGCTCAGGATTCAACATCTGGTTATGGAGATACCGCTGGGACTTGACTCTGCTCTTTTAAGATATAATCAGTCTGGTGCATCCGATCTTAGTGACATCAATTGTGAGCTCACCAAAATCGAGGAAAATATGAGGTGTATTTTTGAGACGGATATCGAGGAATTCAACACCACCAGTTTCTTGCTCTGCTACTCGCTGGGAGATTCACAGCTTGTTATGGATTTCATTGACTCCATTTCAGAGAATCTGAGGGATCTTTGCACAGATGATGAAGCTTTGGAAATTGTACTGGACATTCTTCAAGAGAAGCTAATGTTCTTGAAGAGTTTCATTCGTTTTGCCATGCTTCAGGGCGTTGAGGTTCAGCAATCAAAAGAACTGTTGGTTCACATTGAAGTTGTGGCTGTCAGTGCTGCAAGCCTGATGTGTAGATATTGGCTTCAGATAAATAATAAACAGGTGTACAATGAGATGAAACCTGAAATTTCTGAACTGATACACAAGATGATTGATCCTGTTGACCCCCAAGTCCGAGAAATTTATATCCATGTCTTGACAGCTTCAAAGTCATCAAGATCGTCCTACACTATCGCTATGAAGGAGAATAAGCATGTAGTGGCTGAATTTATTGATTATCTCCTGCATAGTCTTGTGGAGCTATTAGAATCTTATACAAGTTTCCTGGTTCCAGTGAAAGATCAAATGCTAAAACTCCACGAGGGACTAAGATTCTTGATTATCTTTCTTAGCAGGCAGCAGGAGAAGTTCGAGGAGCTAAATGATGAAATGAAGGATCTTATTGGAGTTGTGGTCTGTGATGCAGGTATTGTGATATTTTCCCTTTCCGTGAATGAAATGAGACAAGGCTTGTGCAAGGAAACAGATTTGGCGCTTTCTCAATTGCTCGAAGTGCTCAAGTTGATCGTTGCTGAAGTTGGACACATTTATTCACTGCCGTTATCATCATCATCACTTAGTTTCCCTAGGACTAACGAGCTCGGCTCTCTTGATTTTCTTCTAGAAACTCTCAAGGAACTAGCAAGTTCTACAACTGATTCAATTGCTTTCCCAAATGATCAAATATGCACAATCCTAGAAGATCTTGTATTCTTAAGATCTTTTCTAGGAAATATTGTGGGGCAGCGCAAACGGAATGAAAAACTCCAAGCTCTTTGGAGTCGTGTTATGCAGGTTGCATACAGTGCAGAACTAGAAATTGACTCCGCACTGGTTGGTGATCAACATCAACACTGTCTAGATGCTGTTGCTAGAGATATCAAGCTTGTGAAGAAAGAAGCTGAAGAGACCCATGATAGCATAACATATGATGGTGAACCCCAGAGGCTAACCAAGAGTACCATTCACATGCCATCACAAGTTACTCCTCCAACATTTAATGAAGCTCTGGTAGGTCTCAATGATGAGGTAGAAAGTATAATGGATAGACTTACAAGAGGATCAAGCCAGTTGGATGTTGTTGGCATCGTGGGTATGCCTGGGCTTGGTAAGACAACTTTAGCCAATAATGTCTATGGTCATCCTTCAATAAAGTTCCACTTCCATGTTCGTGCTTGGTGTACTGTTTCTCAAGTGTATAGCAAGCACAATTTGTTACTGCATAATTTGCGTGTTATTGATGCTAAGAGTTCTGACCAATACCATGAGACAGATGAAGATGATTTGGCTCAAATGTTGTACCAGCGTCTGAAAGGGAAGAGGTATTTCATTATTTTGGATGATGTTTGGGACATTGACGGGTGGAATTTGTTGAAACACTCATTGCCGGATGACTGCAATGGAAGCCGGATACTCTTGACTAGCAGATTTCAGGATTTGCTTTTGCAAATTAAACCTGATAGCCAGCCTCACCATCTTCGCCCGCTTACTGATGAGGAGAGTTTTGAATTGCTGCAGAAGAAGCTATTTGCCAAAGACGATTGCCCTCCAAATTTTAGTGAAGTCCTACGGCACGTAGCCAAATTCTGTCAGGGCTTACCTCTGGCAGTTGTCCTTGCCGCTGGAATTCTTGCTGCTACTGAGCAAGATTGCTGGAAAGAAGTTGCAAGACATCTAAGTTCCAGCATTTTTGTTGATGATGAGGACTGCATGAAGACAATTGAGCACAGCTACAATTGTTTACCAGATTATTTGAAGCCATGCCTTCTTTACTTTGGTGCATTTGAAGAAGACAGAGACATTCGCGTCCAAAAGTTGTTGTGGCGTTGGATCTCTGAAGGATTCGTGCAAAAGGTTGAAGGAAAGAGCTTAGAGGATGTGGCGGAGAGCTACTTGATGGATTTAACTAGGAGAAGTTTAGTAATGGCTACTAAACAAAGATCTTTAGGTGGGATCAAAGTTTGCCGAATTCATGATTTGATATATGAGTTTTGTACGGTGAGAGCAAAAGAAGAAAGTTTTCTACAGAATTTACGTGTGGATGACTTTCTTACTTTTGCTGGACAGTGTAACCCCCACCGATTGGCTATTCACCCTGGCACGAGTCAACGAGTTGAAAGGTCAAGGCTATTTTCCCCCAATTTGCGTTGTTTGCTCTGCTTTGATGATTTTGGTCATGCGAAACTGGATAGAATTTTATGCAAACTTCTGTTATGCAAACTTATTAGAGTGTTGGACTTGGAGAACAATTGGGGTTTGAGCAGATATTTTGAAAGGGAAGTAGTCTTCTTTGTTCACTTGAGGTACTTGAACATCATCTGGCGTGGTGAGATCCCATCTGCAATAGCCAACCTCTCAAAGTTAGAAACATTTGTGATAGGACCAAATCCATGTTATTTATTACCGAACACTATCTGGACCATCAAAACATTGAGGCATCTCTTTGTCCAGCCAGGGGACTGCTGTGGTTTCATTTTTCCCATCGACAATCTTGAAGGTTTCCCACATTTAGAACATTTAGACACTTTGACCCTTGCAATGAATCCCTATTCTCAAAGTTTGCAAAAGATATTGACAAAGACACCGAGCATCCGCAGGCTAAGATACGTGGGTGTCAACTGCACAGTACACGATGCGATTCTTAGGCTGGACTTCTTGAGTCGATTAGAATCACTTACGCTGGGCAATCTTGCAGGATATGGGAATCACTTGAGTTTTGAATTCCCATCAAATTTGAGAAAGTTGACTCTCTGGGGTAATTTTCAGCCATGGAGTAAAATTTCAGCAATTGGAAAGCTGCCCAACCTAGAAGTGCTCAAATTAAGCTTTCGTTCCTTTGTGGGGGACAAATGGGAAATGGAAGAAGGGGAGTTCCAAAACCTCCGATTCTTAAAATTGTCAGAGTTGAACATTCGGTGGTGGACTGCCTCTTCTGACAATTTTTGCTGCCTTGAGAAATTGGTTTTGGATCGTTGTCCTCGGCTGGAAGAGGTCCCTTCTTGTTTAGGGGAAACCCTTACTCTCCAGATGATTGAGGTAAAACGGTGTCCTGAGTCTGTCGTACATTCTGTGAAGCAAATTCAGCAAGAACAGATAGACATGGGAAATCAAGGATCTAAAGATCGTTATTCTTGAAGAAGAAGAAGATGATGATGAAGATGATGATGATGATGATGATGATGATGATGATGATGATGATGATGATGATGATGATGATGATGATGATGATGATGAAGATGAAGATGAAGACTGGCTTTCTTAGTGCCAACTCAAACGTATATTTTGCAATGGATACTGTTCGTGTGTTTTCTTGAGTGAACAGAGAGCCAAAAGGAAAGGGAAATTCCATTTGTTAGGTTAGATACACTATGCGGGTCTATTTGTATACGTTCGATCAGTTCAGTGCTATAAGTTTTCGTGTTTCTCAGTGCAATTTCTAGAGCTTCCCAATTCTTTTATTCGATTAGACATGCATTTATGAATTCAACATTGTCTATCAAATATGTTTCTATACTATTCTGATGTTTTCATTTCCTTCAATATTTCATAATGTTTATGATCAATCATCCCAATTTCTGAAATTTTCTTCAACAGGGCTACAGATATGTGTGATCCTTGCAACCAGCTGAGCACAAGCTTATATGCAGGTACACTTTTCTACTCTTGTTATGTATTCCAGTTAGAGTACTAATTTTCTTTTTTGATTCTCTGATTGACCCAACACTTTCTTTTTCTTTTTTTTCCCGCCTATTTGTTTTGAAATACCAAGAATGCAGTATACTATTGGAACCTTGTTGTGTAGAACATGTGTGTATTAACTGCCCTGAGCTTGGTAAACATGGGGATTTTGCCTTTTTATGTTTTTTTTCCTTTTTTAAAATTTTTTACATGAGTTTGTTCCTACTTGTTTTTCCAGAGTTTTGTTATGCTATGTTCCTGCACTGTGTTCTAAACTTCGTAAACTAGTTGTGCTTTAGACTTGGCTATTAGCCATGTTCTTCCGACACCTTGATATGCTTAAAGAAGCTAAAATAAACAAATTTTCAGATGTTGAAGTTAGATTATAGTCTCTATTTCTTGAAAACGAACCCTGTTAATGACTACTGTATGTAATCTTTAATAAGGCCTTGAGATTTGCCTGGAACATCTAACTGATTTAGAGAAAGATGCTGAAAATTTCTTGGAGGTGGAGCAAAAGAGGAAGGGAATTTAAATTTGACAAAAGAAATCATTACCGAATTTAGTTTTAGTAGTTAGACTATTATTTTTTCTTTATCCAATTTAGTATGCAGTCTGACTTCCCATTTGAAATTAAAGGTGCCTTGAGTGTATCTGATTCAATCTGATTTAAAATCAATATTTGGCTTCTGCAGTTTGAGAGAGAGAGAGATGAAATGATGGCCACTTTCAGTTTGTTGACTAATCATGTAACAAAGTTTGATTTTCAACATCTTTAAGAAACAAAATAGGTTTGATTTAATTTCTGCACTTCTACTTAATCACAGCTATTGTGAATCCTAGGAACAATTCCGGTGAATTTGTGTACTAATAAGCTCCATCAATAATTTGAATTTTTTTGATCAAAGAGGAAAGAGAAGGGAAAATAGGAAAAATATAGATGGAAGAGAAGAATATGCCAACTTCTACAATGTAGGTCAACTGCAAGCTAAGGGAGATGAAAACTAGCAAAGCAGGGATACCAATTTTATGAATATCCTGGATAAATGTCCCGTTAATATATACTTGTTGGATTGGGACATATGACATATGAGTTTTAAGGAAGAGACAACAGGCTAAAAGGTCGTTGCAAATTGCTATGGCAAATGATGTCCAAAAGTAGCACTAGCATTCAACCATGCCATGGTGCCACTGTCACAATTCAGTGTCAATTCATTGATAAGTTTGCACAAGCCGTTTTCTATCACTCTAGAAGGTGAACTACTTTACAATTGATCATAAGTTGCTTCTAACTGGTAGTGCATCATCCATGCACCTTCTGCTCTTCTAGGATTGGTTATTAAAGATGTTTCAGCAGCATCTACTCTCTCTCCCTCCCTCCCTTCCTCCCTCTCCTTTTGGTGGTTGAGAGGGAGGAGGGAGTACAGGGAGTGGAAAGTTATCTGGAAGTTAGTCTGACAGTCATTATCTGTAAAGAAAGCTGATGCTGAAAGCTGGCACATTTTCTGCTGTTCCATATCCTGGGTTTTCTTTTTTGTTGCATTGCCTCGCAAAGATGAAAAACAGCATATACATAAACCTTGGATTTCTTTTTCCAGGTCCTCCAAGAAAGAGCATCTGAATTTCAAACAGATATTGGAACAATCTACAAAGTTTTTGCCTGTAAATTGTCAGGTATATGCTCCAGTCTCTATATTTCTTTTTTCCTTCTACTAGTTCCTTTCGTTAATTCAAGTACCTAATGCAGCAGAGTACTTTACAGGAGGACAACAAAAATAAAACCACAAACTACTGGTGCATGCATGGATGACACGATATCTTTTTTGCATGATTGGCCTGCAGCGAATCCCTCAACTAGGGAAGTATTTCTGATGTTGGCAAGGTTCTTGAATTGAATATTTCAAGTGGATGGATCTCTCACTCACCGGAGGCTTCATCAGCTATTTTTTTTTTCTGGAAACAATAATACATTTCATTAATTTGTGTAAGAACTATACACTTAGTGAGCAAAGGCTCAGTTAGAGCTATATCAATGAGGAAGCTGCTGCAGAAGCAGGTTTCTGGTTCAAAGAAAGGCAATGCGAACGTGTTAAACTGTCAGAATAAGACAAAAACTGGGCTGATATTTGTGAGTGAGCAATATGATGGATGGAAGAAGGAATGTTTAACCATCCTTCAGAGTAGATACGATAGTGTTACCTGCACATTTGCTCCCGATCAGGAAATAATAGCTGAATTGCAGAAAAGTGCTTTTGGGCAGGAGAGCAACTTTAAACAAATACAAAAGCTTTGCATGCCCTTTCTGAGATTCAAGAAGGATGAGGTTGTGGCAGTAGGGATTCAAGCATTGGACCCGAAGCTGCCTTTTGGTGAGATTGAGGTCCTCAAGACAAATTCAGACCTGATCAGGCGGCAGTTAGGTCTAGATAATGTGCAGATTTTCTCTGCAGCGGAACCTGATGTCATTCATCGGGCAGGCCCTCATGCCTCACTTCTGAGGCAGAATCCACCCTCCCCTGGAAATCCCACTGCAATCTTTTTGGACGAGTGATTCATTTTGAACAAGCTGGCTAAAACGTTCAGATCTTTCCTCACAAATTCTCTCTCTGAAGTTGCTTGTACAAATATTGATTCACAGGTAGGAGAGACTGAGGTTAACCATTGCAAATTGTTGATGTTGGCTTAATACAAAGGCTCTGAGTAGATGAACATTTCTCTCTCTTCATTTCTCCTCTGTCTCTCTTCGGTTATAATTGTAACAACTTGCCATCATTATTCAGTCACATCAAAGTTTTTGTTATATTGGCAAAACGGATATTCAGATTCCAACGTTGCATTCTAAAAGATGTTCTGCTGGAAGAATGTGATCCATGTGCCAGACTAGCTTGCATTCTTCTGTAATACTGAATTTCTCTGTTGCTGTGACTGGAACGTGGAATTGAGCTTAACAACTATGATTGGGCTGACTTCTTTCTATTGCTTCTAGTTATGATTAAGGCACCTCTCTCAATTTCAGTTCTGATCCCTAGCATTGTAATTCTAATCAGTAGTAACTTTTTCACTTTTTAATAATTTAGTCCTCAATTTCCAATGCACAAGTGGTTCTTCCTTCTCTGATGTTTGAAATCTAGTTTTGATTTCATGAGCTGAAAAGATGTGTTTTGAAGGCTAAAAGTTTGAAATTTCAATTGTGTTCAACACTAGATGACCAGTTAAGAAAGATTAAACAGTGTACAACATGCGAATATATGAAGAGAACAGCAAAAATTGTCTGGCGAAACCCTAGTATATAAAATCCAAATTCAAAGATAATAAACTACTTGTTGACATGTTTTTGAATAAGAAAAAGTATTTCAATAATTAGAAGGTACCAATGTTTTCTAAAACTTCACAAAAAACATAGACGACACCTTCTCAAGATCTGAAATTTCTTTTCCAGAACTTTTCTTGAAAATTTCTTGGTCAGATTATTCAAAAATGTCCAGAAATTCAACAGAAACATGTCCAGAAACTTTATCTAGCTCGGGAAGGATTCACCAAATTTGAAGAGAAAGCCTCTGGAGAGCTCTTAACTACTTTCAAATGCATGGAGATATATCCAATATAAGAAACTTCTTCCAGCTTCCTTTCTTTTCTGCGAGAACAAGTGTTCTTCCATATTCACCTTCTGTTATCCTCGTGTGTGGTGAAACAGACAAATATTCGGAAATTGATCAAGAGGCTGCAATAACTAAGCCTTTAGCTGAGTTGCATTTTAGTAATTACTTAAAATTTTCCTCGTTTTATATGACACTCTCTGATTACAATTTTATTCCCAGTACCAAAAACGAGAAACAGAGAGGGAAAGAGGGAGAGAGTGAGACTCCAATTTCTCACAGACAACTTTTGGACATAAAAGAAAGCATAAAAGAATAAAGGAAACATCAGAATAACTATAACCTGAAGAACTACACTAATGAAGCTCAATGGAAACTGACCCTAATTTCACCCTTCACGCTGACATTAGAATCCCATTCCAAAAAATTCTGCTGTAATATAGCACCAAGTCTCCTATACAAAATATAAATCATTGCTCCCATGATTCTATGATATTTGAAATCCTTAGAGCAACATCTGCAGTAGTGACAAATCCTCCAGCTTCACCAGTGTTTAGAAGGCCAAATCACAAAAAAAGAAGCAAGAAAATTGCAAGACTATCAACCACCTGTCAACAAGATACATGAAGCACTCATCAAGTGATGCTAATGCATTTTTAACCAACACCATCAAACTGAGATTCTGAAGCATCAAAGATTGTTAATATACTTCACATCACAAGGTGCCTTTGTTCATCAGAAGACAGCAGAATTTCTTAGATGACTCGTACAGAGCGACAAACTGGGAGAACTAGGAGAAAGGAATTCTAGTACCAATTTCTGTAGCAGTTTGAAGGAACAAAAAAAGCAGTAGGGAAATTGAAGTAAAGAAGAAAATGTACCACAGAGACTGGAGAAAGTAGATGAATATGCTTTGTCTGGAGCACAATACATCAACCATATAAGGTACTTGTCTAACAAAATATATGTTGAATATTAGCATACCAGGTTTGTATAGAAACTTGGCATTAGCATGCATCTAATGTTTGGTGAAGAATCTTGAGACTGAGAGATCAGCATTTTATAAGTTAGTACAAGAACCTCAGACAGAAAAATTGAATACTGCTCCAACTTTTGCTATTTCACAATGTAATCATCTTGATATTTAGTACCAGACAACTAATGGGCTGATACACAGCAATTGGTATAATTGCATTAACTAGGGAGGGCTAAGAAACAAGTCCTGATCAGGCAGAGTTTTAGGCCATTATATGACTTACTATTAAGTCATCCACATGTTTACGTAGATGATATATTTACAGACTTGGATAGCTACATACATATAAATTACCTATGGTTATCATAATTTTGTCATCAGAATATTTAGACCAACCTCCTGTTATACCGCTTCATACAGACATGTTTAACTTGTCCAACAGCTTAGCTGCCTTGTAGTTCAGACAAAATCCAGTTCTTTTTTTTTTTTTTTTTTTTGGGGGGGGGGTGGTTAGGTAGACAAGTGCAGGTTCTTTTTCTAATTTTCTCAATTTTCACATTTTGTTTCATATGGAGGGAAAAACACACACACACACACATGCACACAAAAGAATGTTGATGCAATTACAATGAAAGTACCATAAAAATGAAAACCCAAATCAAGAAACAGAAAAGGTGATAATAACTTCTGAACCGAGAACCGACACAAAACTTTTTATCTGCAGCTGGAAAGAGAAAAGTCCGGAAGTGTTCTATCAATTAGTCAACAAAAGAGAAAGAAATTACCAATTAAATTGGGAGAAGACATTGTCAGGGGCCTCTCAACAATGGGTCTGATGCACGGTCCTCAATAAGTCAAAACGTTCTTCGGATGATACAGAAAGCACAAAAGAGGACAAAACAAATCACTGGTCCATTCCATCTATAACTTTGCAGTAGTCGCTTGTTTTCTTGAATCATTAGTATCACTAGCTATCTTGTGGCTTGCAGGTGAAGACCCAAAAGCTCCCAAAGCATCTAGGAAAAAGCTTTTATTTGGGATGATTCCATCTTTGTCCATGTACAGCAGCAATTTTTTTACTGGCTCCTTCATGTTTGCTTTAGTGTAGGCCTTGTACAAAAGCTTATAGGTTGAAGAATCAATAGAAAATGTTCTAGAGGCATGTACACTCTCAAAAAGTGTGTCTGCTTCTAATGGTAAACCATTTATGCAGTAGACATCCAGCATTGCATTGAGTGTTGAAACCTTCTTCTCCTTCCCAGATTCTCTCACCTTATCAAATATCTCTCTTGCTTTGAAAACACAGTCGCAATAACCGTACATCATAATAACACATTCATAAGTGATGAAATTTGGGGAATATCCCATGTCACTGATCTTCTGAAAAATCAACTCCGCCTTCTCCCTCAGCCTTGCTTTTCCGTAGTTTGTGATCATTGAATTAAATGTGGGAAGTGTTGGTTTCTCCTTGGAACGTAACAAGCTCTTAAAAACTTGTTCCATCTTTTCAAAGTCTTGCTTTCTTCCATATGAATCAATCAACAGATTAAAAGTAATTATATCAGGTCTGAGCTGCTTACTCTTCATTCGCGATAGAACAGATTCCATTTCCCTAATCATCCCATTTTTCCCATATGCATCCATCACTCCATTAAACGTGAAGATATCAGGTGTAACAATGCTCTCATCAAGATCTTTGAACAATGCGTTAACTTGATTGACATCCCGTGCCTGAGCAAATGCTCTCAAAAGGATGTTATACGTTACTACATTAGGTGGACACCGTTCCATTCCCTTCATCTTACTAAAGTATCCTAAAGCCTTAGCCAAGGCCTTGGCTTTATCAGCGACTATGAAGGTGGGCTGTGATCAGTGCATTATACACTGAGGTGTCAGGTCTACATCCACTATTTCGCATCTCAGAGAAAAGCCACATAGCCATCCTCGTCTGTCCCTTCTTCCCCATAACTGATATCAACTTTGAATAAACACCATTATCCGCTATATACCACCGCTGCTTTTGCATCCATCTGAACACCTAAACATTCGTTTACGTAAGTAAAACCAAGACGTCATACTTGCTATTACCAACAGTACTATATCACCACTGCCTTGACTTCATTTAAGCAAATAATTTACACTCACTTGCCAGTAGCAAAACTGACAATAAATATAATTCAAAATTTGATTTCTGTACATGAAACAAATACTTATCTTTTGAACCTACAACAAATGCACATGAATTCAGACACTTCTTTTCGTTTCTCATTATTCGGTCTAATCTCCATTAAGGGATACAAAAACGACCCTAATCTTTAACATATTAAACAACATAATTTTGATTAAATTCGCAAAGAAAATGATATCCATAGTGCATTTCACAGTCATTAGGTCAAAAGCACAAC
The DNA here is from genome assembly GCA_013103745.1 of Gardenia jasminoides. NCBI lineage: Eukaryota > Viridiplantae > Streptophyta > Magnoliopsida > Gentianales > Rubiaceae > Gardenia > Gardenia jasminoides. The sequence continues at coordinate 46,020,211 of CM023095.1, read as the reverse complement.
ATATCCATAAGAAATGGATAAAAATTCAACAAAAGTATAAAAGAACCCAATAGAACCCCATAAAATTAATTAAGAAACACAATACCGAATAAAAAAAAACCCAAAATATAGAATTTTATTTTTCTGAAAAAATGGGTCTTTCAATCTCCAAATGCTACAGAATTCAAGAAAAGGGATCAAACCTCAAGACACTGAAGCCACTTATCAGTCTTGCCAAGCTCTTCAAAAAGCATGAAACAATGCTCAGTTCTCACAAGCTTCACATACTTATTCAAGGTGGCCACCAAAGGCTGCTTCTCTTCACCAAAATTCCTCATTAATAGACCAACCAGCTCCTCTGCTTCTGAAATGGCCTTCTTGGTCTTTGTCTTCTTCTTCTTGGGCCTTGCGGGCACATTGCTGATGATGCAATAAATGGGATTTTTCCTGGGCCGACATGGTTGAGTGATGTTAAAGGAATTCCGGGAAGAATATGGGTAAATGTTTGGGAGAAGAATTGTGGGTTTTGACGCAGAGAATTGCAGAGCTGCTGAGAAGTTTGAGAGTGTCATGCTTTCTTCACTGAGGGCAGGGGAATGTGGAATCGGGTATCAGCTTAGCGTCAGCCTGCGGAGGATATGTATGAAATGACGAAAACGCCCATGGGATGGGGTAGGGACAAAAACTAAGGACCCGTTTTTGGATCGGGAGTTTTGAACCCGACGTGAATCGAACACGCAACCTTCTGATCTGGAGTCAGACGCGCTACCATTGCGCCACGGATCCGATTTGGTTTGTATGCCTCGACGACTAGTATATAAATAAGGTATCAGTGTTCTGTTGGACATGGGTAAATGCATATTGGGAAAATTATTTTTGAGATGTAAATTTAAAAGTGGTATCTAATATAAATAACGAAAGAGATCCGAAGGTCAAGATTTAGCCAAAAGAGTTCCTGTTTCATCTACTTCATACATTCTATGACTATCAAAAGAGACCCCAGAAAAATTAAAAGACACGAAATCTTCTATAGGCCCTATGTCATTTTCCACCTGGGAATAATGTCAAAAAATAACTACTGTTGTCTTTTCTGGCAGAAGACAAATGAGAAAAGAAATATGATTAATTAGTTATTTTAAATTTAATTATCTTTCCTTCAGAATTTCATTGATCATATTAATTTTAGTTTTTTCAAGGAAAATTTCAGCCATCAAATAATATCAATTACAACTCAAATATAACAAAATTTTCCATAAGTGTACAATATGAAGGCTTCCACTTTTTAATTTTTTTTAAGCGAAAATTTTTTTTGTTACACCCTAACAAAATGAGTATTTGAGGTCAAAATTACTGCCGTGGTCTTAGATTCAAATTCCTTTACTCCCTCTTCACTTTTTAAATCCCATTCTTCCCTTGCAAAGCCGTCGTTGAGAAAACTGATGAGTATCTCCACAAAACAAACATCTAGTAACGGTATCAGAGTGACAACCTTAAACAAAGAGACAAAAAGATTCCTAATGTTTTCATTTGAAAAAAAAAAAAAAGGAAGAAGAAGAAAAATTAGGTAACAACATTTATAGAAAGTGTACGGGCAGTGTGAGACAAAAAATTTGTAAGTTTTGATTGATAACACCAGGCCGTAATTGTGCATCATACAAAGGTAGAAGACAAAGAATTAGGGGACAAGGGAAAAAAAATTGTCATATTTTATTCTATTAATAAATAAAAAATATTTTGTCATATCCTATTAACCTTTAGAGAGATGGAAAACAATGGAGACACATCAAGCTAAAAGTGCAACTCTTAGATACACGAAAGGTAAAGTATGTGCAACTCTAAATAGATAACTAACATGACATTGCTAGCTGAACAAATCTCTCAGAGTTTTCTGGTTATTGTGGCATTTTTGGGTAATAGAAAACATTGTTCCTTACCCTAAAGCTATTTAAAATCTCTTTCTGCATAGCTTTAACTAATTGGTTGGGTGAAATTTGGAAGTGATTGGCTCTAAAATCTATTTCTGCATCACTTTTTTTTTCCTGAGCATAATTTCATGGGTGATCATGTACGTGAGTATTGTTTGAACCTTTCAAGAAAAGAAATGCTTTGATGACCAAGTCTAAAGCTTACCTATCAATTATTTGTGAGAATTAGCAGCTTGCACACGTCTATATAGCCTTGTTGGTATAATTTATTTTGTCCTGATCCTGTGGAATTTCGTGCTAAGCTACTATACCATTTATATTATGAAATGCAACTATTTTTCCATTGGTTAGTCTATATGGTATTCACTGTTCAGAAATCATTGAGGTACCAATGGTATCTATACCAGATACTATAAAGAGTATCTCAGGTTGTAAATTTCAAGACACATTTCTAAATCCACTGCTAGAAGCAATAGTACAAACCATGCTGAGCTTTAACTGGCTATGGCTCACAATGGTGGTGGCTACAATGTTTTATCTTCTTCAAGAACTGTTATGGATGAAGAAGTAAAAAAGATTGCCCCCAGGTCCAAAAGGGCTTCCAATTTTGGGAAACACACATGCTGGGGAAGAAAAAAGATTGGGAGATGAGAAATAAATTCATGTCCAAGCACAAAGTCCACCATCTTCTTTTGATGTAGAAAATATATTGTCATATCCTGTGGCCAGCACTCAGATGGAAATTAAAGAACCATGCAAAAATAAGATTAAGTTTCTTGTACAGTTGCTCAATTATCAAAAATTACTTGCCTAAGAATCTGATTTGATGAAAGATTGTTCCATTACAAAGCAATAATCCATACATCCTTATTTCAATCTGTTTGGTCTTCAATTCCCAAGCCCACAAGGAATGTGAGACTCCAACTCCAAGTTGCTCCTCAAGTCTACCCCATCAAGGAAATAGCGTTGACTCTCCCAAACAGCTTTAGTATGCCAACAAAATAGGCAATATATGCTGGGCCCCACGTGGACCTTCAATCTGCATGCAATCCCCCTTTCTCAAGCATAGGCACGCCCTGGAGAAGCAAATCTTCTGTAATTTTTGCCAATAAAATCCACTTTTCATACCAAGTACCTGTAATTGATACAAAACCCAAATATAAGCAGTAAACCAATTCTTTGCACAATAAATGGGAGATTTTAGGCCCAAATAACCCCAATTAACACATGCAAATATCCCCCTATCACTGTTTAAAATGATACTGAATTCTCAGTAGCTTTGGACAATGCTTGTATTGGCTAATGTTCCTACAAACTAAATCGAGTTCTGGGAAAAAAAAAGGCATGAGGAGCAAATATAAGTTGCCTGATGATATCTGGGAAGAAATACTTGGACAAGAATTGTGGTGATAAGGGCTTCCAAGATATTCTTCAAGAATCAGTGCTAGTTGGAGCAACTCCCAACATTGCTGAATTGGTAATGAAACCTTAAATATATATATATATATATATATATATATATATATATATATATATATATATCAGTTATCTTACTGATAGAAGTAAAGTATAGTTTGAAATTGGATGTTAGTTTTTAAATGTAATCGAGTATTAGCAAAGTTTAATAATTTAACTACCAATAATTGATCGATGTAAACCCTTACTTTTTTGTTTGCTTGTTAAAAATCCAATCGATATACACCATTAGTTTTTGTTTACTCCCTACACCACCCTTTCTAGATATGCAACTTCTAGCCCAGCTGGTCAACTTTATCTCATTAATTTTATTTCAAGAAAATAAACACACTACTAGGATATGCCAAATTACATCATATGTAATACATATTAGTGGTTGAGGCATGGCTCACCCAATATGTCTGCAACTAATAAAAAGATATTAAAAATATTATTATTATTTGTTTCATTTGAAATTACTAGCTTAAAAGGGTTTGACTTTTTTAATATTTAGAGAAGTGGTAATTTTTTGGTTAAGGAGGCTGTGGTTAATTCAACAATGTGGAGTGGTTGTAGGGACATGAATAGTTAAAATAGTGTAATTATTGTTCAAAACAAGGGTAGATTAGGCAGCGTATTAAATAACACAATTTGTTTTCACTAAATCCCTCCCTCCTAGTTTATTTATAGCTATGTAATACATCTATACTATATATAATCTTGAGAGCTCCCAATCTATGTCATTTAATATTATATTAAAAATACCTTCCAAAGTTAGTTTTCAAACTACTAAAGTTCTCTCTTTTTCCCTGTCATGATTTTAAAACTTAATAACTTCTATAAATTTAAAAAAAGAATAATTTTATAGATTTCTAGAAGAAAAAAAATACATGCACTAACATATTTCTACATATAATAATTTATTTAAAAAAAGTAATTATATATTTTTTGAAATAAGCACACGCATAGAGTGCATCTAAATCACTAGTATATTGATTATGCCAAAAATATGAGTAGTGTCACAAAAAGCCGGTCCTCAATTGGGCTGAGTCTTCATTGCAACTTTCCGTCTTGGCTTTGTTATTCAGCCCAAAAGGAAACCAGCCCCAACTTCATTTAATGCTCTGCTTTAACTCTCCAACTGTTTTGTGCCCAACGACTTGGATTGGGTATGGGCAAATGTTACTGCCCAGCCCAGTGTCAACCCCCTCCAGTTTTCACAGCCAGTAAACCTGACCTTTCTTTACCATGGGCTCCTCTCCTGGCAAGTCCCTCAACCCTGTTGCATTACTGTAGAAATTGTAAAAAAAAAAAAAAAGCTTTTGAGAATGAAGTTTTTTGTGTGTTTTAGAAATAGTATATTAAATTTTAGAAATTTTAGAAGGTTCTTATAGTTAAAGTAGGAAACAAATAAGTTTTATGTAAACTTGCTAAAAATTTGAGTTAAAACTTTAGAAGTCTTTAAAGAATTCCTGTAATTAAAGTAGGAATAAAACAAGTTTTATACCAATTTGTAAGAAACACAAGCTACCAAACAGGATATAAATGTTACAGGAAATTATTTAACATTTTCGGTTATCTTCTTTTCTTTGAACTTTTCTTTTTCCTTTTTCGGTTATGTTCTTTTCTTTAAAAATTTTCTTTTTCGTTTTTCGGCTGTGTTCTTTTCTTTGAACATCTAGACAAAAATAGGGATTTATTTCTTTCCCCTTTTAATCTTGGTTAAACACGAGATCATTATTTTTCTTCCATTCCCAAGCAAATTGAGTATGAATTCAATGAATCGAAGTCATTGTGGAGTAATAGCTTGCAATTGACTATTAGGTCTTCAAATTCTTCACGGATCCGACTGGCAGGAAATCAACTGTGGGAGACATTTACTAGATCTTTTAAGTATTGGCCTATGCTCCAATGTTCAGGAAGAACCTTTTAGAACTCTCCCCTACATTGTGTATCACAATTGTGCTTCATTTATTTAAAAAATTTAGAAAGTGTAATAGTGTACTTGTCTGGTTTGAAAATTCGCTCCATAACCCTCCCTACAAATTCGATTGGACTGTCCTTCTTCCATAGTTATAGTATAAAAGTAGTGTAGATTGTTGTTATTAGACCCAAAAGAATATATATATATATATTTTTATTAGATCTTGTTGATCGGTCGGCTTGACTAAAACCTATTAAAGCACCTTTACAACTTTACGTGTATTAAAAAAAGCACAACATGGTTGATTTCTTCATCTTTGCAGCCAGGAGGGATGTATTTAATCATGTAATCCATACAAAATAAGACAAATGACAAACTGCGTAGCATGTCAGAATTGAGAAAATTCACCGGCTGCAATCATCCGCAGTATCACCTCTCTCTGTTTGGGTAGGTAGAGTTGATAAAAATCTACAAGCTGATATGCAATTTATTCATATGCTACTATACTCCTTAGAAGGCCAGGCCGCCAGAATTATCGATTTTGCTCTGCTAAAACAGTCTGCAAGATTTTTTTCACTCAATGTCCCTCAATGTCTGCCTTTGCAGCCAGCAAGGGAAGCTATTCTTCCACTCGGATTCAGCTAAACAATTAACAGCAAATTTTGCTAACACATGACTGACATTTTTGTTTTGTCTCTTAGCAAAAAAGAAACAAAACACTTGTCAAAATTTTGTTTCAGATTCTTAACATCACACAGAACAGTAGCAACTCCTGTATCATCCTCCTCACTAGCATTCAACCTGTAAAGAATTGGTCTTGCAATCAGATTCAAATTCCACTTGTTTCCATCCTTCTTTTTCTACTTTAACCATAGCATGTCTTAAAGCTAGTGCTTCCTCCAGTTTTGCCTCACAACCAAATCGAAGCATTTCCACGTGATCAGTTCAATGCCAATTTCAAGGAACGCGTGGAGTAGAGCATCTACCCTATCATGCCTAAAAAATATCTGTAAAGACAAAAAATTTGAATGACCCTCAAACCATGTGATTAGTCGGCTTTTAATCCTCCAACTATTAACTGCATGCTTTTATCTCTTGAACTTGTATAAGAGTATGCTCTTCATCTTTTTTATGTAGAGATAATTTTGAAAACCTGTCCTGAAGTTTATGAAGTTTATGAAGTTTATGGTAAAGTCACTCAATCTTTGAAATTTTAGAAATGTCACTTAATTCTCATATTAGTGAGATGGGACCATTAATCACTAATTCACTATCATAACATATGAATTGACAAAATTATATTCACTACTTTAATAATTTTTAGGCAAAATATTATGGAAGAGAATTTTTAGGCAAAACATGTAAATCTTATATTATAATTAATTCGGTAGAAAATTCAATATAAAACAACACAAAAGGGTAGAATTGGGAGAAAAATATATCTCTCTCATCAAATGATCATTATAAGAATATTCTAATAACACAAGGTTGAGATTGTTACAAAAGATATGATTTTAGGGGAGTTTAGTGATACTTTTAAAAGTTTAAGGGAGCCAAGTTGTATTAGTATAAACCTCATGAGAGGTTTCTTAAATTATCTTGAGGGGCAAAAATATGCGGTTAATCCCTGAAGCCTGTCCAAATTTCTTGACCTATCTGCAAAAGCCCCAGACAATTCGGCGGTACCTGGTATGAAGATTCAAGTTTGATACCTTCTATTTTAGGGAGTGTTCTTTATACTATTTCTCATTCACAGCCATCAGATTATCACGTTTTACCCGCGTAAACAACTGTTAGGCCGACAAGGGTACAAATTGCTATCCAGTATTACTATTTGACATAAATAGCTGCTCTGAGGCCTAATCTTAGATCAGAAAAACAAGCAGTAGAGTACCATCAAGCAAACTGAGAAAGATGATGAGCATTCATTGGCTATGGACAGCTCTAGCCTTGGCTGCAATCTGGTTCTTTCTTCAAGATTTGTTTTTGAAGAAGAAGAGAAAGAGATTGCCTCCAGGTCCAAAAGGGCTTCCCATTATAGGAAATCTGCATCTGCTGGGCAAGAATCCTCACCAAGATTTGGCAAAACTGGCCAAAGAGCATGGCCCTGTAATGTACATGCGATTTGGTTATGTCCCAGCAATCATTGTCTCATCCCCTGAAGCAGCTGAAAAGTTTCTCAAGACATATGATCAAGTTTTTGCTAGCAGGCCTTATCATGAATCTTCTTGGTACGTTAGTTATGAGCAGAGGAACTTGACTTTCGGCCAATATGGACCCTATTGGCGAAACATGCGTAAGCTTTGCATTTTGCAGCTGCTCAGTAGCCAGAAAATCAATTCGTTCCAGCCGATGAGAAGAGAAGAGGTTGGAACATTGGTTAAATCACTCAAACAGGCTGCGTCAGATGGTGCTTCGGTGGATCTTAGTGCAGCAATCTCGTCCTTGGGCTCAAATATGAGTTGCTTGATGATATTTGGGAAGAAATATATGGACAAGGATTTTGATGATAGGGGTTTTAGAGATGTCATTCAAGAAGGACTTCATGTTGCGGCCATGCCTAACCTCGGTGACTACTTTCCTCTGCTTGGTGTGCTTGATCTTCAGGGACTTACTCGTCGGTTCAAGGCTCTTGCTAAGGTGTTTGATAAATTTTTGGAGAAAGTCATTGATGAGCATCTACAGTCTCAGGAGCACAAGCAAACCAAGGACTTTGTAGACATCATGATGGGAATTATGCAATCCGGAGAAGCTGAGTTTGAATTCGACCGTCGTCATGTCAAAGCCATCTTGTTGGTATGTTTTAAACCTTTTCTTGTTTGCTGGATTGCTGTTCATATACGTAGCTGATAACAACAGTTTTTGTATTGCTTGTTGAGATTTCTATTAGCTTTTTCTACAAAATTTTCAGGTAGTCATGATATCTGGACTAAAGAAATTCGAGCAACTACACGTGTTAGTTGGTTAACAAAACTTTGCACCTGAAAACATGATTTGGACTTTCGGGGTTTTGCAAGAAATTCAATATCGTGTTGTTCTTAATTTCGTCTAAATAATACCAGTGTTCTTTTTTGAGTTTCTCCTTTGTTTATCTGTTGAAAAAGGGACTGTTTCATAGCTAAATCAAATAATTGCAATCCTTGCAACAAATGAAGACAAATTTGACACCTCTTTTGATCTTGGCACTGTGCCTAACTCTGCCAATTGATTACTTCAACTGCACAGGATATGCTTGTAGCCTCAATGGACACCTCAGTCACTGCAGTTGAATGGGCGATCTCAGAACTCCTCAGGCATCCTGAGGCGATGAGGAAACTCCAGAAAGAATTGGAAGAAAAAGTCGGATTGGAAAGGATTCTGGAGGAATCAGACATTGAAGGACTAGAATATTTGGACATGGTTGTCAAAGAATCCATGAGACTCCATCCTGTGGCGCCATTATTGCTCCCCCATGAGTCAATGGAAGATTGCACAGTTGATGACTTCCACATTCAGAAAAAGTCACGGATCATCATAAACATATATGCTATTGGACGGGATCCAAATGTCTGGCCTGATCCTGAGACCTTCATCCCTGAAAGATTCGAAGGCAGCAATATAGACCTTCGGGGACAAGATTTTCGGCTTATACCCTTTGGCTCAGGCAGAAGAAGTTGCCCAGGTTTGCAGTTGGGGCTCCTTCTTGTTCGCTTTGTGCTAGCACAGTTGGTGCATTGTTTCAATTGGGAACTTGCAGATAACATTCAGACAACTGATTTGGATATGTCTGAGGCTTTTGGTGTAGTAACCTCAAGAGCAAAGCATTTGAAGGTAGTGCCCACTTACCGATTACAACAATGAATGAAGAGCGTGGACTCCAACTTTTATCGACCTACCTGTCTATCTATGCTCGCTTTTAAAGTATGACAAATTTTAGTTGGCTGAGAGAGCAAGCAAGATTTGGTTCTAGTTTTGTTGATTCTCAAATTACGCTCTACACAATATTTACATCCATTGCATTGTATTTCAATAGTAATGCTATAATCAATCATCAATGTCAATCGTGTCAACCATTAGAAAAATGAAGGCTACAATATACTTATAATTGAAATAGCACTGTGGGACATTCATAACCCATCATTAATGGAAAAAAATAAACTGAAAAAAAAAAACCACGAAGACTCTGTTTGATAACTCAATTTAGTATTTAAAATTAATGGGTTCAAAACTCAACATATTCAGACGCGTTTGGCAAAAAGGAGGGCAACAAGTTAATCACAAAGTTGAAAAATTCGAATCAAATGACATAAAAAGGAGAACATTTAGGTCACTCAAATCCCATGGAAAGACAAAAACGTTGGATGCTGATAACAAAACACTAATATAAAAAGAAAAGGTGCTCTCAATAGTGAGTATAAGCTAAATTTTCCATTCAATTGTCACTTCTACTTTAAACATTGTATTGATAGATAAGTGCAGTGCTATCAATATTTGATGTTTTAGAGTTCGTGACAAAACATCTAAAAGGTTCAGGGAAAAAAAAAAGGGGTTTGAAACAGGTTGATCTGTGGTTGTACTTTTAAATAATGTTTTGAAAAATAATTGGTTAAAGAAAATAAAAACATAGCAATATTATACTTTAGTATCAACAATCGGCATTCCACAAATTTAATATCTAAAAATATTTTTGAGTAATATAATCACATGCAAGGTATGTGAGCTATTACAAGTTTTTAATAATAACAAAGCTGTATTAGCAAGGCATCCTTTCATTCAAGACTTTGCGTGCACTCTTGTCTTGTGTGTTCTCAGACGTTTTGCTGGCTGCTTCTTTCCAATTCATAGATGATACAAACATTTGCCAATTCGTCAATTTTGTTACTTGTTTCCATCTCGTTCTATAGAAGCTGCTTCCTTTAACGCAGTGAAAGTGTTACAAAATACTAGTTAGAAATTTTTTTTTTTCCCTTGAACTTGCAAACCAAGATGTGAATTGAGTTTCTTTACCTTCTCATCTAAATTAGACAGAAGGATACATATTAGACAGTTAATTTTCATTGGTTCGACAGTGAACTGAGAATTCAGATCAAGTGCCAAAACCAAACAAATTAGAAGTCAATGGCAAATAAAGTGATATGAATTCCTCTCCCTGCTAATTGAATATTAGAGCTTGACTGAAACGACATGTAGGAAAGCAACATGTCTCGCATTTATATGATCCTGCACATCGTTTGCCTTGACTATATCTACCTGCCAATATCAATGGACCATTTCCTAGAAAATTTAGAATTGAATGCTATTTGTTGCGTTAGAAACTAGATTCAAGAAACTTTAAACTCATATAATTATTTTATACTAATTTCTCACTTATAAAAATTGGTATTTAATTGTCTCATTAGCGCGTGTGTGTGTGTGTATAAAGTCAATTTTTTTAGTTACCTTGTCCAGTACTTGCATCTGGATTCAAAACAAGAAAGAACAATATTTTTAATTTAATCAAATTCATTTACAATATATCACATATAGTTTCAAAATTTTTATTTAACTTTTAAACTACCTCAAATATTTTAGATAGTATGATTTTAATCTTAATTAACAATCCTATTATATTAATTGTACATGAGTTGCATTATTTATTGTTGTATATGTGAATTACACGCTTCAAAATTATTAGTAAGATTATTTTATACATTTTTTGTAGGATCAATCAATCTTACAATCCGATCCTACAAAGTAAAAAACAATCCAAGATAAAATCGCAATTTTGAAAACTTTTTTTTTTTTTTTTTTCGGTACACAGGGAGGCAACGCCTCTTAACAAGGTAATTTTGAAAACTTTGATCCATATGTGGTTAGCCCAAATGTCAACGGGCACCATTTCCACATCGGCCAGGTCATTTTATTGAAAATCCGGTCATTCAATTTAGCGGTCGTGTTATATTAAGCGCTTGATTGAAAACAGAAATCATTTCTGAATAATATATCAAGGAATTTTCTAATAAGTGCTTCAAGACACTCGATAAGATATCTAATTTATTATGCCAATGCACTCGTAATTATGTCTCCTGCATTGAATTTTTTTTTCAATTAATTTTCACCCTTGTCAAAAAATCAACATTTGAAACTACATTAATGGGTGTCCTAGGGCCACTCATAAGTCAAATCCATCAATCAGCAGTACCTCATTTGCAATGTAACAAAAAATTTCTTTAACCCTCAAGAAAATCAAAATGTGTGATCTGAAAAACAATAAACAAAAGAAGAATAACCATGTTTATTTGATGAATTTTTTATCAAAAATAAAGGCTGAAATTTTTTGTCACGAAAAGTATGAATTTGCTTGTTTTAGTTAAGGGATAATCTCAAAAACCTCTATTGAGGTTTCCTCTAATCATACCTGACTCCCCCAAAGTTTTCAAAATCACACTTAGCATTCTTGATAGTAGGGGTGTGCAAAAAAATCCGAATACCGAATTACCGACCGAATTCGAATTGAATTCGGTAATTCGGTAATTTGGTCGCATTGGTATCGAATTAGATTCAAAAACGGTATGGAGCATTATGAATTCGGATTGACCGAATTCGAATTCATTTAATATAAAATATAAAATAAATGCTACATAGACAAAGTACATACAGATATAATACAATACAATACATATACATACCATACGTCTGAAAATTTTAAAATAATATACACTACAAAAAAAATAAAAAAAAATCCTATTGGATGCTATTATATACAAAATACCGAAAATTACAATTCATCCCGAATTACCAATTAATTCAATGGCCTTTCGCTTCCGGTTTCAAATCTACCATTCGGTAAATGCAAAAATACCGAATTCATTGGACCGAATTGATAACATCAATTGAATTCAAATTGATCGGATATAATAAAGTGAAAATATCGAAAAAATCGAATTCACAACACCGAATTACCGAATTCAAATTCGATGCACACCCCTACTTGATAGGATGATGTGACATAAAAATTTTTTGAAAGGACAATATTATCCTTAATATTTTTACTAGATAATTTCAGAAACCTCCTTTGAGTTTTCTCCTAATCACACCAGCACTCTCAAACTAAATTATGTAAAAAGAAAATAATAAAAATGCCATAAAAATTATGCACATTTTGGCTACTTTTATTACTCCAATTTTCTCTTTTTATCTTGATTAATCGAAAAGAGGTGCAGAAAAAGAAGGTCAAAATCATTCATTTGGTAAAAGATATAGCTAGGGTGTAGTTGAAATATACCTATAATGGTGTTCAACTATTAAAAATAAAATTTTTGAAAAATTGATTAACCAACAGTATTAAAATAAAAATCTTATTTCTTTTCAATCTAAAATTTTGGCATAATTAGAAATGATGAGCTCCTCCTAGAGATTTAATAAAAGGAAAAACAATATTTATTTCTTAACAATTTGGGAATGGAAACTAAACACTCGTTTGGTTCAACCGATGATTCTTTTTTTTGGAGCTTGTTGCTAAAGGATAGGAACAAAAATTATAAAATTTAAAAAGGCATATTTTCTATCTATAAAAGTTTTAAAGAAAAAAAATTACTCCCAAATAATGGTGTTCAACTATTGAAAACAAAATTTTTGAAAAATTAGTTAACAACAGTATTAATATAAAAATCTCATTTCCTTTCAGTCCTATTTTTTTTATTTGTTTGAGAGTTCTAAACAAAATTATAAAATTTAAAAAGGCATATTTTCTAACTCTAAAGGTTTTAAAGGAAAAAAAAATCACTCCTAATTATTTTTCTCAAAAACAATCTTCATTTGTTTTTATTTAACATCTTCTAAAAATAAAAAATCAACTTATAGAAGTGCAAACTTGAAAGAAATTATCTCTCTCTCTCTCATAGGAGGTGCCAATGTTACAAAGATTGTCATTCCAAGGGTACTAGATGTGATTTTGAAAACCTTGGGAGGAGTCAGGTGTGATTGGAGGAAACCTTAGGGGAGGTTCTGAGATTATCCCTTAGTTAAACACAAAGTCATATATTAGATTATTATTTTTCTTCCGTTCCTAAGCAAAGTGAGTACGAATTCAATCAATAGAAGTCTATTAATGTGAGCAATTAATGTCTTCCAGTTGAATATTAGATCTTCACTAATATCACAGGTGGGAAATCATGTTTGAGGAATTTATTTGGTCTTCTAGATTGATAGCGTTGACTATGTCTTCATTGAAGTACCTTTAGTCATAATAAAAATTAAAACTTGGTTGATTCTTTGTCTTTGCAGTCAAAAGGGACGAATACAATATGTAATTCTTGGAAAATGAGAGAAATGCCAAACTATATACTATGTAAGATGTCAGAATTGAGACAATTCACGGGTTCGAATAGCTAGATTTGAAAAATCTACAAGCTTATCTCCTTGTACGGCCATCCCGCAAGACCGGTCAATTTTCCCCTATGAAAACAGTCTGCAAAAATTTTACGAAATGGAAAGAAAAAAGATTACGGTGAGTTTTTCGGCCTTTTTCATGTACGATTACAATGGAATGTGACAAAATGAATATCCCATGAGGGTTCTTTTGGTTCACTGATTGGACGAGATAGAATGACTCATCCTTGGATAATTAATGTAAGGATTAATTATCATGGATTGCTCATCCTTATTATTGAGTTTTGGTTTATTAATATAGTTGTAGATTTTGTCTTTTTGACAAGGGTAAAAGAATCTGATAAATCATTATCCCCTCTCACAATTATTCCTGATAAATAATATCAAAACCTCTCATGGAGTGACTTTATTCCTCTAGAAAGGATTAATTCAGTTAACATGGATATATAATTCAATTATAAATATGCAAACAACCATTGGATGAGACAGGATAAATTATCCAATCCTGTCTCATCCTAACTACAAACCAAATCAACCCTAAGTGGCCTGACACTAGACTACTTAACAAATTTGTGAATTGAATTGAAGTGGTGCGGTGCGATTCTACTATAATAATTTGCCGCTCAAATTGAACAGAAGGTGTGTTTTTTTTTTTAAAATTATTTTTATAATACAACATGTTTATGAGTAGTTGTCTTGGTAGTGTGAAAGGAAGAGCCTATGTGCGGGGATGCACACATACGTAGGATACAAATTGATGGATTAAAAATAACTCTAAAAAAGGGGGGAAAAAAAAACAAGAAGTATTTGATAGGAATGTGTAAGAATTGTATATTTGGAATGATTGTCATGCGTGATAGGGAAAAAACGTAGGAAATGACTAAGATCCAAATTTGGTTGGCTTCAAATCCTCTGTCCCCATTTTTCCTCTGTCCCCTTTGTCCCTTTCACCAAAAACTGCCACATGTCCATGCAATCAAATATCTATTAGATATATATCTTGTATTTTAGACGATAAATCATAACAATTATTTGTTTTTATTAATCTTTTAATCAAACTCAATTGACTTTAGTTTTTCTTTTTTTTAATTAAATGGCAACTCCAGAGAAAAAAATCTTTTGTCTTTATTTTTTTAAATAATCACATCCATACAAATTCTAACTTTTTTTCTTAAAGGAAAAAAGAATGGAAACAACTGCAAACAATAAAAAAAAAAAGAAGAAAAGAACAAATTGATTGAAATAAAATATCGCCAGGGAATCAATTGATAAAGGTACAACTACATAATGTAAGAATGTCTTTTACCCTTTTTTCCGAGATATTGTCGTTCTCTTTAAAAAAATAGATAAAGATAAATATTTTGTGTCTCTTACTTTGACAAAAAAAAGAAAAGTATAAATAAATTCGCATTAAGAGTCTTTGAATTATTTAAGGGAGAAAAAATAAAATTTGAGTTCTAATAAACGATGAAACAATTGATAAAAATTAGTAATGGTTTAAGTCTTTGAATTTCTAAGAAGAATAACATTAGAAATAATTGAATGTCGACATATATGGTTTGTGAAGTGATAGAGGAAAATGGACAAGATTTGAAACCAATTTGGTTCCCCCCATTTACCACTATCCGACAAAATTAGTAAAGATCCTGCCTGCCCATTCCCATTTCCCAATCTCAGTTTGTCCCCCTGAACTAAAGTAATATATACATTTTTTTTTTCCTTTGATGATGAGTAAAACGTCAAGTTTGAGTATAACTAGGCTTCAGTTCCCCGAGTGCTACTCGGGGTGGCCCTTTTAGTTGTGGTTGACTAAACTCAAATATTCTATAGTAGTCTAAGTCGGTAGATTTAGTTTGCATTTTATGTGGTGAAGTTTAAAGTATGTGTTTTTCGTTGTCTTAGTGATGAATATTTCTTTTAACTTAAAGGAATTAATGAAGAAAACCGTAGTAAGAATTTATCCTAATGTTGCCAGTTGAGAAAAAGATTAATGGCGTGAGTTGGTTTAATTTATTTATGTGATCAAGTTGATAGAATACGTGTTTGTTTCTTTATTTATATTTGCGATTGGTATTTTGAGTCGAAAGCAATTGATACAAGTGTGTGCCACAAATAATTGACCTCTTGAATACTCTCAAAAAAAGATTAATGTGATTCATTTGGACATAGTTTGAAACTAAATGGTGTGAGTTGGTTTAATTTATTTTTTGCTGAATTGTTCAGTTGGAGACTAAAGAGCATTGGGAATTATTAATGGTGACAAGAGGTTATAGTTTTTGATGGTTTAGTTAATTTATATAAATATATTCAGGTCCAGAATGTGGAGAATGTATGCTAAATAGTATAATGATTTGTTTCCAAAAAATGCGATAATCAGAAACAATGGAAAACTAAGGGCGATGGTAATTATTAAAATTAAGATGTAGTTATATATCGTAATCATCTAATTGATATATAAATGCTAAAGCACTAACATTCAAGAAAGTGGAATTTATATTAAAGATAACGAATTTATATTCAATATTAAAGTGGAATTTATACATTTCGATAACCGAATTAGTTTATACATATCAAAGTAGTAATATTGGAGAAAGCGCAATTTATATCAAAATAATAAACATGCATGCAGAAACACACAGATATACATGCATATGGAGAAGACCTTGTAGTTTTGATAATTCAATTAATTAATAAAATGTGGTTTTTTCCCGAATAGCGGGCTAATTTTAAACACATGGAAACTAATAAGCATGGATACATAAACATGTAAAAAATGTGTGTGTGTGTATATATATCTCCGTGTATATAGATATGCATACATACATGAACGCTAGATAATGGAAGACTTTTTTGTTGATTAGTTAAGAATAAAAATTAGAGTATATAAATACCAAAGTTTGAGTGTTCTAAACAATTGTCAATGACAAAATTGATATTTTTTATTCTTTTTTTTAAAGGTACTGTTTTGTATTATTTTTAGGGATAATTTGAAACCTCCCTGAGGTTTCGACGGCCATTCCTGGTACCTCAAACTTTTAAAAATCTCACTTACCTCCCTTATTTTAAACTTTTATATCATTTGAAACCCATTTCAAAATATAATGTTAAAAATTTATTTTGGGTGAGAGAATATAATTTTATTCCAAGTTTGCCCTTTTCTTATGATTTCTCAATTACTATAATACACCAAACTTATCCTTAATTTTATAAATAGATGGATGAGTTTCTTAATAAATATATCGAAGTTGATAATAATATTAAAAAACTTTTTAGTAGTTTTATGTCATTGGTTTGGACAAGAAATGTTAAATTACTCAAAATTATGAATAATTTATAATACTCTTGGAAATAATTCACAATAATTTATAATCATGAAAATACCTTTTTGCCTGATTTAAAACATTACAAACAAATTTATATATAATTTTCAGCATATTATATCTTTTTAGTTTTCAAGCCATCAATTTGGACAAAAAGTAGAAAATTCAAAAATATGTAAATAATTTGTAAAACTTTTGAAATTAACTCAAAGCATTTTGGAATAAAGAAAATATTATCTTTATAACTTGTAGAATTCAAATATTAAATCTTATATATAAAAACAAACTATATTTTTTTCAATCAAAATAAACTTTCATTTATTTTGTTATGAACATACTTACGCATAATAAAAGTAAGACAACAAAGGGTAATTTTGAATGAGATTACATTTACTTTTCCAAAATGAATTTTTTAATATTTTATTTTAAATTGGGTTGTAAATGATATCAAAAGTATAAAATAAGGGAGGCAAGTGAGATTTTAAAAGTTTGAGGGTACTGAATCAAACCCTGGGGAGGTTTAGAATTATCCCTATTTTAAAAAGTAATAGGCATTGAGTTTGTAATCTTTTTTTTTAAATTAATAGGCGTTGAATAGATAAAATTGATAGAAAATGGATTTTAATTAAAATATTGGGAAAAATAATATGAGCTATAACAAAAGAAAAAAAAGAAGCTGGAAAAAAATATAATCGTAGGCAAAGTTCTCATAAAGGAATTAGCTTAGACGGAAACAAGGCAAAACGCGAAAAAACAAATGTTAAGGATATATATGTAATTTGGTTACTAAAATTAAAATAGAATATGTATCCTGAGCTTATTTCAACCGACTCATGAACTATCAATCATGGAACAAGATGACTAAAGTTTGACTCTAATATGTGATTTGATTGATCTAATGAAAATAAATATTTAAAACATTATTTATTTTTAATTAACTAATAAAAATATTAGGTACCCTTATGCATATAAAGGGAAAATAAGTATATGGATGCATTTGCAAAGAAGCATATGCGTGTATATCTCTGTCTGTGTATGTGTGTCCTCACACACACACACACACACACATACACATAAAATAAAAATACAAATAATAAGAATCTAATGCAATAAAAATATATTTATGCCTATCTGTTGCCTAATCAATCATTTTGCTTGTTCGATCGATCATTTTGCTAGGCAATCAAAAGTGGGAAGAACAAATTTGTCAATTTTACTGATACCTAGCAATCGATTAATTAACAGCAACATAGATTATACCTTCAATATTTTTAATAGCGCATGGGCATTCATAAATCAGTAATAAAAAGGCATTAAACTACTAAAATTGCTCATCAAAGGAACAATAAAACAATAAAAAATAAGCTAGATACACATGCTAATATTTTGTAGAGCAGGCATTAATTTACAAATAAATTTGATGGATCGTATACAAAGTGTTATGATATTTTTGTAAGAGTATTTAGTGCAATGCTTATCCTATTGCTTGATCCCAGCAATTTGAGTAACCAAATGTTTATCCTGCTTGATCCCAGCAATTTCAGCAATTTCAGCAATTTCAGTTATTGGGAGACAATGGGTAGTGGAGGCGGGCCCGGACCACAACAGAAGAAAGGACAAAATGCAGGAGCAAATTACAAATAAACCAGCACCAAGGGCATTATGGGAACAAGAAGACAAAAGCAATGCAACAGCAACGCACACGGGACGGGAGGCTGGGCAATGAAACAAGGGAAAAGACGAAGAAGACGAATCATAACGCAGAAATACCCGGGAAACCGCGACAAAACACTGTTCATCAGAGATCCCCGCTTTAAGTATAAGGAAGATGTCCAAAAAATGGAAAAAAAAAAAATCTATAATGACTAAATTACCCTTTTCTAGGAATGAAAAGTGGAAGTATCCATGAGTTATTTGGCCAATTTCTTTCTGAGTCAAACGCAATTTGTTGGCCCCATAAGTTTTATGATTAATGATTTTATAAATTTAGGAATCTTAACTATTTAAATTCATGATACATTTAAATTATCTAAGTTGGCAAGTGCTTTGAAGTAATTATGAATGCAGGTACGACTTTTAGCTTGCTATGATTACATCATTTAATAAACAGTAAATCAAATATGGATAAATATTGTTACTAAGGCAAATTTTCTAATCTAACTATTGCGTTTTTAGTGAAGTACACCCTTTCTCTCTATTGGTGTAAATATTGTAAGTATTAACTATATATTTATGTCTAAAAGTTCGATTAACACTATTTTATGTTGACATTATCTTTTGTTGCTTACATTTTAACAATACAAATTATTTTTTTACACAATTGTGACAACATATTTTGTTGATACTAAATTTATTAAGGTCTCACCTTCTTATCTAACTCGTTTTTCTCATACCAATGAAATTGCGCATAATTGCCAAAAAAATTGCTGGGTGGGAATTATTTCCCCGCTTTCATGTCGCCAAGTCAAACTTTGGTGCGGACCGGCTACAAATCAAATTAAATCTTTCTGCTCCGTGCAGGGAATTTTATGTGTTTCTACTGTGGGGAATTTTATACCGTTCCCACCATAAAAGCTTCCCATAAATAGTTGCTCTGAGGCCTATTTTTCAGAGCACAAAAAGAAGCAGCAGAATACCATTAAGCAGACTGAGAGAGATGATGAGCATTCATTGGCTATGGACAGCTCTAGCCGTAGCTGCAATCTGGTTCTTTCTTCAAGATTTGTTTTTAAAGAAGAAGAGAAAGAGATTGCCTCCAGGTCCAAAAGGGCTTCCTATTATAGGAAATCTGCATCAGCTGGGCAAGAATCCTCACCAAGATTTGGCAAAACTGGCCAAAGAGCATGGCCCTGTGTTGTACATGCGATTTGGTTATGTCCCAGCAATCATTATCTCATCCCCTGAAGCAGCTGAAAAGTTTCTCAAGACTTACGATCACGTTTTTGCTAGCAGACCTTATCATGAAGCTTCTTGGTACATTAGTTATGAGCAGAAGAACTTGACTTTCGGCCAATATGGACCCTATTGGCGAAACATGCGTAAGCTTTGCATTTTGCAGCTGCTCAGTAGCCAGAAAATCAATTCGTTCCGGCCGATGAGAAGAGAAGAGGTTGGAACATTGGTTAAATCACTCAAACAGGCTGCGTCGGATGGTGCTTCGGTGGATCTTAGTGCAGCAATCTCGTCCTTGGGCTCAAATATGAGTTGCTTGATGATATTTGGGAAGAAATATATGGACAAGGATTTTGATGATAGGGGTTTTAGAGATGTCATTCAAGAAGGACTTCATGTTGGGGCCATGCCTAACCTCGGTGACTACTTTCCTCTGCTTGGTGTGCTTGATCTTCAGGGACTTACTCGTCGGTTCAAGGCTCTTGCTAAGGTGTTTGATAAATTTTTTGAGAAAGTCATTGATGAGCATCTACAGTCTCAGGAGCACAAGCAAACCAAGGATTTTGTTGACATCATGATGGGAATTATGCAATCTGGAGGAGCTGAGTTTGAATTCGACCGTCGTCATGTCAAAGCCATCTTGTTGGTATGTTTTAAACCTTTTCTTGTTTGCTGGATTACTGTTCATATACGTAGCTGATAACAACAGTTTTTGTATTGCTTGTTGAGTTTGCTATTAGCTTTTTCTACAAAATTTTCAGGTAGTCATGATATCTAGACTAAAGAAATTCGAGCAACTAAATGTGTGTGTTAGTTAACAAAACTTTGCACCTGAAAACATGATTTGGAATTCCGGGATTTTGCAAGAAATTCAATATCGTGTTGTTCTTAATTTCTTCTAAATGATACCAGTGTTCTTTTCTGAGTTTCTCCGTTGTTTATCTGTTGGAAGGGGGGCTGTTTCATATCTAAATCAAATAATTGCAATCCTTGCAACAAATGAAGTCAAATTTGACACCCCTTTTGATCTTGGCACTATGCCTAACTCTGCCAATTGATTACTTCAACTACACAGGATATGCTTGTAGCCTCAATGGACACCTCAGTCACTGCAGTTGAATGGGCGATCTCAGAACTCCTCAGGCATCCTGAGGCGATGAGGAAACTCCAGAAAGAATTGGAAGAAAAAGTCGGATTGGAAAGGATTCTGGAGGAATCAGACATTGAAGGACTAGAATATTTGGACATGGTTGTCAAAGAATCCATGAGGCTCCATCCTGTGGCACCATTATTGCTCCCCCATGAGTCAATGGAGGATTGCACAGTTGATGACTTCCACATTCAGAAAAAGTCGCGGATCATCATAAACATTTACGCAATAGGACGTGATCCAAACGTGTGGCCTGATCCTGAGTCCTTCATCCCTGAAAGATTCAAAGATAGCAACATAGACCTTCGGGGACAAGATTTTCAGCTTATACCATTTGGCTCAGGCAGAAGAAGTTGCCCAGGTTTGCAGTTGGGGCTCCTTGCTGTTCGCTTTGTGCTAGCACAGTTGGTGCATTGTTTCAATTGGGAACTTGCAGATGACATTCAGACAACTGATTTGGATATGTCTGAGGCTTTTGGTTTAGTGACCTCAAGAGCAAAGCATCTAAAGGTTGTGCCTACTTATCGACTACAACAATGAAGAAAGAGTGTGGACTGTAACTTTTATCTATCTATCTATCTGTCTATCTATAGTACTCTCTTTAAAAGTGTTACAAAGTTTAGTTGATTTGGATTGTAAGCAAGATTTGGTTCTAGTTTTGTTGATGCTCAAATCACAGTCTACACTCTGTCATCAAGATTTGTAAGCAAGATTTGGATTGTAAGCAAGATAACATTCAGCCAACTGATTTGGATATGTCTTCTGGCTTTTGGTCCAGTAACCATTTGAAGGTGGTGCCTACTTACCAATTAGTCGATCACACAAATGAATAAAGACTGTGACTCCAATTTTAATTTGTGAAAACATAACAGAGATGTAGTAGCATATACCGAAGGTGTACTTTCGTTGAAGTTGTGTGCACTCTCGTTTCTTCTCTGACGTCTTGCAGGTTGCTCTCTTTCCACTCATTGATGATAAAATGTTTGCCAATTTGTCTTTTTTCTAAAGAAGCAGCTTCCTTAATCATTAGACACGATGCAAATGTTTTATCTATGTTCTTCTTATACATCGTGATGGTGTATTTGCCAATTTAGTAATTCTTCCTGCTGTTTGTTTTAGTGAGAAATGTGATACTGGGATTATTCAGTGTATTATGGAAAGGTGTTCATATTCAGGGTTGTTCCAACGAACAATGCAAGACTGAAGATTGAAGGATTGGAAAATGGGGCAATACCGCAGGCCACTCCGATGCCTATATCACAAGGAGAAACTGGGTAGGCAAATGAAAGAAAGAGAATAAAGTGAGGATAATTGTGAATTACCGAATAGATTACGTGGTATGGAATTTATAGGCAAGGAAGTAGTGCGTCTTTTGTGACGTAATACTGTTGCTCTTAATGATATCGTAGTGGCTTTTTACCATATGACAGACGTAGGGATGCATTCAGTTGAACTTGAGCAGTAAGTTAGAAAACTTGGATTCCAGTTCAAGTTCAAATTCGATTTTATTTTACATTATTCGAACGTCGAGGCCAATTGAGCCTAATCGAGTTTAAGAAATATAAAGTTATATTTTATATAATTTTAAATAAGCAACAAAATAGACATTTCATATAATAAATAAAAAAATAAAAAGGACGTATACATGTGAAGCTCATCTGAGGTCGATTAAGATCAACGAGTTTCTCGTTTCACATATCAACCTTGAGTTCGACTTGTCAAGTAACTTGAACTGCTCGAATTCGAACTCGAACTCAATCAACACGAGTTTGAACTCAAGTTTTAACCGAGTAAGTCTACGAAGTACTCGATTAAGATTAACTCGTTTGCACCACCATGACAGAGTACTGTTGGTAATCGTATTTATGTATTTGTTGGTTCTTCTCCTGAATATATTTAAATACTTTAACTTTTTTTTAGCTAAATTAAAATATAAGTTGTACAAAATTCATCTTATTTTGATGTCACGAGAATATATGGAATTTTATACTACTAAAGTATTTGGCAAGGGATGCAACCGGACTAGGTCATTCTCTTTGATACTATTTGTACTCCTACTGTATGGAGAATTATCCAATGTAGTAAGTTTCAGCATGTCGCTCCAAGGATATAACAACTTAATTTATTCGCACTATCATCTACTCCAATATATACCATTGGATTTAGAGAACTTGAATTCGACACTGTTCTTTACCCCATATAAAATAATCTACTATTACATGATTTACATCTTTGTAATGTATTATATTTGTAGTAGAAACAAAGTCGTGGAAGAATGCCGGAAGAATGCCCCTCACAGGATATATAGAGTTACGACGATGGTGCATTATGAAACACCAAAATAGTAGATAGAGCCTCTATCTAACGGTTTAAATAATTGGAGTTACAATCTTGACGTTGATACAATTTAGTATTTAAAATTAATGGGTTCAAAACTCAACATATTCAGATGCGTTTAATAAAAGAAAGCAACAAGTTAATCACAAAGCTGAAAAATTCAAATCAAATGACATAAAAAGGAGAACATTTAGGTCACCCAAATCCCATGGAAAAATAAAAACGTTTAATGCTGATAACAAAACATCAATATAAAAAGAAATGGTGCTCTCAATAGTGAGTATAAGCTAAATTTTCCATTCAATTGTCACTTCTACTTTAAACATTGTATTGATATATAAGTGCAGTGCTATCAATATTTGATGTTTTAGAGTTCAAGTGACAAACATCTAAAAGGTTCAGGAAAAAAAAAAGGGGTTTGAAACAGGTTGATCTGTGATTGTACTTTTAAATAATGTTTTGAAAAATAATTGGTTAAAGAAAAAGAAAAAGATAGCAATATTATATTTTAGGATGCCGTATTATCAAGGCATCCTTTCATTCAAGACTTTGCGTGCACTCTTGTCTTGTGTGTTCTCAGACGTTTTGCTGGCTGCTTCTTTCCAATTCATAGATGATACAAACATTTGCCAATTCGTCAATTTTGTTACTTGTTTCCATCTCGTTCTATAGAAGCTGCTTCCTTTAACGCAGTGAAAGTGTTACAAAATACTAGTTAGAAATTTTTTTTTTTCCCTTGAACTTGCAAACCAAGATGTGAATTGAGTTTCTTTACCTTCTCATCCAAATTAGACAGAAGGATACATATTAGACAGTTAATTTTCATTGGTTCGACAGTGAACTGAGAATTCAGATCAAGTGCCAAAACCAAACAAATTAGAAGTCAATGGCAAATAAAGTGATATGAATTCCTCTCCCTGCTAATTGAATATTAGAGCTTGACTGAAACGACATGTAGGAAAGCAACATGCCTCGCATTTATTTGACTGTATCTACCTGCCACTATCAACGAACCATTTCCTAGAAAATTTAGAATTGAATGCTATTTGTTGTGTTAGAAACTAGATTCAAGGAACTTTAAACTCATATAATTATCTTATACTAATTTCTCACTTATAAAAATTGGTATTTAATTGTCTCATTAGCGTGTGTGTGTGTGTGTATAAAGTCAATTTTTTTAGTTACCTTGTCCAGTACTTGCATCTGGATTCAAAACAAGAAAGAACAATAATTTTAATTTAATCAAATTCATTTACAATATATCACATGTAGTTCCAAAATTTTTATTTAAGTTTTAAACTACCTCAAATATTTTAGATAGTATGATTTTAATCTTAATTAACAATACTATTATATTAACTGTACATGAGTTGCATTATTTATTGCTGTATATGTGAATTACACGCTTCAAAATTATTAGTAAGATTATTTTATACATTTTTTGTAGGATCAATTGATCTTACAATCCGATCCTACAAAGTAAAAAACAATTCAAGGTAAAATCTCGATTTTGAAAACTTTGATCCATACGTGTCTAGCCCAAATGTCAACGGGCGCCATTTCCATATCGGCCAAGTCATTTTATTGAAAATCCAATTATTCAATTTAGCGGTCGTGTTATATTAAGCGCTTGATTGAAAACAGAAATCATTTTCTGAATAATATATCAAGGAATTTTCTAATAAGTGCTTCAAGACACTCGATAAGATATCTAATTTTATTGTGCCAATGCACTCGTAATTATGTCTCCTGCATTGAATTTATTTTTTCAATTAATTTTCACCCTTGTCAAAAAATCAATATTTGAAACTATATTAATGGGTGTCCTAGGGCCACTCATAAGTCAAATCCATCAATCAACAATACCTCATTTGCAATGTAACAAAAAATTTCTTTAACCCTCAAGAAAACCAAAATGTGTGATCTGAAAAACAATAAACAAAAGAAGAATAACCATGTTTATTTGATGAATTTTTTATCAAAAATAAAGGCTGAAATTTTTTGGCACGAAAAGTATGAATTTGCTTGTTTTAGTTAAGGGATAATCTCAAAAACCCCTATTGAGGTTTCCTCTAATCATACCTGACTCCCCCAAAGTTTTCAAAATCACACTTAGCATTCTTGATAGGATGATGTGACATAAAATTTTTTGAAAGGACAATATTATCCTTAATATTTTGGATTAAGTTTTCATCTACTGTCAGTGTAGTAGATTTTTTACACCAACAGGTGTAGATAAATGCCACCTATGCAAAAGGTGGATTTCAAATTTGAAATTGGATTATGTGGCATACATCTGTACCCGCTAGTGTATACACTGACAATGTATAAAAAAAGGATTAAGTTTTCATCCACTGTCAGTGTAGTAGATTTTTTACACTTAATAGGTGTAGATGAATACCACCTATGCAAAAGGTGGATTTCAAATTTGAAATTGGATTACGTGGCATATATCTATACCCGCTCGTGTATACACTGACAGTGTATAAAAAAATTACTCATAAAAAAATTACTCTAATATTTTTACTAGATAATTTCAGAAACCTCCTTTGAGTTTTCTCCTAATCACACCAGCACTCTCAAACTAAATTATGTAAAAAATAATAATAATAATGCCATAAAAATTACGCACATTTTGGCTACTTTTATTACTCCAATTTTCTCTTTTTATCTTGATTAATCGAAAAGAGGTGCAGAAAAAGAAGGTCGAAATCATTCATTTGGTAAAAGATATAGCTAGGGTGTAGTTGAAATATACCTATAATGGTGTTCAACTATTAAAAATAAAATTTTTGAAAAATTGATTAACCAACAGTATTAAAATAAAAATCTTATTTCTTTTCAATCTAAAATTTTGGCATAATTAGAAATGATGAGCTCCTCCTAGAGATTTAATAAAAGGAAAAATAATTTTTATTTCTTAACAATTTGGGAATGGAAACTAAACACTCGTTTGGTTCAACCGATGATTCTTTTTTTTTGGAGCTTGTTGTTAAAGGATAGGAACAAGAATTAAAAAATTTAAAAAGGCATATTTTCTATCTATAAAAGTTTTAAAGAAAAAAAAATTACTCCCGAATAATGGTGTTCAACTATTGAAAACAAAATTTTTGAAAAATTAGTTAACAACAGTATTAATATAAAAATTTCATTTCCTTTCAGTCCTATTTTTTTATTTGTTTGAGAGTTCTAAACAAAATTATAAAATTTAAAAAGGCATATTTTATAACTCTAAAGGTTTTAAAGGAAACAAATCACTCCTAATTATTTTTCTCGAAAACAATCTTCATTTGTTTTTATTTGACATCTTCTAAAACTCAAAAATCAACTTATAGAAGTGCAAACTTGAAAGAAATTACCTCTCTCTCTCTCCTAGGAGGGGTGCCAATGTTACAAAGATTGTCATTCCAACGGTACTAGATGTGATTTTGAAAACCTTGGGGGGAAGTCAGGTGTGATTAGAGGAAACCTCATGGGAGGTTCTGAGATTATCCCTTTAGTTAAACACAAAGTCATATCTTAGATTATTGGTTATTCTTCTTTTGTTTCTTGTTTTTCAAATCACACATTTTGATTTTCTTGAGGGTTAAGAAATTGTTTGTTATATTGCAAATGAGGTACTATTAATTGATGGATTTGACTTACGAGTGGCCCTATGACACTCATTAATATAGCTTCAAGTATTAATTTTTGGACAGGAATGAAAATAATTTGAAAAAAAAAGATTTCAATGCAGGAGACATAATTACAATATGTGCATTTGCATAATAAATTAGGTATCTTGTCGAGTGTCTTGGAGCAATTATTAGACAAATCCTTGATACATTATTTAGACAACGATTTCTGTTTTCAATCAAGCACTAAGTAAGTAGTACAACACGACCGCTAAATCGAAATCGAATTGCTGGATTTTCAATGAAATGACCTAGCCAATTTGGAAATGGTGCCTGTTGACATTTGGGGTAACGGCAGATGGATGCAGCAGAAGTTTAACAAGAGTAGTCCTTTTACCAGTTGATTTGAGCCGAGGACAAAAATGACAGAGACCTCAGTGGTTTTCAAAACTTTGACATATTTTCCACGATATTATTTTTTTTTTAAGTTGAAAGTTCAAAAGTCACTCTGGGAGAAAAAACTTGAAAATTTGTCCTTGAGTGTTTACTTTGAACAAGGTTCTGCCTTATCCACCTGTCCTATCTGCTTCATTCGTGTAGTCTATAACCAAAAAAAAAAAAAAATCATTAAACTCAAAAGTAAACAAGGAAAATGTATAATTGGTTAATTTGCCATCACCTCTATATTAGTTAATGTATTATGCTTCTATTAAAAAGATCCATTTGCGTACGCACAAAACATAAATATATCACAGTTTCCCAACCACGTGTTTTTTCTTTTTCTTAAATTTAATTGCTTATGAATGAATTTCCCAAAAACACATATATTGATGAAGTCAAGCTGATGAAGATTAATGGGTTTGTACCAGACACGATAGTAAACAGGTTTGAGATTAAGGCAAAATGCAACATTTCATGGATTATTATAATAGAACTTAGAACCTGATCTGAAATAACTTACATGTAATTGAGTCATTGGACTCTGGGCATTCGACAAACATACTGAACTAATTAAGATTAAGCACTATGCTTATGACTTTGGTTATATCCTCCTTTCTTTAAGATTTGACATCAAGATCCATCTCCTTTTATTTAATAACTAGGCTTGGGGAGGTTCCTTCGAGGTCTCCTCACTACTAAGTTTAAGGTTCAAATCCTGGATGTAGCCGTTAGGGGTGGGGGGCAGGAAAAAAAATGCTAGACCGATCAATCTATTATAGCTAATCCATGCAAGTACAGGATTTCAGCACTAATCTGCAGATGGTAACATTAGAAGTGATATCAAAAGAACAAACAAAGCAAATTTTTATGCCACAAAATGGGCTCTATAAGGATTGTATGGACTACAACAGATGGGATTCAGACATCATAAAGAAAATGAAGATGACTTGGTAATTATTTACTAGTTGTTTACCTCTGTCTTATATTGTTATCCATTTCTTGTAGATGTTTTCTGCTGTAAAGAAACAACTTAGTGGATGAAATTTAATTAGCTCAAAGTGTCGCAGGCGTGGGGCAGTCTAATGTCTATAACTTCCAAATCAAGGCCAATTTCCTCATAATACTTAATTAACATTGAGGGTTTTTAGACATTGCAGATTAACAGTTTTGACTTTTTCGTTGGACTGTGTAATACTTAGTTATGCACTCATATTTGGTTAATCCACTTCTCGCCCTTCATTATATATAGGACCATTGGGTGTTTCAAGATGCTTTACCTGTATAAGGAGCAATTTTTGTACTTTGATGGTGGATGGTACCTTAGGTAGAATTGTTTGATTTGGCAAATGACTGTTTGATAAGCACTATATTAGGAACAAACGCTACTATGAATATTTTATCAAACAAATCTCACTCGATTATGTCTAAAGCTGCTTCTTCTACTTGAACTTAAGCTGAAGCAATTGGGATGATTTGAGAAACCTCCCCTGAGGTTTCTCATAATATCATTTGACTCCCCTGAGATTTTTAAAATCTCACTTACCTCCCTTGTCGACTTGACAAGATTAGATATTCCTATCAAAAGTCACCAATTGATAATATTACCCTTGATCTTGATAACTATTTAACTAAAAACCCGAACCAAAAATAAAATTTTCAAACCAAAAATGTATATTAAAAAAATAATTTGCTCTCTAATAATGGTCCATATTTCTCTACATCGAGATTGCACTAGGATATAACAAAGGACATGGATAAATTAAATCTGGTCAAAATCAACCATTTAGGAGAATTTTGGTGACTAACTAATATTTTAAAAAATTTTATGGACAGTTATAATTAAGGAATTCAAAATTTTTTTTGAAAAATATGTTTTAATACATGATGTAGTTTAAGTTGTATTGATAACTAAAATAATCTCTTTATACATATAAGTTTTTCATGGTGTGATTTTTTCAAGGTGTAAATTTTACTTTTGTTTCAATACAACTAAAATAAATAGTTTAAATCAAGAAATTACACCTTATAAAAATTTAGCCTTGATTTATTTTTTATTATTGTTGTAAACTTCATAAGTTGGATAATACAATGGTAGTATTGGAGCAAAAGTTTTATCTTTATTGCATTTCTTTCAAAAGGATTACAATGTTACAAGAAATGTTAATCCAAGGGAGGTAAGTGAGATTTTAAACATCTCAAGAGAACTTAGTGATATTATGAGAAACCTCAAGGGAAGTTTCTGAATTATCCCAAGCAAAATACTCATCTCCTTTGTTTTCTCTTTTGCTACCTGATTCTACTGTGTTTTTTTTTCTTTTGTGTTTTTGTGGAGAGGGGGGTGGTGGGGAGAAGTTGGAGGGGGGCTCTACCCTTGATGCTGATGCTGGTTAATTCTTGCTTAGGATACATTTTTATGGTAAATTGCTATTTTATACCCTATACTTTAGCATATTACTAAATGATTTCCTAATGTTTCAAATGTCAGCAGAAACTCCTCTGATCTTCTCTAAAATGGAAAGTGAACAGAAAACAGTCCTATTTACTAGCTCACCCTAAAAGCACGTGTGTAAAATTTTAATACTAATTAGCTCCATATCATTTGCATGTGTGCATCTTATCACTCTTGTGATATTATACAAAGTGGTGAGCCTTCATTATATTTAATAATTATACAAGGTGGTCAGCTCACTCTAAGAGCATATCTCTTAAAATTATAACATTTACTTAGCTCCATGTTATTTGCATATGTGCATCTCATCCCTCCAGTGGTATTATACAAAGTGGCTAGTCTCCATTATATTTAGTAATTAACTAAGAATAATATTGGCATCTTCTCACATTTATTACGGATGTTACAGAAGTTACTTTGTCAAATTTTCTCACATAAAATCAAATGGAGATACGCCAATATTCTGAAACATTAGGAGGTCATGTGTAACAGACGAAACCATAGGAGAGCACATAATAATTTACTAGCAATTAGCTTCACATGTTCTTTTCTACATTCCTCTTACACTTTTTGTCTCAATATCAGATTTTTAACGATTTGCTACCATTTGTATCACTTTCAGGCTTTTAATTTTTATGTTTTGTAGTTGCATTTCTTCTGAAATTTATGTAATGTAATTGATGTCCGCTCTTTTAAACTGATTTAACGTA
The DNA here is from genome assembly GCA_013103745.1 of Gardenia jasminoides. Lineage (NCBI taxonomy): Eukaryota > Viridiplantae > Streptophyta > Magnoliopsida > Gentianales > Rubiaceae > Gardenia > Gardenia jasminoides. Next base: position 45,989,666 of record CM023095.1, on the reverse strand, counting down.
GCTTTATAAGCTGGATCTGGTCCTATGGTCTCATTTGTCACTCTCTCTGCTACTTTGGCGCTTTCTATTTTTCGATTTATGGGTTAATGTTTTTACCTTCAAATTTCCAAAATTGGTGATTTTCCTCTTGTCGCTCGGGTTGACGTTTGTACTCCTTATTCTGGTGTCTTTCATTTCTGAAACAGCAAAGTACGTACAACCGGTATGTAATTTTTCCTATTATCGCAGGAAATCAATTAACGTTTCAAAGTATCTACTTTGCCCCCAGGGTAAATTACATTTAATCCCCCTGTAGTTTTGACTTTTGCCACATAACCCCCTAACGTTTCAAAATGTCCACTTCACCCTTGGTTTTCATGTAAAGTAAAAAGACAATGTACATCAGTTAGCGTTTGTACCAAATGCGCCTCAAAAGCTGTGATAAAATTTAATATCCATACAACCTTATGATTCATATAAATATCCACTTTACCCCCCTGTGATTTTTACAATTGTCCACATAATACCCCTATACTTTTATATAAAGTGGTAAATTCATTTATTAATTTAATATTTAAATAAGGGCATTATTATCATTTCAACTAACAGCGTTAAATAGGTATTTTCCGTCATATTTTCACTTTACATAAAACCATAGGGGGTGAAGTGGATATTTTAAAACGTTAGGGGGATTATGTGGCAACAGTCGAAACTACTGGAGGGTTATATGTAATTTACCCTAATTTTATGTAAAGGCTAACATAAATAAGTTAGACTTGACAGAGTATTAATGGAATTTAGATAAGAAAGTCGAAATCCAAAAGAGTGAAGAGCAAGACAAGTGGATGGGGCCTTCTAATGAAAAATGTCGATCCATTGGTTAAAATTAGAGATGGCAAATGGGCGGGATGAAGCGGGCTCAGGATTTATTTGGGATTGGAAAATATGGGTTATACCAAACAGGTCCATATTAGCTCTTTGGATTAAAATGTTGACTAAAATGGGGGCTACACCCATTTGATCCCTCATAAGTACTAAATTAATCCCATTTTAATTTTTTAAAGAAACACTCTTTTTTTTCTCAATCAAATATTTCAATATTATCTTTTCTTTTTATATTATTTGGTTTGTTTATTTAATTTTGTAAAAGTTCTACACTCTTCTTTATAAATTATGCATAAATTCCCAAATTAAATAAATTTTCTAAATATGAAATTTATAAAAGACCAATTTCATATAAGTGGATGATTCTTTTTGGGAATTCGTGTTGATTAAATAAAAATCTATTGATCACCAAAATTTAATTGTCTCCAAAATCTATCTACTCATCGTACTTATTATTTCTTAACTTTCAAGACACATCTAAAAAATTTTTTCAATTCTATTCCACAATTCAATAAAATTCTATCAAGAATAGAATTTTGTAATAATGGAATTTTGTAGTTATTAGAGAACACATGATGCATAAGTGCTAATCTGCCTAACATCTACTACAACCTTATAATATTAATTTACTAATTTTGAGAAAAAAATGAAAAGGAAGATTGTTTGTCATTTTTATATTATTTTAATAATTACCCATGGAAGTCCCAAATAAATCCTATACATACCATATTTTAAATCGGGTATTATTGAACGTATATATCCCATAAGTCCTAAACCCATATTCTAGATACCCATCCCGCCCAAATTAAATTTGGGTATGGGATCCCAATGAATCTTGGGTAGTTTTGCCACCTCTAGTTAAAATGGTACTACTAATCATTTTTGGACGAGAAGAAGCAGTCACGGTAGCAAAGGACTCCCGAAGCTCTTGACTTTGAGCATGTGGATTGTTTATGTTTTCTCAAAGCTCTGCAGTTTGCCGACCTTGGTACTAGGTTGTTTAATTTGGATTGTATTTTCTGAAAAGTTAGTGAGAAAGAATTACTGTGACACTTTTTGATGTGTGACATATGTAAGATAAAATATGATTAAAAAATATGTAAAGAATTATTCACATAAAAGGGAAAATTTTTCTTTAAAAATTAGCAATTTAAATTTTAAATTTTGTACCCAAATTTTGACTGCTAAACGATTTTGATACTCAAACTTTAGATGAAAATGAATCTAATACCGAAGGTTACAAATTTCAGTACATTGGGCACACTCAATTAAATTTTGTTACATTCCTAGGAGAAAATGTTAAGTGCTGTCACATTTATATATGGCAATGAAATTATAAACCAACTTTAAAAAAAAAAAATCAGAAAATGACCTGCAAATCAGATATTACGGGAAAAAACTCAAAAAAGCCTCAAAATCTAATACTGAATGGAAAAAAAATCCCAAAAAAAAAAACTTTCTTTTCGTCTTTGCTACACTGTTGACTTGTCTCCCAATATTTTTCAATATTTTCAAATATTTTTACAATTTGGTTGCACACACGTGACAGCATGTAACTTTTTTTTAGCAGGAATTTGAAAAAAATTCTATCAAGTGTACCAAATGTGCCTAAATATTGTAATAATGGATACCAAATTTGTTTTCATCCAAATTTTGGGGACAAAATTTAGATACCAGAATTGCTTAACAATCAACATACCAAAACTACATTTTACTCTTGAATTTCATCTTCAGGGTGATGCAACTGGATTAGGTTGCCGCCCATTTAGCTTACTTTAACTCCCATCAAGCTGAAAATCGTCTAGACAACCATGTTTTATAGCTGAAACTCGTCTGGACAACCATGTTTTATAACTGAAAATTGTATAGTAATTGTATCGACGTCAAGATTGTCACTCCAATTATTTAAACCGTTAGATAGAGGCTCTATCTACTATTTTGGTGTTTCATAATGCACCATCGTCGTAACTCTATATGTCCTGTGAGGGGCATTCTTCCACGACTTTGTTTCTACTACAAATATAATACATTACAAAGATGTAAATCATGTAATAGTAGATTATTTTATATGGGGTAAAGAACAGTGTCGAATTCAAGTTCTCTAAATCCAATGGTATATATTGGAGTAGATGATAGTGCGAATAAATTAAGTTGTTATATCCTTGGAGCGACATGCTGAAACTTACTACATTGGATAATTCTCCGTACAGTAGGAGTACAAATAGTATCAAAGAGAATGACCTAGTCCAGTTGCATCCCTTGCCAAATACTTTAGTAGTATAAAGTTCCATATATTCTCGTGACATCAAAATAAGATGAATTTTGTACAACTTATATTTTAATTTAGCTTAAAAAAGTTAAAGTATTTAAATATATTCAGGAGAAGAACCAACAAATACATAAATACGATTACCAATAGTACTCTGTCATGGTGGTGCAAACGAGTTAATCTTAATCAAGTACTTCATAGACTTACTCGGTTAAAACATGAGTTCAAACTCGTGTTGATTGAGTTCGAGTTGAATTGAGCGTTCAAGTTACAAGTCGAAGTCAAATTTCAAGATTGATCGTGAAAGCGAAACTTGTTGATCTTAATCGACCTTAGATGAGCTTCACATGTATACATCCTTTTTATTTTTTATTTATTATATGAAATGTCTATTTTGTTGCTTATTTAAAATTATATAAAATATAACTTTATATTTCTTAAACTCGATTAGGCTCAATTGGCCTCGACGTTCGAATAATGTAAAATAAAATCGAATTTGAACTTGAGCTGGAATCCAAGTTTTCTAACTTACTGCTCGAGTTCAACTGAATGCATCCCTACGTCTGTCATATGGTAAAAAGCCACTACCATATCATTAAGACTTAAGAGCAACAGTATTACGTCACAAAAGACGCACTGCTTCCTTGCCTATAAATTCCATACCACGTAATCTATTCGGTAATTCACAATTATCCTCACTTTATTCTCTTTCTTTCATTTGCCTACCCAGTTTCTCCTTGTGATATAGGCATCGGAGTGGCCTGCGGTATTGCCCCATTTTCCAATCCTTCAATCTTCAGTCTTGCATTGTTCGTTGGAACAACCCTGAATACGAACACCTTTCCATAATACACTGAATAATCCCAGTATCACAGTTCTCACTAAAACAAACAGCAGGAAGAATTACTAAATTGGCAAATACACCATCACGATGTATAAGAAGAACATAGATAAAACATTTGCATCGTGTCTAATGATTAAGGAAGCTGCTTCTTTAGAAAAAAGACAAATTGGCAAACATTTTATCATCAATGAGTGGAAAGAGAGAGCAACCTGCAAGACGTCAGAGAAGAAACGAGAGTGCACACAACTTCAACGAAAGTACACCTTCGGTATATGCTACTACATCTCTGTTTATGTTTTCACAAATTAAAATTGGAGTCACAGTCTTTATTCATTTGTGTGATCGACTAATTGGTAAGTAGGCACCACCTTCAAATGGTTACTGGACCAAAAGCCAGAAGACATATCAAATCAGTTGGCTGAATGTTATCTTGCTTACAATCCAAATCTTGCTTACAAATCTTGATGACAGAGTGTAGACTGTGATTTGAGCATCAACAAAACTAGAACCAAATCTTGCTTACAATCCAAATCAACTAAACTTTGTAACACTTTTAAAGAGAGTACTATAGATAGACAGATAGATAGATAGATAAAAGTTACAGTCCACACTCTTTCTTCATTGTTGTAGTCGATAAGTAGGCACAACCTTTAGATGCTTTGCTCTTGAGGTCACTAAACCAAAAGCCTCAGACATATCCAAATCAGTTGTCTGAATGTCATCTGCAAGTTCCCAATTGAAACAATGCACCAACTGTGCTAGCACAAAGCGAACAACAAGGAGCCCCAACTGCAAACCTGGGCAACTTCTTCTGCCTGAGCCAAATGGTATAAGCTGAAAATCTTGTCCCCGAAGGTCTATGTTGCTATCTTTGAATCTTTCAGGGATGAAGGACTCAGGATCAGGCCACACATTTGGATCACGTCCAATTGCGTATATGTTTATGATGATCCGCGACTTTTTCTGAATGTGGAAGTCATCAACTGTGCAATCCTCCATTGACTCGTGGGGGAGCAATAATGGTGCCACAGGATGGAGCCTCATGGATTCTTTGACAACCATGTCCAAATATTCTAGTCCTTCAATGTCTGATTCCTCCAGAATCCTTTCCAATCCGACTTTTCTTCCAATTCTTTCTGGGTTTCCTCATCGCCTCAGGATGCCTGAGGAGTTCTGAGATCGCCCATTCAACTGCAGTGACTGAGGTGTCCATTGAGGCTACAAGCATATCCTGTGTAGTTGAAGTAATCAATTTGCAGAGTTAGGCATAGTGCCAAGATCAAAAGGGGTGTCAAATTTGACTTCATTTGTTGCAAGGATTGCAATTATTTGATTTAGATATGAAACAGCCCCCCTTCCAACAGATAAACAACGGAGAAACTCAGAAAACAACACTGGTATCATTTAGAAGAAATTAAGAACAACACGATATTGAATTTCTTGCAAAATCCAGAATTCCAAATCATGTTTTCAGGTGCAAAGTTTTGTTAACTAACACACACATTTAGTTGCTCGAATTTCTTTAGTCTAGATATCATGACTACCTGAAAATTTTGTAGAAAAAGCTAATAGCAAACTCAACAAGCAATACAAAAACTGTTGTTATCAGCTACGTATATGAACAGTAATCCAGCAAACAAGAAAAGGTTTAAAACATACCAACAAGATGGCTTTGACATGACGACGGTCGAATTCAAACTCAGCTTCTCCAGATTGCATAATTCCCATCATGATGTCAACAAAATCCTTGGTTTGCTTGTGCTCCTGAGACTGTAGATGCTCATCAATGACTTTCTCAAAAAATTTATCAAACACCTTAGCAAGAGCCTTGAACCGACGAGTAAGTCCCTGAAGATCAAGCACACCAAGCAGAGGAAAGTAGTCACCGAGGTTAGGCATGGCCGCAACATGAAGTGCTTCTTGAATGACATCTCTAAAACCCCTATCATCAAAATCCTTGTCCATATATTTCTTCCCAAATATCATCAAGCAACTCATATTTGAGCCCAAGGACGAGATTGCTGCACTAAGATCCACCGAAGCACCATCTGACGCAGCCTGTTTGAGTGATTTAACCAATGTTCCAACCTCTTCTCTTCTCATCGGCCGGAACGAATTGATTTTCTGGCTACTGAGCAGCTGCAAAATGCAAAGCTTACGCATGTTTCGCCAATAGGGTCCATATTGGCCGAAAGTCAAGTTCTTCTGCTCATAACTAATGTACCAAGAAGCTTCATGATAAGGTCTGCTAGCAAAACGTGATCGTAAGTCTTGAGAAACTTTTCAGCTGCTTCAGGGGATGAGATAATGATTGCTGGGACATAACCAAATCGCATGTACAATACAGGGCCATGCTCTTTGGCCAGTTTTGCAAATCTTGGTGAGGATTCTTGCCCAGCTGATGCAGATTTCCTATAATAGGAAGCCCTTTTGGACCTGGAGGCAATCTCTTTCTCTTCTTCTTTAAAAACAAATCTTGAAGGAAGAACCAGATTGCAGCTACGGCTAGAGCTGTCCATAGCCAATGAATGCTCATCATCTCTCTCAGTCTGCTTAATGGTATTCTGCTGCTTCTTTTTGTGCTCTGAAAAATAGGCCTCAGAGCAACTATTTATGGGAAGCTTTATGGTGGGAACGGTATAAAGTCCCCACAGTAGAAACACATAAAATTCCCTGCACGGAGCAGAAAGATTTAATTTGATTTGTAGCCGGTCCGCACCAAAGTTTGACTTGGCGACATGAAAGCGGGAAATAATTCCCACCAACAATTTTTTTGGCAATTATGCGCAATTTCATTGGTATGAGAAAAACGAGTTAGATAAGAAGGTGAGACCTTAATAAATTTAGTATCAACAAAATATGTTGTTAAAATTGTGTAAAAAAATAATTTGTATTGTTAAATGTAAGCAACAAAAGATAATGTCAACATAAAATAGTGTTAATCAAACTTTTAGACATAAATATATAGTTAATACTTACAATATTTACACCAATAGAGAAAGGGTGTACTTCACTAAAAACGCATAGTTAGATTAGAAAATTTGCCTTAGTAACAATATTTATCCATATTTGATTTACTGTTTATTAAATGATGTAATCATAGCAAGCTAAAAATCGTACCTGCATTCATAACTACTTCAAAGCACTCGCCAACTTAGATAATTTAAATGTATGATGAAGTTAAATAGTTAAGATTCCTAAATTTATAAATCATTAATCATAAAACTTATGGGGCCAACAAATTGCGTTTGACTCAGAAAGCAATTGACTAAATAACTCATGGATACTTCCACTTTTCATTCCTAGAAAAGGGTAATTTAGTCATTATAGATTTTTTTTTTTTTCATTTTTTTGGACATTATACTCAAACTTGACGTTTTACTTATCATCAAAGAAAAAAATGTATATATTACTTTAGTTTAGGGGACAAACTGAGATTGGGAAATGGGAATGGGCAGGCAGGATCTTTACTAATTTTGTCGGATAGTGGTAAATGGGACTTACAAATTTGGATCTTAGTCATTTCCTATGTTTTCCTTTGATGAGCAATTTTATAGTTTAATGCACGATTTATGAATGCATGACAATCTGTTATTCCAAATAAAATACAATTTGTTCTTCACACTTTTGATTCCTATCGATCGAACAAGCAAATGATTGATTAGACTTATAGGCATTGTTTTTTTTTTTTTTTTTTTTATGTGTAGTTAGGACACACATTTTTAATCCATCAATTTATACTTATTTTCCCTTATATGCATAAGGGTACCTACGATAATCAAATCACATATTAGAGTGTCATCTTGCATCATGAGTCCCACACTATTTTAATTTTAGGCTCTTTGCCTTTTTCACACTACCAAGAACAACTATAGCTCATATTATTTTTCCCAATATAAACATGTTGTATTATATTCAAAATTAATTTAAAAAAAAAAACACACCTATTACTTTTAGTTCAATTTGACATTACTGCAACCCTTTTAAAATCTCACCTGCATTAATTATTATACAACCCAATTTAAAATAAATATTAAAAAATTATTTTGGAAAAGTAGAATCTCATTCCGCAAAATTACCACTTCAATTCAATTCATAACAAAATAAATGAAAGTTTATTTGATTGGACAAAAAATATAGTTTGTTTTATATAGCAAGATTTAATATTTGAATTCTACAAGTTATAAAGATAATCATTTTCTTTATTCCAAATGCTTTGAGTTATATTTCAAAAGTTTTATTATTTACATATTTTTGAATTTTCTACTTTTGTCCAAATTGATGTTGAAAACTAAAATATAATATGCTGAAAATTATGTAATGTTTTAAATCAGATGCAATAGATTATAAATTATTGTGAATTATTTCCAGAAATTTATAAAGTAATTTAACAAATCTAAAACTACTAAAAAGTAACAGATACATCTAATAAAATCAGTTTGGTGTATTATAGTAATTGAGAAATCATAAGAAAAGTTGGAGTGGGTTTCTAAATTGATTAAAATTTGACAAAGTTTGAGGGTATTCCGGTATTCAAAGTACAAAAAAAAATTAATTTTGTCTTGACAATTGTTTAGAACACCCAAACTTTTGATTATATACTTTAATTTTTATTCTTAACTAATCAACAAAAGTGTGTCCATTATTCTAATGTATGCATGTCTATATACACGGAGATATATACACACACACACAAATGCAATGTATCCATGCTTATTAGGTGTTTAGAAGACATAACACCACCTTTTATTAATTAATTGAATTATCAAAACTACAAGGTCTTCTCCATATGCATGTATATCTGTGTGTGTTTCTGCATGCATGTTTATTTTTTTGTTTCTCTAAACTTTGATCTAATTAGTTGAAATTTTTAATATTGAATATAAATCGTATTCTTTAGAATGTAGGGTTTTAGCACCTTTAGGATTAGAGATTATCGGGCCCTTAATTTTCCATTTTTCATTACTCGCATTTTTGGAAACAAATGCATACATCTCCACATATGTTCACTAATCAACACCTATTCCCAATGCTCTTTATCGGAGAAAAAAATAAATTAAACCAACTCACACCGATTTAGTTAAACTATGAAATAATCCCCTTGAGAGAGTCAATTATTTGTGCACACTTGTAACAAACTTTTGGATTATACATCAATCTTCTTTCATAATCAAACAAAGAAACCAAAATCTGGGGGCTGCAAGGAAATATTCATCACAAGAAAACGAAAAAACACAAAAACTAAAATGAGGATCAGTTTAGTCTATCAGTATCAAAACCTAGTTATACAATTAAAACAAAGGATTAAAAAAAATGTATATATTACTTTAACAAACTAATTGGGAAATGGAATGGTGTCTGGTACTTTCTGACCCTGATATGTCAAAATTAAAGAAATTAAAGACTTAAACCATTACTATACAATTGTTTCACGAGCCAACTCAAATTTTATTTTTTTTCTCATAATTCAAAAGACTCTTAATGTCGTCACACAAAATATTTATCTTTATCTATTTTTTTTAAAGAGAACGCACAATATCTCAAAAGGTACACTTAGTGCAGCAATGTGCATTCCCTAATCGATACCAAGTTTTTTCTTTTTTTTTTATTGTCCAAGATCCCTTTTAAAACAATCAAAATTTGTAGAGCAAAATAAAAGATGAAAACTGAAGCAATTGAGGAAAAAGATCTAATGGAAAACAAATAATTGCTTGGTTTATGTGTTTATCCAAAATATATATTTATTTTTGATGCCTGGCAGAATGGAAAAGATAACGAATGCCAAATTTTATGTTCAAGTTATACCAAATTTGATCTTTTTTACTATGCATGACAATCCCAAAAAGTAGTTCGATATGAATGGATAGAGTTAAATCCATCAATTTGTAGTATGTGTGCATCCCCGCATAGGCTCTTTTTGACACTACCAAGACAACTTCATAAACATGTTGTATTAACACACCTTCTGTTCAATTTGAGCGCTTATTATAAGCATATATGTAAGTAGTAGTGATGGAGGCGAGTTGGATAATTTATCCGTCATGCCTCATCCAATGGTTGTTCTTATATTTATAATTAAATTATATATACGTGTTAACGAATTAATCCTTTCAGAGGAATAAAGTCATTTCCATGAGGGTTTTGGTATTATTTATCAAGAATAATAAGTGAGAGGGATAATGATTTATCGATTCTTTTTACCCATTATCAAAAAGACAAAATCTACAACTATATTAATAAACCAAAACTGATAATAAGGATGAGCAATCCATGATAATTAATCCTTGCATTAATTATCCAGGATGAGTCATTATCTCGTTCAATCGATTGAACCAAGCGAACCCTATGGGATATTCATTTTGCACATTCCATTGTAATCGTTACATGAAAAAGGTCGAAAAACTCACCGTAATCTTTTTCTTTTCCATTTCGTAAAATTTTTGCAGACTGTTTTCATGGGGAAAATTGACAGGTCTTGCGGGATGGCTACGTACAAGGAGATAAGCTTGTAGATTTTTTCAAATCTAGCTATTCGAACCCGTGAATTGTCTCAATTCTGACATGTATTTATAGTATATAGTTTGACATTTCTCTCATTTTCCAAAATTACATATTGTATTCGTCCCTTTTGACTGCAAAGACAAAGAATCAACCAAGTTTTAATTTTTAATATGACTAAAGGTATCTAGAAGACCAAACAAATTCCTCAAACATGATTTCCCACCTGTGATATTAGTGAAGATCTAATATTCAACTGGAAGACATTAATTGCTCACATTAATAGACGTCTATTGATTGAATTCATACTCGGTTTGCTTAGGAACGGAAGAAAAATAATAATCTAATATATGACTTTGTGTTTAACTAAAGGGATAATCTCAGAACCTCCCCTAAGGTTTCCTCCAATCACACCTGACTCCCCCCAAGGTTTTCAAAATCACATCTAGTACCCTTGGAATGACAATCTTTGTAACATTGGCACCCCTCCTATGAGAGAGAGAGAGATAATTTCTTTCAAGTTTGCACTTCTATAAGTTGATTTTTGATTTTTAGAAGATGTTAAATAAAAACAAATGAAGATTGTTTTTGAGAAAAATAATTAGGAGTGATTTTTTTTTCCTTTAAAACCTTTAGAGTTAGAAAATATGCCTTTTTAAATTTTATAATTTTGTTTGGAACTCTCAAACAAATAAAAAAATAATAGGAAAGGAAATGAGATTTTATATTATCATTTGTTAACTAATTTTTCAAAATTTTGTTTTCAATAGTTGAACACCATTATTGGGTAATTTTTTTTCTTTAAAACTTTTATAGATAGAAAATATGCCTTTTAAATTTTATAATTTTTGTTCCTATCCTTTAGCAACAAGCTCAAAAAAAAGAATCATTGGTTGAACCAAAGCGAGTGTTTAGTTTCCATTCCCAAATTGTTAAGAAATAAATATTATTTTTCCTTTTATTAAATCTCTAGGAGGAGCTCATCATTTCTAATTATGCCAAAATTTTAGATTGAAAAGAAATAAGATTTTATTTTATCTTGTTGGTTAATCAATTTTCAAAATTTTATTTTTAATAGTTGAACACCATTATAGGTATATTTCAACTACACCCTAGCTATATCTTTTACCAAATGAATGATTTTGACCTTCTTTTTCTGAACCTCTTTTCGATTAATCAAGATAAAAAGAGAAAATTGGAGTAATAAAAGTAGCCAAAATGTGCGTAATTTTTATGGCATTTTTATTATTTTCTTTTTACATAATTTAGTTTGAGAGTGCTGGTGTGATTAGGAGAAAACTCAAGGAGGTTTACGAAATTATCTAGTAAAATATTAAGGGATAATATTGTCCTTTCAAAATTTTATGTCACATCATCCTATCAAGAATGCTAAGTGTGATTTTGAAAACTTTGGGTCGGGTATGAACCTCAATAGGGTTGTCATTTTTGAAAAGAGGAGAAACCTGTTTGGGTTTTTTAGTTAAAAGGTTTTAGTTAAAATTAATTTTGAAAAGAGAAAAGAAATGGGTCATGGGACTAAAAAATCTGACGATTTGGACCCAAAGTCTAAAAGGGTTTTAGAAAGTTTGGAGTGTAGACTTGGTATGAGGTGTACCAAACCCAAAAATTTTAATTGAAAATAAACTAAGAAAACCCTTTTTAGGCGACTCAGGTCTTTGAAAACTAGAGAAAAGGTTGAGTCCTGGTTGAAAGAAGGGAAGACAAAGATGTCTCTTCAACCTTCTAAAGTTAGTTCGTGATTTAGTTAAAAATTTCTAATTAACTTTAAAATTTATCACCTTTGGATGTTATCATATGAATGAAAACCCTAATATTGGATCGAGAGGCAAAATGTCTCCTTGAGGTTTGACTAAGTGCATTAATTGTGTCATCAAATTTGATCTCCGAGGAGGTTGAAATGATGAGACTTCGAAAAAAGCGAAACTAGGGTTTTCAAAGAAATGCAATTTTATAAAATCTCAAGGAAAAGAAATTGGATTTTGAAAGATCAATTTTAAGTCAAAAGGAACTTGAATTTTCAAAAGATGCAATTTTAAGAAAAATGGATTTTGACTTTGAATTGCTAAACATGAAGAAGAAACTTGATTTCTAAAGAATGATTTTGATAGAATTTAAAATAATGCACATGTATGTCCTAAGAGGATAATGCGACATAATGGGTGGGAGACTAAATTCATGATTTCAAATCTTCCTTTTATAAGAAGGAAATAAAAGTGCTAAAATAGAAGTCATACTAGCTCTTAATTCAAAGGGTAATTCTAAAATGCTAATCATTTTTTTTGACGAAAGAAAACTAAATGAGATGTTTATACGGGATGGGAGAAAAATAACATGCAAATGGAAAAGAAACTCTAAAATTGAAAAGTGTGTGAAATTTGTATCTAATGCATGAGCGACTTAAGGGTCTAGACTAACCCTCGTCTAAAGTTCACTAACATTGGATTAGTAAAATCGAAGGAAACAACTAGCGTTGGGTAGTGTGGTGGCGTCATTTCTACATTAAACATGTAGGCATCAGTAATAAAGCAAGTAAACACATAAAACACATAAACACATAACACATAGGCATAATATCTAAATGCAAAACCTAGGAAAGCGATAAACACATAAGTATGCAAACACACAAATGAAGCATATAAAACCTAATTATTACATTGGAAACCTATACAATTCAATCAAAATAATAACTATCTATTACAACGGCATTCAAGGCCTCAAATAATTTACCTAAAATTTAAATAAAATAAATAAGAAAAATGAATAAAAACAAAGGAAAACTTAATTTACACATGCAAAACCATTAAAACCATAGACACATAAGGACATAATAAGGGGAGAGAGTTATCCTTGATGTGATGTCATTGAATGCCCAAATGAATGGCTATCTAAAGCTGAGTCGAGCTTTACAAAAGCGGGACAAAACTCCAAACAAAATGATCTTCACTCACTTCCAAAAAAGGCCCTAATTTTCTTTTCTCTCTCCCTTTTCTTTTCTTTGATTCAACTGTTTCTCTCTCTCTTTCTTCACTTTTCCTCCTCAATTCGCCTTATCGACCTTTTTTTTTTTTTTTTTCTCGAAAAACAAGAGCTATTTATAACCATTTACCTAGAACCAAAGGCTGGATGCATTTAGGGTTTGTTGGTTGATTTTGATCATTAGATGGGGTGTTAGGGATTAAGGGTGAGTTAGGGATTAACTAAATAGGTTTCTTGATGCTCAAGCATAGAAAATCTGGATTGCGGAAATGGGAGAAAAATAAAAAAGCGGCAGTATTTTTTAACCTCTTCGAGTTCAATTTTGTGACCACTCAGGTCGCATTTCAGTTCTAAGCCTCTTTTTTTTTTTAAACCTACAAAAATAAGAAAATATGTTATAATAAATAAATAAATACTAATAGATAAAAAATATGAGGTAATAATTGAAAAAGTCAAAAATTTGGTGCCTACAGAGGTTTTTGAGATTATCCCTTAACTAAAACAAGCAAATTCATACTTTTCGTGACAAAAAATTTCAGCCTTTATTTTTGATAAAAAATTCATCAAATAAACATGGTTATTCTTCTTTTGTTTATTGTTTTTCAGATCACACATTTTGATTTTCTTGAGGGTTAAAGAAATTTTTTGTTACATTGCAAATGAGGTACTGTTGATTGATGGATTTGACTTATGAGTGGCCCTAGGACACCCATTAATATAGTTTCAAATATTGATTTTTTGACAAGGGTGAAAATTAATTGAAAAAAAAATTCAATGCAGGAGACATAATTACGAGTGCATTGGCATAATAAATTAGATATCTTATCGAGTGTCTTGAAGCACTTATTAGAAAATTCCTTGATATATTATTCAGAAATGATTTCTGTTTTCAATCAAGCGCTTAATTATATAACACGACCGCTAAATTGAATGACCGGATTTTCAATAAAATGACCTGGCCGATGTGGAAATGGTGCCCGTTGACATTTGGGCTAACCACATATGGATCAAAGTTTTCAAAATCGAGATTTTACCTTGGATTGTTTTTTACTTTGTAGGATCGGATTGTAAGATTGATTGATCCTACAAAAAATGTATAAAATAATCTTACTAATAATTTTGAAGCGTGTAATTCACATGTACAGCAATAAATAATGCAACTCATGTACAATTAATATAATAGTATTGTTAATTAAGATTAAAATCATACTATCTAAAATATTTGAGGTAGTTTAAAAGTTAAATAAAAATTTTGAAACTATATGTGATATATTGTAAATGAATTTGATTAAATTAAAAATATTGTTCTTTCTTGTTTTGAATCCAGATGCAAGTACTAGACAAGGTAACTAAAAAAATTGACTTTATACACACACACACACACGCTAATGAGACAATTAAATACTAATTTTTATAAGTGAGAAATTAGTATAAGATAATTATATGAGTTTAAAGTTCCTTGAATCTAGTTTCTAACGCAACAAATAGCATTCAATTCTAAATTTTCTAGGAAATGGATCATTGAGATTGACAGGTAGATACAGTCAAGGAAAACGATGTGCAGGATCAAATAAATGCGAGACATGTTGCTTTCCAACATGTCGTTTCAGTCAAGCTCTAATATTCAATTAGCAGGGAGAGGAATTCATATCACTTTATTTGCCATTGACTTCTAATTTGTTTGGTTTTGGCACTTGATCTGAATTCTCAGTTCGCTGTCGAACCAATGAAAATTAACTGTCTAATATGTATCCTTCTGTCTAATTTAGATGAGAAGGTAAAGAAACTCGATTCACATCTTGGTTTGCAAGTTCAAGGGAAAAAAAAATTTCTAACTAGTATTTTGTAACACTTTCACTGCGTTAAAGGAAGCAGCTTCTATAGAACGAGATGGAAACAAGTAACAAAATTGACGAATTGGCAAATGTTTGTATCATCTATGAATTGGAAAGAAGCAGCCAGCAAAAGGTCTGAGAACACACAAGACAAGAGTGCACGCAAAGTCTTGAATGAAAGGATGCCTTGATAAGCTTTGTTATTAAAACGAATAGCATCCTAAAATATATTTTATATTAAATTTGTATGCTATCTTTTTCTTTTTCTTTAACCAATTATTTTTCAAAACATTATTTAAAAGTACAATCACAGATCAACCTGTTTCAAACCCCTTTTTTTTTTCCTGAACCTTTTAGATGTTTGTCACTTGAACTCTAAAACATCAAATATTGATAGCACTGCACTTATATATCAATACAATGTTTAAAGTAGAAGTGACAATTGAATGGAAAATTTAGCTTATACTCACTATTGAGAGCACCATTTCTTTTTATATTGATGTTTTGTTATCAGCATTAAACGTTTTTATTTTTCCATGGGATTTGGGTGACCTAAATGTTCTCCTTTTTATGTCATTTGATTTGAATTTTTCAGCTTTGTGATTAACTTGTTGCTTTCTTTTATTAAACGCGTCTGAATATGTTGAGTTTTGAATCCATTAATTTTAAATACTAAATTGAGTTATCAAACAGAGTCTTCGTGGTTTTTTTTTTTTCAGTTTATTTTTTTCCATTAATGATGGGTTATAAATGTCCCACAGTGCTATTTCAATTATAAGTATATTGTAGCCTTCATTTTTCTAATGGTTGACACGATTGATATTGATGATTGATTATAGCATTACTATTGAAATACAATGCAATGTATGTAAATATTGTGTAGAGCGTAATTTGAGAATCAACAAAACTAGAACCAAATCTTGCTTGCTCTCTCAGCCAACTAAAATTTGTCATACTTTAAAAGCGAGCATAGAGAGGTAGGTCGATAAAAGTTGGAGTCCACGCTCTTCATTCATTGTTGTAATCGGTAAGTGGGCACTACCTTCAAATGCTTTGCTCTTGAGGTTACTACACCAAAAGCCTCAGACATATCCAAATCAGTTGTCTGAATGTTATCTGCAAGTGCCCAATTGAAACAATGCACCAACTGTGCTAGCACAAAGCGAACAAGAAGGAGCCCCAACTGCAAACCTGGACAACTTCTTCTGCCTGAGCCAAAGGGTATAAGCCGAAAATCTTGTCCTCGAAGGTCTATATTGCTGCCTTTGAATCTTTCAGGGATGAAGGTCTCAGGATCAGGCCAGACATTTGGATCCCGTCCAATAGCATATATGTTTATGATGATCCGTGACTTTTTCTGAATGTGGAAGTCATCAACTGTGCAATCTTCCATTGACTCATGGGGGAGCAGTAATGGCGCCACAGGATGGAGTCTCATGGATTCTTTGACAA
This sequence comes from Gardenia jasminoides, assembly GCA_013103745.1. Taxonomy (NCBI): domain Eukaryota; kingdom Viridiplantae; phylum Streptophyta; class Magnoliopsida; order Gentianales; family Rubiaceae; genus Gardenia; species Gardenia jasminoides. Next base: position 45,972,907 of record CM023095.1, on the reverse strand, counting down.
CCATGTCCAAATATTCTAGTCCTTCAATGTCTGATTCCTCCAGAATCCTTTCCAATCCGACTTTTTCTTCCAATTCTTTCTGGAGTTTCCTCATCGCCTCAGGATGCCTGAGGAGGTCTGAGATAGCCCATTCAACTGCAGTGACTGAGGTGTCCATTGAGGCTACAAGCATATCCTGTGTAGTTGAAGTAATCAATTGGCAGAGTTAGGCATAGTGCCAAGATCAAAAGAGGTGTCAAATTTGTCTTCATTTGTTGCAAGGATTGCAATTATTTGATTTAGCTATGAAACAGTCCCTTTTTCAACAGATAAACAAAGGAGAAACTCAAAAAAGAACACTGGTATTATTTAGACGAAATTAAGAACAACACGATATTGAATTTCTTGCAAAACCCCCAAAGTCCAAATCATGTTTTCAGGTGCAAAGTTTTGTTAACCAACTAACACATGTAGTTGCTCGAATTTCTTTAGTCCAGATATCATGACTACCTGAAAATTTTGTAGAAAAAGCTAATAGCAATCTCAACAAGCAATACAAAAACTGTTGTTATCAGCTACGTATATGAACAGCAATCCAGCAAACAAGAAAAGGTTTAAAACATACCAACAAGATGGCTTTGACGTGACGACGGTCGAATTCAAACTCAGCTTCTCCGGATTGCATAATTCCCATCATGATGTCAACAAAATCCTTGGTTTGCTTGTGCTCCTGAGACTGTAGATGCTCATCAATGACTTTCTCCAAAAATTTATCAAACACCTTAGCAAGAGCCTTGAACCGACGAGTAAGTCCCTGAAGATCAAGCACACCAAGCAGAGGAAAGTAGTCACCGAGGTTAGGCATGGCCGCAACATGAAGTCCTTCTTGAATGACATCTCTAAAACCCCTATCATCAAAATCCTTGTCCATATATTTCTTCCCAAATATCATCAAGCAACTCATATTTGAGCCCAAGGACGAGATTGCTGCACTAAGATCCACCGAAGCACCATCTGACGCAGCCTGTTTGAGTGATTTAACCAATGTTCCAACCTCTTCTCTTCTCATAGGCTGGAACGAATTGATTTTCTGGCTACTGAGCAGCTGCAAAATGCAAAGCTTACGCATGTTTCGCCAATAGGGTCCATATTGGCCGAAAGTCAAGTTCCTCTGCTCATAACTAACGTACCAAGAAGATTCATGATAAGGCCTGCTAGCAAAAACTTGATCATAAGTCTTGAGAAACTTTTCAGCTGCTTCAGGGGATGAGACAATGATTGCTGGGACATAACCAAATCGCATGTACATTACAGGGCCATGCTCTTTGGCCAGTTTTGCCAAATCTTGGTGAGGATTCTTGCCCAGAAGATGCAGACTTCCTATAATGGGAAGCCCTTTTGGACCTGGAGGCAATCTCTCTCTCTTCTTCTTCAAAAACAAATCTTGAAGAAAGAACCAGATTGCAGCCAAGGCTAGAGCTGTCCATAGCCAATGAATGCTCATCATCTTTCTCAGTTTGCTTAATGGTACTCTACTGCTTGTTTTTCTGATCTAAGAATAGGCCTGAGAGCAGCTATTTATGTCAAATAGTAATACTGGATAGCAATTTGTACCCTTGTCGGCCTAACAGTTGTTTACGCGGGTAAAACGTGATAATCTGATGGCTGTGAATGAGAAATAGTATAAAGAACACTCCCTAAAATAGAAGGTATCACACTTGAATCTTCATACCAGGTATACAGCCGAATTGTGGCTTTTGCAGATAGGTCAAGAAATTTGGACAGCCCTCAGAGATTAACCGCATATTTTTGCCCCTCAAGATAATTTAAGAAACCTCTCATGAGGTTTATACTAATACAACTTGGCTCCCTTAAACTTTTAAAAGTATCACTAAACTCCCCTAAAATCATATCTTTTGTAACAATCTCAACCTTGTGTTATTAGAATATTCTTATAACGATCATTTGATGAGAGAGATATATTTTTCTCCCAATTCTACCCTTTTGTGTTGTTTTATATTGAATTTTCTACATAATTAATTATAATATAAGATTTACATGTTTTGCCTAAAAATTCTCTTCAATAATATTTTGCCTAAAAATTATTAAAGTAGCGAATATAATTTTGTCAATTCATATGTTATGATAGTGAATTAGTGATTAATGGTCCCATCTCACTAATATGAGAATTAAGTGACATTTCTAAAATTTCAAAGATTGAGTGACATTACCATAAACTTCAGGAGAGGTTTCCAAAATTATCTCTACATAAAAAAGATGAAGAGCATACTCTTTTACAAGTTCAAGAGATAAAAGCATGCAGTTAATAGTTGGAGAATTAAAAGCGGACTAATCATATGGTTTGAGGGTCATTCAAATTTTTTGTCCATACAAATATTTTTTAGGCATGATAGGGTAGATGTTCTACTCCACGCGTTCCTTGAAATTGGCATTGAACTGATCACGTGGAAATGCTTCGATTTGGTTGTGAGGCAAAACTGGAGGAAGCAAGCTTTAAGACATGCTATGGTTAAAGTAGAAAAAGAAGGATGGAAACAAGTGGAATTTGAATCTGATTGCAAGACCAATTCTTTACAGGTTGAATGCTAGTGAGGAGGATGATACAGGAGTTGCTACTGTTCTGTGTGATATTAAGAATCTGAAACAAAATTTTGACAAGTGTTTTGTTTCTTTTTTGCTAAGAGACAAAACAACAATGTCAGTCATGTGTTAGCAAAATTTGCTGTTAATTGTTTAGCTGAATCCGAGTGGAAGGATAGCTTCCCTTGCTGGCCGCAAAGGCAGACATTGAGTGAAAAAAAATCTTGCAGACTGTTTTAGCAGAGCAAAATCGATAATTCTGGCGGCCTGGCCTTCTAAGGAGTATAATAGCATATGAATAAATTGCATATCAGCTTGTAGATTTTTATCAACTCTACCTACCCAAACAGAGAGAGGTGATACTGCGGATGATTGCAGCCGGTGAATTGTCTCAATTCTGACATGTAACGCAGTTTGTCATTTGTCTTATTTTGTATGGATTACATGATTAAATACATCCCTCCTGGCTGCAAAGATGAAGAAATCAACCATGTTGTGCTTTTTTTAATACACGTAAAGTTGTAAAGGTGCTTTAATAGGTTTTAGTCAAGCCGACCGATCAACAAGATCTAATAAAATATATATATATATATCTTTTTGGGTCTAATACAACAATCTACACTACTTTTTATACTATAACTATGGAAGAAGGACGTCCAATCAATTTGTAGGAGGGTTATGGGCGAATTTTCAAACCGCGGAATAGTACACTGTTATTACACTTTCTAAATTTTTAAATAAATGAAGCACAATTGTGATACACAATGTAGGGAGAGTTCTAAAGGTTCTTCCTGAACATTGGACGCATAGGCCAATACTTAAAGATCTAGTAAATGTCTCCCACAGTTGATTTCCTGCCAGTCGGATCCGTGAAGAATTTGAAGACCTAATAGTCAATTGCAAGCTATTACTCCACAATGACTTCGATTCATTGAATTCATACTCAATTTGCTTGGGAATGGAAGAAAATAATGATCTCGTGTTTAACCAAGATTAAAAGGGAAAGAAATAAATCCCTATTTTTGTCTAGATGTTCAAAGAAAAGAACACAGCCGAAAAACGAAAAAGAAAAGTTTTAAAGAAAAGAACATAACCGAAAAAGGAAAAAGAAAAGTTCAAAGAAAAGAACATAACCGAAAATGTTAAATAATTTCCTGTAACATTTATATCCTGTTTGGTAGGCTTGTGTTTCTTACAAATTGGTATAAACTTGTTTTATTCTACTTTAATTACAGAATTCTTTAAAGACTTTTAAAGTTTTAACTCAAATTTTAGCAAGTTTACATAAAGTTATTTATTTCCTACTTTAACTATAAGAACCTTCTAAAATTTCTATTTTAATATACTAAACTCACAAAAAACTTCATTCAAAAGCTTTTTTTTTTTTTTTACAATTTCTACAGTAATGCAACAGGGTTGAGGGACTTGCTAGGAGAGGAGCCCATGGTAAAGAAAGGTCATGTTTACTGGGCTGTGAAAACTGGAGGGGGTTGACACTGGGCTGGGCAGTAACATTTGCCCATACCCAATCCAAGTCGTTGGGCACAAAACAGTTGGAGTTAAAGCAGAAAGCTTAAAACAAGTTGCAGCCGGTTTCCTAGCAACTGAATGAGCAAAGCCAAGACGGAAAGTTGCAATGAAGACTCAGCCCAATTGAGGACCGGCTTTATGTAACACTACTCATATTTTTGGCATAATCAATATACTAGTGATTTAGATGCACTCTGTGCGTGTGCTTATTTCAAAAAATATATAATTACTTTTTTTTAAATAAATTATTATATGTAGAAATATGTTAGTGCATGTATTTTTTTTCTTCTAGAAATCTGTAAAATTATTCTTTTTTTAATTTATAGAAGTTATGAAGTTTTAAAATCATGATAGAGAAAAAGAGAGAACTTTAGTAGTTTGAAAACTAACTTTGGAAGGTATTTTTAATATAATATTAAATGACATAGATTGGGAGCTCTCAAGATTATATATAGTATAGATGTATTACATAGCTATAAATAAAGCAGGAGGGAGGGATTTAGTGAAAACAAATTGCGTTATTTAATACGCTGCCTAATCTACCCTTGTTTTGAACAATAATTACACTATTTTAACTATTCATGTCCCTACAACCACTCCACATTGTTGAATTAACCACAGCCTCCTTAACCAAAAAATTACCACTTCTCTAAAATATTAAAAAAGTCAAACTTTTTTAAGCTACTAATTTCAAATTAAACAAATAATAATAATATTTTTAATATCTTTTTATTAGTTGCAGACATATTGGGTGTGCCATGCCTCAACCACTAATATGTATTACATATGATGTAATTTGGCATATCCTAGTAGTGTGTTTATTTTCTTGAAATAAAATTAATGAGATAAAGTTGACCAGCTGGGCTAGAAGTTGCATATCTAGAAAGGGTGGTGTAGGGAGTAAACAAAAACTAATGGTGTATATCGATTGGATTTTTAACAAGCAAACAAAAGGGTTTACATCGATCAATTATTGGTAGTTAAATTATTAAACTTTGCTAATACTCGATTACATTTAAAACTAACATCCAATTTCAAACTATACTTTACTTCTATCAGTAAGATAACTGATATATATATATATATATATATATATATATATATATATATATATATATTTAAGGTTTCATTACCAATTCAGCAATGTTGGGAGTTGCTCCAACTAGCACTGATTCTTGAAGACTTGGAAGCCCTTATCACCACAATTCTTGTCCAAGTATTTCTTCCCAGATATCATCAGGCAACTTATATTTGCTCTCATGCCTTTTTTTTCCCAGAACTCGATTTAGTTTGTAGGAACATTAGCCAATACAAGCATTGTCCAAAGCTACTGAGAATTCCATCATTTTAAGCAGTGATGGGGATATTTGCATGTGTTAATTGGGGTTATTTGGGCCTAAATCTCCCATTTATTGTGCAGAGGTGGTTTACTACTTATATTGGGTTTTGTATCAATTACAGTTTTACTTGGTATGAGGATTTTATTAGCAAAAATTACGAAGATTCGCTACCAGGCGTCTTTATCTTGAAAGGGGATTACATGCGATTGAAGGTCCGCGTGGAGTGACATATATTGCCTATTTTGGCATCTCTAAAGGCTGTTTGGGAGGTAGTATTATTCGCTGATGGGGTGGCGGGGAGCAACTTGGGTTGAGTCTCTATTGTGGGCTTGGAATTGAAGACCAAACAGATTGAAATAAGGATGTATGGATTACTGCTTTGTAATGGAACAATCTTTCATCAAATCAGATTCTTAGGCAAGTAATTTTTGATAATTGAGCAACTGTACAAGAAACTTAATCTCATTTTTGCATGGTTCTTTAATTTCCATCTGAGTGCTGGCCACAGGATATGACAATATATTTTCTACATCAAAAGAAGATGGTGGACTTTGTGCTTGGACATGAATTTGTTTCTTATCTCCCAATCTTTTTCTTCCCCAGCATGTGCATGTTTAATTTGAAGCCCTTTTGGACCTGGGGGGCTTTTTTTACTTCTTCATCCATAACAGTTGTTGAAGAAGATAAAACATTGTAGCTACCACCATTGTGAGCCATAACCAGTTAAAGCTCAGCATGGTTTGTACTATTGCTTCTAGCAGTGGATTTAGAAATGTGTCTTGGTTTAACCTGAGATACTCTTTATAGTATCTGAATACCATTGGTACCTCAATGATTCCTGAACAGTGAATACCAATAGACTAACCAATGGAAAATAGTTGCATTTCATAATATAATGGTATAGTAACTTAGCACGAAATTCCAGGATCAGGACAAAATAAATTATACCAACAAGGCTATATAGACGTGTGCAAGCTGCTAATTCTCACAAATAATTGGTAGGTAAGCTTTAGACTTGGTCATCAAAGCATTTCTTTCTTGAAAGGTTCAAACAATACTCACATGAATCACCCATGAAATTATCTCAGGAAAAAAAAGTGATGCAGAAATAGATTTTAGAGCCAATCACTTCCAAATTTCACCAACCAATTAGTTAAAGCTATGCAGAAAGAGATTTTAAATAGCTTTAGGGTAAGGACAATGTTTTCTATTACCCAAAAATGCCACAATAACCAAAAACAGAGATTTGTTCGCAGCAATGTCATGTTAGTTATCTATTTAGAGTTGCACATACTTTACCTTTCGTGTATCTAAGAGTTGCACTTTTAGCTTGATGTGTCTCCATTGTTTTCCATCTCTCTAAAGGTTAATAGGATATGACAAAATATTTTTTATTTATTAATAGAATAAAATATGACAATTTTTTTTCCCTTGTCCCCTAATTCTTTGTCTTCTACCTTTGTATGATGCACAATTACGGCCTGGTGTTATCAATCAAAACTTACAAATTTTTGTCTCACACTGCTACATATTTATTTTCCTAATTTTTCTTCTTCTTCCTTTTTTTTTTTTCAAATGAAAACATTAGGAATCTTTTTGTCTCTTTGTTTAAGGTTGTCACTCTGATACCGTTACTAGATGTTTGTTTTGTGGAGATACTCATCAGTTTTCTCAACGAGGAACTTTACAAGGGAAGAATGGGATTTAAAAGTGAAGAGGAGTAAAGAATTTGAATCTAAGACCACGGTAGTACGACCTCAAATACTCATTTTGTTAGGAACAAAAAAAATTTTAAAAGTGGAAACCTTCATATTGTACACTTATGGAATTATATTTGAGTTGTAGATATTATTTGATGCTGAAAATTTTTCCTTGAAAAACTAAAATTAATATGATCAATGAAATTCTGAAGGAAAGATAATTAAATTTAAAATAACTAATTAATCATATTTCTTTTCTCATTTGTCTTCTGCCAGAAAAGAACAGTAGTTATTTTTGACATTATTCCCAGGTGGAAAATGACATGGGCCTATAGAAGATTTCGTGTCTTTTAATTTTTCTGGGGGCTCTTTTGATAGTCATAGAATGTATGAAGTAGATGAAACAGTAACTCTTTTGGCTAAATCTTGACCTTCGGATCTCTTTCGTTATTTATATTAGATACCACTTTTAAATTTACATCTCAAAAATAATTTTCCCAATATGCATTTACCTATGTCCAACAGAACACTGATACCTTATTTATATACTAGTCGTCGAGGCATACAAACCAAATCGGATCCGTGGCGCAATGGTAGCGCGTCTGACTCCAGATCAGAAGGTTGCGTGTTCGATTCACGTCGGGTTCAAAACTCCCGATCCAAAACGGGTCCTTAGTTTTTGTCCCTACCCCATGGGCGTTTTCGTCATTTCATACATATCCTCCGCAGGCTGACGCTATGGCTGATACCCGATTCCCCATGCCCTCAGTGAAGAAAAGCATGACACTCTCAAACTTCTCAGCAGCTCTGCAATTCTCTGCGTCAAAACCCACAATTCTTCTCCCAAACATTTACCCATATTCTTCCCGGAATTCCTTTAACATCACTCAACCATGTCATGGGAAAAAAAATCCCATTTATTGCATCATCAGCAACAATTGCCTGCAAGGCCCAAGAAGAAGAAGACAAAGACCAAGAAGGCGGCTCAGAAGCAGAGGAGCTGGTTGGTCTATTAATGAGAATTTTGGTGAAGAGAAGCAGCCTTGCCACCTTGAATAAGTATGTGAAGCTTGTGAGAACTGAGCATTGTTTCATGCTTTGAAGAGCTTGCAAGACTGATAAGTGGCAGGTGTCTTGAGGTTTGATCCCTTTTCTTGAATTCTGTAGCATTTGGAGATTGAAAGACCCATTTTTCAGAAAAATAAAATTCTATATTTTGGGTTTTTTTTTATT